>CM062805.1:546763969-547363969 GCA_031772625.1 Pinus tabuliformis | reverse complement strand
CTGAGAGTTTGGAGCTTAGCACGTTTTACCTAGGAGTCTCCTTCGTAGCTCTGAATGATTTTGTCCCATATCTCTTTGGTTATCTTGAGTTGCATGACTTTGACGAATTCTGATTCTGACAGACTTCCCAATAAAGTATTGACTGCTTTGGCATTCGTTTCATATAACTTCTTACCTGCTGTATCTATAGGTATTGCTGTTGGAAATTGGTATCCTCCTTCCACAATTTCCCAAACATCGGCTCCAAGCGACTAAAGATAGGCTCTGGTTCCTCTTGTCCAATATACCAAGTTCTTCCCATTGAAGATTGGTGACTTGATAGATCCCATGCCTTTGTGATTGTTCATCTTGAAATATCTCCCTTCAAGCAATCAAGCTTCTTCTGAAGGACCTACTCTGATACCAATTGTTGGAAATAATATTGAGAGGGGGGGTGAATCAGTATTTACAATTCAATAATCTTTCATTTCCCAATCAGATTTATATACGCTACTTCAGTGAAGTGAACTTGCATGTGCACACTACTGTGATTAAAGAAACCAGCGTATACCCAAAGAACTTATGATTTAGTTAATTTATCATGTGTTGATCTTTAATCAGTGCATCAGTATCTTATTATACAGTAACTATATGCAGTAATAACAGAATAAACCATCACACATAAGCAACACACATGAACACCAAGATTTAAGGTGGAAACCAATGTGGGAGAAAAACCACATGTTTTTTTCCATCTTTGTCTTCTTACTATAAATAAAATTGGTTACAATCTTGTATTGGTGCAAACTCATACCAGTATGCAGGCACCCATCTATAGAAGGCTACAACCTTCTCACATTTTCCAGCTTCTACTGGAAGGGAGCTACAACCCTTAGCTCTTGTACTAGCCGATATGTTTACTAGTACGTAGGCACCGGCCTACAGAAGGCTACAACCTTCTCTCTTCCTCCAAGGACCACGTTTCATAAATTTGTAGATTGGATGCTCCTGGTACAAAACAACACAATATGAAGGCCTCGTTTCATCAAATTTTCACATTGGACCCATCAGAAATTTGAAGCTCAAACTCTATAATAATATCTGCGTCAACCAAAAATCAGTCAATCTGAACAGTCAAATCACTGTCACCAGAACACTGTGTTGAACCCAGAAACCTACATCATCATTCAGAACCATGTACAACCTCAAAAATCATACATCATAATGCATACGTTACTTTACTGAACCCAACCTGTGTGTATATGCTACTTCCTTTAACAAAACTTGCGTATACCTTCAAAACTACTAAAACATAAAACTTTTGAATCAAATTTGTACCAACCAGTAATATTCTAAACATTTACTATCAAATTACAAAGATCTAAACAATCAGCAGTAAAGATCACCCTTCTTACTTAATCAATCAATCAATCAGACACAATCTCCTTATGCATTCAGTTCTACTGTCAGATCTAAGAAGACATCATTGACAGATAGCACTAAACCAACAACACTGATCAGATAGATCAGTTATTTATGAATAACAAGATTTTCTTTTGTATATGCTACTTGGAAGCTTCGAACCAGCGTGTAGACGTGCCTTCACCAAGGCGAACCAGCATATATATCTGTAGATACTAACTTATAACTTCACTGCTATTCCAGATTTCAGACATACCCAAATCATGACATTTAAAGAATAGAACATGTGTAACCAATCAGATCTAGCCCAACCAATATCAGATCATTCAATGATAAGTCATTTCAGGTATCATGACCCTAATCAAACATTGAATTCAAGGTGCACAAAATATTTCAGATCATATCATAATCATAGCCCCTGCAACATAAAATAAACTTCAAATAGAAGTATTCCTGAGAAACCCTTTCACTTGCACACTTGGCCCTTTGAGCTTCTCCTCCTTATATAGTTTTTGGCCTTTCTCAATACCTCAGACCAAAACAACACTTAGAGCCCATGGTATTCTTGGATGGGATCAAATAGTCGTTACTCCACTCAATATTGTGGGCTAATACCATGGTATTGACCCTTGGTAATCTTTAAACTTGAATTTCCTTGATTTTCCAACCTATACGTGCTTTTCCTCTTGTGAAAGTCCGTGCATACGTATACACTCTTTTGTTCTGTTAACCCATGTGTATACACTTCTTTGTCAAAGTGAACCTGCGTATACAACTTACACCATTCTTTTCCTTCAACTTCTTGATTCTGATCAGTAGACCTTTGTTCCAACTTCCTTTTCTTTTGTACCAATGTCCTGTTACCTCTAAATTGACCTGTTACAATGTGAGTTGCCTTTTATCAAATTTGAACTGACCTATGAGTGAATTGCCATCAAGGACAACACTTGTATCATAATTCCAACACTAAATATGTTAAATGGGAAAATGTAGCCTTGTTGAGGGTTGCTGAGAGGTTGCTTCTATGATTTTCTCTAGAGGTTAGTTTTTTTAAATATACAGTACAAAATAGAGGTGGAGGTTTTCTTTTTTAGAGATTGAAGTCTTGGCTACATGGAATGAGAGTGCATTTTAGTAGTGTGTAGGTACATATAGAGAAAAACCAAGGGTGGTGGTCACGTACAAAGTATTTAAAAGAATACTTCAATGAAATGATGGTTTCATTTCTCATGTCCAACCATGGAAGATAGCTCTGGAGAGGAGAGCATGAGGCTAGGAGCGTGTCAAGTTGAGAGGATGGAAACATAAATGTTGAAGCAACAAAAAAAACTATAAATATATATATATATATAGAGAGAGAGAGAGAGAGAATGAAGTTGAAAATTAATTGCATGTAATGGGCAGACTATTGTAAGACCTGATAAGGAATGCATATCCCTTGGAAATTTCTAGTAAAGCCTAGTGTTAGACCTAGGTGATAGGGGGCATGTCTGGTTAACATATACCCTTGGTATAGACTTTGAGGGGAGTAAGGGCTAGAGTCATTGGGGCTATATTTAGTCAAGGAAAGCCCAAGTCAAGGTTTAATGGGGTATTGTTAGGTAAACTTGACTTGGGGATAGATTCAAAGTTGATCAGGTCAATAGTACTAGTTTTGGGCCCATGGTTTTTTTGTTTCCCATGGTTTAATACTTTTGGATTGCATGTAATGAAACCTTTAAAAAGATTGGAGGAATTCATTGTAATGATGCTAGTGAGGTAAGTGGTGAAGGCTCACTTGACAGTCTTGGCTAAGGTTTTGGCCAAGGACTAAAGGAATTCCAATTGTTGGTTTTTCCTCAAACTTGGGGTTTTCCCAAGGTAAATATTGTGTTTAATTTTTATGTGTTTTTTTGCTATTTTAATTTTATTCTCTGTAAATAGTGTTTCACTACTCTAAAATTTTAACAAAATGAAACAACCTCTCAATGAGTATTTTCTAAGTCAATCCTACTATGATTTAACCTCTAAATAAAAATCCCTTTCTCTAGAGTTTTTTTTACCCCTGAAGTCTTAGTTACTGAAAATTGCTTCTCCTTATCCTTCAAGTATGTTCCCTAAAATGTCAAGGAAAACTATATCAATGGTTTGTTTTTTGTTAATGTATGATTATGACCAGACTATGGATGATACTATCTTAGGGTTTCTTACCCCTCTCTCACTGCAAAAAAATCCTTCATTAGGTTCCACTTCAATTAGTGTTTGGTCAACTTTATCAATGTCCAATTAGCCAATTACAGTTGCATTCAGTATTTGAGGTATCAATTAGCTCTAGTGTATCTTTTTTTTGTATTTTTAGGTAGAAAATTTTCTACTTTTTGTTTGAATACACAAAATCAAGGTGTAAATATAATCTTTGTAACTCATTGGACACCAATGTTGAGAAACCATTCCCAAGATTTTAGCTTTTCATACTTTGTAAATCAGTTCTTGTCAGGTGCATATGGTTTATTGTTAAATGAGCCTTCTTCAAGAATATTACAATAGATTAAAATAATTTTCCAACTCAACCCAAATACCAAGATAGGTGGCTAGTATTTTTTTCAAGGATGTATAGAAATCAAAGTTTATGGCTATGAATTGCTTCTTTATATGCTTCTATTTTTCTTACCGATGAGATTATTTGCATTGGAATATATCAAACAATGCGTGAATTTAGATCATATTCATTTTGTCTCTGAAAAGCACCCATTTATTTTCAAATTGAAGAAAAAGGTTGGGCCTTTTTTGGTTAATACAAGAGTAGCATTACAAGATCTAGAAGAAATGTTGAAACAAATGAAATTTCCTCAAGGAGCAATATATCAATATGATCCTCATAAGATAATATCAGAAAGGAGAATAAAGTAGGGATCAAGCCCATATAAACATGTTCCTAAACCAAAAATAGAGTTGTTTCCAAATAGGGAGGTTTGGGAGAAAGATACATCTTAGACTAATTCAATCAAACAAGAAATAGATCAAACTTCACTACTAACAACTTTGGAAACACCACAACTAAAGGAGAAGGAAATCAAGAGAGAATTCGAGGAATGGAATAGTCTTGTTTAATCTCAAATACTAAATATTAAGGGAAAAGGTCACAAAAGAGACAAAGAGTTAGGGAGGAGAAGGATTCAATTACAGTTAAAAATACAGAGGAATCTACTCCAAGTGAGCTTGTTGTTGGCGTGTAGGGGTTAAATCTGGTGTTCAAGAAAATTTTCCAAAAAAAACCCTATAGACACCAACCCTTTTGGTAACACTTGCAAGGCAGTGGAGTCTCACCTAAGGCATCTAAGGGAAATTGTAGGAACATGAACAATTCTACAATGATGAAGGAGATGGGAACATCATGTTCGCATTACCCATATTCAACATATTATTACTTATCATGATGTAGAAAAAGAAATGAAGTATACCCCTAGATTATGCACACTAATCCTATCATGCATACAATTTAAAGTAACAATATTATGAGAAATAGACAAGCCAAGACATAATGTGCAACAAACATAATAAGGCAAAACAAAATCTTTTTATTATCACTATGGAATTTCCATTATAATCATATCCATCATGGTTCACCAGTTTAGTAGATCATTTATCATTATACTACAAAACTATATGCCACGCTTTGTCTATGTGTGTCTCAGATATATATATATATATATATATATATATATATATATATATATATATATATATATATATATATATACACCTCAGCCTTGATTTATTTATAGGTTTATATTTGGACCCAAACTAGAGAAAAAAACCCATTGGTAGTAAATTATTACTATGAGCTAGTAAATATTACTATGGGCTAGTACATACAAAATTAACCTAATGGCTTTTCGTTATTCATCACACAATTCCTTCTCTTTGCAATTTCCGCACGTTATCCCTTGGTTGGTCTTCCCATGCGATTCTCTTCTATGTGGATCCCCAAAACTTGTTAGCCAAAAACACTACTCCAATAGGTCCCCAACACTCACCTGTCGCTCATCCCTGAGCCACTTAGTATTTCTGGCACTCTAATGAGGGCATTGTCTCCTTTGTTTTTGCAACACATGTTTTGAAGGTTTTCTTTACGATATCTACCTTTGTCTTAATTTCTTTTGCTTTCCCTAGGAATTTTTCTGCCAATTCCACTATAATTTGGGTCATCCACTTCTCTTCTCCTTCCTAAACTACTTGTTTAATTGTCTGGCGCACCATCCCAATATCGTATGTGACATTCAGTGCTTCATCCTATAAGGTCTCAATATTTTGTGCTAGTTGTTTCTGATAAACTCTCATTTGAATTTTCTGCTTACTTAGCTATGCATTCTCTAACATTGTGGTCTTATACTCATTCATTGGTAATGTGTTCAAGTTGTCCTTGATATTTTGTACCTTTCTTGCATCATTTGAATATTTTGCGCCACTTCTTTCAATTCTTTGTTTTCCAATAGCCTATTCCAAATCTACAAGCCCTCTTCATATATTTTTCTACACTCCGCCTCTAGTCCTTTGATTTTCTCAAATATTAGTGCCACTACATGTTCCTTATCATTTTGTTCTATGTTTTTTAGTGGAGGGTTGGCTTGGTTTTCTATTCCAAATCCACAAATTTAGCCTTGAGACCCTAAATGTCCTCACCAATTCTTTTCAATTTCCTATATTGGTGTGTCCATCTCCATTGGGGCTTCTGGGAGGTTGTTGTAGACCTCCTCAAATACTTTTCTCAAATTCTCTTCTCTTAGCACTGCTTACTCCCTTTCCACTACTAGCTGCATATTTTCTCCTTGCAAAGCCTTGTCATGAGATGTTGACAAGTGTTCCAACTTTGTTATCATTGTGCTCACGTGGAATTGTAGTTCTTATGTCATACTTTGCTACAACTAAAGTAAATTTTCCAATGATTATTGTGATAGGACTAGTTCCAAATGGTTGAAGCCCTGTGCACACTATTTCATCTATACATTTGGAAAAACCATTGCCTTTCGTTATATTTGTAGTGCTTAGCTATCTCCAGGTGTTGAAAATGGTTGGTACTACATTATTCTTTCCTCGATGACTTTGGGTGCACTTTGTGCCTTTATTTGTTCTATCCCTACTAAGTGTATTGTGGATAGTCTACTAAACTCCAAAATATGTCATACTTGCTCCAACTAATCCTACATTTTAATTTGTATTTATTGCTAATATTACGCTACTTTCTTAAGTGCCTCTTCTATCCTCTCATTGAGTTGGTCCCAAATATTTTCTATGTTGTCCTCAGACAATGGTTGGAGTTGGGTGACCACTAGTTTTATTTCTTTCCTTTCGATCCTTACACGATAGGTGCCTTCTTCTATAGTTTTTTGTTTCTTTTTCCTGTCCCTAACCTGTGTAGTGTCTTCTTCTTGGGATAGACTTGTGTCATCTTATTTTCCTATCTCCCACACAGACTCATGAATAGATTTATCATGTTCCCAATCCTTACTACATTCGATGTTCTCAAAATTTATTTTCTCTTCCACTTGGGCTTTCCAATATGCTTCCTAATTGTTGATTATGTTACTAACCTCTAGTTTTGTTAGCCTATAGTGGATTTGAATCCAATGCTTGGCAGGATCCCTCTTCATCCTTTAATTCTTTTTTCTAGCAAAACATATACATATACATATACATATACATATACATATACATATACATGTACATATACATGTACATGTACGTGTACATATACATATACATATACATATACATATACATATACATATACATATACATATACATATACATATACATACATATACATATACATATACATATACATATACATATACATATACATATACATATACATATACATATATATATATATACATATATATACATATATATACATATACATATATATATATATATATATATATATATATATATATATATATAATTTTTATTTTTCAACTACATGGAAAGTCAACTTCTCCTATAAATTTTTAGCCAACTTCCATTGAAAAAGCTCAATTGGCTTCTCCAAACTAAAACCCCATGCTTTTATCACATACCTAATCATATACATTCCTAACCAATGCATTTGAAACTTTCCTAGATGCTTCATGAATTTGTTGTCATACAACAAAACATAGGCTCCTCGCTGAAATTTATTTTGTTTTATTCACTTATCATGTCGAGATTTCTCACGCACTTTATGTACATTTTGGTAAATCCTTCTATCACACTGTATTCTTCGAATTTCAATAGTTCTAAAATTCTCTTTTATATTGCACTAGAATCAATGAAGTTTTCCAATGCAATAATGCACAGACTTTGCACTATAAATTCCATAGGCATTACCATTTCCTGTCCATATACTAGTCTCAAAGGTGTCATTCCTGCCAATTTCTTGCATGTGGTCTAGTAAGACCATAGGACTAATAGAATTCTTAGGTCCCAGTCATCATGATTTTAATTTCACACTTTTGTGAGGGTGTTTTCCAAAATGTTGTTAAAAAGGTTCAACAATGAAATTAGCCTGAGGGTGATAGGGTGTACTCTTCAAATGGTATACTTGGAATTATTTTGTCAAGATAGTAATTTCTTATTTAAAAAGTGGGTTCCTTGATTGCTCATAAGTATTTTGGGACATTCAAACCTTGTAACCACATTCTCAAACATAAACTGTGTTATTATTGTTGTGTTGCAGTCTTTGAAAGGTTCTGCTTCAACCCACTTAGTAAGATAGTTTGTTGCAATTATTATATACCAATCCCATGGTCTCCTTGTTAGCGGGTTAATAGGTCCAACAAATTATATTTCCCACTTATCAAATTTCAGTAATTTATCTTATGGGAATAGGGGCATTTCATCCCTTCTAGATGGTTTCCCAACCCGCTAACATACATCACATCTCTGGCATAATTCCTTAGCATCCCTGTGAAGAGTTGAACACTAGTTTTGCATGCAGGATCTTCTGCGTGGTAGCTTTTCCTACATAGTTTTCTCCTACAACTCTTTCATGTGCTTCTAAAAGCATCAAAGGTATTTCATGCTCCAACACAAAATGACGAAGTATTCCATAAGTAGCTAGTTTGTATAGGAAACCTACAATGAGTTGATCATTTGTTGAATTCATCACCAATTGTTTCCTGTACAGTACTATATATTCTTATGGGGCTACTCATGTGCTAAGGAATTGGAAAATTTCTATCAAATAGAAATCAACCATACTTACTATGAAAAAATGTGCATCTGGGACGTTGTCATGAATATTCCCTACATCCTCTCCAATTAATATGAGTATGTGTTCAAATGATTTTGTTTTAAGATGATTGTACTAACACATATGTGTTGAGATAGCTAACATGTACTTGAGTGTAAGTAGGTGACAGTTGTAGCATTATGTCTAATGACTATGAGTTGACTATGGATTATGACATGATTTTTAGTCTTGGTAAAGGTTGATTTCCAAATAATAGATATGTTTCCTTGATATTTGGGATATGTGATCGACATGTGTGAATAGTTGCAAGAAACATGCTTAGTATTAGCATGACAAGGTAATAGTTGACTTGTTTATATAACTATCCATTGGATGATGTGACAGTACATAGTAAGACTAAGCTGCAGCAAGGTAAAGGTAAAAGAAAGGAATTGGGTGAGAATTCCTCTTGCTATATTTGGAAACCCCAATTCCAAATGAATGGGTGTTTTCCATACAAGAAGTCTTCATAACCCTAATTTCTCTGAAATTATGTGGATATGTGTTGTATTCATGGACATGTATTTGATAGGTATAACAACTGGCGTCTAGTTATAGCCAGATCTAATCCAAGTGGATGTTGGTGGCCACCCTCTTATCCTACTTGGACCCCCAAAACTGTCTCTTTCAGTTTTTCAGTTTCCTTAATTGTAGCACAATTTACTATTTTTGGAATCTTCACGAGTCCTGAACTTCCAGAGCCATTTTGAGGCCTTAAACAACATTTTTTGGGAAAACGGGGGCCAACGCGAGCAATTTTTAAAGTTGGCCATTTGAAAGTTGTAGTCCTCAGAGATATCTTTCTAATGAGGTATTTTTCACGTCAAATGGAGATCTTATGCCAAAGTTACGACCCCAGGAAGTTGATGTGCCAATTTACCCAAAAGGGGCCCATAGTTTGGCGCTTCATCTCCTAGGGTTAGGTTTTTGGATGTTTAGGGTTTTCCAATATTTATCAACAATAAATAGGCCTTCAAGCCTCATTGTAATACAGTTCAAAGGCATGTAGCTGCCACATCTCTTCTCAGAGATAAGCTACCATCACCCTAGATAGTTTATTTCTATTTCTGCTTGTAAGCATATTTTCAATATTTGATATTAATAAACTAAAGTATTATTTCTATTGCATCTTTGTATTTATGGTTATATTTTTCATTTGTTGTGTTCCCGTTTAAATCTGGATCAGTGGTATCAAAGTGGTCTGCTCTTTCTCTGTTTTTATTTGCATGACCCCAACGAGGTTGGGATTGTGAAGTAGGAAATGTTCCCTCTGTGGACAAAGGCAACCCCTCTAGCCCTAGAGTGGGTCTAGTCACAGCAAGACAAAACAACAATCAAATTCCTTAAATAGTCATCATTGAAAGAGCCTACCTCAAAACAATGTTCGATGGAGTTTTCGTTGTACCGCTTCAGCTATCGTTTCCTTCTCCTTGATGAGAAATTTATCTGAAACAACACAAGAGAACAACAAAACACGTAACGGAAAACAACAATGATCTATTTTCTTACAGATTCAAGGAACCATAAGCTATAGAGTATATTTTACACAAGACATAGGAAATCATCATTGATTGTATTAAAATGAATCCAAAGAAAAGCTTACAACCAAGCCTTCATGTCGCAAGCCTTCTCGAAGGGTGCAGCCGGTATGTCTTCAAGCATTCACTCTCAAAAGGATCTCCCAAATGGATGATAACTCTTTCTCTCACTCACAAGCTCTAATACAAAGCTAAGGCAATCGACAACCAATTGCTAAACTATCAGCAATTCACACTACAAACTCGCACCAAAGCTAGCTAATTTGCTCCAATCCAAAAATCAAGAACTAGGAATTAGCTGATCATAGCAAAGGGGAGTGCTTTTATAGGAGGAGAATCCTCCATAAAATGAGGGAGAGGGAGCTTATCTCCAAAGGATGTTTCTCAAAAGGGGGAACTACCATCCCAGAGGAGGAAAGGTGAGTTCCTTTGATCGAACAACCAGCTCTAGAATCACCCAGAAGCATTATGTTTGAACTAATTCGCTATATCTGGATCGTCGCAAGTCATACACTAGGGCTCAGTGATGACGTCGCATAAAATCAGTGCATTTAGACAAATCGTCGCAATAAGTATCTTGAGGATTTGCGCTGAGCCCTAAAATCCGACTGTCACAGGAAACTGATGTACCCCTGCGATGACAGTGCGACCTTATAGTTCAACATAGAGAATTGTCGCAAGAATAAGGATGCTTACTTGTGACGATGCAGAAACATAGGTAAAAGGGTCATTCTTCAGGATCAGAGAGCATTTTTCTTAATCTTCTTGAATGAGTGGGAAGATATGGACATGCTTATTTGATGTATGACACAGCGGAGATGTCGCTCGGGGACTGACATGAGGTTGGTGAAAAATTACTGTGTAATAGATGCCCCTTAAAGCATGAAGCTCGAGAGAGGGGGAGGGGTGAAATGCTTTATGAAATCATAATCGAACCAAAACACCATCGCAAAAAACCTGCATGTGCAAATACAACTGATATCTCTGATAGTGAAATACATGTAGTCTAGGCATGGGCGCAGCCATCCAAAAGACATATAAAGATTGGTCTGTGGTATGTACACAGCCACCCATTTGATAAGACCATATATACAGATAGAGGTATGGTCGCAGCCATCCAGAAAGACTCAGGTATGGTCGCAGCCATCCAAGCAAAGAGTCATGTATATAATCACGAACTAATCCACACAACCCAAACTGATGTAATCTTGGTCTGGGGTCTTGAATCCCAACTGAGCATAGTACAATTTCTAACATGCGAATAGATGTGCTGATGTTGAGCATGATAGAAAATCACTCGATTACCGGTCGATGATGTAAACCTTTAACAAGCGCGAGAGAGACCACCAGTAATGTCAATGGTTCTCAAGGTACTTCCAGTACAACCCATGAAGCGTAAAAAATGATCTAGAGTCGAACACCCGTGGAATCACCCGATCGAAGACCAATGATGTAAGTCTGTCATCGAGTGCGAAGAAATTGCCATTGAGACATGCAAGCTCTAAGGTACCGAAAGGAATCTCTAGATCAACTTCCTGGATAATGAGCTGGTGTCGATAGGAAGCGACCCGTCGCAAGAGGGCCATAATGTTTCCCCCATCAACGACACAAGACAAGGAACAAGAGGAAGATGGTGAAATAGAGAATTAGAGGAGGAGGTAAAGGTGCAAACTGCAAAAGGATTATACTCTTGAACATATCGGCAACACGACTTTGGAAGGCGGGAGCATTTTGATACCAAGGGTTCGGAGGTCTGATGGAGACAACAAGGATCAAATGGAATGAGGCAAAATGACAAACCCAAACCCCGAAAGGCCAACGATGATGTGAGGATGTCCCAAACCCGGCGAGAAGCAAAAGTGTCGATGTTCAAGAGTGACTAGCTGTCGTAAGTAACCGATGAAGATTTCCAAAATTTTCCCCCACCATTGCTGGCGAGTACCCCAATTATTTTTTGAAAAACAAGCTTGAAGGGGATAGCATATGCTTGCGATATAAGTTCGTCCTTCGGACAAATCCAACCTAGTGAAATTTTAACGAACCCTAGGGAGGAGAAGCTCAGGTCTCATCATCATGACGAGTCCAATGTCGTGAGGGTTTAACGAGTCTAACATAGATAAAACTCAGAGTATTTTTCATGTTTAGAGAATTTGAAAAAGACATGGAAAAGAAAACTCCAAGGGGGTCCCTTTTTGTACATTTGTGTCCCTCAAGCCCGAAAAACTAGAAAAGAATACTTGAGAGAACCACTTGACCATTGCGATCAAGGAGTACTTTTCGTAATTAGTGTTCCAGATCCAAAAAAGTAAAATAGCGATCAGAGGCACGACATTTCATAACCAAAAACGACCTTGAAATGACAAAATCCTGGCCATCTTTTCGCGTTTATATGGTCAGAAAAGAGCTGAAAGTGGACCACCTTTTTATTCCGTTTAACGAGTCAAAAAGGAAAAACTCGGAAATTTTTTCATCTTTTACGAGTCATAAATGAGCTTAAAGGAGACTCGTCCTAGAGGAACGAGTGGTATAAAGGGTAGAAACTGGTTCCGGCAATGGTGGAACTGCTCAAAACATGTAATGGTCAAGAGGCTGGCTAATAAAACCACTCATCGTTGCGGTCCCTTAGGAAAGGAAAAAACAACCAAGTGAAAGCATATGATCGGCCAAAGAGATGGTGATGATGGAACGAAACAACCAAGGCTCATCTAGCAGAATTTAGCGGATAAAAACGGCAATCATGAGGTGTAAATCAAGTGTGGGTTCATGTTTACACAAGTTTGAACCATGGAGAACTCTGCTTGGATTTGGTTTCATGTTTACACAAGCTTGAAATGAAAAACTATGCTTGTTATAATTTTTCATACCCCCAGCATAATAACACAAATTGAGGTATATGCCCCCTAAGCTTCATTGCATCCAACGGAGTGGATGGAATGAAGGTTCACTTTTGAGATCTTGGAAAGACTCGACTTGGATTTTACGAGATCTTAAGCAAAGACTCGATTTGGAAAGGGAGTGGTTTCATTTTTTTAATGAGGTTGACACAGTAAAAGAACTATCCTCATGACATCTGTTTCATTTTTTAACGTGGTTGACACAAGATCAAGAACTGTCCTCAAGACTCCTTGTTTCATTTTTTGAAAGAGCTTGACACAAGACAAAAACTATGCTCAACACCCCTGTTTTCAATTTTTAACGAGGTTGACATAGGAACAAGAACTCTCCTCGGAACACATGTTCATGGGCCATACGAAAACATGACACCCAAAAGATCTTCAATGGATGGAAGAACCACACTCTTGCAGGAACACATGTCATTAGGCACCAATGACATATCGAGCTCCAATGCCACCAGT
Source organism: Pinus tabuliformis (assembly GCA_031772625.1). Taxonomy (NCBI): domain Eukaryota; kingdom Viridiplantae; phylum Streptophyta; class Pinopsida; order Pinales; family Pinaceae; genus Pinus; species Pinus tabuliformis. The sequence continues at coordinate 547,350,422 of CM062805.1, read as the reverse complement.
ACATGATGTACGAGACCATCTGCATGATCATCAACAGATACGGAGGCGGAACCAATAGGGGATGATGGCGGCACAGGAGGCACTGGGTGACTAAAGAACGACAGTTGATCTATGGTCACCATTCTTCCATCGTGCGGAAAACAGACCACACGGAAAAGTGAAGAAACAAGAGCCCCCATGGCATAAATATAGTCACAGCCAAGGAGAAGACTGAAATCTAAAGCACCTTGGACAACCATCATGTCTATATAGACGGTTTTGCCTCCCAAAGTCATAGGGAACTTTGGAAGGATCCCCAAAGGTTGACTAGTTCCTCTGTCGAAAGCCAACAGATTTTGGGTGACAGGCAGAAGCTGTGGGGAACCCAAAGCTTGCCAAGTAGTGGAAGGCATGAGACTAATAGATGCCCCTTCGTCCAAAAGAGTGCCCGATACTGCCTTATCATAGGCATGTACTGTAATCTAGAAAGGCACATAGGATGGAAGGCGGAATGCAGTCAGATGACTCCAGTCGAAGGAAATGACCGAACTACTTGGTGGGGGTATCGTATGATTGCCCCCCTACTCTACATGAACGAAGAAGGACTCCCTTGATCAGCGGGGATAGGAGGATCATTCTTGGACTCAATAGGATCTGACGAGATGAGAAGAACATGAACAAAATTATCATGACGCTCTTCTGGAACAGAGTGAACAACTGGTGGCAAACCCAAGTTGACACTCTGTCCGACTAATGGTTGGTTAGGAATAGGCTTAGCATAGCTAGGCTCGGGAAGAGGAGGACAGACAAGAGAAGAATCTAAGTCAATCTCTTTGTCAATGGGGATAGGGTCTGAAGAGAGCCTCTGATAACCAACGGGAAGTTGGGGTGAAGAAGCTGTAAGACTGTCCAAAATAGCAGAAGCTTTATCCATGAGCGGACAAAGGTGAAGGAGATGGTTGCCTTCACACAGTCTACAAGGGAATCGAATCTTCCCTTTTTTCTTACCGCTGCCAGTTGATAGGGTAGCATCGTCATGAGCTTCAGAGGACAACGAGGGACGAGCCGGATTGTGAGACCAAACTTCTAAGATCCTGGGAATGCCAAGACAATCACGAAGAAGATGGTCACCCTTGCACAACTTACAAGGAAACTTAACCTTCCACGGAGGATTAGAAGGTGGCACAACCGGTGAGGTACTCGGGACATTAGCTGCATGGGTCGTCTGATGCTTATCCAACTTCTTTTTCTTCGCCTTCCTCTTCTTCTTCTTAGCCTCCGGGTTACTGGATTTGGAACTTTCACCAGGCGAAGGAGGAGAGGAGGATGAAGAAACAAGGGAAGAAGGCGTAGGCTCAACCTTGGAATCATCGTGTCATGATTCAAATAAAGGAGATGGTGGAATAGGAGTCATGTCACTCGGCACCACCGAGGTTGAAAACAGCCAAACAGGCAAATCGATGGTTAACCCAGGCAAGGACAATGTTGCCATATACGGAGCGTCGGCATTTCCAAAAGGAGGAAACAGACCAAAAGTTCCATCTGGGGGAAGACCTTCGCTGGTAGACTCGGGGACTGTTTCCATCAGGAACGAGCCTGAAAAACACCCGAACTGTAACGAAGAACTCTAACTATTACCAGGAATATTTCGTGGGTAGTAAATTTTATGGCACAAGAACAAAACTTGACCTTTTCATGTTTCAAGAGTCGAGAAAAGGACGAAAAGGTGACTCTATCTCTTTCGAGGTTTAATGAGCCTGAAAGGACAAGTGATCAAATGATCCTTTTCTTTTAAGGAGTCGAAAAGGAACGAAAGTGACTACTCTGGAGAACTAGACAAGAGGTTTACCAAACAAACCATAAAACTGCATATACACCTTGGTGATCAAATGAAAGAAAAAATGACCAAGGACTTTCCATACGGCAGTCAGTCTTCCCGAATGTTGTGTTTGGTGCATTACGGTTCATAAGGCGGCAGATTCGGCTTCTTATGGATGTAGGATGATAACCTAGTGGGGTCTCCCAATATATACTCGTCAATACGGGGAGCACAAGTCCATACTAGCAGCTATTGAGTCACAGAAGGAGGAATCACCCAACCTTAAGCGAAAACAATAGTGACTAGGTTTAACGACGCCGAAGCACGTCTCTAGCCTAGACCTCTAGATAATGCGTGTTAAGTTCCAATGCGTTGTTAGGTTCATCCAATTGATTTTAAGAGTTGATCTTGAATTAAGTTTCGATTTTCAGGCCCTACCGAATGTATTTCAACAATTCCTAGGATGCAGCTACAATGAGTAAAACATTATTCCTTTCGATGAACAACTACCTAAATGAGGGTAAGGAGTTCATTTCCAAGCGAATGCAAACCACAACAAGAAAATGCAAGTGAAGTGGTGCATGCAAGCAATCCAATCACTAGGAAACACAATGCATTAATACACTAATCTCACAATGCATCGACACTACTAGTGAAAGATTTAAAGTTTGCTTTCCAATTTCTCAATCATGAAAATTCGTAATGCAAATGCACTTTCACTTTTGTATACTAAATTAATGCAATAGTTTGATTTTTTTTGGAATTGAAATGACAAACAAGCAAGTGTAAAACTGACTGATCCAAACAATTGTGATCTATGTTTGATAGTGTGGAAATCGAATCAATGCGAGCAACTGGTTCAATAACCAACACTAAAAATCAATCAGAAAGACAACAAGCATTAAAAAGCCTCAAGCAAATCAATCAGATGGTTGTGGATGAATCTTGAAAAGAGAGGAAACCCAAGCAAATGACTTCTTGACGAAACCTGTAAGGAGCTAGGTCACATAGTCTAAAAGCACAAGACTCACTCAATGAAACCAAAGAGACAGTACCTTAATCAAAAGCAATCAAAACAAGCTAATGAGAGACAAGAAACAGCAGGGGATAAACAAGACTGATGGATTCAGGAGGTAAAGTTGTAAAAAACAACTTGTACAGGAATCGTCACGGGTCTATAACCAACAACTTGAGACAAAAATCCAATCATCGCAAGCACCGAGACAAAAACTGGGCAATGTCGTCGCAGGCATGCACCTGTCTTCTACGACAGGCCAATTTTAGGAATCGTCGCAACTGTACAATGGGTTATCTGCAACGTGCAAGTTTACTAAAAAGGACAGGGGCGACATCGTCGCAACTATTAAGCTATCTTCAGCAACGATCTTACTTAAAGGAAAAGACAAAGTAAAAACACCTAAATGACACTAGATTGATCTTCCAAACAGTCAGAAGGACTCCCAGACTAACCCAGGTAACCCAGAAAACTAATGGTTTTAACCCCAAAATCAAGAGACACTATATCAATACCAAACAAAAGCAAACAAGAGAAAAACATACAAAGGACTCCCCAGTGGAGTCACCAACTTGTGAAGTAGGAAATGTTCCCTCTACGGGCAGAGGCAACCCCTCTAACCCTAGAGTGGGTCTAGTCACAGTAATACAAAACAACAATCAATTTCCTTAAACAGTTATCGTTGAAAGAGCCTGCCTCAAACCGGTGTTCGATGGAGTTTTCGTTGTACTGCTTCAACTATCGTTTCCTTCTCCTTGATGAGCAATTTACCTGAAACAACACACGAGAATAACAGAACACGTAACAGAAAACAACAATGATCTATTTTCTTACAGAGTCAAGGAACCATAAGCTATCAAGTATATTTTACACAAGACATAGGAAATCATTATTGATTGTATTAAAATGAATCAAAAGCAAAGCTTACAACCAAGCCTTGATGTCGCAAGCCTTCTCAAAGGGTCCAGTCGGTATGTTTCTTCAAGCATTCACTCTCAAAAGGATCTCACAAATGGATGATAACTCTTTCTCTCACCCACAAGCTCTAATACAAAGCTAAGGCAATCCACAACTAATTGCTAAACTATTAGCAATTCACACTGCAAACTCACACCAAAGCTAGCTAATTTGCTCCAATCCAAAAATCAAGAACTAGGAACTAGCTGATCATAGCAAAGGGGAGTGCTTTTATAGGAGGAGGAGCCTCCATAAAATGAGGGAGAGAGAGCTTATCTCGAAAGGAGGTTTCTCAAAAGGGGAACTACCATCCCAGAGGAGGAAAGGCGAATTCCTTTGAGCCAACAACCAGCTCTAGAATCACCCAAAAGCATTCTGTTTGAACTAATTTGCCATATCTGGATCGTCACAAGTCATACACTAGGGCTCAGCGATGACGTCACATAAAAGCAGTTCATTCAGACAAATCGTCGCAATAAGTATCTTGAGGATTTGCGTCGAGCCCTAAAATCCGACCGTCACAGGAAACTGATGTACCCCTGTGACAATGACGTGACCTTATAGTTCAACACAGAGAATCATCGCAAGAATAATGATGCTTACTTGCGATGATGTAGAAACATAGGTAAAAGGGTCATTCTTCAAGGTCAGAGAGCATTTTGCTTAATCTTCTTGAATGAGTGGGAAGATATGGACATTCTTATTTGATGTATGACACAGCAGAGATGTCACTCAGGGACTGACATGAGGTCGGTGACAAATTAATGTGTAACAGGGATATAAGGAGTTAGCGCTTGAACTAGTCGAACCTTTGCAAGACCAGCCTTGCAAATCCTGATGGCCTCCCATGGAAGAAAATAAAGATCAGAGGGCACGAGATCCTATCAAAATCTTGCTCGAAGAATCCCTCGAGTGACAAAGGAATGCGATGATGGAAAACTTTGCCCAAATCCTTTAGTGGTTACCCAGGGGCGACGCATCTACTTCCAACAGCTACTTTGGAAACGCCACACCATTTAAGGTACAAGTTAACTTTAAAATCCCCATATTCAAGGGTCAAATAGATGCAGATGTTGTAGATAAATGATTAAATCTGCTAGAAGGGTATTTTTCTATTCATGATTTTCCCATCCAGGAAAAGATTACTTTCGCTCTTCTCAAAACTGCCCCCCCATGTCAAGGATTGGTGGGAAACCTACTGCGAGCAGAAGGATGAAAGTACGACCTCACTGTTTTCAGTCGCACCCACTTGGAATTCATTCTGGGATGCCATCAAGGAGCAGTACTACCCTATCAAAATCTATGAGGATAAATACATTAAGTGGACCACGTTGCGGTAGGGAAGGTACCAAGATGTGCCGGATTTTACCAATATTTTTCATACCCTTCGCACAAAGTTGGGTATCAAGCATTCTGAGCGATATTTGGTACTCAAATACCATGGCTGCCTACACAAGTACATCCAGGACGAGATGGAGTTCCTGGACATCTCCTCACTTGGTACGGTGTACTGATACACTGTCAAAATCGAGCAGAAGTTTAAACAAAAGAAGTGAGAATTTGGATCCGCAAATCTGAAGCAAGGGAAAGGCTTCCCCAAACGGCAGAACCAAGGACAAAGCCAAGACAATGTGACCCAAGACAACTTGATGAAGCCTCAAGAAAAGAACAACACCACAAAGTCAAAGAAGGACACAGGAAAGTGGTGTGAGTTCCGTAAGAGCCCCACTCATAACACAAGTGATTGTCGAGCCAAACAATCACTAGTGACCGAGTTGAAGGCTTCATAATCAGATGCATGTTCCTACCTTGAGTCAGAACCCGACAAGAGGAATGATAAAGGGAAGCATATCATTGATGTGGAGCCCAGCACCATTGTTTCCATTGCCAAGATCCAGAAGAATGAGCCTGAAGATCTACAGGAGGGGGAGAATATTTTCCACTCACAAATGTGGGTGAAGGGTTCGCCGCTGCAATTCATTGTCGACAATGGCAGCCAAAAGAACCTCATTTTAGCAGAGGTCGTGAAGCGGCTGGGCCTAATGACCATACCACACCCGCAACTGTACAGCATCGGGTGGCTTTACCAAGGACGAGATCTCCAATTCTGCCAGCAGTGTCACATTCCCTACAGCATCAAGCCCCTCACAGATGAGGTATTTTGTGATGTTGCACCCCTTTATGTTTGTGATGTATTATTAGGCCAACCATACTTGTGGAAGCGACATGTTTTTTATGATTCAAGGCCTCACGTTGTTATTATTTCTTTGGTTAATTCATTATACAGGACACCGGAGGTAGCCCCACCTACTGCCAACTCTTTGATCTCTGCTAAGAATTGCAGCAAGATCATCTCCCAGACTAGGAAATTTATTTTCTTTCTGGTTCACTCTTAAAGTAAGGAGAAGATCGTAGCCACATCCATGGCCCCCGGGAAGGGTTCTTCCATGCAGCAGAAGCAGGTGGATATGGTCATGAAAGAATACAAGGACATGTTCTCCTCACCCATAGGGGTACCGTTGCACTGTCAGGTCAAGCATTCGTTTGATTTGACTCTCAGAGCACCTGTACCCAATGGGCCGATATATCGCCACTCCATTCTGGAAAATGCCAAGCACAAGCAACAACATGATTAACATCAGGTGCCACATAAGTTTTAAGTGGGCGACAAAGTCTGGCTGCATCTATAGAAAGAACGTCTTACAAGAGCCCATCGGAAGCTTAGACCACTTCGATATGGTCCTTACACCATTACCAAGGTTGTGGGAAACAATGCTTTGGAGCACAGCATTCCCCCATTCCTTGGCTTGCACTAAGTGTTCAATGTGGACCGCCCTCGACCATGCTTCCTTTCATTACTAGACACATCAAAGATTGTAGAACAGCTCACCAGGGACCAAGTTCAGTAGAAGTTTCCCCATCTCATGGAGGCACTCAACACAATGGGGACCATTGCTTCCTAAGAGGGGAGGAATGATCCAGGTGGATTTTGGTGGACACCCGCCTATCCCACTTAGACCCCCACAACTATCGCTTTGATTTTTTCATTTTCCTTAATTGTAGCACAATTTACTATTTTTGGCAATTTGTCGAGTCGTGAACTTCTAGAGCCGTTTTGAGGCCCTAAACGAGGTATTTTGGGAAAACAAGGGCCAACATGGGTCATTGCTTGATGCTAGCCATTCGAAAGTTGTAGTCCTCGGATAGATCTTTCTAACGAGGTATTGTATGTGTCAAACAAAGATCATACGCCAAAGTTAGGACCCCGGGATTTTGATGTACCAATTTACCCAAACGGGGCCCATAGTTTGGCGCTTCATCTCCTAGGGTTAGGGTTTTGGATGTTTATGGTTTTCCATTGTTTCTCAACAATAAATAAGCCTTCAAGCCTCAGTTTAACATAGTTCAAAGGCATGTAGCCGCCACATCTCTTCTCAGAGATAAGCTACCATTGCCCTATCTAGTTTATTTCCATTTATGCTTGTAAGCATATTTTCAGTATTTGATATTAATAAACCGAAGTATTATTTCTGTTTCATCTCTTTATTTAGGGTTATATTTGTCATTGTTGTGTTCTTGTTTAAATCTAGATCAAGATATGTCAAGGGAATTGGAGTCCCTTAAGACATGGAACAAATGTGCTCAGCTACAAGGCAACGTGCTTGGCATAACAAGGTAAGCTAACTGGTATATTGTTATATTTATTTATACATTCACAATTATGTGTTTATGGTAGTGTGATGTAGGGAGTTGCATCGCAAGAGAGGTTGCCATGAAATCTTAAAGAAGGCTCGGGTTAAGCTTTCCTTGGGAACCAGGGATTCAGTCATGGTGTCTATTATTAGTCTTGCACTTTTGGTATTTTTGATTTGGTTGTGCCTAATTGCATCTTTGTTATGTCTGGTGCAAGGCCTTGCCACTTTGTTTGTGGTGTCGTATTCTTATTGATTTGCATGGTTTTCTTCTTGTTTGTTTCTTGTCTTGCCTTTTATGCTTTGAGTCTTGGGAATTGGTTGGGAAAGTTGAAATTTAATGGAGCTTAGGGAGAGCTGAATGAAACATAGCAAGTAATGTAAGACTCGAATAAAGCTCGGTGCATGAGTAAGGGAAGTTGAAGGTAATAATATGAAAATCGGTTGGATTGGTTTTGTCCATTGGTGCAAATGGATGGTGGCAGGACAGTCATGAGAAATGTAACAAGAAAGGTAAAGTAAATGTGCTTAAGGTAACATATGTCTTGGCTATCTTGGGAACTGTTGTTCTTAATGTTGTGCATGGATAAAGGGAGTTCTCTTAACCATGACATTATGATATTTGGTAATTATGTTGTGATCATGTTTATGCTAAATGTTTATATATATGCATGTATATATGTATGTATGTATGTATGTATGTATGTATGTATGTATGTCGTTGTCTGACAGGATTATTATTGTTTTATGTTGATGTTTAGATGTGTGTGTATATATATATATATATATATATATGTGTGTGTGTGTGTGTGTGTGTGTGTGTGTGTGTGTGTGTGTGTGTGTGCATATCATTGTCTGACAGGATCGTTAGGAATCATTCTTGTGGAGAAATGATTGCTTATGCAGGTGAATGACATGAAGAGGCTCCCGGTTTATGAGGAATCAAGTGGGAGAGTTGTCCTAAAAAATCTACGAGGTTGGTATCATGTGGCTATGAGTTGATATTATGTGATTATATTATGTCTATGTTATGGACAGCCTATACTAAGGGATACATCAATGAAATGAAAGTAGTGTGGTTTGTGGCATGGTGGGACAAGCATGGATAAGACACTAGAAGCAAGGTTGTGTGGTAGAGTCAGTGTGGTTTTGGATGTGTGGTACCACTGTTGTGCATATGTTATATATGTTGTACATGTTTCATTTGTGATGTTGTGTGCATACAGTCTGGTGTATATATAATGTGTGTACATGTTGTTTATGCAATGTTATGTACAGGGTGGTACAGATAGTGTTGTGTGAATATTGCATATGAAGTGTTAGGTGTAGATGGTGCTATGTACATATGGATATGCAGTACTGTGTACATATGGTGTTATGTACATATTGAACATGCATTGTTATGTACATATGGTGTTGTGTGCATGTTGTACATGTCCTTTTGTGTACATATGGTGTTGTGTGCAAGTTGTACATGTGCTGCTATGTACATATGGTGTTGTGTGCATGATTGTACAAGTGGTGTTGTGTGCATGTGGTGTTGTATACATGTCGTACATGTGGTTTTGTGTGTAGGTGGTGTTGTGTACATGTCATGCAAGTGACACTATGTACATGTGGTGTCGTGTACATGTCATGCACGTGGTGTTGTGTACATGTGGTATTGTGTACACATTCTACAGGTGGTGCGGTGTACATATGGCGTTGTGTACACGTTGTTCAGGTGGTTTCGTGTACATGTGATGTTGTTCACATGTTGTGTAGGTGGTGTTGTGAAGACATGGTACTATGTACACGTTGTACATATGGTATTAGTGTGCATGTGGTATTGTATGCATGTCGTACATTTTGTGTTGCGGGCGATACTATGTATGTGCATTGTGTATTCGTGGAATCATGACATGTGTATTCATTTTTTGTACTATGTGTATGTATGTGTATTGTGTTGTACACCAGATGTAGGAGTATGTATTGTATTGTGTTGTATAGCTGGTGTAGGTGTATGTGTCATGATGTATATCAGGTGTAGGTGTATGTGTCGTAATGTATATCAAATGTAGGTGTATGCATTGTGTAATGTCATACATTGTATGGATGTATATGTTGTGATGTACATTGTGTATATGTATGTGATTGAAGAGAAGCAAAGGCATTGGGTGCTTGCCAGGCGTGGCAATCGATCTAGTGTGTGTACAAAAAGAACAAAGGCAAAAGTAAGGATCGATTGAAGGATAAGTATTAATATTTTATTCCAGTTTTATTATTCATGTGATTTATTATTCTAGTTTATGATAGTTACATGTGATTTATGATTTTTATCTATGATGGTTTTGTTTTGAGATAACCTGATGTGATATGTTTATACATAATGATTTGGTCAAAGGTGCTAGTTTGACTTGTTGTGACAAGAAGCAAACATAATTGCAAGTGTACCTTTTTTATGGGCCACCAATGAGGTATGATCTGAACTTATTCAATTTATTTTGAATTTAATAGAAATTATGTGCTTGGTATATGAAAGCATGAAATACCCGGTTGTGTTGTCGAAACTGACGACAAGCATTAGCAACAACAACAAAAGGACTTGGAACATGCAACAGTATGTTGATAAAGCACCTTAGGAGCAGGGCCATTATGTCCATTGATTTCCATGAGCATGCTATGACCGATATGATGGTTTGAGGTGGGGATATGCCTTGGTTTTTGGACCTTCCAATGTGAGGAATCCTTGCCAAGGGGTGGACAACCCAAGATGGGGGTGCCATCGGAACTTGGAAAGTGTGTGATTGCAGGGAAGGGGGTGATCGTATTGCCCGAGGGACTGTGTAGCTGAGAAGGGAAGTCTAATAATATATTTTTTGGGTCATTAGCATTTCCAAATGGAATCAGATACACATTGAGAGTGTACCCTAGAATAATGAGCTGGAAACTGTTCACTGAGAGGAAAAGTTGCGCTAGATTGTAGGTTGGACGCTTGATGCAGATTTAAACTTGGAGTGGATTCTATACTTCCTGGGAAGGAGGTAAATCCCGGTATTACCTTGAGGGTGGAGGTGTGAGCCTCTAGATTCCCTTATTACAGATGCAGGCATCGTATCCTTTTATTTGTTAGTTGAGAAAATGTGCATATGTGTGTTCTATTGTAAATATTGTATCGATTTGGATTTATAAAGCTCCATAAACAATATGGTTATTTGCTAGTTGAAGCAAATGTGTATAAGTATATGTGGATTGTAAATATTGTAATGAGTTGTGTTACAAAGCTCCAGTAAATGGTATGTGTGTCATGTTTCAGCATTGGTCATTGTAAATACTGCAACGAGCTATGTTATAAAGCTCCATGGGTCATATATTTTGTTTTCAGCAGTCTTATTGGTTATAGGTGTCATTGAACACTGAGGACAGTGTTCCCCCAAGGGGGGGGGTTCTGTAACAACCCTAGTTAAAAATTCATGTAAAATATATAAGACCATAGTCATGGGACACGTATTCCAAGCTGAATGGTGGGAAAAGCACCCTAGTGGCTGTTCATTTCAGTTATTATGGCTAAGGAAATTGGCAAAGGAAATGGCAAAGGCTTTGGAAAGGCATGAGGCATTTATTGGCATTTTAATTATGAAAATAATGTAAAATAGGATAAAAGGGAGGTGAAAGGTCACTGGTTGCATGTGAGGAGGAAAATGAAGGAAAATAATGGAAAATGAATAAAATAGAGGCCTCGTTGATAAAAAGGCTTCTGAGGATCAGTGAGCAAGCTTGGTTAGTGTAGATTTTTGTGAGTTCCATTTTGGAGCTCTCATTCTATTCTCTCTCTCTCTCATACTCTTGGAAACTTAGATTTTTCTTGGAGCACTCTAGGAGAGTGTGGCATACTTGGAGTTTTGGAGTAAGAAGGCGAAGGGAGAGTAGGAAAGCACAAGAGGACATCAAGATCAGCAGCTACAACGGGTTTTTCTTGCAAGTACTGAGTTGTTGTATGTTTTCCTCACTATTTTTGGCATGCATGGTGTTATCTCAAAATCAGGCCCTGGTAGGCTGCAGACCAGGAAGACTTCAAGTAACTATTTCAACCTACTTTAGGCTGAGGCTTAGCCTCCTCAACCTGAGAGGGCTCTCTCTTGATGGATTAATGATTTTGATTAAAGATAAGATGGCTAACTCTTATAGAACAACTGTGAAAAATATGAATGGTGGAAACACATTAAACAAAACTATCCATTGGGCTTATGGAGTCAACAACACCTCAATATAACAATGAACTCAATCTTACATGGAAGTCAGGGCATTCAACATTTAAACATTCAGAACATAAACTCATATGGGACCACACAGTTTATAAATGTATACAGGAAGTCAGAGCACATTCAGTGAATTCTGAGTGATTATACATCCATACCACTGTAAGAATTAAGAAAAGGACAACATCACATATTCTGAACATAAAAAATCCTTCATGAATCCTGAGAAGTAAAGTCCAGCATGTATATTACTGAAAATGAGTCTTACATAGGCCAAATACCAGCTTTTTTCATAAAATTTCCAACCCTGATTACATTGTTGTTTCAGCTATATATAGAGCTCTTATTCTAACTGATCGAGATTCCTCCTCAAGCATGAGGGGAATTCGAAAACTACTTCTATTACTGACAACTGTTTAGCTTTTAACTGCCTATTAAATGTAACAAACTTCCACTAGACCTTCTAGATATCTAAATCAAGTAGGACTCTAATTCCATAACAGTCTTGGTCTACAATCATCTTCGTTCTTTGACATCTGGTCCCCTTCTAGTTTGGCTGTGATGGGTCTTCAAGGCTCCATGTTTTTCTTCAATGTCACATGTTTTCCAATACCCTGAAACATAGGAAACTGCCCCTGTGTACCGGTCTTTAGTTTGCCTTAACATGTCCGGATCCAACGAAGTATATCCTTTATCTTTTAATTACCCAAAATGGAGCAGACGTGGACGTCCTTGATGTGCTGTCCACCGTTTTCATGCATGAAAGCCAAAATTCTTGCCAACTGTTTCACATATCCTGAAGTGTGGTAAATATGCTCACTTTATGATAAAAATCTAAAGTTGGATTCGAATGCATATTATCTCCACCTGTCTTGACCTGGTTGAATCTTAATAGCTTCAGCTGATGCCTTGCATACCTTGTAGACATTCCCCTTTCAAAATTCCCGCTTATATTTCAAAACTGTTTGATTTATGTTGAAATCATCACTTTCAGCAGTTTCGTAGCATGCTACGAAACTGCTGAGTTATTTAAAACAGTTTGTTTTTAACCTGAGACCTTTATTAACCGAGTGCTTGATTGCCAAAAACTTCTTTAGACTTTCCAAAGGCCGAATAGGGATTTAGATTTCTTCAGAAAGATAAGATTAAGCAAACTTATCAAAATTTTGAAATGGAATCTTACTTGAAATGAAAACTCATTTAGCAGGTCCTTTAAGCTGGCTTAGCTGTGCCTTCAAATCTTCAATTTGTTTCTTCATAACCTTATTCCCAGCTCTCAGTTGCATATTGATCCTTCTGATGCACTTGGCTTCTTTTATTGCTGGTATTGTCCAGGTGTGAAATTGTGAATGGCCATCAACCACTGAATTCAACTGGGCTTCTACAGTTTCATTCCCTTTCCATAGAGCTTTATAATAGTTTGCGTGTATGACTGCATGTCTTCTAGCAGCTTTCTTCAATTTGGCGATCTCATGCTTAGCTGATTCTAATTGGCTCTTTATGGCTGCTATATTATCTTCTTTAGATGTGATGACTGCTTTGCCTGTGTTTTTCTTTTGCCAACGTTGTGTCCCTTCCCCTGTATCCTCTGTTCTTGACAGTGCTTCCTGTACTTGCTGGAATCTCCTTGTCATATGTCTTCTAGGTTTAAAAACAAACTCTTCAGCTGGCTCATCAAATTTAAGCCTTTTTGAGGCCTTGGCTTTCTTGGTGCTTTCTTGTTCTGACTGTATCAACTCAATTTGGACTGGTAGAGACTGCTCAATGTCAATAGCCTGTAATAAGGCATTTAAACTTCCCTTGGACACTGGACTTTCTTCGACTGCTACAGCTTTACCTTTTTCCTTATTCATCTGGCTTCTTGTCCTTATCCTTGAGACTACTTCAGATGTGCTTGTTTCAGGTACAGTCTTTTTACCATGAGCTTTTTCCTTAGTTGATTGCTGAGGTTGATCTTGGATGATGAGTGGCTTCACTTGTTTTCTTACTTGTGAATTTGGAACTCTTTTAGCTCTTGCTTCTGTTTGGAGCTCAGCTATTGTAGAATCTCTAACAGGTAGAGGAGTGAGGCCAGTCTGGCTTTTGAAGCCAGCCATAAAAATGAATGAATTCCAATCTCTGTCTATCTTTTGGAGCCCATCTAAAACCAGTAGTTTGATCAAACCATGATGAAACAAAGAGGTTTCACAATCCTCTTTCCTCAGCTGTACCTTATCACACATCTTACTCAAACTACGGAAAAGATAAAAAGGTAAGTCTATGGAGACCTTCCCGGTGAAATGCAAAAGGAGTTTAAAATGGTAAGAGTAAACCTTGTTATACCTTCCTTCACAAGTCAGATATTTCTGTATGCAGGTGAGTAAATGAGCATAATATTCTTTGACATAACTCCTGGGCACTGCCTTACTTAAATCTTCATTTACAAATTCATCCTTCAAAAACTCCTTGCAAGGATTCATGTCAAACTTGAAATTTTTAAACCATTGCTCTTGTCCTTGTGGGATCTCTGTCACAGTAGATATCACTTCTGGCGAAACCTGCAATTCTATCATGGCTACTTTTGAATTCAAGCCTGTGAAGTTAAGTGCAAATTCTTTAGTTACTTGTGCGTGCCCTCCTTGTAACTTTTTGCAAAAATTCCAGCACCCGGCCTTTTTAAATGCTTTCTCCACCTCTTTATTTCTCAGCGTTATATCTAAGCCTTCAGGCTCATTCCTTAGACATTTGCCGGATCTGTGCTCCTTTTTCTCCATTGATTCTTCCAAATCTTCGCAAACAATGACTACCAGCTCCGGTTGGAATTATGATTCAGCTTCTATTTGAATTCAGCCTCACTTGATTATTAGCCTCGCTTGATTATCTTTGCAGTTGAATTTTAAATTTTGCTGTTTAAAATCTTTCAAGTTGTAATCTTGCAGATTTGTCATTTCATGCAAGACTTACGACCATCATTAAGTTTTATGCACGGTGGTCTTTCTTGGAAATGGTGATTCATGCGTATCAACAGATCTAGTGGTGGTGATAGTGGCAATGAGTGGTGAAATGTGATAAGAGGGGTACATGAGCTGACATGAGAGGACACGGCCTATGACTCACCTAACGGATTTGATATTTCGGGAAAGATTCGCTGCGAAATGTACGAATCCATGATTTCGCAGCGCGGTCAGTTTTAAATTTGAATGATGCACTGCGAAACTGCCTAATCATGATGCGCTGCGAAATTACAAAAAGGCACGGTGACTGACATAAGATAACAGGTGGCTATAAAATAATGGTAGATGGAGGGGAACCAATGGGAACTGAGAACAACTTGACTCAAAAACTCTTCAAAACTTCAGATTCTAAGGGAAGAAAATTAAAACAAAAATAAACTAGCACTGACCTTTGTCATCGGGCTAGGATGAAAAGTTACATATATCAATTTTAGTTCTAAGTGATAACACATGGAACATGCAGTTAGTTTATTGGTAATGATATGTCATTGGCATGGAGGATTTCCTAGATTGACAATGGATTTTCCTAGCCTTTCCATTTCCCAGATAGTCATGGTGTGGTGGGTTCATTTCTTCGTTTTTATTTGTTGGTTCTCGTGTTTCCTTTAGCTTGGGTTGAGTTATTAGTTCCTAGAGCCTTGGTTGGACAAACGCTTGGGAATCCATATAACAACTTGGGTTGAGTTATTAGTCCTAGAGCCTTGGTTTGACAAACACTCTAGAATCCCTATAACAGCTTGGGTTGATTCACTAGTCCTAGAAGCCTTGGTTGGACAAAATCTTTGGAAGCCCTTGGTGGGTTGAGTTACTAGTCCTAGAAGGCCTAGTTGGAAAAATGCTTCGGAATCTTGGAAAAAATTGTGGGTTGAGTTACTAGTCCTAAAGCCTTGGTTGGACAAATGCTCTGGAGCTCGACAACAGTCGTGGGTTGAGTTAATAGTCCTGGAATCCTTGGTTGGAACAAACGCTCTAGAGCCCTAGAAGGCTTGGGTAGAGACCAATCTGGTGATGGTTTGTGATGTCCGACCATGAGGTGGAATCATTGTTTGATGGGTTGAGGTGGTTTAGCCTCTGGAAGCCCTGGATGGTTTTGGTTGATGTGTTTTATGGGAACCCACATTTATGCTTGGAATATGGCATGGGGTTGACCAAATGAATAGATATTTGGCTCAACCATGTCTACAGTTGGGTGGTACATGGAAGTCCCAGACTTGGTTTCATTTTTCATATGTTAATAATAGCTCTTTCCTCTTGTAATTGATGGGTAAGTGTACTTGTTATTATGTGATCTTGATGGTTATATTATCATTATTATGTTGTTGGTTATATGTTGGTTATGAACATGTATTATGACGGTAGCTATGTATGGCTCTCATCATGTTTTCTCTAGTAAATGAATGAACAATTTATCTATGGCCTAATGGATGAAACCACAGCTAATATGTTGAGTCATCAATGCTTCTTAGTGATTCTCATATGAGTATGAGACCCCTATTCTTAGATTTGTTGTTTACACCTACAAATTACATATTTTTAACATGTTTGATGAAATGTTTGTCATGGCTAGTAGGGGTCCAGTCAAGGGCTTGTTCAAGTAATTGCATTTGTATCATCATTCCATTGTTATCTTTTTGTTTTGAAGATATCATTGAATACTGAGCGGCGACCTGGGCTTTGTGCCTGAAAAAGTGGCTCAAATCCTAGGGATGTTGGAACAACACTGAGCAGAATAGTCCCTGGACGCTAGCATACCATGCTATGGGGGTGTCCATATCCTTCTAGATGAATTCATGTCCATATCATGGGAGCGTCTGGGGTTTAATTTGTCAAAAAAATCAGTGGGACCTAAGGGCTGGTTACCTGAGAGGTTGGGATGGATCCTGAGAGTCTTGTTGTTGATGTGGAAGGTTTGTATGGTGTGTTTCTGTTGGTTCCACTTCCTTAAGGTGACTTAGGAGGTTTACTCATATCATAGTAACTTCTTGTCACATTTTTACCTAAGTTGGACAGTTACTTGGGTAGATGTGGGAGGAGGGTGTGATATTTATTGTGTTGATTGCTCTCATGTTGATGAGGTTGACTGTGTTGATTTCTTGACTTGAAAAGGATAATCAAAGTTATGTGAAGTGCAAAGGGTGATTGAGATGTGATGTACAAAGGCCATTGATGATTAGTTTTATGATTGTTTCAAACAAAATGAAGATATAGCACACAAGAACTAGTGAACAAAGTCAAAGAATCAGAGAACATGTTATGGTATCAACAGAATCATCTAAACAAAATCATTTATATTTTTATCATGTTTATAATAGTAACGCTCATGTTTCGCTCAGGACTAGAGTTATAATGAATGTAATCTAGTGTGTAAATTGTGTTACCCTAGATATTAATGCACCCTATCTTCAACCAACCTGCATTATAACAAGTTTCTATATCTAAGCCTTGTCTTATGCAATAATGAATGCTTGACCATGATTCTTCGGATGAGCAAAAAATACAAAGCAAATTTGTCCTAATTTGAGACTCAACTAAAAATGAAGAGGTGAGATGAAAATAGTCCTGGAATACCAAGAGACAACTCCTCATTTTGAATTCCTGCATAGAATGCAAACAATCAGAGAGCATGTTTATAAAAGATGCACCTTTTAATGAGAATTAAGTTTTGTGAATTGAACATTTGTATGAGAGAGTTCTTGAACAAACCTGGTAAGGAGAAAAAAGGAAGAGAAAGAGTAGCAAGAGTGGAGCAGACTTGAAGAAGAGAAGCAAAAAGGGTAATCATAAAAAAAGAGGACATAAATTAATTTCAAAACAAAGACAAAGACTAGGTAGCCAACATATTTGATTTGTAATTTGATCAGAAGATTGTAGTCTCCTTTCAAGTTGTAGTTTGATAAAGAACAATTTGGAGCCTGTTGAGGTAGGAGCTTCCTATGGATTGTAGTCTGCAAAAAATTTGTGGGATTTGGAGCTTCCTTGCAAGTTGAAGTTTGTAGAAAAATTGAGGTTAGCAACCTCCTATAGGTTGGAGCCTACATAAAATTTGATGTAATAAGGGAGTAGGAGATTACCTTCACATCACTTCAACCAAAAATTTGTGTTTTTCTTCCTTTATGGTTTCCAATTATATTTGGTGTCTTCATGTGTTGAATGTCAAATGTATCACTTGTGTGAATGCTTTTAAATTCTGTTTATATATGGAAATATCTCTCTAGTAACTGCAAAGAAAAAAAATAAGATTTGAATACATACATAAGCCGTTAGTTGCAAAAGAAAATACTTGAAAAAGGAAATTAAGTTGAGTTGAATAATTGAAAAGACAAAATTACTAATTCACCCCCCTATCTCATTAATTTCCAAGTTATCAAGATGAAGGTTGAAAAAATGAGATATTTTTGAAGGGCATCTCCTACATTCACATGCGAAAGAAAGTAAATGCAGAAATGGCTAAGTATAGAGTCATGTGGGGAGAATTAATGTAGGAATAAATCATGTGGGAAGACAAGGTAATGAGGGAGGAGGCCAAATCACATACAAGTGAAATGAATGAGTATAAGCATGTGAGAGATAGTCATGCAAGCATAAAGGTAAATGAAATACCTTCCTGCAACCTGCATTGGAAAAAACTTGGTTAAGGGTAGAAAAGAGGTGCAATTTGTAGGTTTTGGAAATGTGGGTGCAAATTGTAGCATTGAGGATGGCTTTTGAAGGAAAAGAGGGTTTGTAACCCGCATACACAAAAATGACTAAGTGTGATGGATTTTGTGGTTTATGAGTGATGTAAGAAGGAAAATATAAAAAAGTGGTAGACAACCTACAAATGTGAATTTGGCTAAGTATCACAAAAGAAGAGAGTTAAGAATAATATGGAGTATGAGAAGTTATGCACAAGTGATCAAAAAGCATTTGTCAAATAACACCTTTGGCCATGGCTTAACTTTTCATCCTTTTTCATGGAAGTCTCACAATTCACAATGTATTTTGTGCTCCCCGAGGTACATATCGTGTTCTCCAAGGCAAGGAAATAGGTCCATTGCACTCTCTTGGACAAGAAAAGTCATCTCCAAGTCAAATCACCTAAAATGCCTTCTTCAAAGTGTATTTTCAAGCATTGTTTCACTATCGAAAGAGGGTCGAGTTCTCTTGAGGTAGATGTGGGGGTTAGTGGCAACATGACACCTTTTATGAGAAAAGAAAATGTCATTTCAAGTAAAGAATGCTTCTATGGACCATGTTTGAGACTACAAACAAGGAAAATATGCATCAAAAGGTTAACCCAAATAAGAGCAAGCATAAATCAAGGAGTCATCCATCTTCAAAAAATTCGTTGGTGGTCAAAAGTTTAACTCCGAGTGAACTTTAAGCAGAAAGGGGGAAATGCTGAGCCTCTACTAGCCTCTAAATATTTTATTTTTTTGTAAGGATGATTTGTATTATTTCAAATATTTACATTACATCCATATTATCATGTTGTTGCTACTAGCCTGCCACTTAGGAAACCAGACTAGTACCACAACCATAGCTATTTTGATGGTAAAAAACTAGTATGGTCTGACCAACACAAAATTATCATACAAAATTGAGCTTGGTTCCCTAAAGTTTGATCTCTAGAGTATCGTTTGATAGCATAAAAGTGACTACAGGAAACACAACTAGTATTGGTATATTCAAACATGAAATTAAATAAGTGAGTCATGTAAGGGATAACTTGTAAAAGAACCCACCTCAATGGTTTCTAAAGGTTAATATTCTACTTTAATTCCAATAAACATGATATTAGGTTAATGCTTACCTAGGATGTTGAGATTTTGTTCCAATATTTTGATTTGCCATTAGATTTCCACCGATTGAACATGCATCCTTTGTTGAGGTTCCCCTCTCCCCTTCAAGACATGCCCAAGGAAAACCTTTATCTATCAATAAACATCCACCACACAAAGATACTTGGTTTATTGGGTACAGGAGAAGCCAATGTTTGGAATCCAGACTCCCATTTTTTTCAGCAACTCCACATTTAACAAGTTTCAGCGCCTCAAACACACTTCCTCCCTGCCTCCTCTAATTCTTCTTTGACAACTGGCAGGGTGTTAGTGAAGAATATTCTAGTTGCTTTCTTTATCATCATCTAGTGACGGGAGGATGGGACTTGCTCCATGTGACATTGATCGCGTCCGCTGCCACCCCCATAGTTTGCATCTATGTTACCTTGTCCATGTCTGCCCCTTTCCATGCTACCAAATGAACTATGAACCCTACCAAATGAAGAGGCATAAGGGCTAAAATTGTGTATCCACCCACCTACAAATATCATTAAATGTCTTGGCTGGACCTTGTGTGCCTATATATCAAAAGTTTTCTAGACTAGAAAGAAGTTAAAGGAGACCCAATTTCCCCAAAACGTCTTCTTAATTCACACACACAATAGGGTTGAATTTCATTCAGAGGGACCTCCCCTTTATCTCTGAATAGTGCAACACCAGTTTGAGTGAAAAACACCTCAATTAGAGAAATTTTGAGGTCAAAAATGGTCCTCCTAAGGAAAATGTACAATCAAAATTCACTTTATGAGAACCAATCACATTTTAGGAATGACATCATACCCCATAGTTGAAGTGGCATTGCTTGAGTTAAAGGTATTTACTTGTCACATTCTCAATGGTGGATAAAAGTTCATGGTCAACCATGGTAGTGCTCTAAGTACTTTTAAAGTCATAAAATAAAGTACTCATAATAAAGGTCATTTCACACTTTTTGAATAAAATATTATTATTGTCATTTCATATTTTTTGAAAAAAACAATGCATATCCCTATACAATCTTCATGTTTTTACACATTTTTCAATAAATATTATATTCGTGTATTTTCATATATTTATTTTTAAGTTATACGTCCATTTCATTTTATTTAATATTACAATTTCAAATTAATTATAAATTTATATCTATACATATATAAATAAATATCTATTCATAAATATAAATAAAATCTATTTCAATAAATAAATAAAAAATTGATTTTAAATACAACTCAATTCATTTCATTATAATTATATTAATATTATATATTATTATATATAATATTATAAAAAATAATCTAGATGTAATAGAATATATATATTATATTCCTTTTTATATTATATTTTAATTTTTCTTATATTATAAATCAAATCAATTCAATATGTAATATAAAATTAATACATAAAATAATATATTACATTTATTTTATTATATTATTTGATTTTTATATGGTATCTTAAATACATGTTATTATATAATTTAATTGTATAATTTAAATAATATAAATTTTAATTAATAGTATATTATACACTTAAGAATGTATGAATTGATATTTATAATTTATTTTAAGTTATTTAAGTACAAATGTATTAGTTGTTCAATGATAATGACTTTTTTTATAAAAAGCTCATTTTTATTTATAATCACATCAATACAATTTTTCTATTAATTTTATTTTGGTATAACTTTTTGGAGTTTCTAGTGCCAGAATCTAGCAAAAAAAATTGAGGTGAAATCTTGATTTGTGTTATTTAAACTAGTTTTTTTATTGTATATATGGATTCAGCACCTTGAAAAACCCCTAGGGCACTTCTATTATGCAGGGGTTACCCATCAAACTTGTGATTTCAATGAATTCCTCCCGGATTTTAGAAAAATTAGACCAGAAAAATCCACCGAAAAAGCTTCCAAAAAGTCGCACTAAAAACAACTCGTAACTTTTCAATTGAATTTAACCATGGTTATTGTTTGTGGTGCAAAAACTGAATTGCGAATTCATAAATATTATTTTATTGGTTTATCTATTATTTTATTATTTCCTTAGGAGGCCCATTTTAGACCTCAAAATTCCCCTAATAAACATAATGGTCTACCCAACCTGCAATGGCGGATTCCAACTAGGTCACCACTCGACTATCCCAAGGGTCGCACATAGAAATACTAGAAGCCCAACTTGAGGATAACTAGAGCCACAAAGAAAATGACTATGACACTACAACACCTAGGTGCAACCATATCACTATAACATTGAAACTTAAAAATCCAACTAAGAAAACCAAAAAACTTGACAATTTTACTATCACAAAAAACCATTGAGCTTGTTGGCTTTCCTTCCTACCATCGACTTTCATGAAATAAAGCCCAAGTTAACCAAATGGTAGAAACACACCTGATATCCATACATATAACCATCTCCAACCACGTAACAAAATGATGGTTGAGGTGGTGGTGCCTAACCTTCATAGTAGCCTCAACCCTTTCCATAATGGCAATATTATGCTAGAGTGTGATCACCTTAGTCACCGCAAGCTTGAGCCATATGGCTCCCAAACCTCCAACATTGACGCACGAGCCCTCATCTCCCAAAAGGCTCCAAAACCTACCACTAATTAACTTCTCCTTTTCCATCCATCAGGTGAACCAATCATCTTTCATATTGATGGCCGTGGGTAATACATATGTGTTGATCACCCAATGTGGGGGTTCCTAGCCCATAAGTATTATTCCAAGTCAATCCAAGCTATTTTTTAGGGGAACATTGGACTTCTAGAGCAAATTGTCACCCATGACAACCAAGTTGAGCCACCTTATGTGGTCATTAACCTCTTTTGGAAGGTTTTCAAATGATGTAAATATATTTTTATATAATGACTTAGTCTTCAAGCCTTTTATGGATGACAAGTCAGTATTTCTTGAAGTTTCTTTGCATTTTCTAAATAGAAAAAGGGGGAGAGATATCAAGAGCCTCTTCTATAAATTCAAAGCTCACTCTCCTCCCAAATCATTGTGAATTATTGAGATCATTATGCCATAATGTAATATTTTCATGAAGCTTTGGTGTAAGCCTTGAAGTCTCTTTTTTTTTTGGCTATTCTACATAATTCTCAAGACAACATTTGTGCTTATTCAAGACTACGACAAGGCTATCAAGGTCGATCCATTGAGGAGAAACTTTGTCACTTAGAGTCAGATGTCTAGGGTAGGTTCTTTCACTATCTCATGTTGGTGTGATGTAAGCATTAAATCTCCTTGTTGAGCTATACCCTAAGGGTTTTTCAACAAGGATTTTGATTTTATTTCATTCCATAATTAATCTTATGGTTGAAGGCTTTTCCCTTGGAGTGATACCTTCTAGTAAGATTTGTTTTAATAACTTATCTTGATTACACAAGAAGGTACCTTAACTTCTAGGGCTCTAACTTCTTGCCCTAATCCACAAAACATTGAATAACCAATTTTAGATGGGCATTCATCTTAATCCCATCAAGCCCTACTGGAGATAATACATTAACCCTAAATCCAACAACCAACCATAATTTTTTACAATTTTCAAGTTCTTGTCATTTTATTTATTTATATTATTGCAAAATCCATAAAAATATAAAAATATGGAATACAAAAGCAAAATTTAAAAAATAAAATATCCATTTATGTTAGAGACAAAAAAATTAGAAAAAAATGTGTGAAAAAAAAAATAATGTCCAAAATTTTGAGTAAACATTTCACTCATCTTCAAAAATATAAATTTAAAAATATATAATAAAAAAATACAAAATCAATTAATTTAAAGAAAATTAAAATAAACTAATGATTGAAAAAAATTAATTAAAAAACCTTAACTATTTATTCATAAATAATTTAATATAACTAAATTTAAAGATTGTAAATAACGTTTGTTTAATAATTATGTGAAGATTATTTGGGCAGAAATATCTATTCGTGATCTTTATAGTTTAGTAATTATTTTTTAAGTTTGTAGATTCGCAGCGTACCCATAAAGACTAGAGAATTTCATTCCGAACACCTCTTTCATTTGTGAATTAAATAAATGTATGTTAATAATGAGATATTTTGACATAAATCAAATGTGGAGTACCTATGTTCTTAAGTTAGAAAAATTTTACATTTTTCCATTTCCATTTTATCCTCATCTCACTTATGCTCGTTAGTTATATTATTATATTTAATTTTAAATTAATAATCAATAAATAAAATAATATTATTAATTATTATTTATAATGGTAAGTAAACACATCATGGTTATTAAAAAAACTAAGTTATTCATGAGAAGTGAATAGGTAGGTAAAATGTTGTTATTATAATTATTTTTAAAGTTAATTTGGAACTAAGAATTGAAATTATGATTATTTTTAAATTATTGTAAAATTTTGTTTATTTAATAATATTTTTTCTTAATTAATAAAATTAAAAATATGGTTTAATGTTATTTTTAAATTATTACAAAATTTTGTTTATTTAATAAAAAATTTCCTTAATCGATAAAATTAAAAATAAATATTGTTTAATGAGCTAATTTTTTTAGAATAAAATATTTGTTTAAAATAAAATTTTAAGGTTAATTTTTTTATAATAATAAATATAATATTTTATTTTATATTTTATATTTTATATTTTTATTATATTTAAATTTTTTAAATTTGAAAAAGTAATAATGATGATTAGTAATATCTATTATGGAGACATAAGGTTTATTAGAGATGTAATAAGATTATGAACTGTGGAGATTCATTGTCACTTAATTTTTTTCTCAAGAAAAGAAATCAATCTCTTGTCTTAGGGCTACAGTGATGTTGTTGATACCAAGCCTACTTTACTTTTTTCTCAAAGAATGAAGTTTTTGGTACTAGGCCAACAAGTATACTTATTAAAGAGTTTAACAATGTTCGAAGCTAATAAAACAATATTTATAGGTACAAAACAATTACAATAATGTTTATCAAGGCATTATAGCTCATCATGTCGCTAGTGAAGATTTGAATATGGGAAAGATAACAACCATTCTTCCCAACCACTTGAGATAACCCCAATTTACACTATCACTTTACTATGGAGATTTTTAATAGGATTTGTTATGGATACTATGGGCCAATACGATGATTGCACCTCGTATGGAAGGGATGTTGTAATGTCATGTTATGTAAAC
The DNA here is from genome assembly GCA_031772625.1 of Pinus tabuliformis. NCBI lineage: Eukaryota > Viridiplantae > Streptophyta > Pinopsida > Pinales > Pinaceae > Pinus > Pinus tabuliformis. The sequence continues at coordinate 547,325,768 of CM062805.1, read as the reverse complement.
ATTTTGAGTTGGTTAAATTACATAAAAACAAAATTAAAAATAAAAATAAAAATTATGATTAATAATTAAACTAGTCCGGATCCATCTTAACTCTCGATCTACCAAGAGTTGAGAGTGTGTTGAGAAATGGCAACAATAAATTCTAGTTTAATTTGTCCTTGAAATAAACTATGAATTAAAATAGAATTATTTTCTCATAGCAATTTGAAAATAATTAATTAAGTTTAATTAACTTAATTAATTTAGGAAATTTGAATTGGAAGTCTTTTAGAAGACATGTAAATGTTCTCCCTAACTTATAGGAGTTTAGGATGAGTTATGAATGAGTTGTAATTAGTTAACTCAGTTTATTGAATTAAGTCTTGTTAAGTTAGTTCCAATCAGTGTCAGGAACTAATAGTGAGTAAACGGTCAGTTGAGACACTAGTGACCTAATTAGTGCTACTCTAGTTAACTGAAGATTCTACCATCAGAAACTCATGCATGTCGATTCTAAGAAAGACCTAGTTGAGACTAAAGTGCAGGGACAGTGTACTATTTTTTTTAGATTTTTCTAAGTTGCACTGACAGTGCATGCAATCATGAACTAATCCTTGAGGGATTGCACTATTTTTAGAGGCTTTATTTCCCTTTAAATACAAGTTATTCTCCATAGGAATTACACATTGGAATAGAGACTTGGAGAGCTTGTGAAGAGGCTAAGATTTGGCCTTGAGCTTGCTTATGAGTTGGATATTGAATTTGTTGAGTGCTAGGATTGTTCTAGACAAAACAAGCATTGTAATTTCATCTTGATTTTCCGAATTAATGCAAAACAAATAGTGGGGTTTTGAGCTGTGTCTTTCCCCGAATATTTATTGTGTTACGTGTCTTTGACTCTCTTCCTCTATTGATTATTGTTTGCTCAATCTTTGTGCACTTTCATTGTAAAGAGTAGCAGTAGATTCTTGTCTCTTGCTTTAGCAAATTGCATTAGCTTGTGAAGCTACAATTTTTTCTACATGGTATCAGAGCAAGAATTTTTTTTAGGTTGCAAAGAAGTTCTGAGAATTTATGTACAAAATTTTCAGCAACAAAAATACAGATTTGGATTCCTTTGGAAAAGATACCCAAATTCAAACAAAAAAATCAGCGAAATCGAAGTTCAGATGAGGGAGATATCGTTGATTTAAATCAACTCTCTAGAGGAGATTTTGAAGTTTTGAGTTTTTGGGTTATAGGGGAAAGTCGAATTTGCATACATACTTCATGATCGGCAAATGGCATTCCATGGGTTGAGGCTTGAGTATGCCTTCGAAGGAAGCTAAAATTTTATAACCTGGAGGGACAGGATGGAGGTTGTGCTAGAAGATAATGGCTTGAAGGAATTCATTGATCAAGAAACCCCCAAGCCAGCAGCTATGGATGCACAGAACTTGGCCGAATGGAATAAGTGTGTGGCGAAGAAAGGCAAATAATCCTTGAGGGAGTTCGAGACCACATTGTCTCAAGTCTCCATGGAAAAGAAACTCTGCATGCTATATGGAAAACATTGATGAACTTGTATCAGAATAGCAGTGATCAAAGGAAGTTGGCACTGAATGATAAAATTTGTAAAATAAAGATGGAGAAAGGCGAGACGATCCAAAGTACTTGACCAAGTTCACTCAATGTCAGGATGAACTTGGAAGTGTTCGAATATTGGAATCACAATTCCCGAGGAGGATATGGTGAGCCTTGCTCTTCTTAGACTCCCAAAGAGTTGGCATAGTTATCAGGATTATGTCAATGGTCGGGAGAATCTACCATATTGGAAACAACTATGGTCGGATTTGATGAAGGATGAGATCAGGATGAACACCAGGGATGGCTCTTCATCAAAGACTGATGATGAAGAGAATTGTACCTTAACGATTAAGTCAAGGAAGGGGAAAGGTAAAATCCAAATCAGATTCTTATCATGGAGGTAAGAATAAGGACATGACGAAAGTTAAATGCTTTCATTGTCACAAGATGGGTCACTTTGCTACAAATTGTCCATTGAAGAAGTCCAAGGAGAAGTCCTTAGGAGGAGCGACCGGTGAGGCTTTGGCCTCCCAATTCAAATTGGACTTTTCCCTCATTGCATGCATGGTGTCTTCAATGATGGGAATTGTATAGTACTTAGACGGTGGAGCTTCTTTCCACATGACTGGAGACAAAGAGTTATTTAGTGAACTGGAGGAGAAAGATCTCAAGATGCATATCGAGATAGGTGATGACAGTAAGTATAGTGTTACTGGTGTGGGCACTATTACTTTTCATAGGGAGCATGCGGCTCCACTCATCTTGAAGAATGTTATGCATGTACCTGGACTAACAAAGAACTTTGTATCCTTTTCCATGCTTGAGGTTAGAGGTTATGATGTGATATTTTCGAAAGGAAAGGTGTTCCTTCGACACATAGCCATGGGTCAAGTAAAGAAGATGGGGATTCGAGTTTAGAATATCTATAAGATAGATGTATAGGATTTTTTTGCTTTGAGTTCAAAAGTGGAAAAGATGTTGAGCCGATACGTTGACGAGTTGTGGCACAAGCGATTGGGCCACTTGCATCATGGGACTTTGAAGATATTGCAGCAAATCTCTACCGGTCTTCCCAAAGGTACACTTGAGAAAGTTGATACATGCAAGGGTTGTACTTTGGGAAAATACACCAAGTATTCCTTTGGAGATAGAGACAGTCGAGCATAGTCTATTATGGAGAGAGTCCATTTAGATGTGTGTGGACCATTCTCAACAGTATCCATTGCCAAACACAAGTATTATGTTATATTTGTAGATGACTATTCTTGTAAATGCTAGATATTTTTCATGCAGAGAAAGGATCAGTTATTCACAAAGTTTTGTGAATTCAAAGCATTGGTCGAGAAAGAGTCAAGTAAGAAGGTTAAAGCTCTAAGGAGTGATAATGGTGGAGAATATGTCTCCAATGAGTATAAGAAATTATGTGCTGCAGAAGGGATTAAATGAGAGTTGACAACACCTCATAACCCTCAACATAATGGGATTGCTGAGAGGAAGAACAGGAGCATAGTAGGGGAAACAAGGGCGATGTTGCATGATCATGGCCTACAACTACACTTGTGGGCTGAGGCATGCAACACAACGGTTTATGTTCAGAGTCATAGCCCACATCGGATAATTGAGAGTAAAACACCAAAGGAAGCTTATTCCGGTAAGAGGCCATATGTTGATCACTTTAGAATTTTTGGGTCATCAGTTTATTTCCATGTGACCAAAGATGCATGGAAGAAGCTTGAGCCAACAACAAATTTGAGGATATTTGTGGGGTACACTGATACTCCCCACAACTATTAGGTGTACATGAAAACCAGTCGGATGACAGTGGTTCTCAAGGATGTCAAGTTTGATGAGGAGAAGGTCATGCAAGTATCCCTTGAGAGGGAGCTCGAGCTACATGCAGAGGAGGAACTTTTAATTCCTAAGGTTGAGGAGCCTCATACTGATGTGGAGCAGCCACATGCAGAGGTTCCAAGAGTGGAGACATCCACTCAGGCAGATTCTTCCATAGAGGGAAGAAAGCGCACTAGAGAGGCTAACAAATTGTTGGATGATGCACAGGATAATGTGGGAGCACCCTCTTCTCAGCACAAATAGAGGAGGTCACTAGAGAGGTACACTGGATACATAGCACTTATGGGTGCATGTGTTGTGACAAAGCCATATTCCTTTCAGGAAGTAGTGTAGCCACTAATTTGGGTTGATGCGATGGTGGAGGAGTATGACTCCATAATTCGAACCAGTGTTTGGAATGTGGTCTCGAGACTAGAGGACAAGTCAGTTGTGATCTCCCACTGGATTTACAAAGTAAAGCAAGATGCAAATGGAAGTGTTGAGAAGCATAAGGCCAAATTTGTGGCCCATGGCTTTTCACAGGTAGAGGGGATTGACTAAGATGAGACCTTTTCTCCTATTGCAAGGTACTCATCTATCAGATCTATTTTGGCACTATCTGCACAGATGGATGTAAATATTGTCTTCCTTAATGGCATGATTGAGGAAGAGGTGTACATAGAGCAACCCGAAGGTTTTGAAACCTTAGACCGTGAGTCACATGTGTGCTGACTCAAGAGAGTGTTGTATGGGATGAAGCAAGCACCCCGTGCTTGGTACACCAGGATATATAGCTACTTCACTAGGTTGGGCTTCTCAAAGAGTGAAGCAGATGTGAATCTGTATCACATAGTGGTGGAAGGTAAGCTTTTGATCATTTTACTTTATGTAGATGATCTCATACTGACAGGTGATGAGAAGCTCATCAAATCCTGCAAGGAGGACCTTGCAAGAGAGTTTGAGATGAAGGACATGGTGCTCATGCATTACTTTCTTGGCACGGAGGTATGGCAGGGAGATGGGGATTTGTTTGTTTCTCAAGGAAAGTATGCTAATGAGATACTCAGGAGATTCCGCATGGAGAGAAGTAAACCCATGGAGACTCCTCTAGCTGGTAATTAGAAGAAGGAGGATGCTACTTCAGGAGAAGTAGTTGAAGCTACTATTTACAGGCAGCTTATGGGTTCACTCATGTACTTGGTGAACACATGGCCAGATATGTGTTATGCAGTTAACCAGCCTAGTCAAGCGGTGGTTAGGCCTACCAAGCTGTATTGAAAGACGACAAAGCATGTATTGAGATACCTTAGAGGAACTACTTAGCTTGGGTTATGGTACAGACAAACAGAGTGAGTGAAGCTTCAAGACTTCACTGATGAAAATTGGGCGGGGAGTCCATCTGACAGGATGATCCGAATGGAAAATGGCATCAATCCATGGTATTCATCCACCCATGGAATTTACCCATGGTATTGTAAGTGGCATCCACTCATGGTATTTATCCACCCATGATATTGTAAGTGACATCCACTCATGGTATTTATTCACTCATGGTATTTTCCCATGGTATTGTGACATCCACCCATGGTATTCATTCGCCCATGGAAGTGACTCATGGTATTGTGACATCCACCCATGTTATTCATTCATCCATGGAATTTACCCGTGGTATTGTAACTAAAAAATACTATAAGTAACAAGTCAAGTTTTGTAAAAGGATAGAGGGTCCGCTACAATGTAGCTTTTACAATTATTCTCCATTTTAATAAAAAAATTCTTTGTGGTTTTGTTTATTGGGCACTCTCCTCTTTTTCTTTTGGAAATTCAATTTTTCGGATCTTGGGGCCTTCCCCAACAAGACCTATTTCAATCTTTTAGATCTTGGGGGCCTCCCCCCAACATCCAGATCAGTGGTATCAGAGCGGTTACGATTCCATGGGAATGAGGGTTTCATGCATATTTCAGTTTCGAATTTTTATAGCAATATTCAACAAAATTCAGGCACACGTTGCGACCTCCACAGAGCACTTTTTTAGACCACGCCGGAAGAATTTTTTTTTTTTCATTTTTTTGCAAGATTTTTTTTGGGCGGTGAGTTTTCAGATAAAATCTGAAACATTTGGTACAATATTTACAAAAACAAATAACAAATATGGATTCCTTGCAAAAAAATACCAAAATTCAAAAAAAATCAGTCGAATCGGAGTCTGGATGACGGAGATATCGCTAATTTAAAATCAGTTATGTTGTAGAATTTTTTTTATTTTTTTATTTTTATTTTTATTTTTTGTTCCTGATGACAACTAGTGGATGGTGACTCTCCTATCATTTTTTGAAGTTTTTGTGTAGAATTTCAGAAAAAGGATTGTAGATATGAGCTCCTCTTGAAAAATCACCCAATTTATAAAAGAAAATGGGTCGAATCGGAGTTCGGATGTGGGAGATATCACTCATTTAAAATCAACTATTTTTTCAGAACTTTTGTGACGGTGGAAAAATTGCAGCGTGAATCAAAGATTCTAGGGTGTCCGGATAAGGATTTCCAACACATGGGAAGAAGCAAAATGGTCCTTCTGCTTCCAAAAATAGGTTATAATAAATATTCTGAGTTATATTGACTAAGTTATGTCCATTTTAATTCTGGAGCAACATTCGAAGCTGGTTCCCAATGGAAACGTGCCCTCCCACCCCACTTTTAGTAGGCACTTACTTCACATTCATCAGTTTCAACATAGCAACATTCAGCTTGGGCTATTTGGAGACGTGCCCTCCCACCCCAAGCTATGTAGGCACTTGTTACATCATCAACAACCAACATCATGGTTATGGGTCCACTGCACAAAATCCTTGTCATCGAAGTCCATTTGCTAAGTCGCACACTGTTAGTATCATAGTTGGTCACAAGCATTATAGGGTATCTCTATCCTCGGATCTTCGTTTTTCATGGTTATGGGTCATCCACAAGCACACACTTCATTGAAGTCCATTTGCTAGGCCGCACACTGTCAATATCATAGTTAGTCACAAGCATTACAGGGTATCTCTGTCCTCGGATCTTCGTTTATCATGGTTTTGGGTCATTGACCAACTCACACTTCATCGAAGTCCATTTTCTAGGCCGCACACTGTCAGTATCACAGTTGGTCACAAGCATTACAGGGTATCTCCATCCTCGGATCTTTGTTCATCATGGTTATGCGTTAACCATATAAAACCCTTCTCTTCAATGGCTCTTCATATTCAACAAAGGCTTCGTAAGAAGGAATTTCACGCAATGGGGACCATTGCTTCTTAAGGAGGGAGGAATGATCCGAATGGAAAATGGCATCAACCCATGGTATTCATCCACCCATGTTATTCATCCACCCATGGTATTGTAAGTGGAATCCATTCATGGTATTTATCCACCCATGGTATTGTAAGTGACATCCACTCATGGTATTCATTTACCCATGGTATTGTGACATCCATCCATGGTATTCATTCGCCCATGGAAGTGACCCATGGTATTGTGACATCCACCCATGGTATTCATTCACCCATGGAATTAACCCATGGTATTCATTCACCCATGGAATTGAACCGTGGTATTGTAACTAAAAAACACTGTAAGTAACAAGTCGCATTTTGTAAAATGACAGATTGTCCGCCACAATGTAGCTTTTATAGTTATTATTGGTTTTAATAAAAAAAATTGATGTGGTTTTATTTACTGTGTGTTCTGTCATTTTCTTTCCAGCATTGCAATTCTTCAGATCTTAGGGGCCTCACCCACAAGATCCATTTCAATCTCTTAGATCTTGGGGACCTCCCCCCAAGATCCGGATCAGAGGAAGAGCACATCAAGAGGGATCTTTAGTATTGGGTCAGTTGCAGTTTCTTGGTACAACAGGAAACAGAGATCGGTTGCACTCAGTTCAACAGAGGCAAAGTACATGGCTGCGAGTCAAGCAACATGTGAGGCTATCTGGATGAGGAAAATCTTGGTTGGTTTGTTTGGTAAACATATGGATCCGACAGTGATTTATTGTGATAATCAGAGTTATATCAAACTATCTGAAAATCCAGTTTTTCATGATCGGTCCAAGCCTATAGATATCCAGTATCATCATCTCAGAGATTGTGTATTGAGGCAAATCATGTTGTTAGATTACATTCCCATGAAGGAGCAAGATGCTGACATCTTGACAAAGGCATTGCCAAGATGTAAATTCGAGTTTCACATAGACAAGATCAGGGTAGTGGATAATCCATTTCTTGTTGAGAGGGAGTGTTGAGAAATGGCAACAAGAAATTCCAATTTAATTTGTCCTTGGATTAAACTACGAATTAAAATAGAATTCTTTTCTCATAGAAATTTGAAAATAATTAATTAAGTTTAATTAACTTAATTAGTTTAGGAAATTCAAATTAGAAGTCTTTTAGAAGACATGTATATGTTCTCCCTAACTTATAGGAGTTCAGGATGAGTTATGAATGAGTTGTAATTAGTTAACTCAATTTATTGTGAGGAACTAATAGTGAGTAAACAGTCAATTGGGACACTAGTGACCTAGTTAGTGCTACTCTAGTTAGCTGAAGATTCCACCATCAGAAACTCATGCATGTCGATTCTGAGAAAGACCTAGTTGAGACTAGAGTGCAGGGACAATGTACTATTTGTTTTAGATTTTTCTGAGTTGCACTGACAGTGCATGCAATCATGAACTAATCCTTGGGGGATTGCGCTATTTTTAGAGGCTTTATTTCCCTTTAAAAACAAGCTATTCTCCATAGGAATTACACATTGGAATAGAGACTTGGAGAGCTTGTGAAGAGGCTAAGATTTGGCCTTGAGCTTGCTTATGAGTTGGATATTGAATTTGCTGAGTGCTAGGATTGTTCTAGACAAAACAAGCATTGTAATTTCATCTTGATTTTCCGAATTAATGCAAAACAGATAGTGAGGTTTTGAGTTGTGTCTTTCCCCGAATATTTATTGTGTTACGTGTCTTTGACTCTCTTCCTTTATTGATTATTGTTTGCTCGATCTTTATGGGCTTCCGATATAAAGAGTAGAAGTAGATTCTTGTCTCTTGCTTTAGCAAATTGCATTAACTTGTGAATCAAGAGGTTTTTCTACAAAGTGATCAAATCTCTTGAGGTGCAAACCTATTTTAGAGTGAAAAAAAATTTGACTCCTCTTAGTCCTTGGGACGTCTAAATTAAAGATGGATATAGGTTGGTTTTAACAAAGTGAGATATATCATGAAATAAATGTTTTTAGTATTTATTATGGATTGATGTGTATAACTACTAACCATCCTTTTAATTTATATAACTCCCCTAATTATTAATAAATAAATTAAAATTCTAGCAACTCTATTTCAAAATATATATCAATATAATAAAAAATATCATAAAATTAAATAACTACATAAAATATTATAAAATTAAATAACTGCATATAATTATATATATATAATTTCTTTTTAATTCACAACTAAAGATGGTGAATGAATTAAATGTAATTAATAATGCATTTTAAAAAATAAAATTTTCATATATTTTTTATTAATATATTTTATTGTTTTTTAGTTAATTTGTTTGTAATTTGTGTAATTTTTTTTTCCAAAATTATCTAAAATTATATTGGCCGGAACACTAATTCTTAATATAATGGAATATTTTAAACTATAAGATTTTGAATCTAGGATTTTGAGGCTCAGATTTGTTTCTCAACTTGTCCTGAGGATGAACCACACTAGTTGGTTCGAAACGGTTCAACAAATGATTCTCTATGTGATTTTGCTGAAATCTCTAACAATATAAGATTTTGAATCAATAATTTTTTTTTGCTTGTTAAGACTAAGCTACGCACCCACGGGGATTTGAACCGATGACCTATAGCAAGGAGTGCCTTAACAGCGCACCCATTCACAGTGAATCCAATCTTTATCAAAACACTCTATTCTATATTTTACTATTAATATATTTTATTGAAATTAATTATATATATATATAAAATAAGAATTATATATTTCAATTTATTATATTAAAATAAATCAATATAGAAGCTTCTAAATCATAAATCTTATAATTTCATATATTTTATAAAATATATATATATATATAGATGTTATTTACGGATTATATATTCCAATGTATTATATTAAAAAAAGGGCGATAATAGAAACTTCTAAATCATAAATCGTATAATTTTCTAAAATTACGAAGTGTGCATGATGCTCTGAGAAATTCAATATAGAGGTAACTTGCTTTTCAAAGAGAAACGAAGAGGTTAATCTCTGGAAGAAGCGCCATCGAATTGACAACAGCCGAACACCCTAGAAACTTCGAAGGGTTGATTTTACTGTTTATTGCAGGGTTGAACAAGGTCCCCGTATCCTTTGACTGTTCAAATATATACGCGCTCCCACGACACATTCCATACCTACACGCGGAGACGTCACGATCTTTATCAAATTCTTCACACCAAAGAACGCCGCTCTTCGGCCCACAATGCGTACGCCCCTTTTTCTTGACGGTGTTCTGAACAGAGTTTCAGTATAAAATTTGAAAGAATTGATATCGGACAGTACCTTTTTAGAAAATAGGGCAAAAAAAAAAATTACAGAAGCCGTAGCTGCAAGATCGAATTGCCTTGATGATACCCATTGTCACGAAATCGTGGGATCTTAAGCCAATCTATTAGGAAGCTGGATTCTCTTCTGTCTGTTTGAGATTTGAATTTGCCAATGGACTCCCTTACCCAATTTTGGTCCATAATGGGGATCATAGTAGTCTTTTGGTACTTGGTCCCTCCCCAGCTGCTGGAAATGGTGAGAAGATGGCTGGAATCATGGCAGGAGGAATGGAAAGTTTACAAGTTTTTCAGGATTCCTCAGCACTATGGCTATGATGGGGTCCAAGAGAATGGATTATATAATAAGGTTAGTACCTATGTCAGTACCCTGGCAGGTGTTGTGGATACTCATTGTGCTAATTTGTATAGTGCTAACAATTCCAAAGATATGTTTGTTTCATTAGAGGCAGGTCAGAGTGTGGAGGACATGTTTTTAGGTGCCAGGTTGTGGTGGATACATGATGTGAAGAAGAAGGACGGTGAAGGTGATGCAACCAGGAGTTATATTTTGAAAATCCACAAGAGGGACAAGGCTGCTGTTGTGAGACCTTATTTGGAGCATGTTCAGGCTGTTGCAGAGGAAGTTGATCACAGGAAGAGAGAGCTCAAGCTCTATACAAACGGCCAGAAATTTGGGAGGCAGCAGTGGACTTCTCTGGCTTTCAGGCATCCTGATTGGACTTCTGTGTCTTTCAAGCATCCTGCAACTTTCGATACCATTGCAATGGAATCAGATCTGAAGAATAAGATTAAGATGGATCTTGATGCTTTTGTTCGCGGTAAGAATTACTATCACAGGTTGGGCCGGGCTTGGAAGCGCGGTTATTTGCTCTATGGGCCTCCTGGTACAGGGAAATCCAGCACGGTTGCAGCCATGGCTAACTACTTGCATTACGATATCTATGACCTGGAATTGACGAAGGTGAATAATAATTGGGAGCTCAGAATGCTTTTGATGCAGACAAGCAATAAATCTATTATTGTGATTGAGGATATCGATTCTTCTTTGGATCTGCCAAGGCACAGCGGTGTGAACAATGAAGAACAGAGACATCAGGGCCATGGTGATAATGATGATGATGGACACGAGAGTGGCAGAGTTACAGTTTCTGGGATGCTGAATTTGATTGATGGGCTTTGGTCTAGCTGTGGTGAGGAGAAAATTATAGTGTTTACCACAAATAATAAAAATAGATTGGATCCCGCCCTTTTGAGACCTGGGAGAATGGATATGCATATTTACTTTCCTCACTGCACCTTCTCTGCTTTCAAAATCTTGGCAGACAATTATTTGGGTATGAAAGAACATAATCTCTTCTGTGAGGTCGAAGAGGCTTTTCAGGCAGGGGGTTGTATCACACCAGCTGAGGTGGGAGAAATTCTGTTAATAAATAAAAGTTCTCCAAGTCGTGCTTTTAAGGCTCTGATAAGCGCTCTGCAATCGAGTGGTAGGCGAAGAGGGAATGGGGTTGTGCCTGAGAGGCCAACAGAAAATGGGACTCGACTATTCAAAATGAAGAATAAAAATAAACCTATATTTCTGTTGAGTCCGGGAATTCCAGGAACTCCATTAACCAGCGATTAATGGAATTGTATGAACCTCCATTGCCAAGGCGTTTGAAGAAGTCAAGGCAAAACTGATTAGGTATGCAGAAAATTTGAGTGTGAACACTTAGGGTTTACCGACTCCAACTAATCCACGAGGATAAACATTTTAATGAGGGAGGGACCTAGTCTCACCCATGACTTTTTGCAAGAAAAAAACAATTTCAAATACTTAGTATAGGCTTCTATTGCCTGCTGATTATGCTTATATTGATACATACAAGTTTTATGAGTAATTAATGGTTTGTTTATAGTTTCATATATATTATCATTAATAAACATTATCATTAATAAACATTACATTGTACGACAAATTTCATTTGACCAATTTACTCTTTGGCAATGTGTGTTAAATTTAAATACACTGTTTACAGTAATTTTGGAAAATTATAAAAAAAAAATGGTGATAAGTATTCAATTAGAATGTTGGTGGATTAGGTGACATTACCTCTCCTTAGGTTAGTATTTTGTCTATCTAAATGGAACACAAAAAATCATTCACAACTCAAGAGGTTAAGAAGAGAGGTACATTAAGTAAAAAATCATGAGGGAAGCATTAGTTATCACCTCATACCATATCAAGGATTAGAAAGTGGTGTAAAGGGATGTCAAGGGTATGGAAGATGAGTTAGGATAAACACGGAGAAAACTTCAAATGTCGAAGAAGATGCAGAAATTGGGAAACTTATTCCAATGTACACTAGCTTTGCCAAAAGCAAGGAATCAAAGTGCACCAAAATTGTAGTCTTGTACAAGCATATGAAGGTATTACTAACTTGTGTAATTAAGAGTGGAGGGCTTTAGGAGAACTCTTTCCTTCATGGATTGGACCAACTGGACTCCAAGTATGACACTCTTATTGATGTTATCTAAGGCACTACACTAGTATTTTTTTCTCTCTCCTTTTATTTATATACATTTACAAAAAAAATCAGCAAAAACAATAGGGTTTTGATCATTTACCTTTGTAAATGCAATTTCTTGCATAGTTCATCATTTCTTCCTTTCCCTTCTTGTTGTGCAACAAATTCCATGTTTGACGTGACAACAATGAAAATGAAATGAATTAAAATAAGAAATGAAATTGCATTCAAGCTATATACTTACCAAACACCATAGAGACGGCATGACATGAACCCATTTTTAGTCTTTGAAGGACAAACATCAAATCCATTTCCACTCATTTCTTTATAAATCCATGACATGGATGAAATGAGTCTGTTGATGATTATCTAGAGTTTAGTTTACTATTTGGCATGATGTTCAAAATTATGGTTGCATTAATTCAATTTATATATGTAGATGTATATGAGATTATAGGAATTGAAGAGAAAATTGAATATGGATAACCAAGGAATATTAAAGTGGCTTTTTGATATAATTAAAAAACACAAAAATAATGTATTGAATGAATGTTGTTAGGGTCCCACCCTAACCCCCTTATTTATGTAGTAGGATCGAGTCATAGTTATAGTTAAGTAAAGAGTCAATAAAGCCCATATTAATAATTGTAAGTGGTTAACCCGCATTTAATGATGGGACCACAGTTAGTTGCAAATGGGCCATGGTATTAGATAGATGGTATTAATAAGAACCATGGTATTGCTCCATGGTATTACATGTATGAGTCATATATAAAGGATAGAGACTCCCTGCGAGGAGCATCGTGTCTTATTTTGTAATCAAGCTCTGCTCTATTGGAGGTTGCCCCCTCGAAGAGGCAAGTGAACATTACTTTCTAAATAATAAAATACCTGCTATTATTTCTCACTGTTCTATGTTTTGGGTATATTTCTGCGCATATTTGGTATTCTTGTATCATCTTGCAGGTTAAGAGCATAACAAATGGAATCAGAGCGTTTTCCAGGGCCGGTGGGAATACCACTTTTTAGCAAAAATTTTTTGACTAGAGACGTGTTCCGGCATCTTTAAACCACGGGATCTGTCGTTGAGCACATAAATCCGCAAATTTGGGGAGACATGCATGCAAGAAATACAAGAGGTGGTCACACTTGTTGGACTCCCTTGTAACCCCTGTGGGTACCCCTTCGAGTAGTAGCACATTAGACAGAACCGCGCACGGACTGTCTTCCAAGTACCCTCTGGTATATCAGAAGCCCAATAGCTCTCTTGAAACCTCTCCATAGATAAAACGTCGGCCGTCTGGCTACTACAGTACACCGAGAACAGCACTCAGAGAGATTACTTGCCCGTACAATAGGGCAATCGGGCTCTACGGCTAAGGGTACGGTTGATCCTCCTTGGTTAGTGCCCTAAAAAATTGGGCTGAGTACTACTGTCAGACCCTTATGTATATTGCGATCTGTAGCACCTGACACTCCTCGAGACCATAGTTCCCTTTTCTATCTCTGGAGCACGCATAATCTCTGCCAGATCAGATCTCGCAAGTGGGGTTTGCAGTAGCAGCAGAAATCAGTCCCGCAGCTCAGATTTAACAGAACAGCCATTCAGATCTATTAGATCCATCAGATCCGCAGCAGCAATCTGTTCTGCCACTTAGATTTATCTGATCAGCCATTCAGATCTCTCAGATCCACCAGAGCCGCCATCCAGATCTGAGTAGTTGTGTGGGTTCCTATACCGGGGCGTGATTTTCACAGGACTTTTGGCAGCATTGACATTTTGGGGATTCGGCTACTGCAGTATTCCTAAGCAAGGAGTAAAACTTTGTTAGGAGTTTTCAGAAGAAAAATAAAATAAAATAAAAATAAATAAATAAAAATAAAAAATTGAGACCCCCTGGGGCGCTTATTGGTGATCTAGCCCATAAGAATCAGGACGACGAGCTGAGCAAGGTGGTACCATTCAATTGTTAGTGCAAAAAAATTTTGGGCGGTCCCAAATTTCAAGTACATCGGATCGGTGCATGGTAGAAACTAGAGCTCAAGCTATGGCCAATGAGAAGATCGACAAACTTGAACAATCCTTGAAAGACCTCCAAGATCAGCTGACGACACTAACTAACGCACTCTCAAAGGGCAAGGCAGAAGCCGCGAGGAGGCGTATATTGGCAATGAACACAGTGAGGGTGAGTCTAGCCACTCTCTTCACCTCTGGGGCACCCACCAACAATCCCGTCTGCGACCACCCAAGTTGGATATGCATAAATTTGATGGTTCTCACCCGGCAGCATGGGTAGCACAAATGGAGCAGTATTTCAATCTGAATTACATCTTAGATAATGAGACTCAGCTTATGGTGGGGAGCATGTAAGTGGACAATGAAAGATGGCAATGGTGGCAATGGCATCAACGTTGCAATGGAAGGTTCTTGACTTGGGACACCTTTAAAAAAGCTCTTATAGAGCGCTTTGATCATGACTCTGCTTTTTTGGGTCGTCTCACTAAGCTCCGACAAACTGGCACAGTGGATGAATATATTACAGCCTTTGAGACCTTAGCTTTCTGTACTACAGGTCTCCAAGATGCATTTTACACGGAATGTTTTATCAGTGGTCTTAAAGAGGCCATACAAGCTCACGTCCGACTGCACCACCCTCCCACATGGTCGGAGGCTTGCAGGGTAGCTCGTAAAGTTGAACGTGCGTTAGCGGCCCAGTCCAATCACCCAAATTTCACCGCCAAGGGTCGCCCCCCACAGGCTCACAGCACTACTCAAACACTTAAGGTTCAAAAGGTGTCACCTGCAGAAATGGCAGAAAGAAGAAAGCAGGGATTATGTTACTACTGTGATGAAAAATACTCCCCAGGTCATAAATGCAAGGAGCCCAAATTTTTTCAAATTGATGCTACTGATTACAGCTCATCGGAGGAAGCCCCACCACTTGAGGAACCTAAGGAGGACGAAGAGGACAACCAGAAGGACAATGTCCCTGACAAACCAGTTATTTCGTTGCATGCTTTGGCAGGGATTTCTTCACCTCAAACTATCAAAATCAAAGGTTTTATTAAGCACCGCCCAGTAGTAGTCTTGATTGATAGTGGAAGCACACATAATTTTATCCATCAAAGAGTTGCAGAAGCAGTGCATTGTTTTGTACAAGCCGTTTCTAACTTCCAAGTCCAAATTACGGATGGGGGAACAATGAAATGTGAAGGTCGCTATGAAAATGTCAAACTTCAAATGGGGGATTATCAGTTGAAGACCCACATGTTTGCCATACACATGGGAGGGTGCGACATTGTCCTCGGTGTTGAATGGCTTCGCACACTTGGGCCAATCACAATGGATTTCTAGGAGTTATATATGAGCTTTAAGCAAAACAACTCCACACATACCCTCCGCGAACTCCAGGCGGGAGCTCCCTCTATCATTAGCTCACATGGGATGGAAATTTTTTCAAAAAAGGGCCATCATGGAGTTATAGCTCAATTTAATGCCATCCAGGCCGTCGAACCCAATTCTCTTCTGATTCATCCTGAGATGCAACAGATTTTAAATAACCATCTGCCAGTCTTTGACAAGCCTCATGAGCTTCCACCCTCGAGAGGGGAACATGATCATAGCATCACTTTGGTCCCAGGGGCCCAACCACCAAATGTGCACCCATATCGATATCCGTTCACCCAAAAGAATGAAATAGAAAAAATAATCAAGGAACTTTTGTAAGCAGGGGTCTTTCGTCCCAACATTAGTCCTTATTCATCATCGGTGGTCATGGTGCTCAAGAAAGATGGGGAATGGCGTATGTGTCCAGACTTCAAGGCCCTCAATAAGTTGATCGTCAAAGATAGATTTCCCATCCCAGTTGTTGGTGATTTGCTGGATGAACTAAATGGGGCTCAATTCTTCACTAAGCTGGATCTTCGCTCAGGCTACCACCAAATTCGCATGAAAGAAGTCGACATTCCAAAGACTGCATTTAGAACTCATGAAGGCCATTATGAGTTCTTGGTCATGCCATTCAGTCTTTGTAACGCCCCATCTACTTTTCAGAGCCTTATGAACCACCTCCTCAAACCATATCTCAGAAAATTTGTCCTTGTTTTCTTCGACGACATCCTCATCTACAGTTGCACTTGGGCTGCACATCTTTAGCATGTAGATCTGCTCTTGCAACTACTCCGCAAGCATAAATTATTTGTTAAGATGTCCAAGTGTTCTTTTGGCATGGAAGAAGTTGAGTATTTGGGCCACATTGTGGGGCGTGAAGGTGTCAGGGTAGACCCCAAAAAGATCCAAGCAATGCAGGTTTGGCCTCAACCTAAGACCTTGAAGAGCTTGAGAGGATTTTTGGGTCTCACGGGCTACTATCGCAAATTTGTCCGCAATTATGGTCGCATTGCGAAACCCCTCACTCAACTCCTCAAGGAAAGTTCATTCCTTTGGAATGATGAAGCACAACATGCCTTTACAGCTCTCAAAAATGCCATGTGTTCCACTCCAGTCTTAGCACTACCCGACTTCACAAAATCTTTTTTCATTCAACGTGATGCTTCGGGTACGGGTATTGGGGCGGTCTTAATGCAGGAAGGTCGACCCTTGGCCTTCACAAGCCAACAACTAAGTGGGAAGAATATGGGACAATCTACCTGTGAGAAGGAAATGATGGTCATCTTACATGCAATAGATACCTGGCGACCTTACTTATTGGGGCAACATTTCCAAATCTGCACAGACCATCATAGTCTTAAATATTTTTTGGAGCAAAGCCTATCCTCACCACAACAAAATAAATGGCTCGCCAAAATGCTGGGATATGATTATGAGATCATTTACAAGAAAGGGCGCGAAAATATTGTAGCAGATGCATTATCTCGCCAATTTGAGGAGGAAAGTACCCTGCTCGCAATTTCCCTTCCCATTCCAGACTGGATTGAAGAGGCTCGCAGGGAATGGTTTTCACATCCCTGGCTCTCCCAACTCATTACTCAATTACAGGCAGATCCAAATTCCACCAAGGGCTGCTCGTGGCAGGATGAGATTCTTCGCTACAAGGACAGAGTCGAATATCACCAACATCCACCCTCAAAAGCTGCATTTTGGCGGAGTTGCACTCGTCCCCCACTGCAGGACATTCAAGCTTTCAGAAGACGTATGCTCGCACTAGAAGATAATTTTTTTGGACAGGCATGAAAAAGGACATTCTTACTTTTTTGGCAGAATGCGATGTCTATCAACGCCACAAAGGGGAGACAGTCAAAGCACCAGGCACATTACAACCATTTCCCATCCCGACATCAATATGGACGGAGGTTTCTATGGATTTCATTACAGGTCTTCCAAAGTCAGGAAACAAGTCAGTCATCATGGTGGTTGTGGACCGACTTTCTAAGTATGCTCATTTTTGCGCCCTACCCCACCCTTTTACACTGACTTTGGTCGTTCAATCTTTCATGGATCAGATCTTCAAATTGCATGGCATGCCCACTTCTATTGTGTCTGATCGTGACCCGATCTTCACTAGTAATTTTTGGCAGGAACTCTTCAGGCTGCAAGGTACCCAACTAAAGCTCAGTACTTCCTATCATCCACAAATGGATGGTCAAACTGAAGCAGTCAACAAATGCCTGGAAACCTACCTTAGGTGTTTCACTTCAGAAAAGCAACATCTTTGGGTACAGTGGTTACCTCTAGTTGAATGGTGGTATAACACCAACTATCATGCCACCACCAAAGTGACTCCCTATGAAGCAGTTTATGGTCAACTCCCTCCTTCCCCTACTTCTTATATCAAGGGGTGCTCAAAGGTACAAGCAGTGGATCAACTCCTACAGAACCGCACAACCATGCTCGCCCATCTTAGAGAGAATCTTCATCAAGCTCAAAACCACATGAAGCAACAGGTAGATCAGCATCGCTCAGAATGCCAATTTCAAGAAGGGGATCAGGTATTTTTGAGCCTGCAACCATATAAGCAAACATCACTCAAAGACAAGGGTTGTCAGAAACTATCTCAAAAATTCTACGGACCATATCGAGTACTTCAGCGCATTGGAGAAGTGGCCTACAAGCTAGCTTTGCCACCCACTACAAAAATCCATCTAGTTTTCCATGTCTCATGCCTCAAGAAAGTGATTGGGAACAATTGCAGAATTCAAACCAGTCTACCTGAATTGGATGACGAAGGGTCAATCTGGCTCCAACTTGAACAGGTCCTCGACACACGAGAACGAGACCTGTGTGGCCGCATGATCAAGGAAGTCCTCGTCAAGTGGAAAGACACCTCTCCGAAAGATGCAACCTGGGAACCAGCCACTACTCTTCAGTAGTTTCTGCAGCTTCAGCCTTGAGGACAAGGCTATTCTTAAGGGGGAGGGCATGTTAGGGTCCCACCCTAAACCCCTTATTTATGTAGTAGGATCGAGTCATAGTTATAGTTAAGTAAAGAGTCAATAAAGCCCATATTAATAATTGTAAGTGGTTAATGATGGGACCACAGTTAGTTGCAAATGGGCCATGGTATTAGATAGATGGTATTAATAAGAACCATGGTATTGCTCCATGGTATTACATGTATGAGTCATATATAAAGGATAGAGACTCCCTGCGAGGAGCATCATGTCTTATTTTGTAATCGAGCTCTACTCTATTGGAGGTTGCCCCCTCGAAGAGGCAAGTGAACATTACTTTTTGAATAATAAAACACCTGCTGTTATTTCTCACTGTTCTATGTTTTGGGTATATTTCTGCGCATATTTGGTATTCTTGTATCATCTTGCAGGTTAAGAGCATAACAAATGTGATAGGATGCAAATGCAATAGAAATATAAGGAAATGGGAAATCCAACAAGAACAACATATGTGCTTTTATACTTGACTCCTAAGTCATATATTTTATGGTGCACTTATATTCTTTTATTTTTGAAGAATGCTTTCAAGATCATTTCCCACATGGTCATATGCTTAAACCTACCTTTAATATTGTCAAATTTTGTTTAAAGCAAATCATAACAATACTAAATAAGTTTTCAAATAGAGTAATAGGTAGGCTCTCTTCTAGAGAACCTATTGCATAGAGATTAAGTATTTTTTTATGTAAATAGGAATATAAAATTAACTAACTTACTAAAAAAGGATCATAGAAGTTTCAAAAATAATTTAAAACTAAATATCATTATAATAATGATAACACAAATAATTAATATAAGAAATAAATAATGATTTATTTGGATGTATACTATCCATACATAATAACGGAAAATCACTAAAAGAGAATTTATGAATTTCATTAATTAAAACATTTTATCAAAGAAAAATTTACATAGCTTCTATGGAAAATTATACTCCAAAATTGATGAGACGAAACCATGCAAAACCAAACCATATTACCTCTAACCATAAAATGGTCTATCAAGGGCACCCATTTTGTTCCACCTTGTAATATAGAGTAGAAAGCTTAACAAGCTCTTTATCTACTTATGCACAGGTAAAACACATTAGGTAAACCATCCCTCACTAGGTAATTAAATATTAGAATAATCTCATACGATAGAGAACTTAGGCCCAAGTTTAAAGCTTAAACTTCATAGAAAATTGCCAATAAGATTTAGATTCTAACACTTTAGCTATATGCCAGATATAGGTCATTATATCACATCGAGGATTTACAAATTACCCTTGGGATTTATATGTCATAGAAGGATTTACAAAGCAGCTTGAAAACCAATGGTACTAGGCCAGGTAAATTCAATCCCTCCTCCTATTTGAAGCCCTTGCGATAGTTAATTAGTTTGATCTAATATTCGGAAAATGCATGCTTCTTATTGGCATTAGAGGGAGGTCTATGAGTGGTGGCTAGGTTTTTTACATCTCATTGATCAATGGTGAATTCTAGTGATTGAGAGAAGAAATTTGTTTCTATTGAAGGAATGACAACTCAAGCCACGGTCTCATATAGTGCCATGTTGAAATATGGATTTGTTCTTTCAGTTGTCCAAGAAGCTTTGGCCCTTAATGTTACTTTGAAAGAGGATTCCTTCAGCTATGAATTTTTCTTTACAGATTAAGGTTTGGTTTGCAGATTTAATGGGTTTTGGTCGTGATTGACCGATCTCCACAAGTGTATTTCTAATACGTGGAAACCACTCTTGACTGATGATCTAAATATTTACCCTTTGGCTCAGGGTTTTTATATTGTGGTTTTTTATAATATTGAGGATAAGTGGAATGTTTGTGAATCTGGGCCCTGGTTTTGGGCCAGTGCTAGCCTTTTATGCAGCCATGATCTCCCACCTTTGATCTAGTTATGGCGTCAATCTCTATAGTTCCTTTTGTAGTAAGGTTCCTGAACCTTCCCCTACATATTTGGAACCTCCGAACATTATCTTCCATTGGTAATGCATTAAAGAAGTTTTATTATCGCAACCTAGAATCTGATTTTTTTTTAATAAAACCACTTATGATCGTATATGTGTTGAGATAGACTTCAAAAAGGGTTTTCCTGTTGAGATTAAACTGACAACTCCAGAATATGTGTGGGTACAGAAGCTTGAGTATGAAAATGTTTCATTTTGATGTTGAGCTTGTTATGAAATAGGGCATGTAATAAAAAAATGCCCAAAGTAGTGCAAAATAACAAAGACCATAAAAATAACCGAAGGCCCAAATGGTGGGAAGGAGCTTAGATCGAACATTATATGGCATACAAAGAAGAAGATATAGGGTAAGAAAGAAGCATAGGAAAAACTGGAAGAAGTTATAGTCAAAGAAGATTCATCAAAGGAAACAAAAAATAGTCAACAGGAAGTGTATGAGGACCCTCTATATTCAGCGACAACTGGGGCACAACATACCCCAGTGAAAGTTGGATCCCCCTCTGAATCCGCAAGGAAAAAAGTTGGAAAAGAAACTTCCTAGGATGATCATGTAGATAAGGAAGAACTTGAAGACAATAATGCCCACTCATCGAAGGGTAATCTATTGGGTACAACGGAAAATGTAGGTTGGATTCAAGTGGGGAAGAAGGGTGTAAACACCCTAAATTAACCAATTTCCCTTGTAGAGTTAGAGAAATGGGATATAAAAAAAATTGTTTTTTGTTTGTTTGTCGAGTTTCCTCCAATTGAACTTAAACAAAATCTTGTATGGTCCTCCATTCATAGTTACAAATCTATCCATGTCTATATATTTTATTTATAACTACTAATAAGGAACTCTTTCCATTGTCGGCACTCCACGTGTGTGTATTTTTGTGTGTCATGGGGGCTTCACTCAATGAACCTTTGACATATCACGTGCATTCGTGGCATACTAAACAATACCCTTAATTTGACTACATATTGGAAAATACCCCTAAAAACCACATTATTTAACCACTTACAAATATGAACACAATACACCTTTCCAACTTAAAAAAATCCCTACTTTCACTAGATATTGTAGATCTCCCTCTAGATTTAGATCTCCCACTCGAGGACTTATTTTTATTTCTGTTCTGGGACTGTCCTTGTACAGACAAGGCATCTCCATTTTGTCCCTCCATATTTTTTGTCTCATCTCCTCCGACAATAAGGATGAGACTATTTCATCAAACTTCAAGGTAGTCTTATTGCTACCTATTGCAAAAACCAAACTATCCCACGAATCTGGTAGATAAGACAACAAACTGATGCACTTATTTTCATATGAAATTTTAATATCAACAGATAGCAACTGACTTACCATAGTATTAAAGGTGTTCATATGCTCTGTCATCGAGTCTGCATCTTCATCTTTAGGTTATACAACTCTTTTCATAGGAATAGTTTGTTCACCAGAGACTTAGATTGGTACGAAGTCCCTAACTTGTCCCACAAAACCTTCGACGTAGCTTCCCCTAATACATTCAACAATACTGAATATGAGATACATAATTGTATTGTGTTATTTTCTTTCTGATCTAACTTCATCCAATATTCATCTAATATTATCGTTGGTTTAGTACCTAGATCTACCGTGATCCACTAATCTTTATCTACCAGCAAATCCTCCATCTTGAGTTTCCACAACTCAAAAATCTGACCATTAAATTTATCGATCTCTATCTTTCCACTGCTCGCCATATTATTTCACAACAAGAATCAATCCCGCAGACATCCCATTGAATAGGGTCTACCATAGGCCCGAGAAAAACCCCTCAATAAAGGTGTCTCCTTGAAGCTGAAACAACTCTGATACCAAATGTAGGTTTTAACCTTATACAGAAATTACCCGCAAATGAATTCTTAAAAACAGAAAATATACAATGGCAAGAAGATAAAACATAAAACAGATATACACAAAGATTTTCCCTTGGATCCCAAAACCAGAACTACCAGATTGATTTTTCATTATATTCCTTTCAATGTTACAATACATATATATACATGTTGAAGCATCCATAAACCCCAATCCATTAACCCTGGATTAGAACATAACCGTAGTTCCCTTGACCAAATCTACAAGATACCATGGGTAGAAAACAATCATGCCCAAAACCATGCGCAAAACCCATGCACAAAACCATAGGTAGGTTTGCCCACCTACCTAGGTAGCGCATGGGGCTAGTTGTGGAGAGAATATAACCCACACCCAATAGACACAACAAGACCTTACTGACTTTCCTCAAGTGCTACAGGACTTCTAGGAGTAACCTGACCCCTCCAGGTGTCCAACCCCTAAGGCAACTCACCTTTTCCTTGACCTAGAGCCCCATTCACTCCCTTGCCAATGCCTCCATGTGACTATGTGTTCCCAGTCACTTCCATAGGCTTGCATCAATGCAACTATGGCCTTTTTCTGCCAATTTTGTGCCAACGACTGTGAGAATTAAGGCTACTTTCCATGGTTGGGGCCAAGCCTCTACCCAGAAATCCATGAAACTTATAGAAATCATAAAAGTCACGAAGACAATGATTGTAAATAAAAAAATAGAACCACGACTTGACCTAACCATCCCCAACCAAAAAGGACATTTTGTCAAACACTTGGTAGATATGCAACCTACAAGTCATGAATGCAAGTCTGAATATAAGGGACTGAAAACTTATCTGAGTTTTAACCAAAAGGGTCTCTACCTTCTCACATTAGTTGTCATAACATCAATTAGGTATTGCATTCATTATTTATTCAGTTACAAGTAAAAACATGAATAGAGCCATGACTGAGATCTGTCATAAAACCATGCTTATAACCAACATATAACCAAATAGATAATAATAAGAGAACAACCATTAAATCCACATAATAACGAGTACATTTCCTTACCAAAAGTAAGAGAAACTTAATTTTTATTAACCATAGGCAATTACCAACCGGGTTCGGGACTTCCACGTTTCACTTGACCATAGATTGGTCGAACCAGATCTTGTTTTCATCCAATCATCGCCGTGCCATATTCCAATCATAAATGCGGGATCTCATGGGATAAACCAATCCATAAACAACCAAGGAAATCCATAGGTTAAACCAACTCCACCCTCACCATACTGGGATTACACTTAAACCGATGCTGATATCACAAAATCGAACCGAGCTTGGATACCTCAAAATTTCTTCACCATCCTTGAGGACTTTTCATGTCTCCACCCTTAGGCTTTACCGTGTATCCCTCCATTACCAGTCAAGGGATTCCTATGCCTTTGGGAATTTTCCTGAGACCACCTCACCCCAGATTCCAAAACCATTCGGCAATCCAAAACTCAAACCGAGAACAATCCCATCACACCATGGCTATCTAAAAATGACAAGGCTAGCCTAAAATACACTATCAAATCCCAACAAAATCCATGCCAATGACAATAAAAGAACCATATACCAACATGCACATACCATGCATGTCAAAACTAGCTAGGAAATCACACATGCAAACTGTTACCTGCAAGTATTCTCGTTGAAGATGCTTGAACCTTACCTTCCTTTACTTTCCTTATCCTTCTTTTATTTTCCTTCCTTTTCTTGTCCTTCCTTTGCTTACTTTCTTTTTTTCTCCTCTTGGTGTTTTTCTCTTCTCTGAGACTAACTCTAAAACCGAATTGACAAAAGCTACCAACTAATGCTCCGAGGTTTTTTTATTGATGAAGCCTCTAGTTTCTTCAATTTTCCACTATTTTCCTTCATTTTCCTCCTCACATGCAACCTGTGACCTTTCACCTTCCTTTTCTCTTAATTTCCATTATTTACATAAATAATGTGCCAAAAATACCTTTTTTCCTTTCCAAAGCCTTATCCATTGCCCTTGCCAATTTTCCCTTAGCCGTAAAACACAACAAGTGATGCCCACTAGGATATTTTGCCCAACATTTAGCTTCTAATAAGTGTCCCTTGTCCATGGTATTATTTTACCTTTATTAACTTTTATTACATGAACTTTTAACCTGAGGCTATTACAACCTTGAGCCAGATTCTAGAGTCTGAGGGGTCTATCACTGAGGGATTTAAACACAGCCTCCAATTGTTCTAGAAACTCGATATTCTACCATCTCCTCCCTTCAACTATGCTACAATCAACCAATGCACAGAGACACTACAGTTCCACCTCGATTTAGGGACTTCATAACCAAAACTAAAACATTACACAACAATGAGCCTTCAAAGTTCTTACAGGACTTTTCTAGGATTATTTCCTCTACCCCAATCCTCAGGAATTGTACAAATTATGGTGTAGATTTTCAATTTCTCATGAAGCTTTATTCAAAATCACAAAACACAAACCTACTCTACTACTCTGCGAAATTCAATTCACAATTTGGAACATCAATCACAAACATGCAATGAGAAATAACACAAATGCACACATTATTTTTCCAGAGGAAAGAAATATGCTAAAAACCCCTATGTTTTCTTGCATTAATTTGATGAATATAGATGTATTACAATTTCTTTGCTCAATTGAGCACAACCTGCAAGTGAATAGCCTATCTCTCTGCTCACTGAGAAGATATGACCCAAACTTAGTCAATTTTTGCCTCTACTTGAGCCCCTATTTCCTTGCGCAATTCCTTGAGAAATTTGGCCCCTATTATTTAGTAAATTCCTCAAATTGATTGTGCAATTCCCAAGATTAATCATCTGACTGCATGCAACACCTGTAGACACAAGTCTATTCTATAACTAATGTTACAGTTCCTTGGAATCTCCACCACAGCTGGGGAACTCGAATTATCTGCATGCACTAGTTATTTTGGGTTGATTGATCAATTAACATGATGATCACTAAGTTAGACTAAAGTCTCACTGGACAACTGACCTTTCACTAGTTCCTCCAACAGTTGGAACAAGTTTAACTTAAAACAACTTGAAATATTTGACCTTGATTACTACAAATTAGCAATCACACATGCTTAACTGAACTCTAAATCTTCCAACTTGAATTTATTATTGAGTAAATTAGGTGACACAAGCCATGTCACACAAGTTAACTGCATCCAAGTTGTCTGTTGATGTGGAAATTCGAATTTTCTCAATTTAATCAAGGCAAAATCAAATTGAGAATTTCTTGTTGCATTTTTCAACACTCCCTCTCAGCAAGAAAGGGATTATCAACCACCCCTATCCTACACCTATGGAACTCGAACTTCCCTCTTGATAAGGCCTTTGTTAAAATGTTAGCATCTTGTTCCTCTGTTGGAATGTATTGTAGTAACATTATCTGCCTCTGCACAGTCCCGCAAATGGTGATACCGGATATCTATATGCTTGGATCGATCTTGAAATACAAGATTCTCAGATAGCTTGATGAAACTTTGATTATCACAATAGATCACAACTGGATCCATCATCTGACCAAACAATCCTACAAGTATCTTTCTCATTTAGATCGCCTCACATGTTGCTTGACTTGCAGCTATGTATTCTGCTTCTTCCGAGTTGAACGCCGCAAATCTTTTCTTCCTATTGTACCAGGAAACCACTGTGGACTTGTTGACGGTGCTGGACCCGCCAACATTTATGGGGTATTCCCGATATGAAGTACCAATTAGACCTCACACCGTTAAGAGTAGGAGCCCCATCCGGAATATGACCTGGTTGCCGAAATAGTGGGATTTAGTGTTATGCCTTGGCTGTGATAACACATAGAATGACGTACTCATGACTTTGGTGAAACAAGTGTATATCTTTGTGAAGGGTCAAGTGCAATGCATGAAAGGTTCTAACACAACGAATGGAAAGTGAGTGAGCCCCTTAAAAGCCTATAATAGTACATAGCTTGAAAGGAACACACAAGCATAAAGGGCATCACAAGTTAGCCTACAAAATAATTCACAAGTTAACCATGATGGAAATATACAAAAACACACATTCAACAAGATTCATACTAACACAAATGAAATAGTTCATAAGCGTTAGCGTAAATGAAATAACATATATTTCAAACATAACAATAATATTCCTACTATATTCAAAACAAACGCATGAAAACATTTTGTCTTTGAGCTTTTATTAAATTGAAATTCGCAAGCATACATATACAATTAACGAACCACTAGTCCCAATAATGGCACATGAAGGGCGTCTCCTGCATTCACATGTGAAAGAAATTAAATGTAGAAATGACTAAGTATAGAGTCATGTGGGGAGAATTAATGTAGGAATAACTCATGTGTGAAGACAAGGTAATGTGGGAGGAGGCCAGCTCACATACAAGTGAAATGAATAAGTATAAACATGTGAGAGATAGTCATTAGGGCATAAAGGTAAAGGAAATACCTTCATGCAACCTGCATTGGAAAAAAGTTGGTTAAGTAGAGAAAAGAGGTGCAATTTGTAGGTTTTGGAAATGTGGGTGCAAATTGTAGGATTGGGGATGGCTTGAAGGAAAAGAGGGTCGGTAACCCGCATACGCAAAAATGACTAAGTGTGATGGATTTTGTGGGTTATGAGTTATGTAAGAAGGAAAAGATTAAAATTGGTAGACAACCCGCAAATGTGAATTTGGCTAAGTATCACAAAAGAAGAGAGTTAAGAATAATATGGAGTATGAGAAGTTATGCACAAGTGATCAACAAGCATTTGATAAATAACACCTTTGAACATGGCTTAACTTTTCATCCTTTTGCATGGAAGTCTCACAATTCACAATGTATTTTTTTCTCCCTGAGGTACATATCATGTTTTCCAAGGCAAGAAAATAGGTCCATTTCACTCTCTTGGGCAAGAAAAGTCATCTCTAAGTAAAATCACCTAAAATGCCTTCTTCAAAGTGCATTTTCAAGCATTGTTTCACTATCAAAAGAGGGTTGAATTATCTTGAGGTAGATGTGGGGGTTAGTAGCAATGTGGCACCTTTTATGAGAAAAGAAAAGGTCATGTCAAATAAATAACACTTCTATGGACCATGCCTAATCCTACAAACAAGGAAAATATGCATCAAAAGGTTAAACCAAACAAGATCAAGCATAAATAAAGGAGTCATCCATCTTCAAGAGAGTCATTGGGGGTCAAAAGGTTAACTCCAAGTGAACTTTGAGAAAAAGGGGGAACTGTTGAACCTCTACTAGCCTCTAAATATTTTGTTTTTTTGTAAGGCTGATTTGTATTATTTCAAAGATTTAGAGTACATTCATATTATCATGTTGTTGCTACTGGCCTTCCACATGGGAAACTAGACCAGCCTTCCACATGGGAAACTAGACTAGTAGCACAACCATAGCTATTTTGATGGTAAAAAACTAGTATTGTCGTACCAAAACATAATTATTATACAAAATTAAGCTTAGTTCCCTAAAGTTTGATCTCTATCATATTGTTTGATAGCATAAAAGTGACTATAGGAAACATAACTAGTATTGGTATATTCAAATAGGAAATTAAACAAGTGAGTCATGTAAGGGCTAATTTGTAAAGGAATCCACCTGAATGGTTTCTAGAGGTTAAGATTCTACTTTAATTTCAGTAAACACAATATTAGCTTAATGTTTACCTAGGATGTTGAGCTTTTGGTCCAATATGTTGATTTTCCATTAGATTTCCACTGATTGGACCTGCATCCTTTGTTGAGGTTCCCCTCTCTCCTTTAAGACCCGCCCAAGGAAAATCTTTATCTATCAGTAAACATCCACCACAAAAATATACTTGGTTTATCGGGTACAAGAGAAGCCTGTGTTCAGAATCCAGTCTCCCATTTATATCAGTAGCTCCACATTTCACAAGTTTCAACGCCTCAAACACACTTCCTCCTCTGCCTCCTCTAATTCCAATTGGACAATTGGCAAGGAGTTAGTGAAGAATATTCTAGTTGCTTTCTTCGCCACCATCTAGTAATGAGAGGGTGGGCCTTGCCCCATGTGACATTAATCACGTCCCCTGCCACCCCCATGGTTTGCATCTGTGCTACCTTGTCCATGCCTACCCCTTTCCATGCTACCAGACGAACTATGAACCCTACCAAA
This sequence comes from Pinus tabuliformis, assembly GCA_031772625.1. Classification (NCBI taxonomy): domain Eukaryota; kingdom Viridiplantae; phylum Streptophyta; class Pinopsida; order Pinales; family Pinaceae; genus Pinus; species Pinus tabuliformis. The sequence goes on along the minus strand of CM062805.1, from coordinate 547,296,893 downwards.
TGAAGAAGCATAAGGGCTAAAATTGTGTATCCACCCACCTACAAATATCATTAAATGCCCTGGCCTGACCTTGTGTGCCTCTATATCAAAAGTTTTCTAGACTAGGGATAAGCTAAACGAGGCCCAGTTTCCCCAAAACGCCTTCTTAATTCACGCACACGAAAGGGTTGAATTTCATTTAGGGAGACCTCCCCTTGATCTCTGAAGAGTACAACACCAACTTGAGTGAAAAAACACCTAACGGAATGGTCTACCCAACCTATAATGGTGGACTCCAACTAGGTCACCACTCGACTATCCCAAGGGCCACACATAGAAAGACTAGTAGCCCAACTTGAGGGTAACTAGAGCCACAAAGAAAATGACTATGGCACTACAACACCTAGGTGCAACCATAACACTACAACATTGAAACTTAAAAATCCAACTGAGAAAACCAAAAAACTTGACAATTTTACCATCACACAAAACCGTTGAGCTTGTTGGCTTTCCTTCCTACCATAAAATTTCACGAAATAAATCCCAAGTTAACCAAATGGTAGAAATACATCGGATATCCATACATATAACCATCTCCAACCATGTAACAAAATGATGGTTGAGGTGGTGGTACCTAACCTTCGTAGTAGCCTCAACCCTTTCCATAATGGCAATATTATGCCAAAGTGTGACTACCTTAGTCACCACAAGGTTGAGCCATATGGCTCCCAGACCTTCAACATTGACACATGAGCCCTCATCTCTCGAAAAGCTCCAAAACCTACCACCAATTAAATTCTCCTTTACCATCCATTAGGTGAACTAACCATCTTTCATATTGATGGTCATGGGTAATAAATGTGTGTCAATCACCCAATGTGGGGGTTCCTAGCCTCTAAGTATTATTCCAAGTCAATCCAAGCTATTTTTTAGGGGAACGTTGGACTTCTGGAGCAAATGGCCATCCATGAAAACCAAGATGATGAGCCTCCTTATGTAGTCGTTAACCTCTTTTGGAAGGTTTTCAAACAATGTAAAGGTATTTTTATATATGACTTAGTCTCCAAGCCTTTTATGGATGACAAGTCAATATTTCTTGAAGTTTCTTTGCATTTTCTAAATAGAAAATGGGTGAGAGATGACAAGAGCCTCTTCTATAAATTCAAAGCTCACTCTCCTCCCAAATCATTGTGAATTATTGAGATCATTATGCCATAATGTAATATTTTCATGAAGCTTTGGTGTAAGCCTTGAAGTCTCTTTTTCTTGGCTATTCTACATAATTCTCAAGACAACATTTGTGCTTATTCTAGACTACGACAAGGCTATCAAGGTCGATCCATTGAGGAGAAACTTTGTCACTTAGAGTGAGATGTCTAGGGTAGGTTCTCCCACTTCTCTCCTGTTGGTGTGATGTAAGCATTAAATCTCCTTGTTGGGCTATACCCTAGAGGTTTCTCAACAAGGGTTTTGATTTTATTTCATTCCATAATTAATCTTATGGTTGAAGGCTTTTCTCTTGGAGTGTTATCTTCTAGTAAGATTTGTTTTAATTACTTATCTTGATTAAACAAGATGGTAACTTAACTTCTAGGGTTCTAACTTCTTGCCCTAATCCACAAAACATTGAATAACCAACTTTGGATGGGCATTCATCTTGATCCCATCAAGCCCTAGTAGAGATAAAGCATTAACCCTAAATCCAACAACCAACCATAATTTTCTACAATTTTAAAGTCCTTGCCATTTTATTTATTTATATTATTGCAAAATCCATAAAAATATAAAATTATGAAATACTAAAGCAAAACCTAAAAGATAAAATACCAATTTGTGTTGGAGACAAAAATTTTGGAAAAAATATGTGGAGAAACTGTAAGTCCAAAGTTTTGAGTGAATACTTCATCCATCTTCAAAGACATAAGCTTGAAAATACATGATGAAAAAAGTGCAAAATCAATTAATTTAAAGAGGATTAAAATTAACTAGCTAGTGAAAAAAATAATTAAATTAATTAATTAAAAAGAATCTTAACTATTTATTCATAAATAATTTATAAATTTAAAGATTGAAGTTTTGATATTTTTAATCTTTTTATTCTTTGATAACGTTTGTTTAATAATTATGTGGGGATTATTTGGACACAAATATCTATTTAAACTTTATTTTTTAAATTTCCATGGAAAATTGTGTTTTGAATTTACATTTGATGCTTTATGTCTTCAGTTTTAAATGAAACTAATTTTTTTCATTAAAAACAAATTTATGAAGATAGGTAAAGGATTCACCCAAAAAGTTGAGCATAATAATGATCATTAACACAATTTTCCAAAAATCTTCATCAACAACAAATTATTAACTATAAAAATATCTATATTAAAAAAACAAATTATTAACTATAGAAATATCTATATTAAAAAAACATATGCATGATATTAAAAAACTTAATTCATTATTAATTTTAAAAAAATACATATACAAATGAAACATATAATTTATATTTTTAATTTTTAAAATTAAATTTTATTTGCGCAATCTAATAATATAATTATATATAAAAAACAACTAAAAATATAACTATTTTTTTCATTTATCTTAATAAAATTAAATTACATATTCAAAATATCATTTTTAATAATACTTTGAATACCATTTTTAATAATAAATGTATTTATTTTTTACAGGAATTAAAAGTACCAACCATAACAACTAAGTCTTAAAACAACAAATATGAAAAAGAACATTCTGACCCAGAACGTAATATCAAAGTCCTCAACAAGAGTCGTAGCGTAGTACCCATAAAGACTAGAGAATTTCATTCCGAACACACAGTTAGGGGTTAGGTTTAAATTTTAAGGCCTCTTTCATTTGTGAATGAATTAAATAATTTAATAATTTCCTCAATATATTAAAGAGCAGGTGAGACCCAAATTCAAAACTATCAAGTGCACATGTTCCTCAATGAAGACTTACGTGTATGTTATCAAGTTAGCTACTTTGGTCAACCCACTTAACTCCGGACTATCATGTTATCTACACAAAACAAATTCTAGATATGCTCCTCAATTACTTTTTTACATTTAATGGAAATAAATATATGCTAATAATGTTGTTTTAACTATCAAGGTAAAATAATTTATATTTTTCCACTTCCATTTTATCTTTATCTCTCACCTAGGTGGAAAAACCTATCAACTCAGGTGTCAAAACCAACAGTGAGGACAGCCATCTCTGGCTGCTATCCGCGAATGTCGGTTTGACTCATCATAGTTAGATAGGAAAACAACGCCACCTGAAATAACCCGCTGGTGGTCCGTAAGGGAGCAGGCTCATCACTCCTGCCAGATGCCTCTGGGTCTTGGGCCGTTAACCTGTTTCCTTACGTCCGAGGAAGACGAGCTCTTGGGTCTTGGGCCGTTAACCTGTTTCCTTACGTCCGAGGAAGACGAGCTCTTAGCCAAGCAGAAGCAGTTTTACGGCATACTCCAGGCCGATTTTATCTTATCTTTATCTCACTTCTACTAGTTAGTCAAATTATTATTATTTAATTTTAAATTAATAATAAATAAATAAATAAACTAATTTTATTAATTATTATTTCTGATGGTAAATAAACTCATCACTGTTATTAAAATAAAATTAGATTATTCATAAGAAGTGAATATGTATGAAACTTATTTTTAAAATCAATTTGGAATTAAGAATTACAAAACTATAAAAATGATAGGAAAATATGTTATTTTTAAATTATTGTAAAAAAAATTATTTAATAATATTTTTCTTAATCAATAATTATAAAATTATTGTTTAATTATCTGTTATTTTTTGAAAATAAAATATTTGTTTAAAATAAAATTTTAAAATTATTATTTTTGTTATAAAAAAAATTTAATATTATGTTATTTATATTTTTATTATATTTAAATTTTATAACTTTAAAAAAATGATGATGATGATTATTAATATTTACTATCGAGACTTATAAGGTTTACTAGATATAAACAAGATTCTTAGCTGTGGAGATTCATTAGCACTAATTTTTTTTTCAAGAAAAGAAATCAACCTCTCATCTTAGGAGTACAAAATGAAGTTATTGGTACCAAGCCTACTTTACTTTTTCCCAAGGAATGAGGTTGTTGGTACTAGGCCAACAAGTATACTCACAAAAGAGTTCAACAATGTTCGAAGCAAATAAGAAAATATTTATAGGCACAAAACAATTACAATAATGTTTATCAAGACATTATAGCTCATCATGTCACTAGAAAAGATTTGAATAGCAAGAAGATAACAACCATTCTTCTGAACCACCAAAGATAACCCCAATTTACACTACCACTTTATTATGGAGATTTTTAATGGGATTTGTTACAATACTATGGGCCAATACCGCCAATATGACCATTGTGCCAAAAGGCACTCTCCAACCTAGTATGGAAGAGATGTTGTAATGTCATGTTATGTTATGTAAACATTTTGAGTTGGTTAAATTACATAAAAACAAAAATAAAAGTAAAAATTATAATTATAATTAATAATTAAACGAGTCTAGATCCACATTAATTCTGGATCTACCAAGAGCTGAGAGTGATCAAATCTCTTGAGGTGCAAACCTATTTGAGAGTGAAAAGAGATTTGATCCCTCTTAATCCTTGGTAGTTCCTAATTAAAAATAGATCTAGGTTGGTTTTAACAAAGTAAGATGTGTCATGAAGTAAATGTTTTTGGTGTTTATTATAGATTGATATCTATAAGCGTTTCATCCATTTAATATGTAAAACTCCCTTAATTATTAGCAATTAAATTAAAATTCTCAAAACTCTATTTCAAATAAACAAATAAAAAATATCATAAAATTAAATAACTACATAAAAAAAATATTATAAAATTAAATAACTACATAAAAATAATATTATAAAATTAAATAACTACATAAAATTATTTATATATATATATATATATAATTTTTTTTTTTCAATTAACAATTAAATGATTTATTATTCACCTGAAAATTAAATAAGGAAATTGTATGAATTAAATGTAATTAATAATACATTTAAAAAAATAAAATTTTAATATATATAAATAATTATAATATTAAAAATTTTAAAAACCAATATATATATATATATATATATATTAATTTGTTTATAATTGGTGTGATTTTCTTTTTCTAAATTATTTAGAATTATATGGTCTGTAATACCAATTTTTAATATAATAAAATATTTTAAATTATAAAATTTAAACCAATAATTTTTACACATAAAATATTTTATTAAAACTCTATTTTATATATAATTTATATATATATTTTTTACCAATTAAGTTTGGAGTTGTCTTTAGTGCGATTTTTTTGGAGAATTGGACGGAAAAATTGAGGTTATATCTTTTTTTTTGTAAGCTTGGCATGACTATTTTTTCATCATGTCCAATATATCATCTCAATTGGGGCAGGGAATTGAACCAATGACTTTACATCAAGGAGTGTCTTAACAGAGCACCCAATCACCGTCTATCCAAGACCCTGTGGACAAAATTGAAGTTAAAATCTTGATTTGTATTATTTAAAATGGTTTTTTAACTGCACATTTGGATTCAGCGCCCTGAAAAACCCCTAGGGCGCTTTGATTGTGCAGAAATTAGCTATAAAACTTGAGATTTCAATAAATTACTCGGATTTTAGAGAAATTTGAAGGGGAAAAACCCACCAGAAAAACTTCCAAAAAATCTCACTAAAAACAACTCCATTAAATTTTGGTGTTTGGAATCTATTTGCAATAATAACACCGCTGCATTAAATTTTGGTGTTTGGAATCTATTTGCAATAATAACACCGCTGCGAACTTCAAGGTAGAGGTAACTTCCTTTTCCGAAAGAAACGAGAGTTTAATCTCCGCAAGAAGCGCCATCGAACTGACGAACACCCTAGAAACTTCGAAGGGTTGATTTTACTGTTTATTGCAGGGTTGAACAGGGTCCCCGTATCCTTTGACTGTTCAAATATATACGCGCTCCCACGACACATTCCACACCTACACACGGAGACGTCACGATCTTTATCAAATTCTTCACACCCAAGAACGGTGCTCTTCGGCCTCCAATCCGCACGAGCTTCAATTCCTCGATGCCCCTTTTTTCTTTACGGTGTTCTGAACAGAGTTTCAGTATAAAATTTGAAAGAATTGATATCGGACAATACGCTTTTTAGAAAAGAGAGAAAAAAATTACAGAAGCCGTAGCTGCAAGATTGAATTGCCTTGATGATACCCATTGGTACGAAATCGTGGGAGCTTAAGCCAATCTGCTAGAAAGCTGGATTCTCTTCTGTCTGTTTGAGATTTGAATTTGCCAATGTATTCCCTTACCTATTTTTGCTTCTTAATGGGGATCATACTAGTCTTTTGGTACTTGGTCCCTCCCCTGCAGCTGGGAATGGTGAGGAGATGGCTGGAATCATGGCAGGAGAAATGGAAAGTTTACAAGTTTTTCAGGATTTCTCGGCACTATGGCTATGATGGGGTCCAAGACAATGGATTATATAATAAGGTTAGTACCTATGTCAGTACCCTGGCAGGTGTTGTGGATACTCATTGTGCTAATTTGTATAGTGCTAACAATTCCAAAGATACGTTTGTTTCGTTAGAGGCAGGTCAGAGTGTGGAGGACGTGTTTCTAGGTGCCAGGTTGTGGTGGATACATGATGTGAAGAAGAAGGACGGTGAGGGTGATGCAACCAGGAGTTTTATTTTGAAAATCCACAAGAGTGACAAGGCTGCTGTCTTGAGACCTTATTTGGAGCATGTTCAGGCTGTTGCAGAGGAAGTTGATCGCAGGAAGAGAGAGCTCAAGCTCTATACAAACGGCCAGAAATATGGGAGGCAGCAGTGGACTTCTGTGGCTTTCAAGCATCCTGATTGGACTTCTGTGCCTTTCAAGCATCCTGCAACTTTCGATACCATTGCAATGGAAGCAGATCTGAAAAATAAGATTAAGATGGATCTTGATGCTTTTGTTCGCGGTAAGAATTACTATCACAGGTTGGGCCGGGCTTGGAAGCGCGGTTATTTGTTCTATGGGCCTCCTGGTACAGGGAAATCCAGCATGATTGCAGCCATGGCTAATTACTTGCATTGCGATATCTATGACCTGGAATTGACGAAGGTGAATGATAATTGTGAGCTGAGGATGCTTTTGATGCAGACAAGCAATAAATCTATTATTGTGATTGAGGATATCGATTCTTCTTTGGATCTGCCAAGGCACAGCGGTGTGAACAATGAAGAACAGAGACATCAGGGCCATGGTGATAATGATGATGATGGACACGAGAGTGGCAGAGTTACAGTTTCTGGGATGCTGAATTTGATTGATGGGCTTTGGTCCAGCTGTGGTGAGGAGAAAATTATAGTGTTTACCACAAATAATAAAAATAGATTGGATCCCGCCCTTTTGAGACCTGGGAGAATGGATATGCATATTTACTTTCCTCACTGCACCTTTTCTGCTTTCAAAATCTTGGCAGACAATTATTTGGGTATGAAAGAACATAAGCTTTTCTGTGGGGTTGAAGAGGCTTTTCAGGCAGGGGGTTGTATGACACCAGCTGAGGTGGGAGAAATTCTGTTAGTGAATAAAAGTTCTCCAATTCGTGCTTTGAAGGCTCTGATAAGCGCTCTGCAATCGAGTGGTAGGCGAAGAGGGAATGGGGTTGTGGCCGAGAGTCCAACAGAAAATGGGACTCAACTATTCAAAATGAAGAATAAAAATAAACCTGTATTTCTGTTGAGTCCAGGAATTCCAGGAACTCCATTAAGCAGCGATTAATGAAATTGTATGAGCCTTCATTGCCAAGGCGTTTGAAGAAGTCTTCAAGGCAAAACTGCTTAGGTAGCCAGAAAATTTGAGTGTGAACACTTACGGTTTACTGACTCCACAATTTGACGATTGGCTTGTTGAAGAAAACAAGCTCACTAAGGTTGATTATTTACTTTGGACTTTGACTTTTGTGAATTAATTTTCTTATTCTATACCATTTGTCCTGGCACTGAAAGCATGATTGTTTACTTTGGACTTTGACCTTTACTTTTATGAAAATCCAGTAAGCACTTCCATTTAGTCCACATATGGTACCTAAAGTAAGTTAGATTTTTCAGGGTTGAAGGCCAATACAACGATATAAAAAATATAATTTTATGAAATCTAAATTTCTTAAAAGAAAAATATAATTTTATAAAATCTAAATTTTTGAAAAACTTCATATAGTTACATTTATTGGTGATTTACTAAAAAACACTCACTAAAACTGAACTTATTAAAAATAATTTTCAAAATGATAAATATTTTAATATATATTAATTTTAACTAATTTAAATATATTTAATAAAAGTGATAATTAAATCAATGATTTCAGGTTTCATACTTTTTCTCTCATGATACAACACACAAAAGAACCATCTTATTTTGTGATTTCAAACTTATTTATTCTCTCACTCATAACATTACATTCACAATACAATTATGTTTTATTTTTGTTAATATCTATAATGATGCTATCATGCAAGTATGTTGATAGAAGCATCTGTTTGGATTTGACTAGTCGTTTATCCATAACCCTGTAGGTTTATTGGATGACCATAGATGTAACCTTGTTCATTGATTCAATTATTAGGTAGTAATTGCGAATCTTTCTTTGTGTTCTTCATTGCATTTATGTCAATTTTCACAAGCAGCGATATATAAAATGTGTTTTTCCTAAAATCGTATTTTTGTTATGTGTAGGTCAAATAAACAAACTAGATTGACTAGTAAGACTTTCAATCCTTGATGCCCTAAATTAAAGTATTTTCAGAAAAAAAGAGTTTCAAGGACCAATTGATCCATGATGATGAGTTGGACTCAAACATTTTCATGAGGAGAGGGCTATTCCTAGTCTCGCCCATGACTTTTTGCATTTCCTAATCATAAAGAAAAAAACAATCTCAAACACTTGTATAGATTTCCATTTGGTACTCATTATGCTTATATTGATACATACAAGTTTTATGAGTAATCAGTTGGTTTGTATATAGTTTCATATATATCATCATTAACAAACATTACATTGTATGACAAATTACATTTGGCCAATTCATTGTTTGGCAATGTGTGTTAAACTTAAATACATAATGTACAATAATTTTGGCAAATTATAAAAATAAATTTGGTGATAAGTATTCAATTAGAATGTTGGGGGATTAGCGACATTACCTCTCCTTAGGTTAGTATTTTGTCTGCCTACATGGAACACAAAAAATCATTCGCAACTCAAGAGGTTAAGAAGAGAGTTACACTAAGTAAAAAATCACGAGGGAAGCATTAGTTATCACGTCATACCATATCAAGGATTAGAAAGTGGTGTAAAGGGATGTCAATGGTATGGAAGATAAAGGTAGGATAAAGAGGGAGATAACTTCAAATGTTGAGGAAGATGTAGAAATTAGGAAATGTATTCCATATACTAGCTTTTCCAAAAGCAAGGAATCAAAGTGCACCAAAATTGTAGTCTTGTACAAACATATGGAGGTATTAGTAAATTGTGTAATTAAGAGTGGAGGGCATTGGAAGAACTCTTTCCTTGAGTGATTGGACCAACTAGACTTCAAGTATGATACTCTTATTGATGTTATCTAGGGCACTACACTAGTGTTTTTTTTTTTCTCTCTCCTTTTATTTATATACATTTACAAAAAAAATCAGCAAAAACACTAGGGGTTTGATCATTTAGTTTTGTAAATCCAATTTCTTGCATAGTTCATCATTTCTTCCTTCCCCTTCTTGTTGTGCAACAAAGTCCATGTTTAACGTGACAACAATGAAAATGAAATGAAATAAAATAAGAGATGAAATTGCATTCAAGCTATCTACTTACCAACCACCATAGAGAAGACATGACATGAAACCAATTTTAGTCTTTGAAGGACAAACATCAAATCCATCTCCACTCATTGCTTTATAAATCCATGACATGGATTAAATGATTATGTTGATGGTTATCTAGAGTTTAGTTTACTATTTGGCATGATGTTCAAAATTATGGTTACATTAATTCAATTTATATATGTATATGTATAGGAGATTATAAGAATTGAAGAGAAAATTGAATATGGATAACCAAGGAATATTAAAGTGGCTTTTTGCTATAATTAAAAAACACAAAAATAAAGTATTGAATGAATGTGATGGGATGCAAATGCAATGGAAATATAAGGAAATGGGCAATCAAACAAGAACAACAAATGTGATTTTATAATTGACTCCTAAATCATATCTTTTATGGTGCACTTATATTCCTTTATTTTGAAGAATGCTTTCAAGATCATTTCCCACATGGTCATATGCTTGAAGCTACATTTAATATTCTCAAATTTTGTTTAAAGCAAATCATAACAATATTAGATAAGTTTTCAAATAGAGTATAAGTAGGCTCTCTTCTAGAGAACCTATTGCATAGAGATTAAGTATTTTTTTATGTAAATAGGAATATAAAATTAACCAATTTACTAAAATATTATCATAGAAGTTTCAAAAATATTTTAAAACTAAATACTCATTATAATAATGATAACACGAATAATTAATATAAGCAATAAATAATGATTTATTTGGATGTATATTACCCATACATAACAATGGAAAATCACTAAAAGAGAATTTATGCATTACATAACAATGGAAAATCACTAAAAGAGAATTTATGCATTTCATTAATTAAAAACACTTTGATCAAAGAAAAAATTTACATAGCTTCTATGGAAAATTATACTCCAAAATTGATGAGATGAAACCATGCAAAACCAAACCATATTACCTTTAACCATAAAATGGTCTATCAAGGGCACCCATTTTGTCCCACCTTGTAATATAGAGTAGAAACCTTAACAAGCTCTTTATCTACCTATGCACGGGGAAAACACATTAGATAAACCACCTCTCACTAGGTAATTAAATATTAGAATAATCTCATATGGTAGAGAACTTAGGCCCAAGTACAAAGCCTAAACTTCATAGAAAATTGCCAATAAGATTTAGAGTCTAACACTTTAGCTATATGCCATATATAGGTCCTTATATCACATCGAGGCTTTACAAATAACCCTTGGGATTTATATGTCATAAAAAGTTTTACAAAGAAACTTGAAAACCAATGGTACTAGGACAGGTAAATTCATTCCCTCCTCCTATTTGAAGCCCTTGTGATAGTTAATTGGTTTGATCCAATATTTCCAAAAGGCATGCTTCTTATTGGCATTAGAGGGAGGTCTAATGAGTGGCAGTTAGGTTTTTTGCATCTCATTGATCAATGGTGAATTCTAGTGATCCAGAGAAGAAATATGTTTCTATTGAAGGAATGGAAACTCAAACTACGGTCTTGTACAGTGCGATGCTGAAATATGGATCCGTTCTTTTGGTTGTCCAAGAAGATTTGGTCCTCAATGCTATTTTGAAAGAGGATTCCTTCAACTATGTTTTTTTTTTACAGATTAAGGTTTGGTTTGCAGATTTAATGGGTTTTGGCCGCGATTGAACGGTCTCCACAAGTGGATTTCTGATACATTGAAACCACTCTTGATTGATGATCTAAATATTTACCCTTTGGCTTGGGGTTTTTTTTTAACACCCTCCTCCCACATCCACCCAAGTAATCATGCCAACTGGGGTAAACATGAGACGAGAGGCTACTATGATCAGATTCAGCCTCCTATGTGACCTTAAGGAAGCAGAATCGATGGAACATCACACACAATCATCCAACACCAACAACAAAACCCTCAAGAGACAAGTCAGTCACTCAGACAGCTTGTCCCTAGGTCCCACTATTGTTCTGGATCTCTTAGGCCATAGGCGCTCTCATGCTATGGGCAAAGGAGCGACCAACAACCTAAATTCACTTTCACAGGCTTGCCTGCCAGCAACTAGAGACCAAAATTTCCAATTTTGTACTAGCGACCTCGGATTTAGGCCACTTTTTTCTGGCCCAGAGCCCAGGGCATTGCACATAATGGAGTGATAGCATAGAATCAGTAAAAATACAGGGAAACAATGAAGCCAAAGCAATAAACTGAACAAGACCATAACCAGACCCCTACTAGCCATGACATTCATTTTGTCAAACACATCATAAATATGTAACCTATAGGTGTAAACATCAGAATTAAATGTAGGGATCTCATACTTATTTGAGAATCACTATGAACCATTGTTCCTTCATGTCAATTGTTGCACTATCATCTATTAGGTCATAGACAAATTATCTATTCATGTACAAGTAAAAACATGTTGAGAGCCATACATAGCTGTTGTCATAAAATATACATATAACCAACATAATAGGAACATAAATACCATAAACATATCAGCCATCAAAATCCACATATACATCAATACATTTACACATGAAAATCAAGGGAATGAATTTCTCATTAATGAATGCAATGAACCAACCAGAGATGGGACTACCACATTCCACCCGACCATAGATTGGCTGAGCCAAGTCTCTCTTCAGCTAATCACCCCCATGCCATATTCTAAGCATGAATGTGGGACTCATAGAACACACCAAAACACCAATCAACATGGATGCCACTAGAGTTCTCCGCCTACACCGTGAGGAATTTGAGTGCCTCCTAGTCTCTCAGGCTTTACCGTGCATCCATAGTCTGATCCAGGGATCACTAGGCCCTACACCGAGACATACTCTCCAGGCTTTATTGTGCATCCCATCCTGGGACCACTAGGCCCAACGGAGAGAAAATCCACCTCTTGGCTTTACTATATATCCCGTCATTCACCGGAAAGGATTCCTAGGCCCACCGAGGCACACAATCTGGCTTTATCACAACCCACAATCCAGTTCAGGGGTTACTAGGCTAGTGGCTTTGTGATCCTCATTCAGGTTCAGGGACCACTAAGACCATGTGTTTGTCAATTTGCAGATCCACCCCACTCAACTTTGAATCCAATCCAACCATCCCACAAAAACTGAATGAGAGAACCGATCTCATCAAAGCTATCAGGAAATGGCAAGGCTAGGCTGAAAAACACTGTCACACCTGGAAAAATCCATGCCATGGTAGAAAAGAACCACATGCAATCCCATGCATGCTAAATCTAGCAAGGAAAATACACATGCAAGTTGATACCTACAATGAAGCCTGTTGTAGTTACTTGATCATGTCTTTCCCTACTCGATCTTTTCTTTCTCTTACTTTATTTTCCTTTCTTGCTCCAATGCCAAAGTGCTCCAAGAAACTCTAAATGTCCAAGACTGAGAGAGAGAGATCCAAAACTAAATTGACAAAAGGTTACCAACTGATCCTCATAAGCCTTTTTTTGGATGAGGCCTCTATTTTCTTAATTTTCCATCACTTTCCTTCATTTTCCTCCTCACATGCAACCTGTGACCTTTCATCTCCCTTTTCTCCCAATTTCCATTATTTTCATAAATAATTGTGCCAAAAATGCTATTTTTCCTTTCTAAAGCCTTAGCCATTGCCTTTGCTAATTTTCTTAGCCATAAACAACCAAATGAACACCCCCCAGGATGTCTTGCCCAATATCCAACTTGGAATAAGTGTCCCATCAACCGTGGTTATTGTTTTTAACTTTTATTACATGGAATTTTCACTAGGGCCGTTACAAAACCCTCCTCCTTGGGGGACACTGTCCTTTGGTGTTCAATCACACATATAACTCAGAAAACTGCTGAAATAAGACATACTTCTGATGGAGCTTTATAACACAACTCGATGCAGTATTTACAATGAAATATCTGCTAAAAAAAATAAAATCATAACAACATGATAACATACCGAATAGTAGATATTTATAACATAACTCATTATGGTACTTACAATGATCATCCCGCTGAGTACCAACCCACATGACATCATAACATCAGGATAACATAACCACATGATATCATAGTAACATGACAACATAATCATAATGGCATAACACCCATACCGCATAGTGTTTTAGTGTCAGTCTTTGAAGCCTTCCACCAGTGATCAAACATGCTCTTACAAAGTGATTTTAGGGTGTCAAGGTCAAATTTTGTCATTTCAGTGAGTCTTCAAGTAAAATTTGGTCATCGGGTATTAGGTCTAGGATTTATTTTCACTCCTTCCAAAGTCTTCCAAGTATTGGTCCATGTTACCATTCGGCTGAGTGTACCATCATCAAAAGAGTTGTCATCATTAGTTCATGTTCCAATGGGTCATTTTACACCTTGTTCATGCTTCAGTTGTACTTGGGTAAGGCCCATTTCCCTCTCCTAGGGTTTTGAAGGTAATTTTTCTTGGATGGCCAAATGATTAACAAAACTTGTATCCTGATGCTCATACACCTTCCCCTATCCTTAATATACCTTCTTAAACTCTTCTCATCATTCATATCTCTCAAATTCATCATTTTCCCACAAACGCTAGTTTATTGCTACAATTTGACAATTTTCTAGGCTAGGCCTGTGTTTTTCCCTTTTGGACCCCTTCCCCTCACTCAGTTTTTGAAATTACACTTTCCTCTGATTCCTAACATCTCTCCCTACTTCCTAAAATTTTCTCAAGAATTTAGAAGCCCCTCATCCCCTTCATTTCCCTTCATTTCTACAAATCCCCTGTTCCACATATTGGGATAGGTTTTCTTCAAACTATGTTTCTGAGTGATAAAAGATGAATTTGACAAAAGTGGGAGAGGTTTTTGTCCATCCTTGACCCAACAAGAAAACAATCTTTCATTTTTTACACAGGTTTCATGGTTTGGGAGAAATGTCGAAAACATCATTGGCCTCAGGAGGATTAATGCACTTCTGGAGCGACCTTGGGAAAATCAAGATTTCTCCTAGCCTGGTTGGCCAAATGACTTGCTCGACGAGTCAACTGATAACTAGACAAAGAGAGCTTTCCAAAGACCTATCATGAGCTTAATTTGGAGTTGAGGAATACCTTCAAAAGTTGACTGCAACAACACTCTACATTCAGGAAGTCGCCTTCTGCACATTTTGACCAATCTTGAGATATTTGACTTTTGACAGGGCAAATGGACTCCAAATTGAAAAATTCAAGATGTTCTGGAAAGTATACTTGACAAGATTTCCAACGAGCTATCACACGCCCAATTAGGACACCATAAAGGCCTTCAAAAATCGTTTGCAAAAGGCGCTACGCATCAGAGCCAAACTTCCTTCAGAAAAATACAAGGGCGCTATGCATCAGGAAGGCACTGTGCATTGGGTTCAGGGCACTGCACATTGACCTGTGAGGCTCCAAAACCACCAAATTTCATCTCCAATCACCCTAATTGCTGCATTTTCCTTCTAAACAAGTAAGTACACTCACTTTTGAGCTTAGATAGGGTTTTCATGCTTGAGATATGTTTTTTTGCCTCCTAAGACTCAAACCCTAGTTTGTCTTTCTACCTTAATTTTCACCATTGAAAACTCTTGTTCCTTGTCTCAATATTCCCATTTTAACTTACCCTAAACCTACCCTTTAATTCCATCTCACTTCACTCATATTCCCTTCCCCCATTTCCCTATTAAAATTAACCCCTTTATCAAACCCTAAACTCCCTCACATCAAACCCTAGCTCCCTTATAAACCCCACTTACCCTCTTATTTCACTCCATCACTATTTCCCTTTTATAAATATCTTCATACTCATCTTTCCCTAACCTAATTATCCACCATTCATCAAACCATCCCAAGAGAGACAAACATGGAGAGGGACAATGACTATGATTTTGAGGAGGACACCCTAAGTGACAGCTCTAGGGAAAGGATCTTGCAGTAGCTTAACAAAGGAAAAGGAAAGGTTACAAAGGAGGAGCTTGGTGATGATGTTGAGAGGGATTTTCAGCTTGAGGAGCATGATTTTGATGTTCCACCTCATCATACTCAGGTAATAGACCTAGATAGCCCTTCTTTTGATCAAAGAATGCTTTTGAAAGAATAGGAGGTTTACATTAACATGCT
This sequence comes from Pinus tabuliformis, assembly GCA_031772625.1. Lineage (NCBI taxonomy): Eukaryota > Viridiplantae > Streptophyta > Pinopsida > Pinales > Pinaceae > Pinus > Pinus tabuliformis. Next base: position 547,280,901 of record CM062805.1, on the reverse strand, counting down.
AGAGGACAAGATAGATTGAGGAAACATAGAGAATTCTCGCTGATGTGGCGCTGCGCATTGAATTGGTGCATCCTCTTGACAAATGGCTTATATATTTGGATTCAACATCAAAAAATAAGCAAACCCAGAAAGTTTCATCAATTTTGGAGAAGATCTTGGCCACCAAAAGGGCAAAAAAAACTCAAAAAATGCCCTCTTTGCCACTTTTTGGACCCATAGGAAGAAGTCTTGGGAGAATTGATTTTTGAAGGGGCAAATCAACTCCAAATCAGGAAATTCAAGATGTTCCAGAAACTAGACAGGTAGAGCTTTCCAACAAGCTATCTTGGGCCTAATTTGGATGAGTGGAAGGCCTCCAAAAGCTTCCCTAAAGCGGCGTTGTGCATCAGGCTCAGGGCGCTGCGCATCAGGCAAATTTTTGTCAATTTTGCCTAAAAGTCAAATTTCACCTAGTTTCTTCAGCAATTGACTTCTTCTTCTTTTCTTGGTAAATTTTTCATGGTAAATGATGTAATATGATGTAAATATTGATGGAAAACACTTGATGGGGTAGATACATCAAATCAAAAGTGGTTTTGAACTGAATGTATCAGTTTCCTTAGTTTTAGAGGCAAGCTGTTCCACTGCCTATTTTCTTGTTCCTAGTTTAGATGTTGTTGAAATAGCTCCTTGACTCATGGATTTGACCCCTAATGACTAGCATGAGTTGTTTGATGCCTATATTATGTTTTCTCTTAGTCATTTGTAAAGGTTGGACTCTTTTGGAAGTGGTGCACTCATTGTATACTTGTATCAACAGTTTGGCAAGGAATAAAACCAGGTTTCACAACTATTTTTGTAGGATTCTTGTGATCATGAGTTTATGTATTGTTTCTTCTTCTGTAATGAGTTATTTTTATGTGTTATATGTCTCCAAATCTCTCTTTTTCTTCTAGACTAAATGAATCAAGATAAATAGACAAATTACATTAATAACAATGCTTTGTCTTGGGAATGCATTTGTTTTTTTATGTTTTCAGTAGTTTGAAGAGGATTCATGTTCTCCACATGCCCTCCTTAGCCCCTCAACAGTCTTAAACTAATCATCTCACTCGATTACTAGTGCATAAACACTTATCCATCTCGCCCCGCAGAACATGTCTGCATCCCTGACTTGATTTCCCGGACCTAAGTTGCCTGCTCCATTTGATCCTAGCCTAAAATATATATTCAATTCATTCATCTCCATCGAGATTGACAAGGATAGAGCCCTCTCCCGACCTGGTAGGGCTAGCTACTAGGTTAAGCGTGGTTTGTGGTTATCCTAGGATTGGCTCCCTTCAGGCTGAGGTCGATCTAGGCTCTAACATAGTGGAGATTTATACCATAGGTCATGGTGGTATTTACATCCATATACATATGTACATATAGCAACATTACCAAAAACATTTGTTTTTTTATGTTTTCAGCAGTTTGAAGAGGATTCATGTTCTCCACATGCCCTCCTTAGCCCCTCAACAGTCTTAAACTAATCATCTCACTCGATTACTAGTGCATAAACACTTATCCATCTCGCCCCGCAGAACATGTCTGCATCCCTGACTTGATTTCCCGGACCTAAGTTGCCTGCTCCATTTGATCCTAGCCTAAAATATATATTCAATTCATTCATCTCCATCGAGATTGATAAGGATAGAGCCCTCTCCCGACCTGGTAGGGCTAGCTACCAGGTTAAGCGTGGTTTGTGGTTATCCTAGGATTGGCTCCCTTCAGGCTGAGGTCGATCTAGGCTCTAACATAGTGGAGATTTATACCATAGGTCATGGTGGTATTTACATCCATATACATATGTACATATAGCAACATTACCAAAAACATATACCAAATCATGTACCAAAGCATATATCAAAACATATACTAAACACCATATCTAAGCATATATCAAAATATCATATAGCATATACCAAACCATCATAAAGCATATATCAACCATTATAAAGCATACACCAAACCACCATAAAGCACATATCAAGCCACCATAAAGAATATACCAACCACCATAAAGCATATACTAAACCACCATATCGAATTTGCTTTGCCTCAACCGGAAAAAAAGGAAGGATACATAGCCCGCATCTAATCCGCCATCTACCATGCAACTTCATCGGGACCAAATTGTTACATTTCACTTTAACTTTCTCGATTGATCGGTTCTAGAGCATGAGCACCTTTCTCTGCAATATACACCAAGGCTCCGACTGGAATTCTTCATCTAGTTCCACTTGTAATACAAACTAGTCAATCACATGATCAACATCCTTAACATACTTCTTAAGCAAAGACACATGGAAAACAACATGGACTTTCACTGTCGGAGGCATTGTAAGTCAATAGGCTACTGATCCAATCCTCTCAGTGATACTGAAGGGTCCACAAAATCGTGGTGCCATCTTGGCACATGATCCAATCTGCAAGGATCTCTTCTTCAGTTTGATGTGCAAGCACCCCTGTTCCCTAACCTGGAACTCCTTGAACAACCTGTTCCTATCTGCATAACTCTTCTGCCTATTTGGTGCTACCTTTAGATTCTTCTTGATCACCTGCATCTCTTGTTCCATGTCTGCCAACATATCTGGTCCAATCAATAACCTACTAATAAGATCACTCAAACTGATTGGAGTGTTATAACTCTGCCCATACAATGCCTTAAAATGACTCATCCTCAATGACTCTTGATAATCGTTGTTGTATGCAAACTTTACCATAGGGAGATACTCTTCCCACTTCCTCTGCTAATGCATCACATACATCCTCAACATGTCCTCCAGTATCCTGTTGACCCTTTCTATATATCCATCTATCTGCTGATAATAATTTGTGTTGAAAGCCAACTCTGTGCCCAAACCTGCAAATAACTCCTTCCAAAACTTAGAAGTGAACTTCGCATCCCTATGTGGCACAATATTCTTTGGAACACCATGCAATCAAACCACATCTCTGATGAATCCCTATGCCACATCACTAGCCAAGAACATAGACTTCACCAGAATGAAGTGTGTAACCTTTGTTAATCTATCCACAATGACCATAATGGAATCATGTTGTTTCACTGCCTTCAGAAACCTGTGATGAAATCCATGGAAATAACCTCTCATTTCCATTCTGGAATTGAGATCGGTTGTAGCAATCCACCTGGATGTTTACACTCTGCTTTCACCCACTGATACTCAAAATACCTTGCCACAAATTCTATTACATCCCTCTTCAAGTTTGGCCAATAATAGAATATCTTCACCGTTGTCAGTGTCTTTTGATAACTTGGGTGACCTGAATAAGGTTTCACATGAAACTCCCTCAAGATCACCTTCTTGATATCACTGCTATCTGGTACATATATCCTGTCTCGGAACCTGACCAATCCATCTGTTGTAAGACAATAATCCATACCCTGTGCACCTATTCTTGTACCTATACCTGTACCTTTGCCTGTACCTATACTGCCACCTGTACCTATACCATTACATGTACTTGCACATATACCTGCACCTGTAAAATCACTTGTACTTGTAATATCACCTGTACCTGTACCTGCACCTTGCTACAACCTGTGCACAATATCCATATACTTGACATCCTGTTGACCTGCTTACAAGATCCTATCTTGTAAGTCTGTCCCATAAGAGCTCATAGCTTCCAAGTGATGTACCTGTACCCGTCTATTGAGAGCATTTGCCACCCTATTCTCTTTACCTTTGATTTACCTGATCTCAAAATCAAACTTGTTGATTGTGGCCAACCATCTAGCCTGCCTGACATTTAGATTCGGGTGGTTAGAAAAATACATCAACCCAATATGATCACTCATAAGTACAAACCTCTTGCCAAGAAGATAATGTCTCCACATCTTTAATGCATGTATGATCGCTACTAATTCAAGATCATGTGTCGAGTAGTTCTACTTGTGATCGTTTAGTTTCTAAGACTCATAACATACTACCTGTCCATCCAGCATAAAGACTCCACCAATCCCTCTCTTGCAAGAATCTGTTCATACCACAAACTCTATACGGATCTTCCATCTGTAACACTGGTGCATGTGTCAACAACTGCTTATGTTGCTCAAAGCTAGCCTCACATTCCTTTGTCCATTCGAACTTCTTACCGTTCCTTTGCAATGATGTGATAGGATAAGCAATCTGCGAGAAGTCCCTGAATTGGCTGGCTTATGCATTCATTAATAAGAGCTTCTTCTCCTTTGGTATTTCATGTATAAATGTACTTCATCATATGTGGGCTTATGGTTGTTATATCCTTGTTATTTATGTTAGTTATATGCTGGTTATAAGTATGGTTTATGACAACCTTTGGTTATGGCTCTCATAATGATTTGATTAGTACATGAGATGAGATGTGAATGAATATCTGACCTAATAGATGATAATGTATCTATTGTGATAAGGCATCAATCCTTCTTTACGAATCTCAGATAACTATGAGGCCCCTATGCTCAGATTTGTTGTATGACCTATAGATTTCATATTTGTGATATGTTTGACAAAATTCCTATCATGGCTAGTAGGGGTCTGGTCAAGTCCTTGTACCAATATTTGCATTAGTAGCTTTAATTCATGGTTATTTAACATTTCTGGAATTTTCATGAAGTTCTGGGTAGTGGCCTAAGTCTTGGCCCTAAAAAAGTGGCACACAATCTGGGGTTGTTGGCACAGAACTGCCTGAAAAGGTCACATTCGTTGGCATGCCTTGTTGTGGGAGCGACTGGAGGGCCTTAGTCACATGCATGGCATGTCATGGGAGTGGCCTGAATTCTAGCTCAACAAAAAGACAAGTTGTCTCAAGGGTTATGCACCTAGAAGGGTTGGTTGTCTCCTGAAGGGTCTGTAGTTCCTGAGTAAGATCAGATTGGGTTTGTTTTGTTGGTTCCACTTCTTTAACTATACATGGGGAGTTGAATCAAATCATGGTAGCCTCTCATCACATTTTTACCTGAGTGGACTGGTTAGCTTGGGTAAATGTAGGAGGAGGGTGTTACAATGCCTAAGCCTACAAACAAGACTAAGCATCAAAAGGTTAAACCAAACAAGATCAAGAATAAATAAAGGAATTATCCATATTCAAGAGAGTCGTTGGGGGTAAAAAGGTTAACTCCAAGTTAACTTTGAGAAAAAAGGAGGAAATGTTGTGCCTCTACTAGCCTCTAAATATTTTATTTTTTTGTAATGATAATTTGTATTATTTTAAATATTTAGAGTACATCCATATTATCATGTTGTTGCTATTGGCCTGCCACTTGGGAAAACAGACTAGTAGCACAACCATAGCTATTTTGATGGTCAAAAGCTAGTATTGTCTGACCAAAACATATTTATCATACAAAACTGAGCTTAGTTCCTTGAAGTTTTATCTCTAGCATATCTTTTGATAACATAAAAGAGACTGCAGGAAACATAACTAGTATTCATATATTCAAACAGGAAATTAAACAAGTGAGTTGTGTAAGGACTAATTTGTAAAGGAATCCACTTGAATGGTTTCCAGAGGTTAAGATTCTACTTTAATTTCAGTGAACACTATATTAGCTTAATGCTTACATATGATGTTGAGCTTTCGATCCAATATGTTGATTTGGCATTAGATTTCCAACGATTGGACCTGCATCCTTTGTTAAGGTTCCCCTCTCTCCTTCAAGACGTGCCCATTGCCAACCTTTATCTATCAGTAAACATCCACCACACAAAGATACTTGGTTTATCGGGTACAAGAGAAGCCAATGTCTGGAATCCAGTCTCCCATTTCTATCAACAACTCCACATTTGATAAGTTTCAGTGCCTCAAACACACTTCCTCCTCTGTCTCCTCTAATTCTGCTTGGACGACTAGCAGGGTGTTAGTGAAAAATCTTCTAGTTTCTTTCTGTGCCACCATCTAGTAATGAGAGGGTGGGCCTTGCCCCATGTAACATTGATCATGTCCCTTGCCACCCCCATGGTTTTCATCTATGTTACCTTGTCCATGCTTACCCCTTTCCATGCTATCAGATGAACTATGAACCCTACCAAATGAAAAGGCATAAGGGATAAAATTGTGTATCCACCCACCTAAAAATATCATTAAATGCCTTGGCCCGAGCTTGTGTGCCTCTATATCAGGAGTTTTATAGACTAAGGAGAAGTTAAAGGAGGCCCAATTTCCCTGAAATGCCTTCTTAATTCACGCACACGACAGGGTTGAATTTCATTCAGAGAGACCTCCCCTTGATCTTTGAAAAGTACAATACCAGCTTGAGTGAAAAAACACCTAACAGGATGGTCTACCCAACTTGCAATGGTGGAATCTAATTAGGTCACCACTCAACTATCCCAAGGGCCACACATAGAAAGACTAGTAGCCCAGCTTGACGGTAATTAGAGCCACAAAGAAAATGACTATGATACTACAACACCTCGGTGAAACCATATCATTATAACATTGAAACTTAAAAATCCAACTAATAAAACAAAAAAACTTGACAATTTTACCATCGCACAAAACCATTGAGCTTGTTGGTTTTCCTTCCTACGATCAACTTTCACAAAATAAATCCCAAGTTAACAAGATGGTAGAAACACACCAGATATCCATACATATAATCATCTCCAACGATGTAACAAAATGATGGTTGAGGTGGTGGGGCCTAACCTTCGTAGTAGCCTCAACCCTTTCCATAATGGAAATATTATGCCAGAGTGTGACCACCTTAGTCACCAAAAGGTTGAGCCATATGGTTCCTATAGAGCCTCTACTTTACACTTGATTATCCACCATTACCTACAGTTTTCCCTCATCCATCTCTCACTTTTGCCTCATTTTCCTTGCAAACCAACCCAGATCATTACATTATATGACTTTAAGCATGATTAAGGAATTTTGCTAATGTGTGACTGTTTTGTTTAGATTTTGACATATTTACAGGCATTCCGCAGCCATTTGCTGATTCCGCAGCCATCTGCTGATTCCGCAGCCATCTGATGATCCCGCAGCCTTTTTGTTAATCTCAAGGTTCCACGTGTCATTTTGCCAAACCAGCCACATGGGTACTTAGGAATCAAGGTGCTCGAGGTTCCTGTGCTATTTGTTCAGCCATCCACGTCATCTGTACCTCCGGTCAACGAGGGTCAAGTTACGGTCAACAAAGGCAGCTTAACAGTGATGCGTAAGCTGTTGGGTCACGTCAGTTCAAACAGTGATTTGTCCATGTTACGCAGGTTGTGGGGGACATAATCCAACTCTGGATTCAATGCCCATAACGACCAGAACCTCCAGCTCATCCACGCAAGCTTATGACGTGTTATTGAACCTTAATTACGCATGACAGTTAGTTTATTTTTCAGTTTTAGCTGTACGCATTAGGCCATCTTTCAGATGCCTATAAAAACTTGCGTCCGCGTACGCTTATGTTACTTTTTTTTAGTTGCTGTGTTTTATGAACTTGTTATAATTTTAGTGCATTCCAAGACTCTGTTTTGATAGTGTTGTTCTAGCACTCTTGACTGTAATTTTCTGCACATGGAGTAATAGAAGCAGTGCTGTTCTGAAGTTTTCAATACCTTGAGTCTTCTTTGGCATATATGAATGGAGGGCCCCTGTTCATGTTAGCCTTGTATAGTATTTTATGATCAGCATTTCCTTATTTTCCATTCAGCATTTCCTTTTCTTGAAACATGTACAGCTTGATTTATTTTCATGTTATTTCATTTCTGGCCTTTATTTTAAGCTGATCAGCATTGTTCTTTTGCAGGTTTTTAACCCGGGATTGCTTGTGTGTTGTGTATTTGCTTTATATCTAGTGGTAGTTTCATTTGACAGATTCTAAGTTGCTGCCTTTACTTTATTTTCATAGTTGATTTTTAGTTTTATTTCTCAAAAGTTGTCTGCTAACATATGAATGGTCTCTTTATTATAAATTGTCTATCTTTTAGAGATCAGAATACTAATAACTTGCAGCTGGCTTTGGGTACTTTTTAGACTAATCTTTAACTACTTTCTAATCGTGTCTTACACAGTACTATGTGTTAGAGGCAGAGAGTTAGAAAGAGCAAAACATTACAACTAGTCTTTAAAGTAGATTTTTCTCATTTTTTATCATTTCTTAGACTTATCTTTAGCTACTTCCTAATCGTGTCTTACACAGTACTATGTGTTAGAGGCAGAGAGTTAGGAAGAGATAAACATTATCATTGGTCTTTTAAGTGATTTTCTTACCTTTTATTTGCAGCAGCATGAATGGTGTCTAATGCCATTAGAAAGTGGTTCTTTGCTTTCAGTTCATTTTGATTTATTTATTTCTTTCAAGCTTTTCCTTTTCAGCAAGTAGTTAGAAACCACTAATCACACACTCTCACTCATCTAGAATTCACCTTACACACACTTTCACTCATCTGTTTATAATCATCACTCCATCTTAGGAAGATAAAATTAACCACAAAAAACACCCCCAAACGACAAAAATACTCTAAGAGGTTGCTTAAGTACATATAGTACACCTTCACTTCATCAGCTTACGAGCCCTGGGTTGACAATTAATGACATCAATTTAGGAACACTAAATTGACTAAACATTTTGGCGCCGTTGCCGGGGAAGTGAAATTAAGTAGCCATATTCTTAGAAAAAAAAACATAAACATTTCAAGGAAAGAAGTTGATAACCTATCAAAGTATGCTCTCCTCTTGCACTACAAGGTGATCTGGAGGACCAGAAAAGAGAAAGTTATTGACTTGATAGTTTCTTGAGTATGCTCTCTTCTTGCACCTAGAGTGAACTGGAAGATCAGAAAAAGAACTATTAACTTGACTTGAAGAAAAAATAATAAAAAATGACATGCATAGAGCTAGAGATTCTAGAGGAAGGTTTTTAGCTAGAGCTCGAAGTTCAATTTTTACAAGTCCATCTGCTTCAAGGGATAGACAAGAGACACCCCCCTTATCTCCAACCGAAACTCCTAGTCCTAGAATTCCTGAAATTCAAGAGCCAAGAGTTGACTCTCCTACACCTTCTATTGAGTTTGAACCAGGAAGAGACTCTTCTGTTTCTCCTACAGGAAGACCAATTGTAATTGAGGAAGTAGAATCATCTGAAGAAGAAGGAGAAATCTCTTCTCATTCACCTTTTGTAGAGGAACCAGAAGATTTTGAAATCCCTAGGAGAATCATCATGGCAGAAGAAGAAGGAGGTGGTAGGGGTAGAGGTAGAGGAGGAGGAGGAAATAACAATAATAATGGAGGAGGTAGAGGTCCCATTGGAGGAGGAAATAGAGATGGGGATAATTCATTTGGGTTTCCCATTGTTAATGAGGATTCCCGAGCCACCATGAAAAACATATCACCATCTGTCCTCCCTAACTTCCATGGGTTAAGGACTGAGGACCCTGAAACATTCTTATTTGAGTTTGAAGTGGTATGTCGAACTTATGACTACCTGGATGACTCCCAGAAACTCAAATTGTTCCCTTCAACACTGAAGGATCAAGCCTTGAAATGGTTCATGGGGTTACTCACTCAATCCATTAGGACTTGGGATGAAATGAAACAAACATTTTTGGATAGGTATTTGGATTATTGTATGCCTACTAATCACAAGGACGAGGTTTTTAAAATGATACAAAGAGAAGATGAGAGCTTAGAAGATTTACTTGAAAGATTTCAATATAACTTGAAAAGAGCAAAAATGAGTAGCTTGGATGAAGAGACCTTAAAAGCCCTCTTATTAAAAGCCATTAGGGATGAATGGATAGATATCTTAAACATGATGGGGAAAGGGGATATTTCTCAACTTTCACTCAATGATATAGCAGAACTTTGTATCCATCTCTCAAGGGGCAAATCAAAAACTCAAAAAGGGCCTAGAGATCCTTCTCTCCTTAGGGCAAATAAATCTACAACAGGATCAGTAAGTAGGGCTGAAATCGGCAATATGCTTGATGAATTTAAAACTGACATCTTAGGGAGTCTTAGTGAACAACTTGATACCCTTAAGATTCACAATAAACAAAAAGCAGAAGCTGAAGCTTTGGCTATCTTTTGCCCGAAGTGTAGAAAGAAACATGCTTTAAGGGAATGTCCCTTAGATGCACACGTTGTAGAAACATGTGTAATTTGCTCAGAAACTCATGAGACCAAGGATTGTCCTTCAATTCCTGGCCTCAAAGTAGTCTTTCAAGAGGATCCAGATACACTTGAATCTCTCTGTTTTATTGCAAGGAGACCTTGGCAAGGACAACAGAATCAAGGGTTTAACAACTCTATGAATTCTCAATCCCAACCAAATTGGAATCCTTGGCAACAACCTTGGCCTCAACCTCAAAATGATTTTCAAGCATGGATGCAAAGCATGCAAAATCCTTATGGGAGATTTGCTCAATTCTATCAATATCCTCCATCATTTCAGAACCAGCAAGCTCCACAACTTCCAAACCAAGGTCAACAACTATCATTGCCATACCCTCAACAACAACAACCTCCTCCACAAAATCAAAATTCTCAACTATCGCTTCAATCCCAACAGAAATCAAATCAACTTCCCTCTCAGCCATTACCAAATCCGAATAATAGGAACCCTCAAAATGCTTACATGATGGAAGGTCAACCATTCCCTACCTATATGGTTGTTCCTCTCAATGAAGTACAACTCAGATCAGGTAGAATCCTAGATCAACCTTCTACAAGTGTTCGACAACCAAGCATTTCTGAGGAAGAATATCTCAAAGTCAATAAAGGTTCTGAAGTATCACTTCAAAACCAAAATATCCAAAAAGAAAAAGAAAAAGAATCGACCTCTACAACTCCCATAGTTGAGCAACCTACACCTCCTTTTCCTGAAAGATTGCAAATTGACAAAGGAGTGGAAACGCAGATATGGGTGCCTGACTATAGCTTCCTAGATGAATTGAAGAATGTCTGTATCAAGATCCCCTTGTTACAAGCCATTAAAGAAATTCCCATTCTAGCGAAGACAATAAAGGAGTTGAGTTTGAAGAAAACAGGAAAAAGAACCAGAGATACTAAAAGGATACATCTAGTTGGAAAAATTGCAGACATAATGATGGGTAAGATTACCATGCAAAAATATGTAGATCCCGGTAGCCCTATTGTCAAAACTCATATTAATGGGGTTGAAATCCCAAATACTTTGATTGACTTAGGAGCCGCGATCAACATTATGAGTAGACAGACCATGGATCAGTTAAAGCTTCCTAACCTTCTCTTTACACCTACTTTGCTGCAACTTGCAGATAGATCAATCATTAAACCTGATGGTGTATTGGAAGATATTCCAGTCTCTCTAGATTCTTGGGAATATCCAGTTGATTTTATGATTTTAACTCCCAAGAACAATCTAGGAGGACATCCTCTTATTTTAGGAAGACCTTGGCTGGCCACAGCTGATGCTTTCATAAGTTGTAGGTCTGGGGACATGTATATATCAGATGGTAATTCTACCAAGAAATTCAACTTGTATCCTCCAGCAAAGGCAATAACAGAAATAGGAGAAGATGAATGGGTAGAGGATGAAGATACTATTCAACCTGTTCTAACCATCTCTAAGATTAGTGAGGACAGTCAAATTCTAAATACATTAGAAAATTTTGAAGTATCTTTAGAATATGACTCTGCATATTTTCAGATAGATTCAGACATTGAATATCTCTCCTCTAGACAGATGTCTCTCTTCTCAATGGAAGAGTTTGGAAGTTCTACAGTTGAGATCCTTCCAGGAAAAACATTGAACATTAACAAAAACTTGGGAAGACCACAATAAGAAGAATTAACCAAACTGTTGCAAAAACATTCCACTGCCTTTGCATGGGAATACACTGACATGAAAGGAATCGATCCTAAGACTTGTATTCATCACATCTATATTGAAGAAAACAGCAGACCTATTAGGCAACCACAAAGACGGATGAATCCAAACCTTAGGGAAATCGTGAAAGAAGAACTCCAGAAATTGCTCAAAGTAAACTTCATTTACCCCATTTCAGATAGCCAATGGGTCTCTCCCTTGGTTATAGTGCCCAAAAAGAATGGTAAATGGAGATTTTGCATTGATTATCGAGAATTGAACAAGGCAACCTTAAAGGATCATTTCCCTCTACCTTTTATTGATCAGGTACTAGACACTTTAGCAGGTAAAAAGTATTTCTCATTCTTGGATGGTTTTAGTGGGTATAATCAAATTCAGGTAGCACCTGAAGATCAAGACAAAACCACATTTACTTGTCCTTGGGGAACTTTTGCCTACCGAGTACTCCCTTTTGGATTGTGCAATGCACCCGCTACATTTCAAAGCGCTGTATTAGGAATCTTTTCAGATCTGATTCATGATTGTGTAGAGGTATACATGGACGATTTCACAGTGTATGGTAATACATTTGAAGAAGCTTTGGAAAACTTGGAAAAAGTACTGGTAAGATGTAAGGAAACAAATCTTTCTTTAAGTCATGAAAAGTGTTTTATGATGTTTACTGAAGGGATTGTTTTAGGACATCATATTTCAGGAGATGGGATTAAGGTTGATAGATCCAAAGTCGAGGTCATCTCTAAGTTACCTATTCCGAATTTCTAGAAGGATGTTAGAAGTTTTCTTGGGTTTACTGGGTATTACAGAAGATTTATTGAAAACTTCACTAAGATAGCATCCCCTCTTTTCAAATTGCTTACCAAGGACTGTGAGTTCAAATGGGATCTTGAGTGTCAATCTGCTTTTGAAGCTTTAAAGACTAGAATATCTGAAGCACCCATCTTAAGGGGGCCAAATTGGAAACTCCCTTTCCACATTTCTACTGATGCTTCAGATACAGCTCTAGGATCTGTTTTGGGACAAAAGGACTTGATCCCTTATGCCATTTATTACACAAGTAAGAATTTGACTCCCACTGAGTTAAATTATACTGTTACAGAAAAAGAGTTCTTAGCTGTGGTACATGCGATTAATAAGTTTAGACACGACATAACCGGCTATGAAACCTTTGTCCATACTGATCACTCTGCCATAAGATATTTAATGAACAAACCTGTCACTAATGGTAGAGTTACAAGATGGCTTTTACTTTTACAAGAATTCAACATTACTGTGTTAGATAGACCTGGAAAACAAAACACAGTAGCTGATTTCTTATCTAGAATCCAAAACACTAATGAAGATTCTCCAGTAGAAGATAAGTTTCCAGATGAATACTTGTTTGCAGTGACTACCAAGACTCCTTGGTATGCAGATATGGCTAATTATCTTGTTACGGGGAAGCTTCCTCTACACTTATTTCCTAATGAGAAAAGGAAAATCATTCAGGAGAGTGCACATTATTCTTGGATTTCTAATGAATTGTTCAAAACAGGGCCAGATTGTATAATCAGAAGGTGTGTTCGGGAAGATGAAATGCCTGACATCCTTAAGGCATGTCATGATGAACCATGCGGCGGGCACTTTGCTGACAAGAGGACAGCCTATAAAATCCTTTCTCTAGGATATTATTGGCCTTCTCTCTTTAAAGATGCAAAGCAGTATGTTAGAAGGTGTGATAGCTGCCAAAGAGTTGGGAAACCAACTCCTTCAAATGAAATGCCTCTACAACCTCAGGTATGCATCGAACCCTTTGAGAAATGGGCTCTAGATTTCGTTGGACCAATTAATCCACCATCAAAGCAAAAGAAGTATATACTGGTTTGTACTGACTATGTTACTAAGTGGGTAGAAGCGAAAGCATTGCCTTCTGCCACTGAAAATTCAGTTGTTCAATTTCTTTTTGAGGATATTTTCACTCGTTTTGGTGTCCCAAGGGAAATTGTGACAGATCAGGGCAGCCAGTTTACATCTAAATTGATGGAGAAGCTGATGGAGGAATATAAGATCAAGCATAGAACATCTACTCCATACCATCCACAATCAAATGGCCAAGTGGAATCTACCAATAAAGTTCTTGAAGGCATCATCACCAAGACTGTTCATCTTCATAGAAGAGATTGGGCGGAAAGGCTCCCTGAAGCCTTATGGGCCTATAGAACTACATGGAAGAACACAACAGGACATTCTCCCTATGAACTTGTTTATGGGAAGGAAGTCCTGCTTCCTATTGAGTTCCAAATCAAGACCTTCAAGATGGCAGTCCAATTGGGAATGAGCCTCTCAGAAGCTCAAAGACACAGAATGGACCAGCTAAATGAGCTAGATGAAATAAGACAAGATGCAATTCTAAGGACCGATCTAGTTCAGCACCAAAGATCTAAATGGCATGATCGTCATATCAAAGAAAGAAAGTTTCAGAAAGGAGATTGGGCTCTATTGTTTGATTCAAAGTTCAAAGACTTCAAAGGAAAGTTTCAAACTCATTGGCTTGGGCCATATGAGATTGATGAAGTCTTTAGCAATGGAGCAGTTCGAGTGAAAACTATTGATGAATTTCATACTCCTCTTATTGTGAATGGCCATCGCTTGAAGATCTACCAAAAGCCATTCTCAAAAGAAGAGTTTATCAAGTTGTTTAAAGAAGATTCTGCAATCAGGTTGGTGGAGAAGGATTCTTCTCCTCCATCAGCCTAATCTTTGGTTTTTCAAAAAAAAAAAAAAAAAAAAAAAAAAAAAAAAAAAAAAAAAAAAAAAAAAAAAAAAAGAAAAAAAAATATAAAATAAATGTATGAGCCTGAAAACCAATCTCTGATTGGCAGTCTCATGCAGAAAACCTGAGGTGAAAATCAGGGTCACCTGACACCTCATGTTTTCCAAAAAAAAAATCTCCCTTATTTCATCTCATTTTCATCATTACCACCATTTCATCCACCATTTCATTCATTTTCACTCCACTTCATTTTTTTCATCCATCCATCCATTCACTACATTCCATTCCATCAATAAAGTCATTTTTAGATAGCTAAAGTTGTTTTTGTGCAGCCGGAGGTTACCACTGCAGTTTCCGCAGCTGTTTGGCAATTCTGCAGCCATTCAGCCATTCCGCAGCCCTCTGCACCTGCATAAGAAAAACACAGTCTGTTTGAAAAAAAAAAATTTACAGTTCAGTAGTCATCAACAATAAATGAAAAGAGTCATGCAACAGCAATAAATCAATGAAGGGTTAGTGGCAAATCATCAAAGGCAAATCCAAGCGCGGATATGAGGTATGATTTAAAATCCTAAACTTACGGTTATCTCATTTTGCAAAGTTTTCTGGGTTATGTTTATTTGCCACTTAATGTAATGATTACCAGTTTCTCCCATCATGCGACCATACATCCACGTATCTCCCAAATCTATCAGTCCTTAGGTATCACGATTTTGAAATTCAATTGCGGCTGTTCTTTCATTAAGGCTTTCGTACCTAAGTGACGTAGCCTACTGTACTACGTCTCTCTATGACACAATCCCGCAGCCAAGTGTAAATCTACGCCCGAAACCTAAGGACCTAACCGTTTCTACTCATCATTTCATAACCCTTCTACCCTCCTACGCTCATATCATTCCATTCACGCTGTTTCATTCCCACGCTGTTTCATTCCATTCACGCTGTGCTCACTACGCTGCTACCATTAACCATACTCTGTTTTATTCCTCTCTGCTAATTCTGATCACCAGTGAAAGTCTATTACGGCTGTATCAAGAGCCGTAATCCTCTGTGTTAAGGCCGTAAATCCACTGTGTCAAGGTCGTAAATTCACTGTGTTAAGACTATTGCTGAAAGCCGTGTAACCTCCTTTTCCACAAAGTTCTAGAACAGAGCCGTGAATTTACTGTGTTAAGGCCATTATTGAAGCCGTGTTTTAGAACAGAGCCATAGAGCCAATGGGGAAACTCTTAAGGGCAGAACCAGAGGGTTCAAAATTTCTGGAGGGATATCCTCAGGTTAAAGAAGCGTTGCAAAAAGCAAACTGGCTACAATGCATCCAGAAGTTCAGAGGTTACCACAAAGAGGTTACGAAGGCCTTTGCACGGTCCTTCAGAGATAAAGATAATCAAGTGGAGATAGGGGATTTAAAGTTCACAGTCACTGAGAGCAGCATAGCACAAGCTACCTCACTCCCACAGACTAGAGAAAGGTGGTTTAAGAACCGGTCAGTTCAAGATCAACAGTGGAAGCAAATCTTAAAGAACCCAGGTATGGATACCAGCATCTTTACAAAAGGGATTCCTATTTCGTATGTTAAGGAAGAATGGACAACTTTACTCTTATTAGTGCAAAAATTCTTCACTTGTGAGGGAAGATTTGGAGTCTTATATGTTTACCATGCAAAGGTCATGATGCATTTCCTAGGAGATGATATTAACCTTCCATATTTTCTACTCTCAAGTCTTAAGAAAATGTGTTCAATGGCCCAAAGGAATCCAAGAAATATTGAATCACATCTATGTCATCATGGTCTTGTTAAAATGCTAGTTGAGGAACAGTTAAAATCAAAAAGAGAAACCTGGGAGAGATTCCTTGTGAGAAACCATTTTGAAGAAGCAGGAGAAACCTCTGTGCCTAGAAAGAGTAGAAGAAAAAGAAAAGAGGCTACCCCTGAAACTGTTGTCCAAGAGGAAACTGTCCAAGAACAGATTGAAGAAGAAACTAATGTACATCATTCTGAACATGAAATTGATCTTGAGCCTGCTGTGAACATTGATCAAACAGCCCAAGGAGTCATCACAGAAACCCCTGCAGAACTTGTCCAAGAAGTTGCTCAAAAGAGAATAGAGAGAAGGAAGAAACAAAAGAAAGATAAAGGCAAAGCTGTAGTCCAAGAAACCTACCTCACTCCTGAGAATTCTAGTGAGGAAGACACTCAGCCCTTAGCTCAAAGAATGGCCAAACTCCATGAAACTGCCCTTTCCAAAAAGGTGGAAAAACAGAAGCAAAAGGTACAAAAAGAAAAACAGAGCACCACCACCGTGAGAAGGAGCAGCAGGTTACAAAGAAAAGTGGGGGCCACAAAGGGTAAATCACTCATCATTGACTTGAGCACACCTGAAAAGATTGCTACAAGTCCTGACTTTGAGAAAAGCTCTCCACACGCTGAGTATGTTGACACCAGTCCTCCATGTGAGGAAAGTCCTTTTGAGCATGAACCTAAATATGAACATGGATCCGAATTTCAGTATGAGCCTAGCCCAAAGCGTTCACCAGAGGTTGACCCTGAGCAGCAGAAAGTTTATAATTACCTGGAGACGCTAGAACAAGCAGTTGCTGGGCCAAGTACTGCTCAACCTTTGGAGCAGCAAGTCCAATCACTGAAGCAGGAAATATTTGAGCTAGAGGTACTAAATCGCCACATCAAACAAGAAAATGAAAAACTGAAGATACAGAGCAATGTGGACAAGATGGTTCAAGATAACACCATGCTTCATATGGGCCTGTGGCAGAAGGAAAAAAAAAAGCTCAAGAAGAGATGCAGGAAATTAAACAGAGCTTTGATCAATCTGAAATTCAGGTGTTTGATGAAAAGACCAAGAATCAATGTGGCCACACAGAGAAAGAAGAGAAGGCTGGATGTCTTAGCAGAGGCATCCCAGCAGGTGGACTGAACCATGTTTTTGATTGCATGAGGACATGCAATGCCCTCGTAGTGGGGGTATGTAGAGCCTCTACTTTACACTTGATTATCCACCATTACCTACAGTTTTCCCTCATTCATCTCTCACTTTTGCCTCATTTTCCTTGCAAACCAACCCAGATCATTACATTATATGACTTTAAGCATGATTAAGGAATTTTGCTAATGTGTGACTGTTTTGTTTAGATTTTGACATATTTACAGGCATTCCGCAGCCATCTGCTGATTCCGCAGCCATCTGCTGATTCCGCAGCCATCTGATGATCCCGTAGCCTTTTTGTTAATCTCAAGGTTCCACGTGTCATTTTGCCAAACCAGCCACATGGGTACTTAGGAATCAAGGTGCTCGAGGTTCCTGTGCTATTTGTTCAGCCATCCACGTCATTTGTACCTCCGGTCAACGAGGGTCAAGTTACGGTCAACAAAGGCAGCTTAACGGTGATGCGTAAGCTGTTGGGTCACGTCAGTTCAAACGGTGATTTGTCCATGATACGCAGGTTGTGGGGGACATAATCCAACTCTGGATTCAATGCCCATAACGACCAAAACCTCCAGCTCATCCATGCAGGCTTATGACGTGTTATTGAACCTTAATTACGCACGACAGTTAGTTTATTTTTCAGTTTTAGCTGTACGCATTAGGCCATCTTTCAGATGCCTATAAAAACTTGCGTCTGCGTACGCTTATGTTACTTTTTTTTAGTTGCTGTGTTTTATGAACTTGTTATAATTTTAGTGCATTCCAAGACTCTGTTTTGATAGTGCTGTTCTAGCACTCTTGACTGTAATTTTCTGCACATGGAGTAATAGAAGCAGTGCTGTTCTGAAGTTTTCAATACCTTGAGTCTTCTTTGGCATATATGAATGGAGGGCCCCTGTTCATGTTAGCCTTGTATAGTATTTTATGATCAGCATTTCCTTATTTTCCATTCAGCATTTCCTTTTCTTGAAACATGTACAGCTTGATTTATTTTCATGTTATTTCATTTCTGGCCTTTATTTTAAGCTGATCAGCATTGTTCTTTTGCAGGTTTTTAACCCGGGATTGCTTGTGTGTTGTGTATTTGCTTTATATCTAGTGGTAGTTTCATTTGACAGATTCTAAGTTGCTGCCTTTACTTTATTTTCATAGCTGATTTTTAGTTTTATTTCTCAAAAGTTGTCTACTAACATATGAATGGTCTCTTTATTATAAATTGTCTATCTTTTAGAGATCAGAATACTAATAACTTGCAGCTGGCTTTGGGTACTTTTTAGACTAATCTTTAACTACTTTCTAATCGTGTCTTACACAGTACTATGTGTTAGAGGCAGAGAGTTAGAAAGAGCAAAACATTACAACTAGTCTTTAAAGTAGATTTTTCTCATTTTTTATCATTTCTTAGACTTATCTTTAGCTACTTCCTAATCGTGTCTTACACAGTACTATGTGTTAGAGGCAGAGAGTTAGGAAGAGATAAACATTATCATTGGTCTTTTAAGTGATTTTCTTACCTTTTATTTGCAGCAGCATGAATGGTGTCTAATGCCATTAGAAAGTGGTTCTTTGCTTTCAGTTCATTTTGATTTATTTATTTCTTTCAAGCTTTTCCTTTTCAGCAAGTAGTTAGAAACCACTAATCACACACTCTCACTCATCTAGAATTCACCTTACACACACTTTCACTCATCTATTTATAATCATCACTCCATCTTAGGAAGATAAAATTAACCACAAAAAACACCCCCAAACGACAAAAAGACTCTAAGAGGTTGCTTAAGTACATATAGTACACCTTCACTTCATCAGCTTACGAGCCTCGGGTTGACAATTAATGACATCAATTTAGGAACACTAAATTGACTAAACAGTTCCCAGACCTTCAACATTGCCACATGAGCCCTCATCTCTCGAAAAGCTCCAAAACCTGCCATCAATTAAATTCTCCTTTACCATCCATCAGGTGAACCAACCATCTTTCATATTGATGGTCATGGGTAATATATGTGTGTTGATCACCAATGTGGGGATTCCTAGCCTCTAAGTATTATTCCAAGTCAATCCAAGCTATTTTTTTAAGGGAACATTGGACTTCTATAGCAAATAGTCACCCATGAAAGCTAAGTTGAGCCTCCTTATGTAGTCGTTAACCTCTTTTGGAAGGTTTTCAAACGATGTAAACATATTTTTATATAATGACTTAGTCCCCAAGCCTTTTATGGATGACAAGTCAATATTTCTTGAAGTTTCTTTGCATTTTCTAAATAGAAAAAGGGGGGGAGATGTGAAGAGACTCTTCTATAAATTCAAAGCTCACTCTTCTCCCAAATCATTGTGAATTACTGAGATCATTATGCCATAATGTAACATTTCATGAAGCTTTGCTGTAAGCCTTGAATTCTCTTTTTCTTGGCTATTCTACATAATTCTCAAGACAACATTTGTGCTTATTCTAGACTACGACAAGGATATCAAGGTCGATCCATTAAGGAGAAACTTTTTCACATAGAGTGAGATGTCTAGGGTAGGTTCTCCCACTTCTCTCCGATTGGTGTGATGTAAGCATTAAATCTTCTTCTTGGGCTATACCCTAAGGGTTTTTCAACAAGGGTTTTTATTTTATTTCATTAAATAATTAATCTTATGGTTGAAAGCTTTTCCCTTGGAGTGATACCTTCTAGTAAAATTTGTTTTAGTAAATTATCTTGATCAGACAGGAAGGTACCTTAAAATATAAAATATAAAAAATATAGTGGATAATATATATTTTGCTTTTAGAATTTTTGTTCGTAATTATAATTTTGGTTGTTATTTTAAACAGGTTGTTTAAAATATAATTAGCATTACTTTTTTATTTGTATAGCTTTATTTTAATCTCGATTACTTATTAGTCACAGTATTGTTATTTTATATGGATTGGTTTTATTTTTAAGGCTGACAAAGGGAAGAAGATGATTTTGGTCATATTTGTTTTATTTTGACGACGAACTTTAAACTATTTGTTTTTAATGATATTTACTGGTTGAGGAAATAATTTTAAATAAATTGTAATTTCAATTTCAATTTTTTTTAATATATATTTTTGTATTTTATAATAAAAAAATGTACATAAAAAATATAGGTCAAAGAATGGTTAATCCAAAATATTTACAACATTAGAGAAAGGCATAATCAATATTTAAAAGTTGTAACTAACATTAAAGGTTGCCTTAGGAGATGTAAGAAATATACAACATAAGTCTCTTTATTTCCATAAAAATACCAAACTGCCATTTTCCATCATAATCAAGCTTACAATTTTGCTCAGACAAAAAGATCCATTATCCTGCAATGTCTTGCAAGCTTTGCAACAGAAGGATAGAGGTAGCAACAACTTTCTCATAATACCACCAATGTTGCAATTAAAGCAGGAAGGCTTGCAAAGAGATTGTAGACGTGATTTCAACCCCCCACCATACAAAAACCATAATACTAGGTCTAGAAAAGACATAAAATAAATTGATAACCTCCATAAACATCACTAGAACTAGAGCCAAAGAAAAACATAACCAAAGACTAGGCCAACAAAAAAAAAATAGAGATATATGACCTCACTTACCATTTCCATAAGATTTCGAATCAGATGAGAACAAGGCCAGAGTGTGCCCGTTGTTAGCAGGAGGATCAGTGAGGTCACCTGAGCTTGAATCAAAAACCAAGATGGATTGTACTTGTGCCAGATGTGAATCCACATTGTTCAAACAAAACCGAATATTGTGAACCATTCTCTTTGTCTTCCAGAGATGAGAAGATATTATAATTCTCAACTTGTTTGTCATTGAACAAAATACAAAGGAATGTGGTTGTTTGTTGATTTAATGCCAAGGAGCTTAAGAAATGCAACCTTCTCTTATAAAAATGACCAAGATTTGGAGGCCACTTCGCCTTTGAACCAACCAACTCAAAGTCCAAGCCATAAAGACAACCCCCAACCTCCACACTTTCTAGGTCAAAAATTTCTTTAGAAACTTATAATGATACAAAATCGAAGGCAAAGGCAACATAGTCATAAGAAAAGGGATGTAACCTTTTCTTCCACACATTGCCTCCACCTCCTCGTTGACTGGGCGTCCACTGTCGAGGGGCCATAAACAGAGTTATTGAAAGAAAATGAGGACAGCCAGAGGAGATACCATGACCTAAGGACACCGAAAGATGGAAAGGAATACCGTGAAGTCCTGACCTATAGACAATAATGTCATCCACAAGACCCAAACCCAACATATTATGAAATTCACTGCACATCCAACAAAGTTATCGACTTAATGAGAACTATGATCTCAAAACAAGAACTCTAGCTAAAAAACATGAAAAAATAACCTGATAATGAAAATGTTGATGTTGGAACAATGTTTTTTTTTTTGTAGTTTTTTTGGGGTAAATTTTCAACGTTTTTTAAAAATGGCAGTAAAAACCATTTTTGTTTTGCTAAAAAAACTTGAAAAACACCCTGAAACAAAAAGTGTTGATGCAACTTAATGCTACGTCAAAACTTTTTTTGGGGGGTTAAAATTTCATTTTTTTAACAATGGCATTAAAAACTAAAATCATTGCACAATAAACATGAAAAAACACCTCGAAATAAAAAATTGTTGATGTTGCATCAATATTTTTTGTTGCTGTTAAAGATCCAACACTTTTTAGTGATGACATTAAAAATAAAATATCATGACTCTAAAAATCATTAAAATTCTAATAGTTTTCAACAATCTGTTAAAGATAAAATATCATGACTCCAAAAAACCAAAAAAACAACAATTTTCAACCATGACGTTAAAGATAAAATATCACAACTTTGAAAAACCGTAAAATTTCAACATTTTTTAGCCATGGAATTTAAAAACAAATATCAATACTATAACAAACTTAGATTTTCAACATATTTCGATATCAAATATCATGACTAAAAAAACTTTAAAAATAAATACCTAAATCAAACAACCATTATACCAAATTCTAAAAATATAGTTATTTTAAAATCTTAACCTAAGAGGACTTGACACATTGCAATGAAAACTTAAAAATCAACTATCAAATTGACACATAGTGAGGGTATGCTTGACCGGTTGTAGTGAAAACTTAAAAATCAATCAAACTAACACATAGTGGGGGCAAACTTGATTCATTGTAACAAAAAAAATCAAAAATCAAATTGACACGTATTGGGGCCAAGTTGCTATTTGTACATTGACACAACCCTTACAAAAAAATAAATAAATTAAGGAATAAAATTAAAAAAAAAACAAAAATAAAAAATAAGAAGTAAAATATAAAATTAAAAAATTGAAAAAATATAAATTAAAAATTAAAAATAACAAAAATAAACAAACATATATATATATAACAAAAAAACCATAATTTAAGAAAAATAAAAATAAAAAACCAAAATTAACGGAAAATAATCCATAAAAAATGGGAATTCAAACATATATAGATCACCTTTTAATATATATATATATATATATATATATATATATATATATATATATATATATATATATATATATATATATATATATATATATATATAAACCCTAGGAATCCGTCTCGCAATCCCTGATACTATGGAAGGCACCTGACCTGGTCCATGGTTCATGGGTATACTGACTCGCGCGGGCCCATCGCAGGTACAACAACTGACCCATTCTGGCATACTTGGTATCTGGGTTTCTACAAGGGTTTGCTACCTTCTCGGTCATTTTTCCACGCATCGATTTTCCTACTGCCACTCGCTGTCGGTCCCCTGGTCGGTGGTTAGGGCAAGCTATTTTGTCGGGTTGCTATGGTGGAGGAGGATCTTGTGGACTACGAGGAGGACCCCATGCCAGATCAGGATATTTGGGCATACAATAATCGACCGGCCATGGATCCTTGGGGCAAAGAGCAGGCGAGCTCGACAATTGCTGTTCATACACCGCTCCACCCGCCGCGCTCTGGGAAAAAGCACCATCCGGATGTCAACTTGGCGGACCTTCCGGTCCTTGAATGCCCTCCTCTTTCGCCAGCCATGCTTCATTTGCTGGGCTCCTGCCTGCAGACATCTCCATCCTTCGACTCTCCTCTTCCGCCCCCCGCACAGCAAACCCTACTCTCGCCCACGCCACCCACACTGCCCTCAAACCCTTCTTCCATCTCCCTGGCTCCGGTTGGGCCCCCTGATCCGCAACGCCCCACTCGTTCCACCTTTCATCTCGGTTCCTGCAGTTTGAACCCCCGCTCCCCCATCCGTTCGGGATGTTTCAGCTCCCCGCTTCTTCCTGCTCGTCCGGTTGGGTCTGCTCAGCATAGCACATCAGACCCGTGCCGCAAGCTACTCAAGGATTACCCCATCGGCAGGCGTTCAGAAAAGTTGAAAAAAGGAAGGTGCCTAAGGGCTATCGACTCTGATATCAATCTGACGTTCGGGGAGGACGTACAAATGGCGGATGCTATTGATACTGCGCGAAAGGTACTGGTTGGCCGGGTACGTGGCCGAACATACTCTGTGGAACGATTAAGGCAATGGACAGAGGAGATTTGGGGAACTTTGCTAAAGGAATTACCGGCAATCAGGGTATTAGCAAGGGGATGGTTTGCTCTGCACTTCCATAGAGCGGAATACACACAATGGATCCTATCCCAATTCTGGCATATCGAGTTGGCGCCTGTACTTCTGAAATGATGGGATCCCCTTTTTGATCCGGAGCGAGAACAGATGGGCGCTGGGCCTATATGGGTCAGACTGCCGGGATTGCCCATGCAATTCTGGACTCCTCAAGTGTTCAAGCGCATAGGAGACGCACTGGGCACCTATCTCGAACACGAAAAATCCTATGAGCAAACCGGAATTATGACCATGGCTCGAATTCTTGTTCATCTTGACACAAGGGCTGGGCTGGAGGAAAAAATCACACTGCATCGCAGACATTTTTCGCGCAAACAGCTGCTGGACTATGAAGGAGTCCCTTTCCGATGTAGAAGATGCCACAAAGTGGGCCATCTGTATAAGGACTGCCCTCTCCTCTCAGGGGTGACTTCGGAAAATACTAAAGGAACAAAACAACAACCATCTGTTGAGCAGAATAAAGGCGACAATAAACAAGGAGATGGTGACTTGATTCATAGCGAGACCCCAACGGTTGCGGAGCATGGAGACTCTAAGAAGACTAATAGTGGAAAGCAGGCTGCGACTACTCCAACTCCACCTCGTACCCGATCCAAGACGGCGGAGGAAGCATCATCTACCCCGGGTAATGAATCTCATCCCATGACCTCTGCAATATTTTCAGAAGTTATGTTTTCTGTTTTGCACTCCTCATTACAGCCATTATCTGCTGATCTGGGCCCCATCCCCTCTATTCCATGCCCCATTGCTCCCCCACCTCCCACCTTCTCCACCACACCCTCCTCTCATAGGATGGCATCCGCTCACACCAACCCCTCTTCCTCCTTTACTGGCTCTGGATCGCACCCATACCACCTTCGCCCCCGGGTCCGAACTAAACTACTGGGTCTGGGACATTCCCCTGGACGGGCCTCCAACCATAAACCATCAAGGGGCCATCCTTCAAAGATCAAATCGGCCATCCAGAATGCTGTGGCAGATGTTGCACTTGGCCGACAATGCACTATAGAGCGGGCGCTTAGAGCAATTGAGCCCTCTGCCAATGGTTCCCCATGATTTGGCTCTCCTACAACTGCAGGGGATTAGCCAACCCCAAAAAGCGTTTGGCTCTGAAAAGGGTGACCCAAGAGACCAGATGTGATATCCTCTTCTTACAGGAGACTCTTTGCTCCTCAGATATCTCTGTGAGAACTCTTCAATCCATTCTTCCGGGATGGATTTTTCATGGAATGGACGCAAACGGTCGATCCGGTGGCCTTGCTATTGGCATCAACCCCAGAACGGTCAAGATCAATTCTACCTGGGGCGGTGGGGGTTTTATGGGTATGGACATTTTCGTGGGGGAGCTCGGGATATCTATTAACATTATTAATATATATGGCCCGAATCAGAACAGACTGGCCTTCTGGCACAATCTCTTAGAAAGTAATCTTATCACAAATTCCACCATCTTGGGCGGTGATTTTAACTTCTCTTTGGGAGTGGGGGAATCCTGGGGACATCATGCTCAACTTGATCCTATCTCAGAGCAGATGAGTATGTTATTAGACTCTCACAAGCTTGTTGATATACCCATGAACAAGAAAGTCCCCACTTGGCATAATAGGAGAACGGGGAATGCAGCCCTGGGAAGGAGATTGGATAGATTCCTGATTCATGAAGACCTGATACAAAAACTTCCCCTGTACAGACAATGGGTTGGCTCGGGTGGTTTATCTGATCATCTACCCATCCTACTACAAGTCAGTGGAGCTACTAAGAAGCCCCGCTCCCCTTTCAAATTCTTTGCTGGACATTTGCAAGACCCTGATTTTATCAATATGGTCACGGACTTCTGGAGATCTCAACCCCCTCTGAGGGCACAGAGAAAGGCAGCTGATTTTTGTGATAGACTCAAAGTTCTCAAGAAAATGACGGAGGATTGGGCTAAGAGGAAGCGAATGAGAGATGACCAGCTACTATTGGACACAGAGGCACAGATTGCTCAGTTTATAGATGAAAGGGGGACTGGCTTCCTATCGGAGGAAACAAAATCTCTACTGAACAATTTGGAAAAGCAAAAAATCAAATTGTTACAAGACAAGGAAGAACAGTGGAGGTTAAAAAGTAGAGCCACTTGGCTGAAAGCGGGTGATTGCAATACCAAATTCTTTCACAATCTTGCAAACGGCAGAAAGGCCTCCAATACTATTTGGCAGTTGCCTAGTGAACCAGATGGATGGGCTTCAACATTCCAACAACTCGCCAGATTGGGTATATCACACTTCAAAAGGCAATTCACGGCCCCGCCTACCATTAATCTTCCTGATATTATCAACCTGGCAGGACACTTCCCAAGATTTGTTGAACAGGAGGACTTTGAGGACCTAATTCAACCGGTCACATTGGAGGAACTGGAAGGAACACTAAAGTGGTTCAAAAAAGATAAGAGCCCGGGTCTGGATGGGTGGCCAGTGGAGTTCTATCTGGCCTTTTTTGAACTGTTGGGGGCGGACCTGCTGGCTGTTATAGAGGAGAGCAGGATTACCGGGCACATTCATCCTCCTATGAACTTCACCTACATTGCCTTGATCCCTAAGTCGGACTCCCCATCATCCTTCAATGACTTCCGACCTATTTCACTCTGCAACTGCCTATACAAAATTATATCCAAGATCATTGCTAACCGTATCAAGCCCATCCTATCTACCCACATCTCACAGGAGCAATTCGCCTTCCTCCATCACCGCCACATTCAAGAGGCCATTGGCACTGCCCAGGAAGCACTACACTCCATCAAGCTCAAAAACCTCAAAGGCATCTCCCTCAAGATCGATTTAGCAAAGGCCTTTGACAAAGTAAATTGGCTCTACCTGAAGATGATCCTCACCCATTTGGGCTTCCCCCAGTCCTCATAGCCTGGATTATGGGATGTATCTCTTCTGTCTCCTTTGCTATCCTCATCAATGGCTCGGCCTCACCATCCTTCAATATCGACAGAGGGATCAGACAAGGATGTCCGTTATCCCCACTCCTTTTCCTGCTTGTAATGGAAGGCCTGAGCAGACTCATCTTATCCGCCAAAAGGAGTGGGAGTATGAGTGGTCTAAAAATTATGGAGCATTTCTCTCTAACTCATCTACTTTTTGTTGATGATATTCTGATATTCATAAATGGGAGTGTCTGGGACACCACCTCGCTCAATGAGATCCTACAGCTTTTCTGCAATGCTACAGGAATGGAGATAAACAGGGGAAAGTCCTCTATATCCCTTTCGGGGTGCACTTATCAGGAAACTCAGCTCGCAACCCAGTATTTCTCCTTCCAAGAAACAAATCTGTTGGAGGGTATCAAATACCTGGGATTCAGACTCAAACCAGATGGATACAAGATTGAGAACTGGACCTGGCTCATCACTAAAATAGAAAAGAGAATCAATTGCTGGCATCATAGGCTCCTTTCTAAAGCAGGCAGGCTTACTCTTATAAAAACGGTCCTTGAAGCCACCCCGGTTTACTGGATGTCTCTTGCCTGGATTCCCAGAGGAATACTTCACAGAATTCAACAAATTTGCAACAGATTCCTCTGGAATGGCAACAAGAAGGGAAAGATCTTTGCCTGGGTCAAATGGTCCAAGATAGCTACTCCCAAGAAGTGGGGGGGATGGGGACTAAAATTACTCCCGGCTTTTGCACAAGCTTTGGCTGCAAAACAAGGATGGCTATTAATAAAACAAAACAGTCTATGGGCGGATGTCATCCATCACAAGTATATATGGCCACTGACCATCACTGACTGGATCCGTCGGCTAAATTGGAATAGACATGGCATCTCTGGGATATGGAGAGCCATTCTGAATGCCATGCCTATTATCAGAGATAGCCTTTTATGGAGAATTGGAAATGGCACTTCGGTCCGTATTGGTATTGACCCTTGGCCGGGATCCGGGAACGCCCACAGTTTACCAGAAGAGTTGGTCCTCTACCTAAATAACAGAGGAATTAAATTCCTCTCACAGATAGGCGACCAACAGAATTCCACAATATATACTCAGGCCTGGTTAAATGAACAGCACTGGAACTTACCTATTGAGTGGATTGAAGACTGGAAGCGATATATTCAGGCCTTAACCGAGTCCCATATTAGATTAAGGGCAGATGAGGATGAACTCATATGGGCGCTAGCAAAAACTGGTCAATATTCACCGAAGTTGGGATATATCAATATTATAGATGACAAAAAACCAGACATACACAAAAGCTGGTGGGTCTCACTATGGAAACTGAATGCCCCTCCAAGAACCAGGCTGCTGATGTGGAACATATTGGAGAACAAAGTCCCCACTGGAACTAATCTAAAGAAAAGAGCCTTCTCAGGACCATCCCGATGTGCAATGTGCTTGCAAGCAGAAGAAACAACCCTACACCTATTCCTCTCTTGTCCGACCACCAGGACTATCTGGGCGCAGGTCATACAGTCATTAAATATGAATGTGGTCTGGCAGGGGGTCGACATCAACTCTGCGTGGGAACAGTGGTGGATCTCGGTAGCGGCGGAAAAGCCTCGGAACCTACCCCTCTTGGTTTCCTGGTATGTATGGATCAGGAGAAACGCTATCATCTTTGAGAACTGTACTGTGAACTGGAACCTCCTTCCCCCTATCATCTGTGCGGCATACGCAGAATTACCAAATGAGATCAGTCAGAAACAACCCAGGAACATCATACAGGAGCAAATAAATAAAGACGTGCCGTGGGCATACTTTGATGGGGCTGCCCAACAGCAAGGATGTGGTGGCGGCATCCTCCTGCATCTATCTGACTCGCATTACTACCAGATTAGTATGGGGCTTGGACCCGGATCAAACAATCATGCAGAACTGATAACTTTGCGTCACCTTATATACTTTTCCATGTTAAAAAACTGCCATCAACTTCAAATTTTTGGTGATTCAAAGACCGTGATTGATTGGTGTAACCACAAGACTGTTTGTCATGCATATACATTGAAACATATCTTGGAAGAAATTGTTTTTTTCAAAACATTCTTTGACCAGATATCTGTTTCTCATATCTACAGGGAAAGAAATGCAACTGTTGACCGGCTTTCGAAAGAAGCGGCGAATCGTCCTCTAGGCGAGTGGATGATCGAGGAATTCACACCTGCAGGGACATTCAGATACTTCCACAGGCCATATATAGATGGGCCACTCCAGTGAGGCAATGGCCTCATTATCAACATTTTGATGAACTCTATATTTTGTGTATACATTGTATATATCGCAGTATGTTAGTATGAACTCATATGTACAGGCACCATGATGGTCACAACACCTACTTTTGTATCCCTATGGGAACTTTTCTGCTTTTTTGTTTTTGAACAGTGGCGGTCTGTCACAATACAACATATGCCTTCGGGCATCAACAACATGTAATTTCTCATCAATAGAAATTATGAATTTTCTTTCTCCGGAAAATATATATATATAGATATATAATAAAATAAAATTAAAATTTGGTCTTTGTCGGGGAGTTGCCTTTAGTGCAACTTTTTGGAAGCTTTTACAGTGGGTTTTGATGGTCAAATTTCTCTAAAATCCAGTAGGAATTTAATGAAATCACAAGCTTGATGGATAATCATGTGCAATCGAAATGCCCTAGGGGTTTTCCAGGGTGCTGAATCCACATATACAATAAAAAAACTAGTTTAAATAACACAAATCATGATTTCACCTCCCCCTGATCGGGGTGGCTGCACAAGGAAATAGGCTAGATATGGTTGTCAAGCAAATATCAGGATGGGTACAGCCCACCGTATCCTACACACTCATGGCGATGGGTGCGGTGGCATCCCGCATGAGGAAGTACAAGCCAACAGGGAGAAGTGGCAGCCAATGCCAGGGGAGTGACGGAGGTGGGAAGGACAAGACAGGAGGATGGATAGGATAGAGGAGGAAGAAGGGGGAGTATGAAGGAATGAAGGGTGATGGGAAGAGTATTGTTGCAAAGGAGAGACGGGACGAGGAAGATCAGCTCATCAACTTGCAACGACACCTTTGAAGTGGCACCGGGTATGTAATCTGGCCATATTTGTTAATTGAAATGCTGTCTGTGTGTTTACATGGAAGGGGAATGAGAGGTCTGAACAGAGAGGAGAGAATGCAGGGAGGGAAGGGGAGTGAGGTCGAACCTATAAATGGTATCGTGAGGGACCACCAGAGATTGTAATATGAGGGAGGCCAAGCCAGTAACTTAGCCAACCAAACCTGTAAGGTGGAAGGAGAGAAGGGAGATAAGCAAGTGAGAGGTGGGGCAATTGAAAGGGACAGGGGAGAGCAAAAGGCTCTCAGGCCAGAGGGGAGGGAGAAGGGAAAGAAATTTAGGGAAGTAATAGTAATTGTATGGTTCAAGGGACAGGAGGGTAAGGCTGTAAGCATCATGCGAATTGAGCACCAGGACTCTATCCTCGGGAACATAGTAGAGAGAGGCAATTTCCAAAAAGGTAAAGGGTATAGTGCATGGCAGGGGAGGGGCGCTGCTAGCTCTAGCACAAAGGCTATTACATGGCAGAGGAGTGGCACTGTTAGCTCTGGAAGAGAGGCTAGTGCATGGCAGGGGAGTGGCATTGTTAGCTCTGGCAGAGAGGCTATTGTATGGTAGGGGAGAGGTGATGTTACTTCGGACATAAATGAGACATCAAAGCAGTGGGCAGAGGGGCAGAGACGGGGATGGTAGGAGACGCAAGGAGAGGGGCAACGATAAAATGGTGGAAAGGAATGCAAATGCAATTCATAAGCTAACTGGAATGTTTTGTGAATAGGTGAGCACAACATGTGACATGGCTAGACCAGCCAGTGACAGAGGACGCAATAGAAGGGGAAAGTAGGAGCCCTGGGGTGCTAACCCAGGTACCTCGGAACCCAGATGGGGAAGAAAGCCAGTAGAAAGACTAATCCATGAAGCAACGACAACGTATAGAGTAGGGATAGATGTAGGCATCAGGAAGATCTTAGAAGACTGGGAGGAACAGATAAAAGAGGAGGCAGACTCAGAAGAGGAGATGGAGGCCTCGCGAGAGGTAATCCCAGACCCAAGAAGTACGAGGGGAAGACTAACTCAATTTAAGAAGACTCTATACCTATACTGGCTCATGAAGAGCCTGATGGGGAAGGCCATGGAGTAACTATCAATGGGGATGACAATGACACTCCAGGACATGCCAAACTACAAGGACCTGTAGACGATACAATTTCAGTTGTGTAAGAAGGACATTCTCCTAGACCGAATCCAAAGGAATATCCCCTGTATCATTGAGTTGGCAGATGCACTAGGAGACTCCACTGGCGACCTAGCCCGGTTGACTCAACCTCAGAGGATCAAAAGGAATAGTCAGGTTCCTGACTGTTTTTAAGTTTTTTAGCGGATATCATTTACTTTTATAATGTATGCTTATGATAGACAGAAACTCAGACTCGTATTATGATATAGATGTGTATATAGCTTGGGTAGATCGCCTTAAACTATATAATTTTTGGATGGCATATAACACAGATAGGTGGCCAACAGACTTGGTTTCCAACTGGGCAAGTTGAGGCCACCTATCTCATCTATGTGGTGTAAACTTTCTTTTCATAAATAAAAAATAGAAGGTCCTACCAAGCATTACAAAAAAAATAAAAAAAATTCACCTCAAATTTTTCCAACGGATTCTGGCACCAGAATGTCCAAAAAGTTGCACTAAAGACAACTCCCTTTGTCGGTTTGCGGTTCTTTGGTAGTGGCCCAAGGTGGTGGGTCAATTTTGGGAAATGACAACCTGCCAACATGTCCCCCCGTTGGTGGGTAGTCAATTCCCAGAATCGACGGGCAACCTCAGGCTGCCGCCAAAGGGCCGCGGGCTCGGGCGGTAAGAGCACCCCCTGTTGGCAGGTCATCGATTTCCAGAATTGACCCGCCAGCGTGGGTCACTGCCAAAGGGTTGTGGTCAAAGGTGATAGGAGCGGTTCTCACGACCCTTTGGTGACGACCCAGAGTGGCGTGTGATCCCCTAATTTTTTTATTTTTTATTTTATTTTTTTCAATTGGTTCTGAATTTCGTATATATATATATATATATATATTTCAAATTTTTAACAATTTCTTTATAATGTTTATTTATTTATTTAAATTAAATATATAATATATTTTTTTTATTTTTTTTTATTTTTTCTCTTAATTGGTTTAATATTTTTTTCAATTTGTTTGTTTTTTTATTATTTTTTTATTTTTTTCAATTTCTTTATTTTTGTATTATTTTTATTTTTAAATTATATATATATAAAAGCATTTGTTTGTTTATTTATTTGTTTTTTAATTTTCCAATTCTAATATATTTTTAAATTATTTTATTTTATTTTGTTTTAAATAATAATTTAAATAATTTGTACTTTGATTTTTTTTAGTTGTTTTTTAATATATATATATATCTACTTAAAATTCTACGTAAATTATTATTTAAAAAAAAATACAAAATGTTATGATTTCTAAACATAAAATTCATAAAAATTGTTATTATTTCGATTTTTTTGTGCAATTTTTTCCATAAGTTTTTTTATTTGACACATCATTTTAGTAAAAATCTCTCAAAATGTATATTTTTTTAATTATATCTATATGCAAAATGTGTATTTTTTTGTCAAATAGTTAAAATTATTTTTTTTAGTGACAAATATTTTATATGTGCTAAAGTATTAATTAACAATACATAAATATTTCTGAATTTAGAATTCTGTGATCCATAATTAATTGAGAAAAGTCTTTCGATAAAATCACATATTAGAATTTTGGCCTACGCATTTCGAACCAACCAGTGTGGTTCATCATCAGGACCATATGAAGAGGCAGACCATGGCCAAGGCTTTATCGAAAGACTTTTCTCGATACATAAATATATTAAAAATCGTAACTTCAAAATATTAATTTTATTATTATTTTTTTTTAACTTTGCAAAAAAATTAAAAATTTCATTACAAAAAAACATTACAAGGAAAAATTAAAAAACACAAACTTGAAAAACCCTTAAAAAACAAGTATCTTAGGAAGAAAGAAGAAGAAGAACAAAACTTTAAAAATGGTTAAATAACCAACATTAAAAAAAATACATACTTGACACATAAGAGAATGTAAAGTGTCAAAAATAGGCCTCTCTAAAAAAAATTGATGTTGCATCAATGCTTTTCAAAATCAACATGAAAATCACCAACATTTAATTTTTTTTATCCATATTGAATACATAAGAAAGTTTAAAGTGTAAAAAATAAGCCCCCCAAAAAGGTGGGTTGATGTTGTATCAAAACTTTTCAAAATCAACCTGAAAATCACTAACATTTAAAAAAATTGTCCATACTTAATACATAAGAAAATTTAAAGTGTCAAAAATATGTTTTAAGAAAAAATGTGTATTTTGCATCAACACTTTTCGAAATCAGATGATTTTTTGCAACCTCTAAAAAAATGAGAACTTGACCTACAATTCCCATTAAGTTAGTAACTTTGTTATCCAATACAGAGCCCAACAATTCTACCATATATACACAACATAAACAGGAACATAACAACATCCCATGAGAGGACCCCATAACAATAATTCATACTTTAACGATATAACAACAAACGAAGAGAATGACAAACAACTAAAGGAATTCGAGTGATTCCACACTTGTCCCCAACTGAACCAATAATTGAAAAACCAAGTCTTGAGAAATTGGAACCCAAATTGCCTACTAACTCGACTCAAAAGTGGAAATTAAGGAGAGACACAGGGGCTCTAGACTTAAAAATCACCCAGAGAAGAAGCCTATGAAAGTATGCAAACAATGAAAGCTGCAATGACCCTTGGACCTTCAAAACCCAAGCTAAATCTCTAAATCTGCTATAAGGCATGTATATAAATGATGAAAGGAAAACTCAGAAAATAGTGACCCAATAGTACATAGAGAACAGGAAAATATAGAATAAAGAAGCCGAATGAAAGAGACGAACAAAAAATGCCTCATCAAGACTTTTTTTGCCCAAACCCAAGCCAAAGCCTTTGTAAGACTAGACTAAAAATTCAAAGAAACTACCTTAGAGAGTATCCACAAGCTTGTGCACATAGAACTACAAGAGATAGAGGATGAGTTAGAAACCTCACCTCCATTCACCAAATACTTACACAATCGATCAACCATCAACCTTAACCAAGATTTAAAACCCAACATGGCACACAAACTAAACAATGAACATTAAATAGCTTCATCCACTGCCACCTAAATTCGTTATAGATGTTACACCGACATCTATCCCAACAACCTCTCATGCTCTAGTTGTACACCCCCATCAGGAATTTTTTAAACATTACTGATTAATTTAAGTCTTTATTTTAAAGTTTTCCAACTAGTTAATATCATGTTTTAAAAGAAAAGTTGTAAAAGAAGGTTGTAAATTTTACAAAGGATGATTTTAGTAGTAGTAATGTTTTATTTAGGGGCTATTTTCGATGTCTTTGACACAAGCATATAGGGACTTAGAGATAGAGTTTATAATAACTATATTTACAATATATGAAAATACTTTAAAATTTCATACACATTGATATTAAATAAGTGATGGCTATATTTTCACAACAAAGTGTAGAGGCTAGTCAATTGGATTTAACTTGGGTGGTTAGGAGAAATGTTGTTATCCTCCCCAACCAAATTCAATTCCTGTATGTGACATGTTGAGCTCATAATGAGTATTTATTGTAATGGCTTTGAGCCTTTTTGCGTAGTTGTGTCTAAACATTTCTATTCCTCATATAGAATATAAAGAAATTTCTCATGAAAATAACAAACCTCCATGGAAAGTTCATGGATGATGTTGTGCTTTTTGGGCCTCCCACCCTTAAGAAAGTTAAAGGAATTAAACATATCCTAAACATTTTTATGTATTCTTCAGGAAAAAAATTCAATAAGGCAAAAACTAATACTTTTTTCTTTAATTTCTTAGAGTCAATTCAAGTCTAGCTAACAAGAGTATTAGGCTTCTGTCGGGCTCAACTACCATCAAAATATTTGGGAATTCCCCTAGTATTTTATTACAACAGAGTGGCGACATGGGAGGATCTAAATGAATGTATGCACAAAAAGATCATTAATTGGGCTTTCAGGACACTAAAGCTTGTAGGGTGTCTGGTACTCACAAAAGCAGTCTTACAAGTAATCCCCAACTACTAACTAGCGGTAATGTCTATCCAAAAATGGTATGTCACCATCTTCACTCATTATGGATGGATCTTTTTTGGAAAGGTACCCAGAAAGATCATAAGCGACCACTAGTTAGTTGGGACACACTCATTTTGCCTAAGAGATTAGGAGTTTTGGAACTCTAGAAAAGGATATGGCTAAAAAAATATGAACCATTACCAACACGGGAGGCACACCTAAGCTTTCAAGATATTGGTAAAGGATCCAGGACTTTGGTATGGACTAAAAAATGCAAGGAAATGGTAAGGAAGTTCTCCTTCTGGGATATTAAAGGAGGAACGACGACATCCATCTAGGAAGATGCTTGCAAACAATTCCCTCCTCTAGATAATAATCTACATGTATTCCCTATTAAAACTTTGACTCAAGGATTAGGAGCACATAAGGTCTCATACTTCTGGTTGCCTCAAGTTGGCGAGCCACTATGGAGATAATGGAAGGGAAAAGAGGATTGGGGAGTCTGCCAAATCATTTACCATGGCAAGAATTCAACTCAATATTGAAAAACAAATAAATTATATTTTCTCTTAACAATGATATGGTAAGGTGGGGACAACAATCAACAAGAGTATTCCACTTAAAGAAGCTTACTCCCTTTTAGTAGGTTGGGGACCGCAAGATAACGAGGGAGTGTGGAAATGGATTTGGGAGAGATCATGGTGGCTGAAACTATCTACACTCATATGGTTGTTAGCACGAGGATGCACTCTTACTTGGGATCGGCTCCGGAGGAGGGGTTTTGAGGGCCCGTCATTTTTCCAACTATGCAACCACGCTAAGGAAAATTCAAATCACCTCTTTCTCTCATGTCCCTTCACAATGGAGATTTGGTCAATCATTCCCCAAATATTCAGGTGCAGTTGCCCATGTTCAACTGATCTCATGACTCTTCTCAATTATATCCAACATAAATACAAGAATCCCATAGTCTCTAGGGTATGGAAATTGGCTTTAAGTTTCACGTTATGGAATTTATGGAAGGAACAAAATCTCTATTTATTCCAAATGAAAAGCTTCCAACCAGGACATGTTAAGGCAATTATTGTCCTAAACATAAGAGAAACTATCTTTTCCTCCCCATGGAATACAAAGAACTGGAAGATTGATGACTCAAAATCTTTTATTCTACAGACCCTTAATGTGAATCCTTCAATGGTGACTTCCATCTTCTCCACCATGCACAAACCAGTGCATCCTATTTATACAACATACACACCACCTTCATCAAGATTTATTCAACTTAGTTTCAATGACGCTTCAAAAGGAAACCTAGGCAAGGCTAGGTATGGAGGAATTTTTCGAGATGAACACTCTAATA
Organism: Pinus tabuliformis; assembly: GCA_031772625.1. Taxonomy (NCBI): domain Eukaryota; kingdom Viridiplantae; phylum Streptophyta; class Pinopsida; order Pinales; family Pinaceae; genus Pinus; species Pinus tabuliformis. Next base: position 547,244,168 of record CM062805.1, on the reverse strand, counting down.
CATTGCATCTATTTGCATGGCCTAGTGGTGTCACTACTAATTACTTAAAGGAATTATTAGCAGTAGAGAAGGCTTTACAAATAACAACTAGGTGAGGTTTTAGATTTCTCCAGAGCCATGGAGACTCTTAGGTAGTAATCCATTGCATTTAGAAACTACTCAACAGTATTCACCCACATAAAATGGTGAGGATTTGGCATTTTCATGATGTAGTGTCTAGTATAATAGATTTCCTCCCTCGATTCCACTACATTAATCTTCATCACACCCGTAGGGAAGGGAAATTGGTGGTGGATGCATTAGAAAATTGGGGGTGTAGGGAATGCCAAATCACATTGGATACCATGTGGTCAATGATATCAGCAAGTGATGACATAAATGCAATTAGATTTTTGATACAAAATGATGGGGCTACGTTTTCATCAGTCCCCGATAGGGGTGCTACCACTAAGCCAAAACTTGACAACAAGCATGATTAACATGTCAAAGAGGAGAATTGCACAAGGCTTGACGACATTTAATATCGTTGCTGCTCTTGCCTCATGTTTGATGGGAATCATTGCGTGTCTCTCGCCGGATCCCATGTCTCCGAGCTACCTCACCCAATCCCATTGTTATAAATACAAGAGATGGGTAGGCGTTACAGGGCAGTACAAGGGTATAAGGATTCACAATGTCTCTTAGGGAGGAGTTATGGCAACCTTAATACCTGATCGATTGGAGAAATTTTCTTAGATCTCTGATATCACATTCTTCACGCTTCTTCATGAGAGCATGATGTCTGAATGGTTGGAATGTGTTGAAGAGTGCGTTGGGCTTGCCAAATATCTATTCGGTGACCCAACATTCACCACATGCATTCCTCTCATGCTCGTCATTGTATTCTCGTCCAATCTTCATAACTTCATAGACATCTATCCTAAGTGGAAAATTAGTTACGACAATTGGGGTGGCGAAGCTCGTCTCGTAAGCTCAGGTGACCTCGGGTACTTCTGGTATACTTATCCTTCTTCAATCACTTGTCTCCATTTTTATGATTACTCTCTGATTATGGTATATGATGTTTCAGTTACATTAACTATTGTTTGGAAAGCTCTTGTTAGTACTATCATATTGTCACTAGGTGAATGTTCTTCATTTTGTTCCTCCATAACAACATCATGGGGCCATACTTTGAATTTGTGGTAGTATTGTCACCCTCATCGCTCTAGAGCTATGAATCCACTGGTGTAAGGCTTCAACTTGACCTGTCTTTGTATGTGGGTTCGGTATCCGCGCTCCTTCTCCATTTGGTTCTAAAAGGGTTAGTTGGGTGTGGTCTCATGTGTTTCGAATTTCCTAGTCATTTACCTCATCACTAAGTGTTGTAATCTTGTGTTGCTTTCTGCCCAAGGGTTCTATTTTGGGGATCAAGTTTTCCCTCTTATCCACCCAATCTATATAGAAGTGCCACTACTCACACTCCTCATTTCCTCTACTGTCTAGGGTGATACATTTCCTCCTTTTCCTTGGGTTCTCTCACCTTTTCTCACAACTATTCATAGTCAATGCTCATTTTCTACTTTTGGTCACTCAATTATTGTGGTTCTGGGGGGCACTTCTAGTTTCATGGATCCACAACAACGTCAACTTAGTTGGAGGGGATGATGGTCAACCTCCTCTTCATCAACACGAAGGATCTTCAGATGGGATTTAGTGGTGAACTTCTTTGATTATATCCCTCCAAAATCCAGAAGAGGAATCCTAACATTAGAGTCGAAAGAGTTTGGAGAGAGATGTTATTTCTCATATTCTGAAGTCTTTGGACATAGATGTAATTGGGTTCTGGACTTGGGGCGGTTTAGGAAACATTGCCTCCATTTTATTCACTTTTCTATTCTACATCAATAACTTGACATCCTTCTGCGCATGGTTATAAGGGATAAACAAGTCAATAATTATCGATTGTTTGCAAGACAGGAAGACATCAAAAGGATCCTAAGGAATCTTCACTTCAACATCAATGATATTGACACCAGGTTGGCTAGAGTGGAGAAATACATAGTATTTACTTCAGATACTAAATTAGTGGAGGACCATGAGGCGCTCTCGACTTCTCCCTCTCCTCAATAGCTTCCAATGCCTTCTTCATCGATTCTCATCTATGACTAGTCTCATCCCGCAAATGAGGTGATGGTGTAGTTATGGTGGGTTACCTGCTCTTGCACTATTGGATTTTGTTCTCCTCGATCACAACAGAACTCCTAGCTCTTGTTTTGGTTTCACCCCTAGCATGGTTTTCTAGTGTTTCCATGGTCGTATTAATTTTGCATTCCCTTATCTCTTTTTTGGAGTTTAATCATCTGGCATGTAACTCTTTATGGTATATATGGTGACTCCAATTTTTTTGTTCAATAGCGATATGAAGTGTTTACATGGTTTTTAGCTGACAAGTATGGATATTGTAACTCTATTTTGTCTAGTCTTCCTTCACCTGAATAACACAACTATGCCTCTGAGAAGTAAACATAAGATTGCAGTCTAGTTTTGTCTTTACTTTTGGACTAGTTTTGTTTGGAAAGCTAGGCCTTTCATTGTAATAGATATCAATGTAATCTCTTTTCATTATAATATAAAACATTTGCAAGAATTCATAAAAAAAACCTACATGCACTATAAGTTTATGAGAAGCCATTAATAGTTATATCAACAAAAAGTTTTACATTCTTAATAATAATAAAAATACACCATTTATTCTCGCATTAGATGCATAATTGTTTACTTTGGACTTTGACTCTTTTTGAATTACTTTTAGTTTTATTCTATAAAGATCCAGTAAGTATTTCCATTTATTCCACAGATGATACCTAAAATAAATTAGATTCTTCAAAGTTGAAGACCAATATAACAATATAAAAATATAATTTTATAAAATATGAATTTCTTACAAAATTTACATATTTACGTTAACAGTGATTACTAGAAGCCATTCTCTAAAGCTAAACTTATTAAAAATAATTTTCTAGGTGATCAATATTCTAATATATACTGAACCAAAATAATTTAAATATATTTGATAAAAGTGATAATTAACTCAATGTTATTGAAAACATCTATGACATAAGGCTTCATATTTCTTCTCTGATACAATATGTAGAAGATCACTCTTATTTTTTGATTTCAAACTCACTTATTCTATCACCCATAACATTACATTCACAATAAAACTATGCTTGTTTTTTGTCAATGTCTATAATGATGCCATCCAGCAAGTATGCTGATAGAAGCATGTGTTTTGCTTTGACTAGTTGCTTATCCACACCCTAAGAGGTTTATTGGATGACCATAGAAGCAAACTAGTCCATTGATTCAATCATTAGGTAGTAGTTGTGAATATTTCTTTACGTTGTTAATCATAATTATGTTATTTTCTTTGGTCTCTATTTATGCCAATTTTCATAGCAAGAAATACTTTAGAACCTCTCAAGCCATGACAAAGTAGTATCTCTTGGGAGATAATATTTTCAATTAATGTAGAATTATCTTTAACTAATAGAAAAAAATTCATTAGTTGAGGGCTTGAACAAGGACAAACAAGATCTTAAGAGAAGAAAACCATCATGGACGAAAGGCCATCCACAAAATAGATTGTCAATGTTGAAAATGCTATTAATATGCCTAGGAGGCTTGAAAGCTCCTCAAAGTAGAAATATTTATAGAATGGATCGTAGTCCTAAAAAGAGCACTCTAGTTTCTGATAATAATGTTAAACAAAGACAAAGTGGGGAGGGTCCTATCCAATAATTTTCAAGATCACTACATCAAAGTTGAGGAACAATCACAATAGTAGTAACAATGTAAATAAACAAATTCACCCTCGACCATTCACCTCATTATCCCTTTTACCTTTACAACAACTTCTTCACTAAATTCCCCAATTCTAAAACTCTCCACCAAATTTTGCATCGATTGAAACTATCATTCAACATATTTTGGGTGCACTTATTATAAATGTATACATTACTAAGAAGATGTGTTGTTCAAGGGAATTATGTGTACCTATTCCTTATTCCTATCTATAAGCATTCTTTAATGTTATAATATTGCTTTGACATAACTCAAATTATGGCATCATTTGTTTACCTTTAACACATAACAATGGAATGGATTAGAGACTAATGGAATGACCATGGAATTCAAAATTTTAATTGTTTCAAATTGTGAACACAAAAACGGTGAGTTTGATCTATCTATTCAAATATCCAATCAATATTCCCATATCAAACAATATTGTTTTCTATATTTTTGTGTTTATATTCATGACCAACACATTTAAACTTCAAAATTCATGAATCCATCCATATTCAAGATTCACACTAATCTAATTTTGTTCTATTTGAAGAATAGAAGTTTCACATCTTCAATTTGCTCACATGTACATTTGTAATTGCCTGCACCTATTTGGAAGTGTAGGCAACCCATTATGACACATTGTCATCAATGTTAGAGGATTGGAAAGGGTGAATATTTCCAAGGAGGGATATAGTCACAAGATGGGTTATTGGCACTATTTTAGTTAGGTTTAGAATCCCAAGGATAGGCCTCCTTGATGTTTTCTCTTCTCTTTTGTCTAAATGTTTTCATAACTTTTATTTGTTTTTTTAACATTAGCCTTCTTATTATCATATTGTGGTCTTTTGAAGTTACTGAATTATAGTGGAGAGGTCGTTGTAACAATAATCAATGGTAAATATGGAGACTTAGGTGTAATAAATTAGTTTATATCCATGTTTCTTTGTTAGAGCATACACAAAAACCTTTGAAGAGTGTACTACTATGGAGATACCCAAAAAATATCTTACATAATTATATTACATAATGAACAAGATTAAGAGAATAAATCAGTGAACACATTATTAAAATTCATATTAACATTATTGTTGTCATAAAAAATGATGTTTTGTTTATCCTAAAATGGTATTTTTATTATGTGTAAGTCAAATAAACAAACTAGATTGACTAGTAAGACTTTCAATCCATGATGCAAATGGAGTTTGAAGGACTAACTAATCCATGATGACGACTTGGACTCAAACATTTTCATAAGGGGAGGGATATTCCTAGCCTCACCGATTGGCCTTTTTCATTTCATCATCATGAAGAAAAAATGATCTCAAATACTTCGTATAGAATTTTATTTTATATTCATTATGCTTAGATGGATACATATAAGTTTTATGAGTAATCTATTGGTTTGCATATATTTTCATATATATCATCATTAACAAACATTACATTGCGTGTCAAATTATATTTGATAAATTCATTGTTGCACAATGTGTGTTAAATTTAAATGCATGGTGTACAATCATTTTGGAAAATTATAAGAAAAAAATTGGTGATAAGTATTCAATTAGAAGCTTGGTGGATTGGGGAGATTACCTCTCTTTATGTTAGTGTTTTTTCTATTTGCATGGAACACGAAAATCAATGGCAACTCAAGAGGTTAAGAATAGAGATACACCATATAAAAAAGTATGAGGGAAGCATTAGTTATCATCTCATACCATAAAAGGGGGGAAACTTCAAATGTTGAGGAAGATGTGGAAAATAGGAAACTTATTCCCTACACTAAATTTTCCAAAAGAAAAAGAATCAAAGTACACAAACATTTTAGTCTCGTACAAGCATATGAAGGTATTACTAACTTCTATAATTAAGAGTGAAGGGATTTAGGAGAACTCTTTCCTTTGGTGATTATACCAACTAGACTCCAAGTACGAAACTCTTATTGACACTATCTAATCTAAGGCACTACATTAGCAATTTTTTTTCTCTCTCCTTTTATCTATATAAATTTACAAAAAGTTCAACAAAAACACTAGGGGTTTAATCATTTACTTTTGCAAATGAAATTTATTGCACATTTTATCCTTTCTTCCCTTCCCTTCTTCTTGTTGTGTGACAAAGCCCATGTTTTACATGACAACAACGAAAATGAAATGAATTAAAATAAGGGATGAAATTGCATTCAACCTATATACTTACCAACCACCATAGAGAGGACAACATGACATGACTCCAATTTTACTCTTTGAAAGAAAAACATCGAATCCATCTCCTATCATTTCTTTGTACATCCATGACATAGATGAAATGAGACTCTTGATGGTTATCTAGAGTTTAGTTTAGTATTTGACATGATATTTAAAATTATAGTTGCATTAATTCAATTTATAGATGTCAATGTGTAGGTGACTTTAGAAATTGAAGAGCAAATTGAATATGGATAACCAAGGAATATCAATGTGGCTTTTTGCTATAATTAAAAAAGTAGAAAAATAATGAATCAAATGAATGAGATGGGATATAGATGTAATAGCAATCTAAGGAGACAGGGTAGTCCAACTAGAACAACAAATGTGATTTTAGACCTGACTCCTAAATTATATATTTTATGTTGCACTCATCTTCCTTTATTTTTGAAGAATGCTTTCAGAACATTTTCACATAGGTATATGCTTGAAGCTACATTTAGTATTCTCAAATTTATTTAAAGAAAATCATAACATTGCTAGATAAGTTCTTAAATAAATTAATAGGTAGGCTCTCTTCTGGAAAACCTATTGCATAGAGATGAAGTACTTTTGATGTAAATGGGAATATAACATTAACCAACTTATAAAAAAATAAGCAGAAACAAAAGTCTTAAAAATAATTTAAAACCAAATACTCATTATAATAATTATAACACATAATTCAACATAAGCAATAAACAATTGTTTATTTAGATTGATACAATCCATACATAGAAATGGATAATCACTAAAACATAATCTATGCATTTCATTCATTCATAATATTTGATCAAAGAAAAAATGTACATAACTTATATTGATCTAGGTTGGATCATTATATTGTTTATCATCTATATCAATGCATTTGGAGTAGACAAAGTGGAGGAATCGACTCACGGGACCATTTTTACTAATGGGGCCCAGTTTGGCTAAACGAGGTTTGAAACCTTTCAAGAGCATTTTGAGGCATCAAACGATGTTTTTTGGGAGGTAAAACTTTGCTGCTTAAGGGCATCACCATTTCATGCTATTCTACACACAAATATCTTTCCAACGGTGCAAGAAGCACATCAATCAGAGTCAGTATGCAAAAGTTATGCCACTTAGAAGTTGACCTTCCTGTTTTCACACCTATAGTTCAGGAGGATGTCACGTCAGCCCCCATTATTCATGGAAAAGGGGATAGCCATGTGATTATGATGTAAAAGACTCTAGAAGAGTCTATATTGTAACTCTAGTTAAGAGTTGATGTAGTCAAAATTAACCACTAGTAGGCTATCAGGTTGTGTTATAACCAGGCCACTATGAGGAAGATGCATTCCATTCTTTCGAGAACATTTTGTTCCATAGTTGAGAAAATATAGCTAGGAGAGATAGGAGGTAGAGCACATAGAGAGGATTTGTGCACTGTAGCAGCCCACGGGCCACATACATTACTTCTTTGTACCTACAATCATATTTCCAAATAGATAAAGAGAGGAAAACGACCTCACCTTTCAGCTGGGTTTTCTCCCGAAAGGGTTTCCTAGAGAACATATCTTGTGTCTCATGTGTGTGTGAACTTATTTTGTTGTTCTCTAATTTTCTGCATAATTTCTATTCACATGCATGCACTAATTACAATTAAGTTTACAAATATTAAAGTTTAATAAAACTTTAATAGTGTAGAATCTCAGATTTTTAATATAATATTATCAAATGTGTTGTGGCGAACTGCCCAGTGGAATATCCACGACACTTTATGGATCATCTATGGAAAATTATACTCAAAATTAATGAAACCAAACCTTGAAAAACCAAACCATATTAACTCTGACCATGATAATGGCTATTAAGGGCAACCATTGGGTCCCAACTTGTAATATAGAGTAGGAATCCTAACAAGACTTGTGTTTTATTATACGTAGGGAAAACAAATTAGATAAACCACCTCTCACTATGTAATTCAATATTAAAATAATTTCTTATGGTAGAGAACTTAGGCCCAAGTCCAAGGCGTAAAATTGATACAAATTTCAAACATTAGATTCCAATGCTTTAGTTGTATGTTATACCTAGATGTTTATATTACATTGAAGCTTTACAAATTACCCTTGGGATTTATATGTTAGAGAAAGCTTTACAAAATAGCCTAAAAACCAATAATGCTAAGCCAAGTAAAGTCATTTCCTCCCCCATCCAAAGCCAAGTAAAGTCATTTCCTCCTATCCAAATCCCTTGTGATGGTTAATTGGTTTGATCCACTATTTGCAAAAGGTATGCTTCATATATTTCCAATTGTGAGAAATATAACTCACTCATAGAAATATATTTAACTCTAATTAGGGGCATTTGTATTCTATTCACAAAGCTTACCTATTTGCGTGAAAATATTATTGTGACCTTAAAAAGTTTAGTTAATAAAATAACCATTACAATAAAATAACTTAATTCTATTTTTTTAAAAAATAATTAAAAAAAATCCTTAATTACACGGATAATTTCTATCCAAATCCGATTAATATGTGTAAATTTTCATGTATAGCTACTTTTGTTTAACTTTTTAGAAAAGTAACTACCATTACTAATACCTATATATTTATTCCAAAATTATGACAAAATTGCGAAAAGTTTTTTTCTTCCTCATTATAAATACAAACACACTATATGCAAATATTTATATAGTTGAATCTTGTCGCAACTCTCGTAACTTTAATTTATACCTATTTATCTCTTTTTCATCTAAAAATTTTCCCAAAATAAAAAAGGAAAAAGAAGGTGTCACATACGATTAGATATGATAATAAGTATTTGTGAAACATTTCATTCATAATTAAATTATCAATTACACATAAAGGTAAGGGATAATGATGTTAGATGTGGACTTAAAGAAAAACATATAATTGTATCTTTAAATATTGCACTCAACTACTATTTACACCTACCATGAAACGATATATGTATATCAAGATAAAAGTTAAACATTCTAACATTAACAAAAGATCAAAATCCCCAATTGCTAGGTCAACCAAAAATATAGGTAGAAGCTTGTCCATGCTTCAAATAAGGGATCAAAGTGGGATGAAAGAATCGAAAGTATTGCACTCAACTACTATTTACACCTACCATGGAACGATATACGTATATGAAGCTAAAAATTAAACATTCTGACAATAACATGAGATCAAAATCCTCACTTGCTAGGTAAGTTAATCTACTTACACAAGTATATTGCTACGTAAGTTAATCTACAAAATTAAGTCATCCTTATTAAAACCCTATGTTACACCAGATCTTTTTGTATTACCAAATATTTTTGTATTAAAACGCTATGTTACACTAAGCCTTTTTGTATGGTAGATATTTTGACTTTTTATAATGTGGATTTTTTATTCAGTGTAGCCACCTATTTTAACTAGTGAGATTTTGCATCTTCCTATTCTAAGTTGAGTGGGTGAGTTGTTCTATATATATATATATATTTTTTTTTTTATAACTAAAACGGTTGTGAATTTTATTTATATGTTAAAAACAGAGAGGGACTTTGCCAAGGCAGCCCTGCATACATGGCTGTAATCCTACTTTTGCTGCCTTTGGAAAGAGGCAGTTTCACAAATTATGATAAAGACTTTCCCCATTTACATTTAAGATCCCTTTCATGAGAGTGCTACCTAAGTTCGCCATGCGATCTGCTTCCTTGTTGGAATTTCTGAGAATATGATAAAATTTGTATGAATCAAAGCTCTGAAGGACCATCTTCAGTCTGTCCATGATTTTGTTGAGCCCAACATTGTTGAAATATTCCTCACTGATTAGTTTTTTGATTAAAATTTCTGAGTCTCCAAAAACTTGAATATCTTTGGCTCTTTTCTCTCTAGCAATGTGGCAGGCCTTAAGCAGCCCCAGAATCTCCGCTTGATTGTTTGTTTTCTCGCCAAGACCCCAGGCAAAAGAAACAGTGGAGAGCCCTTCCGAGAAGTAGATGATCCCACCAGTGCCTGCGGCTCCGGGATTCCCTTTGGACGCTCCGTCAAAGAAAATAGTAGTTAGATTTTGGGCCCTCCACCAGCTTTGAAAGATGTCATCAGTCTCTCTTTTTCTCCAATCTGGGTTTGCTTTCAGGGGTGAGATTCTGTACTTTCGGGGATGTGGTTCCAGGGCAAGCCACCTCTTTTCTTCCGGCCTGAGCAAGGGGTCTTCCTTGAAATATTGCTGCTGAGCCGCTTCCAATAGAAGGGCCTTAGCTTTTGCAGCAACTTGAGACGGGGAGTGCTGCACATCTTTGAATATCTGCTGGTTTCTAGTTAACCACAGTTGCCAGCATACAAATTTGGGCAGCGCTATCCAAACTTTGCGCCAAAAGGACTTGGGAGGGGTACTTTTGGGGTAGCTGGCACTCCATGTCGCAAATAGATCTGAGACAGAGGTTTGCTGAGGGAGAGAGATCTGGAAATCATGGAGAAGAAGCCCCCATACCTCCTTGGCAAAGGCGCAGTCTAGAAACAAGTGTTGGGCAGTTTCTAGATGACATCTGCAGAGTGCGCATCTATGAGGCCCTTCAATCTTCCTTTTTGCCAGATTGTCCCCTGTCAATAACTTGTTGTGTACCAAGGTCCAGAAGAAAAAATTTATTTTTGGGAGAGCTAACGGCTCCAAAACCTGCTTCCAAAAGGCGGGAGTATGGTGGCTGTTCCTGTATCCCTGAAGAGTCCTGTATCCCTCTGCTGAGGTGTATACTCCAGACTTTCCCCATCCCCATCTATCCTTTTTGAATCTGCTGACTGGGGTGGCATCTTCGAGCAGGTTCTCGAGCTGAATCGATTGGTCTCTTAGGCGCTCTGGGACTCCATGGAAGTCCCATCTTATCCATTCTCCACAGTTGTCCCAGCTTGCCAGATCATAAACTCTATTTACTCCTGCTCGTTCCAGCCAATTTCTGAGCTCAGCGATATCCTCTCTTTCCGCCAATGGTTCTTTTCCCATAATTCGATCTTTCCATAAGTGAGTGGACTTGCCATTTCCGGGAATTTTGTACATGTGTTTTTTAAAGAACTCGCTGCTCTTACAACAGAGCCTCCATACCTGCGAACAGGACGCTGTAGACTGCAGTTGCATTTTGCTTAGCGCTTCTTTATCTGTGTATTTTGAGTGTAAAATTATGCTGATTGGATGGGAGGGATCGTTGATTATTTTCCACAATAGTTTGCCGCCCAACGATTTGTTGACAAGGGAGGGGTCCCGTATTTGAAGTCCGCCCTCATCAATTGGCCTCTTAACCGTGTCCCAATTAACTAAATGCATCTTTTTATCGTTACCTTTCCCGCCTTGCCATAGGAAATTCCTGAGAAGGGTAGCAATCTGATCCGTGACATGTCTGGGGGCAAGGAGAAACGCTGCCTGATAAATGGGCAGAGCTGACAGCTGAGATTTTATTAGAATGGTTTTGCCGCCTTTTGTTAACCAATATCCTCCCCAGGCAGCGATTTTGGATTTGATTTTGCTGATTATGTGAGTCCATAGAGACCTCTTGTTCACCCCTGAGGAAATGGGAAGACCAAGATATCTGAAGCTGTCCCATTTGGCTTGACCTTTGAACCCAAGGATCTTCGAAATATTGGTGATCTCTTGCTGTTCAGTGTTCCAACTATAGATTTCGCTTTTTCTCTCGTTGATAAGAGCACCAGTCACCCTGCAGTAACTTTTTAGCACATTGTCGAAGGCTTTCGCTATTCTGGTGGAAACGCCTCCAAGGAGCAGAGAATCGTCCGCGAAGAGGGCATGGTTTAGAGAAGTTGCTACATTAGAAGGTTTGAGCCCCGGGAGGGAGCCAACGGTTTTTTCAGCTGCTAGCTTTCTACTGAGAGAGTCGGCCATGAGGATATACAGGAAGGGAGAGAGAGGGCATCCCTACCTGATACCTCTCTGAGCTTGGAAGAAGTTGGTTGGATGACCATTGATGAGAGGGGCAATCCACGGGGATTCTATGCATGCTTTAATGAGCTGGACAAAATGTTGAGAGAAACCAAAAGAAAGCAGAACTTTGCATAGGAACAAACGATTTACTCTATCGAATGCATTCGCCATATCGAGTTTGATCAACATACCTTTCTCGCCCCACTGTTTGCTTGAGTGGATGGTCTCCTGAACTTGAATGACATTGTCCATAATATATCTGCCTTCCACGAATCCGCCTTGAGTGCTGGAAATCAACTTTTTGAGCAGAGGCTTGAGTCGATTTGCTAGGAGTTTGGCTATGATTTTGTAAGAAGCATTACACAGCGAGATAGGCCTGAATCTTGCAAAGGTGTCTGGATTGGTTTCCTTGGGGATTAAAGCTAGATAGGTGGAGTTGATGCCGCCTCCTATCTTAGCTTTTCTCATAAAACCTCTGATCATTTTAAGGAGATCAGTTTTGATAACTTCCCAACAGGATTGATAAAAATGGATTGTGAATCCGTCAGGCCCAGGGGCCTTATCGGCTTCCATTGACCAGATTACTTTGATAACCTCCTCATTTGTGATGGGTCTGCATAGGGCTGTGTTTTCATCTGCGTTAACAAGGAGGGGAATATTGGATAGAAAGTCAGAGACTTCCTCTTCATCGCCTTGGATTCCTTTGTTGTATAGATTCCTGAAGTGTGCTTCAGCAGCGCCTTTCACCTGGTCGAAGCCTTTGCAGACTTGTCCCTCCAAGGTTTTAATTTCCGCTATATGGTTCCGGGACAGTCTAGCTCTGTATTGTCTGTGGAAGTAAGAAGTGTTCCAGTCCCTTGCCTTTAACCATAAACTTCTAGACTTTAATCTCCAGTATTTTTCTTCAATTCAGAAGGACTAGTAGGTGGATCGTTGTGCTTTGACTTCCTCGTCCAAAAGTTCTGCTGTAATATCTTTATTGTCCATTTCCGTTTGAATTGAGTGCAACCTTTGAACTGCCTCTTTTCTTTGGTTGGTTGGATTAGGGTCTGGCTTTTTTATCCACTCCTTCAACGCATATTTCGTAGCCTTCAACTTCTGTTCCCAGATGTAGCTAGGGGAGCCTGTGATGGGTTTGACCCATGCAGCTTTCACTGTCTCAATAAAGCCCGGTTTCTCGATCCATAGAGGGCTGAATCGAAAGGGAATGGGGCCCAGATCTTCTTCATCTTCCAATAGAAGTTGTATTGGCTTATGATCCGAAGTCAGTTTGGGCAGGATTTTTGTGTTGGCAATCTTTTTGTTCAACAAAAGGCCACTTTGGACCAGAAATTTGTCCAGCCGGGCGGAGATGTGTTCCGGCCCAGCACGATTATTCGACCATGTATACAGCCCATGGACTGGAGGGAAGTCTAAGAGATCCCAGTTCTGAACGAGCTCCTCCACCGTGGCCAGCATGGAGTCTCTGGTACTGGAGCCTCCCCTCTTCTCTTTTGGCTTCAGGACTATATTTAAATCTCCTGCTATGATAATATTATTTGGGGAATGCTGTTCTAGATAAGATGATAAAGAGTACCAGCATTCTCTTTTTTCTGCATAATTTACCGGAACATACAAATTGAAGAGAGAGACAGTCAACTTACTAACTTTGTGCGTCAATTCAGTGTATATCCAATGCTGGGTTTCTTGAAAATTATTGAGCTGGAATGTGCTATCTGACCAAAGAGTAGCCAATCCTCCGGAGGTGCCCCTTGCGCTAACTGCCTTGCCTGTATTTTTATTCCACTTTAGCCTGCTGATATCTAGAAGGGAATGCCCTTCAATTTTGGTCTCTTGGAGCATGAGGATGTCTGAGGGTTCAGCTTTAAGAAGATCCTTGACTGCTTCTAGTTTTGCAGGGCTTCCCATTCCTCTGCAATTCCAAGAGACAAACTTCATTATTTACTTAGTGGAGGGGTGGGACCTCCCTTGGAAGGTCTCGACCTGATATTTCTCCAAATGGACATTTCTATTGTGGCTTGGCTCCCTTGGGTTTTAAGTCTTTCAGCCTCTTCTTCTCTCATTTCTTTACGGGATTTTCTTCCAGCTCTTTTAGTAGGACGCTCATAGACTTCATCCTCCGAAGATCCTGAGCTTTCTATTGTTTTTTTCTTTGTAACTTCTGCATATGAAGGGTTGGACGGGCTGCCCTGTGAGGCTTCGACCTGCTTTTCTTTCTCACCTTCTTTGCATGGAGGGGTGCTTTCTACATGCACCAGGTTTTCTTGCTCCGGATCTGTTGGGTTGATCTGTATGCTTGCTGTCCCTTGTACATTTGCTTCCTCTTCTTGGATGGGCTTGGAACTGCTTGGCATCCCTGTCGTCTTTCCTTTGCTAGGACCTTTTTTTGGGTGTGTTGTTTTCTGGACTAGAGTCCATTGTTCCTCTTTTTGTTTGTCTGTTTGCTCTTCTGCCTTCTTCTTGCAATACTTCGCGAAGTGTCCGTGCTCGTGGCAATGTCTGCATTTGAACGGAAGCTGTTCGTAGTCCAGTTCTTGGACATGCACCCAGCCTGCAACTGTAAGTTTGATTGCTTCCGGTAACCCCTCCTCCAGATCGACTTCAACACATATTCGAGCGCATGAATACTGATCTTTTCTTGCAGCTTTGTCGATGTATTTACCCAATGCATTGCCGATATTTTCAAGGGATTTTTGATTCCAGCAGTGGAGAGGCAGGTGGGGAAGTCTCACCCATACCGGGACTGCGGAGGGGACGTCTTGGGAAGGATCGAAGTCTGGGGACCATTTATTCAGATACAGACCCTGCGGTCCCATAAAATATGGGCCATTTCTGAAGATTAAGCTTCTGTCTTCCGAGTTTTCAAACACAAAGACAAAGTATCCTTTCCCAACAAAGTAGCTTTTCACACCCTCTTTGATCAGGGGGCTCCAGTTTCTTTGAGTCCAATCTTCTACTGACTTTGGAGAAGGCCAGAGGCCCGTGAACTGGCCGATGAGGCCTCTCTCTGCCAGGTTCAATGCTGCTTTACACATCTCTTCTTCAGAGAGGGCCACTGAGGGGATCTTGTCCATCCTCTTGATAAAATTTTGTTGGGCCACCGATGGGGCTCTCTTTGGGCATGCTTCAACCAATGCTTGGAACGCCAGAACCTCTGAAGGAGGAGGGGGCGAGCCCCCATTGGAATCCATGATCTCTGAGGGAGAGAAATGATTTGAATTAAATTTAAAATTAAAATTAGTATATATTTATTTTAATTATGAATCTAGTCAGAGTTAAGAAGGATCAAATATTTTTAGGTATAAACTTTTTTTATAGTGGAAAAATTGAATAAAAAGTTTGTACACAATAAATTTTAAGATTGATTTATATTGTTTTTATATATCTTCCATGTGCAATTTTTCGTTGTTTAAATTGTATTTGAGAATTTATAAAATGGATTCAATGTCTTTAAAATTTATTTGGAAACTTGGATTATGTACACTGCACAACTTAAACCTGCAATTGGAACACATTTTTTCTCTATTTCAAACAAAAAAGACCATATATGTATATAAAAGAGAGCCATGATGTAAAATAGTGAAATTACTTAAAATGTTTTAACTATAAATTTTTAATTTTTCAATTATTTTATATAGTATAGATATATATATATATATATTTTTTTTTTCTTTAATCATATATTATATATCATACATTTATATAATACATTTCGTGGATGCTAAATATTAATTTGATACTAAGAATTAAATGAATTTCTTATCTCTTGCTTGTTTTTTTTTTTTTTTTTAAATCAAGTCACGTACTAAAATATTTTTAAAAGGTTTATTAAAGTCATGTACTGGAATATTTTTTATATAACTTTCTCATGCTCAAATATGAAAATATAAGTTCTTTTTTATGTTGTTTTTGTTTGTTTGTTTGTTTGTTTTTTTTTAGGTTGATATGAGATTATGATATTTCTTATGGACATCTAAATATGTGATTTATGGTTGAGAATGAGTAAAATATGTACCTTATTTTTTGTTTTTTTATTGTAGCTAATATTTTTTTTATCTTTAAAGATCATTTTTTTAAAGGAACATGTGTCAACTGGAGGTTGAGCATGGACATAATTACATATCTCCATCACACTAGGCTCGAGAATGAGCCTCTCAGATCAATATTTTTTAATCGATTTTTTTGAACAGAGAGAGGAGAGGACGAGTGGGAGGAGGAAAGAGGATGTGGTGAAGAGATGTATGGCATGGATGTGGTTAACCATGGGTTGTGGGAGGAGGATGGTTGATTTCAAAAATCGTTGGGAGGAGGGGAGGGAAGGGATGAGATGGGATGGGATGAGGGGGAGGGAAGGGATGGGATGGGATGAGGGGGAGGGAAGGGATGGGATGGGATGAGGGGTAGGGAAGAGGATGGATAGGGTAGGGTAGGGGAGGGTGATGGTGTTATATGGGGTGGGTGAGGGTTACAACAAGTTGCAGATGGAGGATGGGTGATTCTGAGAGTCACCATCACTCCAAATTTTCTATATATATATTATTTTTTTAATGTGTTTTTATAAATAAAATAGTCTATTTTTTTATTGAAAAGGAATGTGAGAGAATGTGGATTTTTTTATTTATTTTTATATGTTTTTGGAATAGGTTATTTTAATAAATTTTTAATATAAAATTTTAATTAAATAAATAAACTATTGGTTAATATTAATTAAAAATAAAGAAACAAAAACAATCGTTTTAGATTTTCTTTTACATTTATTTAAGGTTAATCTTAAGAAAAATTTGAAGTAGATTCTAACATGTAAAATTAAAGAGAGTAATATAATTCTTTTGAAAGACTATAATTCTTATCTTAAAAAGCTTTACAATTT
Source organism: Pinus tabuliformis (assembly GCA_031772625.1). Lineage (NCBI taxonomy): Eukaryota > Viridiplantae > Streptophyta > Pinopsida > Pinales > Pinaceae > Pinus > Pinus tabuliformis. Next base: position 547,227,350 of record CM062805.1, on the reverse strand, counting down.
CTTGAATTTTGTGTATAACATTCAAACTTTTTTTTAAACAAAAAATTGGTTCAACCTAGCATTGATAATTCACAAATCAATACCAGCAACAACTTGTGACTTTGTAAGAGCCAAGATGTCCAGAGACACTCCCTTGTGGGACCCCATGTTAGGGCCAATATTAATTACTCAACATGTACAATACCTCATACTTCATATGATAACAAGTGTAAAAGTGTTAGAAAAACCATTAGAGATTATTTTAGAGTCCCTAAAATCTAATAAAATAAATAGGTACAAAACCTCATATATTCATATATTATATATATATATATATATCTATATATATATCTATATATATATATATATATATATATATATATATATATATATATATATATATATATATATATATATAGATATATATATATATATATCTTTAAGGTTGTTCCTAAGAAATTTTTGAAGTAGATTCTAACATGTAAGACTAAAGAGAGTAATATAATTCCTTTGAAAGACTATAAATTTGATCTTAAAAGCTTTACAATTTCTTAGATTTATTGTACAACATTCAAATCTTTTTTTAAACAAAAAATTGGGTCAATCTAGCACTGAAAACTCGCAAACCAATACTAGCAGGAACTAGTGACTTGGAAAGGGCCAAGATGTCTAGAGACACTCCCTTTGGGGCCCCATGCGAAGGGTTACCTACCCCTCAAGCCTCATCACAATGGGTTAATATTAATTACTCAACATGTACAAACTCTATCCCTTTCTGGTTTTGTACCTATGACCTCCAAAGAGGACATGCTCTTAACGGTTATGCCCACTCAAGTTTGCACAATATTTAAACCCTTTTTACAATGAAAGAATTTTTTTGTTAAAATACATAGAGTTTGGGGTTAAGTAACTTGTAAAAGTGAAAGCTAAGGTCATTGAAGGCTAAACAAGTCCTAAAAATTGAGGTTCTATCCTTATCACTTACATTCACAAGCTCTCCAATTGAGTACCAAATCAATACCTCATTGTTTCTATTACCAAAAGAAATGATAAAAACAATCCATTTTTTATAGGACCATTCTATGATTAACTCTCTTAGGCTAAGTTGTATAGGATTATTTTGGAAAAGAAGATTAGCTTATCCTTAGAAAACCACAAAATTATATATGAAGGTCAAACTAAATTCAAGAGTTATTATTCAATTGTGGACCACCTTGTTACACTTAGGATCATTGCAAAAGAGTGTTGGAATAATAAAATCAATCTCCTATGTTGTTTCATTGATGTTTGAAAAAAAATAGACATAGTGTTCATAACTAAACTCTAGGATAATTAGAAGAACTAAAAGTTCCTTTCGACTTAATAATGACGTAGTAAGGCTATAAAAGGATTGTATTGCTAAATTTAGAAACATCAAGGCATGGTCCCATGCCCACTTTGATATATACATAAAAGAAATTTAGAGAATTTCTTAAGAAAATCAAGCTATGTGTGCACATGCCGAGTTGGAATAGCCATCATCCTTCATCTTTATATTGTAGACATTGTTCTTATAATAAAGAGTCCAAGATATAGATATTATTCTTATAGTAAGGAGTCCCTATAATTTCAACAAGTAAATAAATATTCTCAATTTTTTTTACTATAATTCAAATAGATATTTGATACTATTAATTAAGAGTATTTTTTTTTCCCATTTTCTAACTTTGTTTAGTTATTATAAATAATGTCAACATAACAATGAGAGGTATAATTAGAAAGTTAGGTTGTGATGATGTAGGAGATGACTATTACCTTTCCCAACATGATAATTTTTTTCAATTAAATGATAAATTTTTAATGTTTGTATTAGTCCTATTATAGAATAAAAAATAACAAAAAAACGATGTTGAAACTTTATGTTCTTGATATAGAGTTGGTTAATAATTAAACTAGACCAATTAAGAATTACAAGATGATCATATTTTAATGTAAATGTAATTTTAAAATAATTTAAATAATTTATATAAATATATAATATTTTTTTTGTAAGCTTGGTAGGACCTTTCTTTTCATTACCATTAAAAAATTAGGTAGGTTACATCCATTTGTTGAATGGTTAGGTGGTCTCAACCTTCTCAGAGGGAAACCAATTTTGTTTGCCACCTAATGACATGATAAGCCATCCAAAAACAAAATAGAATAATTATATCCATCCATGCTAAAAATGTTTGATTGTCCTTAAACTACCTAGCATCTAGATATCTGTAAACATACTGGAAGTACTGAAAAGATAAAATAATGTTGCATACACTAATAAGTAGAATATAGGTGATATGCGAGAATAATCGTCATCTGTTGAGTCACCCAGAGCCGGATCCTTTCCACTTGACCCAGGGAGTTCAGATTGTGGAATGCATGGGATATGCCTCTCAATGTGGTTGAGACGGTTGTTTTGCTATTGTAACTGAAATTTGATTTGCTGAAAATATTTGCTATAGTTTGGGAAAGCCTAAGCAGTCGTGGCCGAGCCTGAAGGAATGTGTTCCAGGGCTTTAACCAAGAGTCTCTTTAACAATCAATACAAGTGAATCGTATGCTTCTATTGAGAAATACGACCCTGATAATGCCCCGGGTCGGGCACTAGGGTCTGCCATTCATCTAAGTCAAGGTCCAATAGTTTCGCTGTCTCATTTAAATTTGCTTCCCATTTAGCGATGAGCTGACGAACCAGGGATTAGCCCACATGATACGTTTTATTTGCTTCATCAATGATCCTGGAGGTGGACTTCCGCCCACGAGATTTACCAATGGATGTGATAGGAGTGTTGGAGGCTGTAGTCATTTTGGCCTTCTTTTCAAGCCCACAAGAACCATGAGTGGTCCGGTCTCTTTCGGAAGCAACATGGGCCATTATGTTGGGCTTGTGACATAAACAAAACAAACAGAAACCCACAAACTAACACCCTAAATGCCGACCTAGAGCGAGCTAAAACCTAGAAGCATAGTGCTTCCAGGGGTTGCACCTAAGAGGACCTGTCAAGGTAATCATTTATGAGAACCACAACCCATGCAAAACCCAATGGTGGCTCCAATTGCAGTCCCGAAGCCTTAAAAATAAGAAGTCCCGATTCTTAGAACCATAAGTCCAACAATAATCTAAAAAACTGAGGGAAGAATTAAAAACCAAACCAGTGCTTTGCAGAGACCTTAGGACATTAAGACCATAGCCACAAAATTCCAAAGGAAAACCAGGGTTGCGTTGCTAATGACAGAGCTAGAGAGACCATGAGTGTCATATCGACCTAATCAAAATAATACCCATACGAGCCAGAAAAACTCCATAGAGAATAGACACAGGAATATAGAAAATGAGATAGCCTTCAAGAAATTCAAAGACAACAATAGCCATTTCCAGAGAACACATTTACTAGATCATTTTATGCAATGCATATCCCTTCTCCCATGAAACCCTCAGATAAGAAGAACGAGTCATGAAAGAGAAATATGTGATATTGAGCACATAGATGAGATCGACGACCTGAACCCACTGTGAATGAACCAGAGCCCCACGAGATACCTTCACGGAATTCTGCCACAGTTTGTTGGGTTTCTCGACCCAAACTTATGCCAAACCATACACAAATAAAGGACTTACTAGATTGAACAACTAAAAGGTCGGAAGCATGCTGTGTTAAAGAAACATTGCCACCTTCGTTAATTACATTGAATGCATCCATACATTATGCCACCTCTCCATGTGATACGAGCATGTGGAGGGTGGTCAGGGATCACCTTGGGATCCAGATATTGTCCATCATATAGTGATATGACTGATATTTTCCTGCTCACACCCTGATCAGGGAATATATCATATTTATTTTTATCTAATAATAATAAAATTGTTTTCTTTTAATATAATTTTGATTTAATAATTTATTTAAATATATATAATAGTTTATTTATTTTTAATAATAATAATTCTTATTTATTTACTCACTCAAACTAGATGACTTTTCGAAAGCATCCAACTTAATTATTATATTATTAAGTGATATTTTGATGAATGCATCTCATCTGAAATGATTTTAGCTATTTTAATAAGTTGATGGTTGTTGCATATATAACCTCATCTATATTACTATAATAATAATAATAATCAATATAATAATAAGTGTTACTTTGTAGATAGTATATGTTAGTTTAAATATAGTTAAATTGGAGTCTCAATTGCTGACAGGCTACGAGCTGATCAATTAAAGAATTGATGAAAAAATAGATATGAAAGTGAAAATGTTGCGCTAAAATAGTGTTTTTTGGTGAGCACCCTACCTCATTGGTTGTAATAAATCTCTATAAATTTATTTCTTTGGTAGTGTTTTGTTCAAATTGATATGGAAAAACTTAGTTCCAATTGAATGAGATGTGAATTCCAGGAAACTTGTTTTGAACAGACATTTGCCTCCTACAATTCATGGGAATTGTACATGATTAATATAGAGATGAATGTAATTGTGTATGTGGTAGTGAATATAGGGGATATGGAACACAACTTTTATTGTTCTCCCAAATTATAATTTCCATTGTTCAATTCTAATATACTAACTTTAACTATAAATAAAACCATAATTTCTACAACACAACAAATAAGTTTTAATGGGTGAAATGTAGTGAAAAATCAGATATCAAAATGACCAACTAAATACAACTTTTAGTAAGTGAAATGGATTAGAAAATCAAATACCAATATGTTCAACTACATAAATAAATAATGATATCTAAAAAGAAACCTAGACATTAATACAAATAAGCAATATACACAATTTAATTGATTCCTCTTCAAAAATACTTCTAAAATAAGACTATGGGTGATAGAAATCATTTTTACAGTGGGGGCTTGAACTTGGAGGCCAGTTCCCAACCATTCTCATTGGGTCACTCGGACAAAAAACCCTAGAGTGTAGAAATTAATGTGTATATTCGAAATTGCTCATGAAATTTACTAAATCACAAGACTCAAAGCTACTCTAATGATCTGCGGAAGTTAATTCACCATCTAGAACAGAAACCATAGACATGTAAAAGGAAACATCACACATGCACAAATATTTATCTAGAGGAAAACAACTGCTTAAAACCCCTTCCTATCTGTATTGCATTATTCAGGGAATAGAGATGAAATACATATGTTTTCTCAAGCCTATGCACACCCTACAAGTGTATAGTTTATCCCTCTATCTGGCTAATTGAATCTAGCCAACACTTAGCCAATTTTCAAGCCCTCCAAGATCCTATTTCCTTGTGTTGTTCCTTGAGGAAAGTAGACCTTATTATTTATGAATTTCCCACTATTGAATTGTGCAATTCCTTTAGGTCCTTCCTTTGATTGCATGTGCCACTTGTACACATTGGAATAGTCTACAACTGATATTACACTGCCTTGGAATCTCCATCTCAACTGGGTAACTCAAATTCTCTACAAGAATGAGCTAATTTAGGCTTATTTATTAGTTAAGTAGTTGATCACTGAGTGTGGTTGAAGTTCCACTTCCACAACTTGACCTTCCACTAGTTCCTCCAATAGTTAGAACTAGTTTAACTGACCATAACTCAATTTAACTGAATTAAATTGTTACAACTGAAATTAACTCAACCTAGGCTCCTAAAATTTAGAAATCACTGCACACAATTGAACTTCATGCCCCTAACTCGAATTAACTGAGCTAGACTCCTATTTTTTAGGAATCAACTCAAGCAAACTAAACCTCAACTCATTAACTTGAATTGATTGTTCTTAACTGAGTGACAAGAGCCATGTCACCTTAGTTAACTCCTCCAAGTTGTCTGTTGATGTGGAATTTCAAATTTCCTCAATTTGATTAAGGCAAAATCAAAATTGAGACTTTTCTTGCTGCATTTTCAACACTCCCTCTCAGCAAGAAAGGGATTATCAACCACCCCTATCCTGCACCTATGGAATGTACTGCATGCAACACCTCTCATTGTTGTTTCTATTATCGCAACATCTACAACTGAGAAGCACAAAAAAAAAACAAATTGAATCAATCGTGTTTGTAACTGTCTACTGGGAAAACTGTGTTGCTGCTAACTATGATACCAAGCCTCCTGCTCTGTTTTCCAAACTCCTTTGCACTCCTAAACATATAACTTACAATGATCCTCTTGCTTCTAAATATTGTGGGCCCATGTAGAAAGGTAATGATCCATGAGGAGAACACCTCATGAATCTTGCCCAAATTTCTGCAACTCTGGAAATAAGGATCTACATCACCCCACCTCACTCCTAAAGGTATAGTTGCATGAAAAGAAAAATTTGATCTTCTAATATTGTTGTTGCTACTGATTTGTTTCTACTGATTTATTTCTACTTCTGCAGCTACTGCGATAATGAGTCTGATCACCCCAGATGTTGAAGTACTAGCATCCATAGGGGTGCTCCCTCTGAAACTAGACTCTTTCTGAGTCTTGATCTACTCCTTAATATACCGATATCAATGATCACAACTCCTTTTTGTGTCACTAAACATTATCTCTCTAAGCTTTCATGACTAAGTGTCAATCCACATCGGAGCCCCTTTCATCAAATCAAAACATTTCTTTAAAACAACTAGAAATGAGTTGTGAAAACTCCAACCTCTGATATACCGACCTCCAAAATGATGTCATGTTGTCATCGTCTCTTCAACGTTACATCTTCTTAGTGGTGACACTTGGCACCAATATTTTCCCCATTAGGCCACCCAATGTTGCTGAATATGGCTAACACGTGTCCTACAAACTGCCACATCATGCTGACATCATCTACTCTGTCAGCTCCTGAGGGGCCAATTAGCTAATGCCATGTGTCCTACAGAGGAGAGAGAAAGGGTCCTCTTGGCCTTTTTTTTCAATGAATTCCTTTGTAATTCTCATTTCCTGCATTCCTCGACACTTTCAAATGAATTCCATTAATAAGGACTTACGAGATTTTGAATTGTGATATTCCAAATTTCTAAGGTTTTGAAGGCCTAAACCTTTCGAAAATTGGCTCCTGATGTTCTCCTGCTCTGATTAACTGAGGCTTCAACCTATGATATTGTGACTTGCTCCGATATTTCAACCTTCTCCAAAGGACCTCAAGACCCTGACTTTGGAAGTCCATAACTTTTGATCCAGAGGGCCATTTTCAGACTTCCACACACTGTTAGAAAGATCTTTCAGAGAAATTTCCAAAGAAGAGGGTCTGATGTAGGCTTTGGGCCCATCTTCTACCAAGAAATGGATACAAATATCTCTCCCTCAATGCTAGTCTGGTTGAAATCAATGCCAACATAACAAATGCCATAATCTGACAATGTCAATTGGCCAACACTATTGATAGGTAAAATTGACGAGGTTCGTATAACTTCTTTACATTCCATTGTTTATAATGTTAAGTCTTCTAGGTCAAGGTAATTATATTTTGAAATATAGTAAAATGGTCTGCATAAATATAGATTAGATACAATGACATATAAAATATTGTTGATATGGTAGCACACCAAGTATTTCATTGCATAGGAAGACTAGGTCTTGCGATCAAGAAATGAGATGAATAAAAGGATTTTCAATAGTGTCACTAGGGTTTTTGTAGCTAATCCAATTTCATGCATGTATAATTTTCAATTCCTAACATGACATATCTTAAAGACCTTGGAAAATATAGGGTTTTCCAACTAATTCTCTAGTGTTGTTGTAGAATTTTGCAATTCTTGAATGAATGCATATTCTAACCAAAGGATGAATGCATGTTTTAAAAATAAATTGAGTACAAAGTTTATTAAAATATCTTATGAAAGTTATTTATTTCAAAGCATGCACACTACACATTATTTAAAAATTATTGTTTTTATAAAATATCTTTGGGATTGATGGTTGAGGGTATTAAGGAAGTGTGTCTCATGAATCAAAATTCAAGAAGAATATTCGTACTAACTTCCAATATTTATGGATCCAAACATTTGGGATGGTAACTGAAGATAAATATTATCAAAAGATACCAATACTTCAAATTTCAACTCATTAACTACATGCCTATTATGCAATATAAAGCCTTTGTTTAGGATGAAAGTGGTCACCTCTTGTTAAATTATGGCATTTTTCTCTTGAAGGCCATCAAAAATTACTTACATGGCAACCTTAATTGTCAAATCTGTAAGTAAATAGACCTTAAAATATGGAAAAAATAAAGAAGTATTGGATACATATATTTTATTATCAAAGAAAGGGATTGATAACCAAGGGAGGGAGACAATATTGGCATCCTAAAGATAACTTATTGAAAAAATATATTAAAATCCATAGACACACATTTTTAACCATTGAGCACTCAAAAAATAATTACTAGCCATTCCTAATGCAACAAATACAAAGCAATGATCATATACAACCTACACATGAATTCAAGGAAGCTTACTTAAGTGATAATGTCTATACTATTGAGAATTGCTACATTAGACCTCTTATGTAACAAGCCTAGACATGAATTTTTTATGAGAGAAGATGTTAGAATGATCATAGTGTGATCATCAAGCCCACATTATGAAATATGGTTGGGTAGGATAAAGGGTAATGTTTACAAAATTTTAGATGTTTCCACTAAGACAAACAAAATAGTGGTTCTCTTGTGGAATCTTGTAAGAACAATGAGGAAAAACAAAGTTTTGTTAAAAAATGTTTAAAAATAACACAATAGTGAGTTGTTGGAACAAAAATAATGGTCACCATAGATTAATAACATCATATGAGCATGGTCATCAAAGGTAGGATGAAAGGGTGAGTTAATAAAAGTAAATTGGAAGAGAATTGAGGCAAATGAGGTACAACAAGAACAAGTTGAATAAAACTGAGGGAGTGATAATGATGTCGACAAACGAAGCTTTATTTGAATAAATAACTAAAAAACTCTACACTTGTCATTTTTTAATGCCTTATATCCTGTAAGAAATCATAAATTAGTAGTTAGTTTTAATTAATACTTGTTGCTTCATGTAAATATTGAATGTTGATTGCTCTCTTCTCTTTTGGGATGCAGGTTTTGTCGATAAATTTTCCACAATTAAAAAAAGTTATAGTTTTTTTAGCTTAAGGTGTGGAAGATGGTAAAAAGAACAAACTCATAGTCATCATTTTGTTTATATGGAACCTTATTGTACATTGCCTCAAATATTTGTGAAAAAGGTACAACTCTGCAATGCAATGATTGTTATACTTGTTTTTACTTTATTATGTCTCTTCAATCTTGATATATTTAGCAATGTATGTCATTATGATGCTATTCATACACAAAAAAATAAAATGTTGACAATTATACATGAATCTTGGATTTAGATATTTTATACACATTAGAAAATAAATTCAAAATATTGAAATCAAAATATGCATTGTAGCATTTCAGTATTACCACTTTTGGAATTAAAATTTATAATTTCAGAATTGGAATTCACCATTTTGGAATCAAAATCGATACTAAGCGTGGTATTTAACATTAGCAGTGATCTGAAAGCTTGATCTGAAGTCCTGTAACATCAGTTCAAAGTTTTGTTTCATTAAACGAAGTCTACAACACATAACCAAATCTATGTGGTGTTTTGATCAAGGTCTATGTCTTCTATCTGAACTCTATGGTTACTTGACCAAAATTTTGAAGTACATATCCAATTTCTGTGGTGAAAGTCTATTCCATAGATCTAAGTATGCGAGATTGAGACAGTGGTCTGGTATCTATAGCACATGTCCAAGGTATGTCAAGATACGCCATGATTTATACAAAAGAGCTCATAAAGGGACCAAGTCAAATTTACACATTGAATCCAAATCCCATGTTTGGTTCATTGGTTGGCGATTCTATATCTAGGTAGGTTTATGCCATGATTTATGCCCCAAAGGAAAGAGCACAGGATGCAGACAGAGTGAGCTCATAAGGTACCTCATGGGTCGAGTTGCAAATCACCACAGATAGAGAATAAGGGTGTTTGAGATGTGGGAGGTTAGCTAAAAGATGAGTTGCAAGTCGAGTTGTAGGCTAAGTAGCCACTCGAGTTCAAGAAGAGAAGATTTCTTTCTTAACGATTTAGCAAAGGATCATTGTAACTCATGGGTTTCTATAATCAATGGGAAATATTGGACAATGGGCTCACACCCTATCGAATAATATTGCATCGGTGAATAAGGTCATTGTCACTTGTGAACAAGGGATGTCAGCTCTTGCACCATTGGTTGTGTTTGTGACCTTATTTATTTACCGCTGGGAAGTTCCATAGACTGATCATGAATTATTTTCCTTTCAACTTGGGTCTAACGACCATGGGCAGCGACTCATAAGCCAAGATGAAGACAACCACTTCCGACCACCTACATTCTCCACCAGGAAGAATGAACAAGTCGAGGGACCAAGTCAAATTTACACACTAAATCTAAGGGTGGAAAGGGTCGCCTAATTCTAGTGAAGCAGAAAAAGTATCATTGGGAAGGTTCAAGAAGTAGTGAAGGAAGAAGGAAGAATGTGGGGCACAAAAGAATGGTTAAGTTCAAATTGTAATCGCTATTGAAATTTCAATTAAATAAAATTTGTATCAAAATAATCACATAATGGTTTTTACCAGAGACTGTAATCGCAGTTCAAATTTCAATTAAACAAAATTTGTATGAAAATACTCATAGAATTAGGGTTTGATTTAAATTACCGTTTTTTTCTTAGCCTTTCATTGTCTCCTTTGACATGTCACTTGAACACACAAGTGCAATGCAGCCTCTTTGTATCACAATGTGGAGCAAGGACCAAATGTAAACAAGGAGCAAGGATTGAATGAGGAGCTCAAGGAAAAAAAAATGGAGCAAGGAGTTTCATCAAAGCTCAGGGACAAAAATTTGGAGATAGGAGAAGCCAAAGTTCAAGTCTCATAAAATCTCAGGGCAAAATATTTGTCACTGGGAAAAAAATTGGAGTAAATAGCAGTCACGATTAGAGTCTCATCGGAGCTCATGGCAAAAAATTTATCATTGGGAAACAAATTTGGTCAAAGGAGCAATCACAATTCGAGTCTCATCAAAGCTTTGGGAAAAAAATTGTCATTAGGAAAAGCAAGGAGTAGATATGGTTCGATTCCTCTGAGCTCAGTTGGAAACAGATGAATTATGCAAAATCGAATAGGTGTTTTCATATATATATAATTATAATGTACTAATACATTATATATTATCATATTATATATAACATATATTATATATTATTATAGTATATACACAAATTACTCTAAACAATATATACATATATTAATGAAAGGTAGATTGTTTATAGTTTTAAATGGTCAGGTGCATTGGACCTTATCCCTAATCCATAACAACAATGGATGGGATGTCATTGATGTGAATTTTATGAAAGGTTCACTTATCACATGAGGTTGTAGGATATTATATAAATAGTGAAATCTAAATTTTTGTCCCACACTCAAATCTTTTTTTAAACAAAAAATTGGGTCAAGCTAGCACTGAAAACTTGCAAACCAATACTAGCAAGAACTAGTGACTTGGAAAGGGCCAAGATGTCTAGAGACACTCCCTTTGGGGCACCATGCGAAGGGTTGCCTACTCCTCAAGCCTCATCACAATGGGTTAATATTAATTACTCAACATGTACATGTAGGAATTTACAGGGTAAGTTCCTCAGACAGAACACCAAAGGACACCACTCACAAACAGATCGCAGATCAATACACCAGTACTTTTGATGTGGTTAAAACCCTCAAAGAGGGAAACAGTCCACGGCCTGAGCCAACGCGGCCACTTCAGGCAATTTATTAATAAAAGAATGAAAATTTACATAAGCTTCTCTCATGAACGGTTACCCTACAAATTACCCTCCATGCTCTTTAAATAGAGATCATGGAACAATCGGGTGTTAAGCCACGGATCAAGTGTCGGTAATACCAAGGAGAGCCTTTGTAAAGATGTCTGCAACTTGATCATCTTCCTGAACTCCTACCATAAATCGAAGTTTAGTGAACTTCGCCTTTGTGAGAGCCTTTGTAAAGATGTCTGCAACTTGATCATCTCTTGAAAAATATTGCACTTCAAGAACATGGTCATGAATGAGATTTCTGATGAAGTGCATGTGTAGTTCAATGTGTTTGCTACGCTGATGTTGAACTGGATCTTTGCATAGTTGAATGGAACTTTGATTATAGCACCAAAGTGTAGTCGGATGCTGCTGCTGAAAGCCAAACTCTGATAGGATCTGACGAAGCCACAAGGCTTCCTTGCTGGCTTCTACGGCACCACGATATTCTGCTTCTGCTGAAGAAAGAGAAATGGCACCTTGTTTCTTGCAAGCCCATGTAATAGGTCCTGAACCAAGAGTGAACACATAACCTGCAATAGACTTCCGATCATCAGGGTCACTAGCCCAATTGGAATCACTGAAACCAACCAATAGAGGAGATGCTTCGGCACTGTAATGAATCCCAAACTGAACCGTACCTCAAAGATAACGAAGTATTCTTTTAGCTGCTTTCCAATGACTTTCATGTGGGTTTTGCATAAACCGAGCAACAAGGCCAACAACAAAGGAAAGGTCAGGACGAGTATGGGTTAGATACAAAAGTTTTCCTACAAGTTGACGATATAAGGTAGCATCAACTTCAGGAGAAGTACAAGTGACTGAAAGTTTGACTCTAGACTGAAAGGGAGAAGGGGCTGGCTTATAGTCTTCCATGTGAAAATGGCGTAGAATATCATAGGCATACTTGGACTGGGAAAGGGAAATACCTTCCTTGGATTGCAAGACTTGAAGACCAAGAAAATAATGTAAGTGTCCTAAGTCTGTCATTTCAAACTTCCTTTTAAGGCTAGTCTTCACATGGTTTATAAGGTTGGGATCACTACCAGTCAGGATAAGATCATCAACATAAAGAACAAGAATGATAAGAGACTTGCCCACTTTCTTAGTGTAGACAGTATTGTCAGAATGCCACCTAGAAAAGCCATTTTCTAAAAGAAAGTTATCCATTTTGGCATACCAAGCTCGAGGAGCTTGCTTGAGACCATAAAGGGATTTCTTAAGCTGACATACAAGGCTGGAGTCTGTTTGTATAAAGCCAACAGGTTGTTCCATATAGATTTCTTCATGCAAGTCCCCATGCAAGAAGGCGGATTTAACATCCATCTGATGGACTTCCCATTTGAAAGAGGCAGCAAGGGAAAGAACAAGGCGGATAGAGTTCATTTTGGCAACAGGGGAGAAGGTTTCAGTGTAGTCAATGCCTTCAACTTGTGAAAAACCCTTAGCAACAAGACGAGCTTTATGTTTATCAACTTTCCCATCTGGTCCATACTTGGTTCTGTAAACCCATTTGCATCTAACAAGTTTTCGTCCCTTTGGTAGAGGAACAAGATCCCATGTATCATTTGCCAATAATGAATGATATTCTTCATTCATAGCTGCTTCCCAATCTAGATGGCCTGAAGCTTATGCAAAGGTGTCAGGATCATAATTCACTGAAGCTTGAGCCAGTAAAGAAGAGGCTCTATCAAACTGAGAACGTGTACGTCGCTGATCTGTAGGATCACCAGCAAGATCACCTGCTGCATCCCGAGTAGCACGGACCCATTTTGGAAGCTGAGGAGCTGAAGGAGGATCCTGAGAAGGCGGGGGAGGATTTTCATCCTTGCTTTCATCATCTGAAGAAGAAATATTTTCAAAAGTAGAAGAGATAGGGAGAGGTGGCACATCCGCCGAACTAGGCTCACAGGCCGATATATTTTCAGCAAACTTTACATCTCTTCTAATGATGACATTTTTGGACTTAAGTGGAATAAGTCTATATCCTTTGACATCTTCAGAATATCCAACAAAAATACATTTTTCACTCTTAGGTTCTAAAGCTTTATGTTTCTCATTTGGAATATGGGCCCATGCTTCACTTCCAAAAACACGAAAGTGACTTACATCTAGTTTGATTGAGCTCCATGCTTCTTCTGGAGTGATATTCTTTAAAACCTTAGTAGGAGTGCGATTTATTATGTAATTTTCAGAGTTAATTGCTTCTGCCCAATAATTAAGACTAAGTCCTTTAGATTGAAGCATACAATTAGCCATTTCCTTTAAGGTGCGATTCTTCCTTTCAGCTACACTATTTTGTTGTGGAGTATATGGAACAATATGTTGCATCTGAATTCCATTCTCAGTGCAAAAGTTGATGAATTTGTTGTTAACATATTCTCTGCCATTATCAGATCTTATCTTAAGAATTTGATGTCCAGATTGTTTTTCAACAAAGGCCTTAAAGGCCAAGAACATGTTAAATACTTCACTCTTTAGTTTTAAGAAGTATACCCAAGTGCGTCTGGAGAAATCATCAATGAAAGTTAAGAAATACTTGTAGCCAGAGAATGAAACAACTGGAAGTGGACCACATAAATCACTATGCATGAGTCGTAAAGGGGCTTAGGCATGCCAAGAGGCACATTTTTCAAAACTGTCCCGATGATGTTTTCCGAGTACACATCCGGAACAAACACCATCTTTGCAAGATACCATTGGAAGACCTGTCACCATATTTTCTTTACATAGATTCTGAAGAGAGCGATAGTTTAAGTGACCAAATCGCTCATGCCAAAGTTTGCTCACTTCATCATTATGAGCAACAAATACTGAGGGAAGATATGATGACCCAAAGTTGTGAAACTTATACAACCTTATAGAATCATCAGCAATGCCAGTAGCTAAAATCTGTCTAGGATCTCTTAGGTCCTTAATTACAACATCGTGAGGTGAAAATTCAACGATTTTACCTTCACCTGAATGGGTTATCTGATATATAGATAGAAGGTTGTAGGATAAGGTTGGAACACATAATACATCATTAAACTGACCATTGTCTATATGAACAGTTCCAGTCCCTACAACACTAAGAGATCTATCATCACCAACATATATATTTTTGGTGTTACAATCATTTAAAGAAGAAAACATGGCTTTGTTTTTGGCCATGTGATAAGAAGCTCCAGAATCAATGAGCCACTCATGAGAATGAGAAGAAGAAGATACATTTAGTGCATAGCCAGACCGAGATGATTGACAACCACATGCAGAAAGTGCCATTCCTAAAGATGAAATTGAAGTTGAAGAGTGCTCCAAATGGATGTTATGCTTCTTCATTGCTGCTTCCAAGGCTTCCATCTTCTTAAAGCATTTGGATTCTAAGTGGCCATCTCGATTACAAAAGTTGCAATGTCTATCAGTCTTCTTCCCTTTGTTTTTATTTGTCTTATCATTTTGTTGAAATGATTTTTCATTTTGAGGCTGAGATTGCTTAGGACCCTTGTTTGGTTTAGGACGATTCCTTTTAGGATACAACTTCTTAAGATTCTTTGGATTTGGTTGCTGCTGGGCAGCTAACGCGTTCTTAGAAGAGTTTCCAAGATTAAGAAGACCAAGGTGTAAGAGTTTTTCTTGTTCTCTTATTAAAGAATCACAAAAAGAATCAAAGGAAGGGGACTTGTAGTCTTGTCCTTGAGAAATGAAGGCTTCTCTTGTAGAATGGAAGGTGGAAACAAACACAGAGTAGGCTGGTCCCAACTTAGTAAGAATGGAATAGATAAGGTTACTATCTTCTTTCTTAACCTTAACACCTTCCAAGAGAAGTCTAAGGGTCTTGAACTTGGACAAAAAATCTTCAATGCAAGAAAAATTATTGGGGTCCAATGTAAGCAACTCATTTTCAAGTTGATGGGCTCTAAGTTCATTTTTTATTCCAAAAACTTTAGTAATCTGTTTCAATGCTTCATCAGGAGTATCAAGTTCTGCAATATGGAATCTAAGATATGGAGAAATAGACATCCCTATCAACCCACGTGCTTGATCTTGCCTATTTTCCCATTTAGCTGCCTTATCTTCATATTTCGGTTTGGTTTCTTGGCCTGTGGCTATTCTGTAGAGACCTTTACTTCTAAGTAAGTCCACAATGTAGGACCACCATTGGAAGTAGTTGGTGCTGTCAAGAATAACTTGGCATGGACTTTCCATTTTAACAGAAACTGAAGCTATAGATGCTAAAACTAAGTGTTCCAATGGAAAGATCTCGAAAAATTAGGCTGTTTCAAAAAAAATGGTTCTGAAAACGGCTTCTGGATGAAGAAGTTATGGCTTTTTGAAGAAGAGAGAGAGAGAGAGGGGGGGGGGGGGGGGGGGGAAGCTTTGGGTTGCGTGCTTGCTTTGAGAAAGCTCTTTTTCCCTACAAAATAAAAAAAATAAAACCCAACACGGACATACAAAAAAAAACGAACCTTGCGGCTCGAAGTTAGCTTTAGCCGGAAACTAAATATTTTCCTCAATGTTTCTGAATTTCCGAGATCACACTAAGGCGCAGCGGAAAAGAGCATACGCATGAGAAAAATCCTTCCTTTCTATTTCTGATTTGCCCAGATCGCACAGAGTCGCGGGGCAAAGAGAATACGCATAAATGAAAGGTATAGATCCGGTAATAAAAAAAGCTAAATAAACCGAAACTGAAATAAACAAAGAGAAAATAATTGTAAACTGCAAATAAACATTGTATACCTCCAGATCTTAAAAATGACGCAGCGAGGGCTACCGGAAACCTTTTCGCGTGAAACGAAAGGGGTTCCTCACTAGAACAGATGCTCCCAACACAACAGAGCAGTCCTCTTAGCCCGAAAGCAGTCAGAAACAGTAGATCTAGGAAACGGTAGTCGGATGCAGTTCTACTGGCTTCAGATTTGGATCACTAACGGACGTGGCCCTCAAATAGCTCTGATACCATGTAGGAATTTACAGGGTAAGTTCCTCAGACAGAACACCAAAGGACACCACTCACAAACAGATCGCAGATCAATACACCAGTACTTTTGACGTGGTTAAAACCCTCAAAGAGGGAAACAATCCACGACCTGAGCCAATGCGGCCACTTCAGGAAATTTATTAATAAAAGAATGAAAATTTACATAAGCTTCTCTCATGAACGGTTACCCTACAAATGACCCTCCATGCTCTTTAAATAGAGATCATGGACCAATCGGGTGTTAAGCCACGGATCAAGTGTCGGTAATACCGAGGAGAGAATGAACCATCGGATCACTACATATCGTGACCGTCGGATTGTAAGTTACAAAATGTACATAGTAAAGAAACACACTTTACCTAACTCTATACTAGACCAAGTTATACTTAACTATTTCCTATGTGTCGGAATATCCTAACAGTACAAACTCTACCCCTTTCTAGTTTTGTAACTATGACCTCCAAAGAGGAAACACATGCTCTTAACCATTATGCCCACTCAAGTTTGCACAATATTTAAACCCTTTTTACAGTGAAAGAATTTTTTTGTCAAAAGACATAGAGTTTGGGGTTAAGTAACTTGTAAAAGTGAAAGCTAAGGTCATTGAAGGCTAAACAAGTCCTAAAAATTGGAGGTTCTATCCTTATCACTTACATTCACAAGCTCTCCAATTGAGTACCAAATCAATACCTCATTGTTTCTATTACCAAAAGAAATGATAAAAACAATCCATTTTTTTATAGGACCATTCTATGATTAACTCTTGTTAGGCTAAGTTGTATAGGATTATTTTGGAAAACAAGATTAGCTTATCCTTAGAAAACCACAAAATTATATATGAAGGTCAAACTAAATTCAAGAGTTATTATTCAATTGTGGACCACCTTGTTACACTTAGGATCATTGCAAAAGAGTGTTGGAATAATAAAATCAATCTCCTATGTTGTTTCATTGATGTTTGAAAAAAAATAGACATAGTGTTCATAACTAAACTCTAGGATAATTAGAGGAACTAAAAGTTCCTTTCGACTTAATAATAGACATAGTAAGGCTATAAAAGGATTGTATTGCTAAATTTAGAAACATCAAGGGATGGTCCCATGCCCACTTTGATATATACATAAAAAAATTAGAGGATTTCTTAAAAACATCAAGCTATGTGTGCACATGCTGAGTTGGAATAACCATCATCCTTCATCTTTATATTGTAGACATTTCTCTAATAATAAAGAGTCCAAGATATAGGCATTATTCTTATAGTAAGGAGTGCCTATAATTTCAACAAGTACATAAATATCCTCAATTTTTTTTACTATAATTCAAATAGATATTTGATACTATTAATTAAGAGTATTTTTTTTTTCCCATTTTCTAACTTTGTTTAGTTATTATAAATAATGTCAACATAACAATGAGAGGTATAATTAGAAAGTTAGGTTGTGATGATGTAGGAGATGACTATTACCTTCCCAACATGATAATTTTTTTCAATTAAATGATAAATTTTAATGTTTGTATTAGTCATATTATAGAATAAAAAATAACAAAAAAATGATGTTGAAAGCTTATGTTCTTGATATAGAGTTGGTTAATAATTAAACTAGACCAATTAAGAATTACAAGATGATCATCTTTTAATGTAAATGTAATTTTATAATAATTTAAATATTTTATATAAATATATAATATTTTTTTGTAAGCTTGGTAGGATCTTTCTTTTCATTATCATTAAAAAAATAGGTAGGTTACATCCATTTGTTGAATGGTTAGGTGGCCTCAACCTTCTCGGAGGGAAACCAAGTCTGTTGGCCACCTAATGACATGATAAGCCATCCAAAAACAAACAAAATAATTATATCCATCCATGCAAAAAATGTTTGATTTTCCTTAAACTGCCTAGCATCTAGATATCTGTAAACATACTGGAAGTACTAAAAAGATAAAATAATGTTGCATACACTAATAAGTAGAATATAGGTGATATGAGAGAATAATTGTCATCTGTTGAGTCACCCAGAGCCGGATCCTTTGCACTTGACCCAGAGAGTTCAGATTGTGGAATGCATGGGATATGCCTCTCAATGCAGCTGAGACGGTTGTTTTGCTATCGTAACTGAAATACGATTTGCTGAAAATCTTTGCTATAGTTTTGGAAAACCTAAGCAGGCGTGGCCGAGCCTGAAGAATTGTGTTCCAGGTCTTTAACCAAGAGTCTCTTCAACAATCAATACAAGTGAATCGTATGCTTCTATTGAGAAATACGACCCTAAGAATGCCCTGGGTCAGGCACTAGGGTTTGCCATTCATCTAAGTCAAGGTCCAACAGTTCCGCTGTCTCATTTAACTTTGCTTCCCATTTAGCGATGAGTTGACGAACCAAGGATTAGCCCATGTGCTATGTTTTAGTTGCTTCATCAATGATCTTGGAGGTGGACTTGCGCCCACGAGATTTACCAGTGGATGTGATAGGAGTGTTGGAGGCTGTAGTCATTTTGACCTTCTTTTCGAGCCCACGAGAACCATGAGTGGTCCGGCCTCTTCTGGAAGCAGCACGGGCCATGATGTTGGGCTTGTGACATAAACAAAACAAATTGAAACCCACAAACTAACACTCCAAATGCCAACCCAAAGTGAGCCAAAACCCAGGAGCATAGTCCTTCCAGGGGTTGCACCTAAGAGGACCTATCAAGGTAATCATTTGTGAGAACCATAACCCATGCAAAACCCAATGGTGTCTCCAATTGAGGTCCCGAAGCCTTAAAAATAAGAAGTCTCGATGCTTAGAACCATAAGTCCAACAATAATTTGAAAAACTGAGGGAAGAGTTAAAAACCAAACCAGTGCTTTACGGAGACCTTACGACATTAGGACTGTAGCCACAAAATTCCAAAGGAAAACCAGGGTTGGGTCACTAATTACAGAGCTAGAGAGACCATGAGCGTCATATCGACCTAATCAAAATAATACCCATACGAGCCAGAAAAACTCCATAGAGAACATACACGGGAATATAGAAAATGAGACAACCTTTAAGAAATTCAAAGACAAGAATAGCCATTTCCAGAGAACATGTCTACTAGATCATTTTATGCAATGCATATCCCTTCTCCCATGAAACCCTGAGATAGGAAGAACGAGTCATGAAAGATAAATATGTGATAATATTGAGCACATAGCTGAGGCCGATGACCTGAACCCACTGTGAATGAACCAGAGCCCCACGAGATATCTTCGCGGAATTCTACCACAGTTTGTTGGGTTGCTTGACTCCAAACTTATGCCAAACCCATACACAGATAAAGGACTTACTAGATTGAACAACTAAAAGGTCGGGAGCATGGCGTGTTAAAGAAACATTGTCACCTTCATTAATTACATTGAATGCATCTGTACATTATGCCACCTCTCCATGTGATACGAGCATGTGGAGGGTAGTGAGGGATCACCTTGGGATCCAGATATTGTCCATAATATAGTGATATGACTGATATTTTCCCGCTCACACCCTGATCGGGGAATATATCATATTTATTTTTATCTAATAATAATAAAATTGTTTTCTTTTAATATAATTTTGATTTAATAATTTATTTAAATATATATAATAGTTTATTTATTTTTAATAATAATAATTTTTATTTATTTACTCACTCAAACTAGATGACTTTTCGAAAGCATCCAACTTAATTATTATATTATTAAGTGATATTTTGATGAATGCATCTCATCTAAAATGATTTTGGTTGTTTTAATAAGTTGATGGTTGTTGCATATATAACCTCATCTATATTACTATAATAATAATCAATATAATAATAAGTGTTACATAGTAGATAGTATATGTTAGTTGAAATATAGTTAAATTGGAGTCTGGATTGTTGACAGGCTACAAGCTGATCAATTAAAGCCTTGATGAAAAAATAGATATGAAAGTGAAAATGTTGCCTAAAATAGTGTTTTTTGGTGAGCACCCTACCTCATTGGTTGTAATAAATCTCTATAAATTTATTTCTTTGGTAGTGTTTTGTTCAAATTGATATGGAAAAACTTAGTTCCAATTGAATGAAATGTGAATTCCAGGAAACTTGTTTTGAACAAACATTTGCCTCCTACAATATTCATGGGCATTGTACATGATTAATATAGAGATGAATGTAGTTGTGTATGTGGTAGTGAATACACAGGATATGGAACACAACTTTTATTGTTCTCCCAAATTATAATTTCCATTGTTCAATTCTAATATACTAACTCTAACTATAAATAAAACCATAATTTCTACAACACAACAAATAAATTTTAATGGGTGAAATGTGGTGAAAAATCAAATATCAATATGATCAACTAAAAACAACTTTTACTAAGTGAAATGGATTAGAAAATCAAATACGAATATGTTCAACTACATAAATAAATAATGATATCTAAAAGAAACCTAGACATTAATACAAACAAACAATATACACAATTTAATTGATTCCTCTTCAAAAATACTTTTAAAATAAGACTATGGGTGATAGAAATCATTTTTACAGCGGGGGCTTGAACTTGGAGGCCAGTTCCCAGCCATTCTCATTGGGTCACATGAACAAAAAACCCTGAGAGTGTAGAAATTAATGTGTAGATTCGAAATTGCTCATGAAATTTACTAAATCACAAGACTTGAAGCTACTCTGCTAATCTGCAGAAGTTAATTCACCATCTAGAACACAAATCATAGACAAGCAAAAGGAAACATCACACATGCACAAATATTTATCTAGGGGAAAACAATTGCTTAAAACCCCTTTCTATCTGTATTGCATTAATCAGAGAATAGAGATGAAATACATATGTTTTCTCAAGCCTACA
The DNA here is from genome assembly GCA_031772625.1 of Pinus tabuliformis. NCBI lineage: Eukaryota > Viridiplantae > Streptophyta > Pinopsida > Pinales > Pinaceae > Pinus > Pinus tabuliformis. Next base: position 547,205,703 of record CM062805.1, on the reverse strand, counting down.
CACACCCTGCAAGTGTATAGTTTATCCCTCTGTCTGGCTAACTGAATCTGGCCAACACTTAGCCAATTTTCAAGCCCTCCAAGATCCTATTTCCTTTCGTTGTTCCTTGAGGAAAGTAGCCCCTATTATTTATGAATTTCCCACTATTGAATTGCGCAATTCCTTTAGGTCCTTCCTCTGATTTCATGTGCCACTTGTACACATTGGAATAGTCTACAACTGATATTACACTACCTTGGAATCTCCATCTCAACTGGGTAACTCAAATTCTCTACATGAATGAGTTAATTTAGGCTAATTTATTAGTTAAGTAGTTGATCACTGAGTGTGGTTGAAGTTCCACTTCCACAACTTGACCTTCCACTAGTTCCTCCAATAGTGAGAACTAGTTTAATTGACCATAACTCAACTTAATTGAATTAAATTTCTACAACTGAATTTAAATCAACCTAGGCTCCTAAAATTTAAAAATCATTGCACACAACTGATTCAATTTCATGCCCCTAACTCGAATTAACTGAGCTAGACTCCTATTTTTTAGGAATCAACTCAAGCTTAATAAACCACAACTCATTAACTTGAATTGAGTGTTTTTAACTGAGTGAAAAGAGCCATGTCACCTTAGTTAACTCCTCCAAGTTGTCTATTGATGTGGAATTTCAAATTTCCTCAATTTGATTAAGGAAAAATCAAAATTGAGACTTTTCTTGTTGCATTTTCAACACTCCCTCTCAGCAAGAAAGGGATTATCAACCACCCCTCTCCTGCACCTGTGGAATGTAATGCATACAAAACCTTTCATTTTTGTTGCTACTATTGCAACATTTGCAACTGAGAGGCACAAAAAAAAACAAATTGAATCAATTATGTTTGTAACTATCTACTGGGAAAAGTGTGTTGCTGCTAAATCTGCTATCGAGCCTCCTGCTCTGTTTTCCAAACTCCTTTGCACTCCTAATTATATAACTTACACTGATCCTCTTGCTACTGAATATTATGGGCCCATGTAGAAAGGTAATGATCCATGAGGAGAACACCTCATGGATCTTGCCCAAATTTTTGCAACTCTGGAAATAAGGATCTACATCGCCCCACCTCACTCCTAAAGGTATAGTTGCATGAAAAGAAAACTTTGATCTTATAATATTGTTGTTGCTACTGATTTGTTTCTACTGATTTATTTCTACTTCTACAACTACTACAATAATGAGTCCGATCTCCCCAGATGTTGAAGTACTAGCATTCATAGGGATGCTCCCTCTAAAACTAGACTCTCTCTGAGTCTTGATCTCCCTATGGGAAATATCTCTACTCCTTAATATACCAATGTAAATGATCACAACTCCTTTTTGTGTCACTAAACATTATCTCTCTGAGCTTTCATGATTGAGTGTCAATCCACATCAGAGCCCCTTTCATTGAATCAAAACATTTCTTTAAAACAACTAGAAATGAGTTGTGAAAACTCAACCTCTGATATTGTGACTTGCTCCGATATTTCGTCCTTCTCCAAAGGACCTCATGACCCTGATTTTGGAAGTCCATAACTTTTGATCCAAAAGGCCATTTTTAGACTTACACACACCGTTAGAAAGATCTTTTAGAGAAATTTCCAAAGAAGAGGGTCTGATGTAGGCTTTGGGCCCATATGCTACCAAGAAATGGCTACAAATATCTCTCCCTCAATGCTAGTCTGGTTGAAATCAATGCCATCATAGCAAATGCCATAATCTGACAATGTCAATTGGCCAACACTATTGATAGGTACAATTGACGAGGTACGCATAACTTTTTTGCTTTCCATTGTTTAAATGTTAAGTCTTCGAGATCATGGTAATGATATTTTGAAATATAGTAAAATGGTCTGCATAAATATAGATTAAATACAGTGACATATAAAATATTGTTGATATGGTAGCACACCAAATATTTCATTGCATAGGAAGACTAGGTCTTGCGATCAAGAAATGAGATGAATAAAAGGATTTTCAATAGTGTCACTAGGGTTTTTGCAACTAATCCAATTTTATGCATGTATAATTTTCAATCCCTAACATGACATATCTTGAAGACCTTGGAAAATATAGGGTTTTCCAACTAATTCTCTAGTGTTGTTGTAGAATTTTACATTTCTTGAATGAATGCATATTCTAACCAAAGGATGAATGCATATTTTAAAACTAAATTGGGTACAAAGTTTGTTAAAATATCTTATGAAAGTTATTTATTTCAAAGCATGCACACTACACATTATTTAAAATTATTGTATTTATAAAATATCTTTGGGATTGACGGTTGAGGGTATTAAGGAAGTGTATCTCATGAATCAAAATTCAAGAAGAAAATTCGTACTAACTTCCAATATTTATGGATCCAAACATTTAGGATGGTAACTGAAGATAAATATTATCAAATGATACCAATACTTCAAATTTCAACTCATTAACTACATGCCTATTATGCAATATAAAGCCTTTGTTTAGGATGAAAGTGGTCACCTCTTGTTAAATTATGGCATTCTTCTCTTGAAGTCCATCAAAACTTACTTACATGGAAACCTTAATTGTCAAATCTGTAAGTAAATAGACCTTAAAATATGGAAAAAAGAAAGAAGTATTGGATACATATATTTTATTATCAAAGAAAGGGATTGATAACTGAGGGAGGGAGACAATATTGGCATCCTAAAGATAACTTATTGAAAAAATATATTAAAATCCATAGACACACATTAAAAACCATTGAGCACTCAACAAATAATTACTAGCCATTCCTAATGCAAGAAATAAGAAGCAATGATCATATACAACCCACACATGAATTCATGGAAGCTTACTTAAGTGATAATGTCTATACTATTGAGAATCACTACATTGGACCTCTTATGTAACAAGCCTAGACATGAATTCTCTCTGAGAGAAGATGTTAGAATGATCATAGTGTGATCATCAAGCCCACATTATGAAATATGGTTGGGTAGGATAAAGGGTAATGTCTACAAATATTTAGATGTTTCCACTAAGACATACAAAATAGTGGTTCATTTGTGGAATCCCATAAGAACAATAAGGAAAAACAAAGTTTTGTTAAAAAATGTTTAAAAATAACACAATAGTGAGTTGTTGGAACAAAAATAATGGTCTCCATAGATGAATAACATCATATGGGCATGGTCATCAAAGGTAGGATGAAAGGGAGAGATAATAAAAGTAAATTGGAAGGGAATTGAGGCAAATGAGGTACAATGAGAACAAGTTGAATAAAATTGAGGGAGTGATAATGATGTCGACAAATGAAGCTTTATTTGAACAAAGAACTAAAAACCTCTACACTTGTCATTTTTTAATGCCTTATATCTTGTAAGAAGTCATAAATTAGTAGTTAGTTTTAATTCATACTTGTTGCTTCATGCAAATATTGAATGTTGATTTCTCTCTTCTCTTTTGGGATGCAGGTTTTGTCAATAAATTTTCCACAATTAAAACAAGTTATAGTGTTTTTAGCTTAAGGTGTGGAAGATGGTAAAAAGTACGAACTCATAGTCATCATTTTGTTTATATGGAACCTTGTTGTACACTGCCTCAAATATTTGTGAAAAGGGTACAAATCTACAATGCAATGATTGTTATATGTGTTTTTACTTTATTATGTCTCTTCAATCTTGATATATTTAGCAATGTATGTCATTATGATGCGATTCATAAACAAAAAACTAAAATGTTGACAATTATACATAAACTTGGATTTAGATATTTTATACACATTAGAAAATAAATTCAAAATATTGAAATCAAAATATTTATTGTAGCATTTCAGTATTACCACTTTTGGAATTAAAATTTATAATTTCAGAATTGGAACTCACCATTTTGGAATCAAAATTGATACTAAGCGTGGTATTTAACATTAGCAGTGATCTGAGAGCTTGATCTGAAGTCTTGTAACATCAATTCAAAGTTTTGTTTCATTGAACGAAGTCTACAACACATAACCAAATCTATGTGGTGGTTTGATCAAGGTCTATGTCTTCTATATGAACTCGAAGGTGACTTAACCAAAATTTTGAAGTACATATCCAAGTTCTGTGGTGAAAGTCTATTCCATAGATCTGAGTATGCGAGATTGAGATATTGGTTTGGTATCTATAGCACATGTCCAAGGTATGTCACGATATGCCACGATTTATACAAAAGAGCTCATAAAGGGACCAAGTCAAATTTACACATTGAATCCAGACCCCATGTTTGGTTCATTGGTTTGCGATTCTGTATCCAGGCAGGTTTATGCCATGATTTATGCCCCAAAGGAAAGAGAACAAGATGCAAATAGTGTGAGCTCATAAGGTACCTCATGGGTTGAGTTTCAAATCACCACAGGTAGAGAATAAGGGTGTTTGAGATGTGGGAGGTTAGCCGAAACATGAGTTGCAAGTTGAGCTGTAGGCTAAGTAGCCACTCGAGTTCAAGAAGAGAAGATTTCTGTCATTAGTGGGGAATATTGGACAATGGGCTCACATCCTATCCAATAATATTGCATTGGTGAAGAAGGTCATTGTCACTTGTGAACAAGGGATCTCAGCTCTTGCACCATCAGTTGTGTTTGTGACCTTATTTATTTACTGTTGGGAAGTTCCATATACTGATCTTGAATTATTTTCCTTTTGACCTGGGTCTAGCAAACATGGGAAGCGACTCATGAGCCAAGATGAAGACAACCACTTCTAACGACCTACATTCTCCACTAGGAAGAATGAACAAGTCAAGGGACCAAGTCAAATTTACACACTAAATCTATGGGTGGAAAGGGTCGCCTAATTCTAGTGAAGCAGAAAAAGTATGATTGGGAAGGTTCAGGAAGTAGTGAAGGAAGAAGGAAGAATGTGGGGCACAAAAGAGTGGTCAAGTTCAAATTGTAATCGCTATTGAAATTTCAATTAAATAAAATTTGTATCAAAATACTCACATAATGGTTTTTACTAGAGACTGTAATCGCAGTTCAAATTTCAATTAAACAAAATTTGTATGAAAGTACTCATAGAATTAGGGTTTGATTTAAATTACCATTTTTTTCTTAGCCTTTTATTGTCTCGTTTGATGTGTCACTTGAAAAGGCAGGTGTAATGTAGCCTCTTCGTCTCACAATGTGGAGCACGGACCAAATGTAAACAAGGAGCAAGGATTGAATGAGAAGCTCAAGGAAAAAAAAAATGGAGCAAGGAGTTTCATCAGAGGTTAGGGACAAAAATTTGGAGAAAGGAGAAGCCAAAGTTCAAGTCTCATAAAATCTCAGGGCAAAATATTTGTCACTGGGAGAAAAATTGGAGCAAATAGTAGTCACGATTAGAGTCTCATCGGAGCTCATGGCAAAAAATTTATCATTGGGAAACAAATTTGGAAAAAGGATCAATTACGATTCAAGTCTCATCAAAGCTTTGGGAAAAAAATTTGTCATTAGGAAAAGCAAGGAGCAGATATGGTTCGAGTCCTCTGAGCTCTGTTGGAAACAGATGAATTATTCAAAATCGAATAGGTGTTTTCATATATATATATATATATATATATCTATATATATATATATATATATATATATATATATATATATATATATATATATATATATATATATATATATATATATATATATATATATATATATATATATCTATATATATAATGTATTAATATATTATATATTATTATATTATATATAACATATATTATATATTATTATAGTATATACACAAATTACGCTAAACAATATATACATATATTAATGAAAGGTAGATTGTTTATAGCTTTAAATGGTCAAGTGCATTGGACCTTATCCCTAATCCATAACAACAATGGATGGGATGTCATTGATGTGAATTCTATGAAAGGTGCACTTATCACATGAGGTTGTAGGATATTATATAAATAGTGAAATCTAAATGTTTGTCCCACACTCCATTTACCAGGAGGTTGAGTATGATCACTTGAACCTAAAGTTCACTGATATTTATTATGAAAGTTTTATCATGTATATAAAATAACCTTATGATCCTCTTAGCCTTCTACAATGAACTCTAATGAATTATTCTTCTTCACAATCTTATGAGGTACATAATTCATTGTAATAAGTTCAAAATTAACCATAAAACTTACATTTGAACAAGGGGCTTACACATAAGAATCACTACATGATCCAAATATAAACAGGAACACAAAAAATTACATATATAACCATAAATATAGAGATGTAATAGAAATAACACTTCATTTCATTAATATCAGATATTGAAATATGCTTACAAATAGAATGAAAATAAGACTAGCTCGAGCGATGGTAGCTTATCTTTGAGAAGAGATGTGGCAAATACATGCCTATGAATTGTGTTACAATGAGGCTTGAAGGCCTATTTATCATTGAGAAACAATGGAAAAACCCAAACATCCAAAAACCTAACCCTAGGAGATGAAACGCCAAACTATGGGCCCCGTTGGGGTAAATTGGTACATTAACTTCCTAGGGTCGTAACTTTGCATATGATCTCCATTTGACGCACACGATACGTCATTAGGAAGATCTACCTAAGGACTAAAACTGTTGATAGCGAATACCGAGTTGAAAACTCATATTCTCAACTTGTGGTTTTCCCAAAAAAATGTCGTTTAGGGCCTCAAGATGGCTCCAAAAGTTCAGGACCCAAAAAACTACCAAAAATAGTAAATTGTGCTACAATTAAGGAAACTAAAAAAAATGAAAGAAACAATGGTGGGGAAGTGGAATAGGTGGGTGGCCACCAATATCCACCTAGATCACTACATATCATGTTCTAAGACCTTATGTGGTTGAAATCTTTGTAGATAAGAAGATAAATATTGTGACAATTTTCTAATTGTGGTTGCAATTATTGTAATGCATTGTGTGTTCCATATTGTGTAGAGGCAATTGCCATAGGATAATGATAACACCATCTTAACCTTTTTTTGCATGAATTTAGAAAGTGGTGTGCATGTCATCATTCATAGTAATAAAATGGAGAGGCCAAATTCTCCCTTTCAAGTGCTTATGCCTCACCTTTTAATAGATCTCATAATAAAAAAATACATCAACAATGCTTACAACAAAAATGAAGATAAAATAATGTGGTATCTATATATATATATATATATAATGCTTACAACAAAAACGAAGATAAAATTTTGTAGTATAATTTGATTTATATACATAATTTTCTATTTGTTTTTGTTGTTAACATTGTTGATATATTCTTTAATACACACACACACAATGATTTCAATTGATATTAATAAAATTAGTTTTGCATATTAAACCACTTCATGTGGATACAAATTCACACCTTTAATATTATGGTGACATTTGTGCATGACATCCACATAAATTTCAAATATTAGTGCCCAATAGAATGTTCCAACAATGGAAGCCTCTACTAAACAATCAGACACTTCCATAATATATGAAAATTTCAATGGCTCATCTTTAGACATGCAAGGCAAGTTTTCATAATAAATATGGACATGTACACCTACCTTTATGGAAAAATCAATTGGATTTGTGTTATACACCAAAATATCATCCATTTGAATGAATTTATTTCTACCAATCTTCACAAAATGACCATCTCTCAATAAGGGAGTCACATCTAAACATGATCCATTATAAAACCCTCACCTAGTGACTACATTGGCCCCATTCAATATAGGCCACACCGTGGCGATCTCAAGGGACTTATGCGGCCCTCTCGAAATCGATTCAGTGAAAATTGCAGATAATTAATAGAGAGAATACAAAAGAATCAAGTAATAACACTTTCAGATTTGACAAATCTTTGCAAATACCTCTTTCTCCTTGTTCACAGTGAAGCAAAATTGTGAAATTTGGGTGAAATTTCTTTATTTTTGAATTATTTATGTGAGATGTATTTGAGTCTCGAAACCCTCTCATACCGTCAATGCATGCATCTACCATATCCATGTCAAATTTCAGTGCATATGAGCGCAAACTAAAAAAAATAAAATTCAACGTTGGCTCCATTCATAGGTTACACCACGGTGAGCTCAAGAGACTTATGTAGCCCTCTCGAAATCGATTCACTAAAACTTGTAGATAATAGAGAGAATGCAAAAAAATAAAGTATGCAATCAACTAATAAATTCTGTCATGTATTGAATGTGGCAACAAGATTAAGATTGATGCAAATAATTAGCTTCTCTTGGTTTCAAGAATAATATAATATTATCTAATGAAGAAGGCCAACCACGTGAAGGTTGAATCTCATATGGTCCCCCCTCCCCCACATCACTCTCAATATTCCCAATACCTAATTTATCTACTATAAACTATTTGAAAGAAACATAGTAAGAATCAAACATATATAGAAATTACTAAAAAAAATAAATTTAAGCTAAATGAAAGAGAACAAATCAATTGAAAACATATAAACGCATACGTCATGCATTTCAATATTTCGATATATCATTAATCTTCTTCTTCGTCCAAATCAATATCTATTTCATTCGGTTGAAAAATGACATTGAAACACTCAACCATTTCAACGTCATCACCAATGTCATCAATTTGATCATCATGAAAAACATAATCTCCTACATTTGGTTCAAATTCTTCGAGTTCTTCATATGGTAGCACATCATTGATATCATCTTCATCGAAAACAATATCTAGAACATCTACTTGAACTTATTCTAAATATTTGTGATCTGACACATCATCAACTAACTTCTCCTCTACATCATCATCCTCTTCAACATTATCATCTTCTTCCACTACATTATACTCTACCGACCTTCCTCTTAGATCATATCTAACAACATATGACCAACCTTCTCTACTTGGAACCTCTGAGTAAAAGAATTTTTTTCATTTTCTTGGAAGAACATAATGATTTGATCCTAGCTAAAATGACCTTGTATTAACCATGGTAAATCCATTATCATGTTGAATAATAGTTCTATTGGGATCATGTTCATTCATTTGTAGGCTATATCATTTCACGTCGAACAAAACCAATTTGAAGGAATCAAAGTCACACTCAAGTATGTCATCCAAATACCCATAGTATCAATTTTTGGAGACTTGTGGATGTGTGTCACTTTTAGAGGAAACATTAGTGACCTAGAAGACTGTAATTATCCCACAATCAAAATTTTTCCTCTTTTCATCCAACTTTTTGTTGGGTGTGGAGTCTGATTATCTTCTGTATTCAAAGGTTTCAGCCGGATGTATACCCTAGGAAGACTGTACACCCCTCCACACGGGGGGGTGCGAGGGGGGGGACTTGTCACCCCCGCGGGGGTTCAGGGGGGCTAGTCCCCCCCCGACTGGGGGGTCTGGGGGCCAGCGGTCCCCCGGCGTGGGTTTGGGGGTAGCACCCCTGAAGCTAAAAATAGATGTAAAATTGCCTTGTAAAAGTCTAGTAATTTCTAGTCAATCTGGGTCATTCATTAGGCGGATGATCTGACGGTAGAAGTTATTTTTAATTTAGGGTTTTTTGCCCTAGAAGGCAATCCCTCACTATACATGAGGGAATTGTATTGCATCTATGCATATCTGTATTCTGAGTAAGGAAGAGAAAGGAGATTGAGAGAAAAGAGGGTGTTACAGTGGATCTACTGTAGGTTGTATCTCTTCAGTTTGCTAGATAATATAAAAGGAAGGACTGGTTGTTTCTCCGTGGATGTAGCCCAAACTGGGTGAACCACGTATATCTGTGTCTCTCTTGTTTCATGCGTTTTCTGTGTTTATATTTCTGCAATATTTTATGTGTTCTATTGCTCTGTAATATATAATTTTCTAAAAACTGGTATCAGAGCCGAAGGTCTATTTGGTTGATAAACTCATAGGAGAGAAAGGTTCTTGGTTCGAGTGGGAGCAATGGCAGAAGATGGTAGGTTTAGGGTCAAAAAATTCAACGGCCAAAACTACTAGCTGTGGAAGATGCAGATGGAAGATTATCTGTATCAGAGAGATCTGTACCTACCATTGAGCGGAAAGACAAAGAAGCCGACGAGTATGACAGACATAGAATGGGATATTCTGGATAGAAAAGCACTTGGAACAATACGGCTGTGCCTAGCGGCGTCGGTAGCGTTTAATATTTCAAAGGAAACGACAACACAGGGTTTAATGTCGGCATTGGCCAAACTGTATGAAAAACCCTCGGCCTTAAATAAGGTATTTCTTATGAAGCATTTATTTAATGTGAAGATGTTAGAAGGTGGATCTGTTGCAGATCCTTTAAATTATTTTAATACAGTTACAAGTCAGTTAAGTTCTGTAGGGGTAAATTTTGATGATGAAGTTAGGGCTCTGTTATTTCTATGCTCATTGCCAAAAATTTGGAATGGTTTAGTTATGGTCGTTAGTAACTCTGTCTCTGGATCTAGTACTTTAAAGTTTGATGATGTTGTTGGTGCAATCCTTAGCGAGGAAATGTGACGGAAATGCTCCGGTGAGACATCAAGTAATGCTTTGACTGCAGAGACTAGGGGAAGAAAAATGGAAAGAGGAAAGAGCCTAGAATATCCAAGTAAGTCAAGAAAAGGCAGATCCAAGTCCAAATCAGGGATAGTTTGCTGGAAATGTGGGAAGAAAGAACACCTGAAGAAAGACTGCAAGTCTCGGAAGGGAAAAGAAGGAGATGCACAGCAAGAAAATAATCATGAAGCGAATGTAATAGGTGATGTGTTGCAAGATGCTTTGATTATTTCATTAGAAAATATTATTGATCCCTGGGTGATAGATTCAGGGGCCTCATTCCATGCCACACCTAATAAGAAACATTTTCATGATTATGTTCAAGGAGATTTTGGACAAGTTCGATTGGGTGATGATAAGCCCTGTAAAATCGTTGGAATGGGTATAGTTTTCATAAAACAACAAAATGGAAATCAGTGGCTATTGAAGAAGGTGTTATCACTCAGGTTGTTCCCCAAAGTTGTAAGACAGGGAATACGGGCCAGGTAACCACAGACTAATCTTTTAGATACAGATTCTAGCCAATCTGCATCTAGAGAGGGCTCTCTCTTTATGATTTAGCGTTGTTTTGAAATGTGTTAGGCTAGTTATGAAGTTCAAGGGTTTTGTTTTGGGTTTGGTTCGTGAGGTTCAATAGAATAGTGAGGCAAGCTGAATATTTCAGTCCATTGGGCATGATGGAGTCAAAGAGAATGGCTTTCTGGGTTTGGTTTCTTAACAGAGGATGGTATCACAGAGCAAGGTAGTCAAACATGGAATAAATTTAGGCTGAAATCAGATGGGATGGACCCAATGGATGAAGGGCAATTAAGAATCCTTCAACATATTGAGAGAGAGAGAATGGATGATTACTGGTAAGGAGAAATTAAGAATTCCTTAGAAAATAGTCAATATGAAAGAATCAAGAAGCAGGAGCAACTAAGAATTCACTGCTTATATTAATTATGAAGAAAACACAGACAATAATAAAGACTGAAGACAGAGTGCAGTTTAAGCAAATTCTGAATTAATCCTTTTCTTTACCATTCAGATTATGAAACACAGATGATATAGCAAACAAGAAAACTGTAAAACATGAGATATAGAGGACTTATTGATCTGGAGTTTGATTCAAGAATTCCGTGACAAGTCTTTCTGCATCAATTCCTCATCCAGTAGGCCAGACAACAAATGGTTCCAACAACTTTTTTATTCCAAAGTATTGCAGCCAAAATCTATGAATACCTACCAACCCCAAATACTTCGTCTAGGGGGTATTTATACAAAATATCAAAATATCTTACAAAATATTTGATGGAGATAATATCTAGTGATGACTAATCCCCTTTTTTTACAAAATATAGAGACAAACAGTTTTGGAAAGAGGGAAAAGATAAATCGATGATGTGCTGGCTGCTCCATCTTTGCTGGATGTGCTGGAGGCAGGCTCCGCGAGCCGGTTTACAGCTGTCTTCGACTGATACTCTGCGCTGGCTGCTCCGTCACTGCCAGACATTCTTTGACCTTGATTTGATATACTTTGACACACTTGAGCCTCATTTATCTTTGTTTATCTTTATCATGGAAAAATAACCCAAAATCTATGTTTTACCCAAGATAAGTTTATAAAATCCCCAACATGTCTTCCCACCATTGTTGCTCTGGCAATTTATGTCTCTGAAGTTTCCTCAGTGTTTCATCAGTTTCTGTATATCTGAAAAAATTAGGCTGGAGCTGAAACAGATGTTTTACCTCATGCTCAATATAAAATAAGTTTTCTAAGTTATCATAGAGAATTTGGCCTGTGGGGAGTGCTTTTACTCCTGAAGCACTTGTTGATGAATTAACTTGATCAATAGCATATGTGTTCAACTTATGTACATAAATTGTGTCTTTCATAAGTTGGTCATTATTTCCTAAAAGACTTGGTAGCCCTTTATTCTGCAAAACTGTAAACCTTTCCATGAAAGAATTAATTTCTACTTGCATATCCTGGCATCTTTTTTCCAAATTCTGCATTAAAGTTCTCTTGGTTAGAACTCTTTTGATTTCCAAAATGGTGCCTGTCCTGTCTGGGATGCCGAGTTGTTTTAGTTGTTCCCTATTTTTGTTATTCAAAAAATGTATGAGCCGGTTGGCTTGATCAGGCATTTGTCCTAATAAAGCTCTTGATTTTTGAATTTCTCCATGTGCTGCATTCACTAGGTCAATCTGCTCATAAATAGTTTGGATAGATGGCCAAACATTACTTAGGGATTGATTGATGTTGGTCCAAAGAGTTCCTTTCATTTCTGCCAGAGGCTTATCCATAGTGAGATCCTTCTCTAATGTTCTCACTTTATTCTCTAATGCTTTAACCTCTCTTATTTTCTCTACCACATTTATTTTGGATTTATCATAACTCTTTTCTACTTTTGCCAATTGCTCTTTCACTCGTTTCAATTCTGACACTTGGAGTCTCAATTCTTCCATGGCCTTTATCAATTCTTTTGTGCTCATACTTGTACTGCTACCTGGAACTGCTCTTGCTGATGTTCCTATACCTATAATTACTTCTTCTGTGACTGCTGGGACATTTGGGGCCAATGCTGATCCAATTGTTGAGGGGACTGCAGTTGTGACTGTAGGAATTACCTTAGGTGGCTGGGAGGTCGACTCTCCCTGCTTCTTGTTTAATGCTTTTTCGAGTGCTTGCTTTGTATCAGTTAATATTTCATTAAGTTTCATGAGCAGGTCCATCATGTATTCTTTTGATTTCTGCTCTATAATTTCTGCAGTCTGAGGGTGCCTTGAAGGAGGTAGCTTCAGCTGTTTCCTCAGGGCAGCAATGTCCTCTTCTTTCTTCTTGATTAGTGCCTTTATGCCTGTCACACGGAATAAGTCGATCTTGTGGACAAGATAGACCTTCCTAGAATCTAAAGAAGACCTAATGACAAGCAAACCAACCAGACACTATCTTTCTCTAAATATGCTTTGATAAACAATAGCAAACAAGTGTTTTTAGGGCCTACCTTAGGTCCAATGCAAGCTTGTGGATGTCCTCGCTCCTTTGATCCAAATGAGCTCCTTTTCGCGAATCTGCAAACACAAACAAGGAAAACAAATTAAATAGCACCTAAAAAGCCAATTGCATAAAACATATTTAACATGAAAGTCAAGGAGTCCATGAAACAAATAACATAAGATACTTGTTGAGAAAAATGAGTTTGATTGTATTAATTCAAAAGAAGAAGAACTTTACAACCTTTGCCTTGACGCTGTACAAGCTCCTCCCAGGGTCCAGCAAGAAGTCTCCTCTACTTTGACAAGTTTCACTCACTCCCCAATGAAACCAAAAAGGTATGTGATCTCTCCTCTTAGGCTTAACTAGGAAGTCTTGATTTCACCAGCATTTACCCTAAAAAATGTTCAGCTTCTAACCCCTCTAGCAACTAGCCCAATGCCTGTATTTATAGTGCAATGGAGGGAGGTTACTAGGTCCTCCTTCAAAGGGATAAAGCCCTCCTTCAAAGGGATAGCTCCTCTCATCAAGGGATTAGCTCCTTTTCTTTTGGTATGCATGAACCACCTCAGAGCGAACAATCCACGTCAAAATTCCTTCTAGAAACCTCTAGAATTAACCCAAAGTGAGTGTTTTAAGATAAAACTTGCACCTTTTGACTTTCACAGGGGTCCGCACCTACACCGTTAGGGACAGAGCGGGCAGGTTCGAAGCTTTTGTACACAGAAGGTGCGGGACCGCAGATGACAGTGGGAGAAAGTGCGGAACCAGAGTTTCATTGATTTTTAATGTCTTTCTCCCATTTTCATAGCTTGATTTGAAGAGCTGAGGTCTGAGACTTGCTTAGGAGGACAGTACAAGTGATGATAGACCCATACTGACTGCAAATAATCATGGTGACGATATTTTTGTGTAACAGATTGCCCCCTAAAGTGCGAAGTCTATAGTAGATGAGGATTTCATTGATCATTTAGGAAGAGTGAAGTACTTTATCATTTCGAGGATCATCTTGTGGAGAGCCCGGTTGGAACCTGTAAAAACATTCAATGCAAGATATATATATGAGATCATATCATCGCTGAGGTAGCCATTCCCATACTCAGATCAAAACTGACTAGAAAAACTAACTACTGCTCTGATACAGGAATGATCTTGTAAAACATCACAAGTATAGACTCAGGTGGACACAGTATGGACGCAGCCATCTGTTTATGAATAGTCCATCATATAATGAATACAAAATTCCTCGCAACCTGGATTGTGGAAACTAGATCCAGGGTCTTCATTTCTACTTCCCGAAACAGTACGATTCTATCCATGCGAATGAATGTGTTGATGTCGAACATGGTAGAAACCACTTGATTACCAGTCAAATGATGTAAACTATTAACAAGTGTGAGAGAAACCACCAGTGATGTCAATGGCTCTCAAAGTACCCAGTATAATCCATGAGATGCGAATAAATGTATTGATGTCGAACATGTCACGGAATTCTTTGATCGAAAGTCAATGATGTAAACTGTCATCAAAGGCAAGAAACCTGCCATTGAGGCATGCAGATCTCAAGGTACTAACAATTTCTAGATCATCTTTCTAGATAATGAGCTGATGTCAATAGAAAGCGATCCGTCGTAGGCAAGCCCACAACACGAAATCATAGATCAAGTCGAAGAAATTTAGTTGCAAGGACTGACTCAGGGATGGTCAAGATGGATGACAGATATTTTGCAGATGAATGGCTTATTGGCAGTGATCTCTTGAACACATAATGACACGACAGATGGCTTGGTGACAATTGACCCAAAGTTAATACCCAGAAACCGGCTGAAGACTTTCAATGTGGTTTGATCAACTGTTAGGCAAAGGATTTCCCAACCTAGGTGAATAAAAGTGTCGTGTTCAAGAGTGGTTACAAAGTATGACAAACAGGCTCATTTTTCTCTCTTTCCCCCCACCATTTCTGGCAAGTACCTCTTTATTTTTGACAAGCTTGAGGAGGATAACATTTGCTTGATTATAAGCTCATCCTTCAGATGAGTCCAACTTAGTTTAAATTCGAACCCTAAGAAGGAGTGGTTCGTTCCTGTTTGTAATTGAACAGGTCCTTTACTGTGAAATTTTAATGAGTCCAGTATAGGAGAAACTCGACATTTTTCAATTTTAGAGAGTCTGAAAAAACTTAAGAAGACTCCAAGGTTGACCTTTTTCGTAAATTTGTGTCTCCCAAGCCTGAAAAAGTATAAAATAATACTTGAGAGAACCGCTTGATCTTTTACGACCAAGGAGTACTTTTCATTATTAGTGCCCTTGACCCGAAAAAGTAAAAAAGCGATCAATGACACGTCGTTTTATAACCAATATCGAATTTGAAACGAGAAAAATCCGGCAATCTTTTCATGTTTTTACGGTCGGAAAAGGGCTGTAAGTGGACCGTCTTTTAATTTTGTTTTAACGAGTTTAAAAGAAACACTTGGCAATCTTTTCATGTTTCAGGAGTCAGAAAAGAGCTTAAAGGTGACTCTACATGCTTTTTCGTCGAAAATGATAGATTTCACCTGAATAATCCGTTATTCTGCACAAAAACACAAACATTACTCATACCTGTTTGAGATGGATAAAAATGTCACAAAAATACCTTTTCAAAGTGAAACATAAACAAATTTGCAATTTATTTACTCAAAAAACTTATAAAAAGGGCGTTTGTCAATTCATTTTTACCGTTTGAGTTTGGGTGAGAAAATAGTGCTTTTGCTTAGAAAACTTCCCGTGAAGATTGCGGAAAATCCAACCGTCGGAATCGAACGCCATCTTCTCCAGGTAATCCACATCATCCCCCTCTTCATTTTTAACCGTTTAATTTTTTGTTTTAGTCATTTATTTCATTTTTGGGAGGGTTTTTAGGCACAAAACCTGCGCGCGAGGGCCCGCAGGTTTTCCACTGCTGGCCTGCGGACCCCGACTTTTTCTCCATTGGGAAAAAGCTCGGGGTCTGCACCTTCCATGTAGACAAAGTGCGGTCCCACGCACTGTGTCTAACCCGGAGGGTGCGGTCCCCGCCGCAAGGGTTTTTAACCCAAAAATTCTCAAAAATGGACCACACAAAATAATTTCTAGCAATTTAATTAATCTTTATACTTGATGCAGAGAGTACATCATGCTAGATTGGCGTGAACGAGAGCATGAGGACGTGGATGCTGCCGCATGGAATCATCAGCCTTCACTTGATGCTTTGAGGGCATGCGGATTGTACAAATTCTGGGCCATTCCTGGCATGAGGGCTCAGGTGGATTTCTTACAGTGGTTGGTTGACAGATGGAGCATACAGGACCAGTGCTTCTTCATTGGCGGCCACCAGCTCGAAATCGAGCTGGCAGACATTTATTTCTTGACTGGTTTGCCTAAGAGAGGCGAAGACTTGACTCTGCACGGGGCTAGGCCAGGTGGCCAGTCTGTCGATAGCCTCCGGCTAGAGTACTGCAACAGCCAGGCTAGAGACAAAGGGATAGACATAAAGACCATATCCCGTCCTGAGCTCATGGTGATTACGTTCACTGTCACCAGACTTTGCAGAGCTGCCGCATTACATATTGCCACCGGATCCCAGATGCGTATGGTAGTTGATTGCTTTCGAGGCACCATCTTCAACTAGTGCGATGTCGTGTTGGCCAATGTGAAAGGCCAACTGACCAGGGCCAAGAACGGACGACTAAAGACCTTTGGTTATGGGGCTTTGGTCGTGAGTTTCGGCCTGGAGAGGGTTCCTATGCTGATCCCACAGCACCTTATTGTTGGAGGTGGGCTTCCTCGAGAGCCCAAACTGATGCGATGGGTCGCAGTCATGGCCCGTCACCCGGACGAGAGGACAGAGGTTGCTCGATTCAAACCTGAGTATTTCCAATGGCTGGAAAACCAGGTCTTTTCTATTTAGGACTTCCCTTACGCTGGGATAGATTTTCGTGGTGACCCAGACATGGCTCTTCCACCAGGAGAGCAGTGGGATGACTCAGGTAAAATCCTTTTCAACATTTTTTCTATTTTAATTTTTTTTTTTTTCATCGTCTCAAAACTGATAGTAAAAAAATTCAAATGCAGATGTGGGTCCACAGCGACCAGCCGCTCTCTGGCCTTACGAGAGGAAGCAACCAGTTGCACCCGCGCCATCCCCACAGGACGAATCAGCAGAGGTTTTGGTCGAGTTGGAGGGTCATCTCGAGCGCTTGACAGGAGATATTCCTGAGACCACTATAGACGACATTCCTCGTCGACTTCAGCGCTATGTGATTGGGGTCCCGGGACCTTTTAGGAGGTTCCTTTGCAAGGTGGCCCGTGCAGTGGTTTCTTATAGAGATCATCACCAGTGATAGGATGATCGCCTATTGTGGGCACATGTGACATTTTTGTTTTTTGTACTTATCATTTTTGCCGATCATAAGGTGTTTTTCAACCTATGATCGAGGACGATGTATTTTTTGACACACTCCTATATATATATATATATATATATATCACTATTACCAGCTTATCTTGTAAATCATGTTATGGAATGGTTTTAAATTTACATGTATGATTATTGCAAATGTCTATTTAACATTCGAGAAGCAATTGCATCTGCTAATGTATTTAAAGATCTTGGAATATGCTGATATTCAATATAATCAAATTCACGTTCCAAGAGATGCACTCTAAAAAATAATCTTAATAACACTGGATTTCTAATGGCATACACTCTATTAAGCTGTAATACAACGAGTTCAGAATCTAACCTCACTATCAAACTCCGAATCCCAAATGAAATAGATTCAGATAATAACTCAATCACTGCACTATACTCGGCAATGTTGTTCGTTGTTTGACCGAGGCTTACCCCATGCATAGATACTAACTCGTCAGAGGGCGAATAGATAACCCAAGATGCGGAAGAGATGTTCCATGTATTACGACAAGCACCATCAGCGAAACCAATGTATGTTTGGAGAGGCATCGACATCTGCAATATCAAGAGTAAAACCAAGATAAGCAGGAATAATGACGAAAAACACTCTCTAAGCTAAGCACACTGTTAAACTAAAACACACCAGCTAGAAAGAAAACTATCCTAACTAAATCTCCATACCCATTCTTTTAAGCATAATACCTCTTCAAGTAAAGGCCATTTCTGGGTTTACCCAAAGAGTCCCCGTCAAAGTCTACCAATTCATAGGCCCCTTTGGCTAGCTTTCGCTTGACAACATAGGGACCATGCCACATAGGAACGAATTTTCCAGCGCCTAATTTATCATTAGCTTGATCGTAAACTAAGACTAGATCTCCTTCCGAAAAATTTCGAGGGGTCACATTTCGATCATACTGAGCTTTCATGCATTTTGCGTGAGTCTCGATTGCCAATGCAGCATCACGTCGATTCTCATCTAATTGAGCCAAGTATAACAAATTCTTTTCCTCTTCGGAAGTGGCTGGAAGTAACTCGATGGCCATTTGCAGTGACGGGATTTCGCATTCAATGGGTAACACGGCTTCCAAACCATAGACTAGTTGGAAAGGAGTGAACCCTGTTGATGTTTTTATTGAAGTTCGGTATGCCCAAAGTGATGAAAATAGCATGTTGTGCCAATTCGACCGATGAATCCCAATGATTCGTCGGATCATGATAACTAAAACTTTGTTGATGTATTCAACCAGACCATTCACTTGTGGATAATAAGGGGTTGAACTATCGTGACGTAAACCAAGCTGGCCTGTAAGTTCGGTCATCATAACGTTTCGAAAATGACGCCCATGATCAGTGATTATCGCTTGCGGGACACCAAACCTAGCAATTATATGATTGAACATGAAAATTGCAGCTGTCTTGCCGTCTGCCTCAAATGTAGGCATCGCCTCGGCCCACTTAGTAAAATAATCTACCGCAAAGATGACATACGCATGCCCCCCGGCCGAGTGAGGGTTACATGTAATAAAATCGATACCCCATTTGGCAAAAGGACCAACGACAATTATAGGGTGGAGAGGAGCAGGTGGAGCGCGCATCTTACGATAAAAAATTTGGCAGTTGTGGCATTTTCAGACCACCGTAATACAATCTTTAAATAAAGATGGCCAGAAGTAGCCAGCGTGCAATATCTTTTGGGCTGTGGCAAACCTAGACATATGACCGCCACATGCTCCAGAGTGACAGTCATTTAGAATCCTTTCAGCTTCCTTGTGAGTTAAGCAACGTCGAAAAACAGTGTTTGCCCCATGGTGATAAAGAGTATCTCCAATAATCCTAAATTGTTGGGACTGGAATCGAATCATTCGACATTCTGACCTTGAAATTTCTGGCCGAAAGGATTGGGTCTGGAGATAAACGATGATATCCCCATACCACGGATCTAAAGTGCTGATTAGAAACAAGGATTCGTCTACAATGGGCTCCTCTGCCACAGTTTCCGTGTCAGCACGCGGGAAGTCACACATTAACTCTGCAAAAACTAAAGATTTCTTAGACTTAGATTTCTCAAATTCCAAGTCGAACTCCTGCAGGATAACGATCCATTTAGAGTACTTGCCCCCTAGCAATTGCTTGGTCAAAATGTAGATCATAGGGTTGCAATCTGAAATTATCGTAGTTTTACGTAGTAAAATGTAGTGACGAAAACGTTGGACAGCTTGAACGGCTGCCAATGCCAATTTCTCCACATGTGAGTATTTTAGCTCAGTTGGATTTAAAGTTCGACTAAGGTAATATATCACATGTTCCATTCCGAATTCATCTTCTTGAACTAAGACCATTCCAATGGTGGAATGAGAGGTGGCGAGATACAAGAAGTAATCCTGGTTGTAATTCGGGGATGCAACAACGGTGCATGGGTCAACGCGTGTTTGAGTGCATCAAAAGATTTCTGAGCTATCTCATCCCAATAGAATGGAGTATTTTGCTTCAACAACCGGGTAAAACCCTTTGTAACCTCGGCGTAGTTAGGAATGAATCGTCGTAAAAAGTTTGCTTTCCCCTGCAAACTTTGGAGTTGGCAAAGACTCAAAGGAGGAGGCAATTTGATAATAGCTTCGACCTTTGAGGGATCAACGCGAATGCCGGCTTTCGAAACTACAAACTCCAGCAATCGACCCGTTTCTATACAGAAGACACATTTGTGTGGGTTCAACCGAATACGATAATGCCTACACCTCATAAAGATTGCTCGTAAATGGACGAGGTGATCAGCTCGATGTAATGAATGAGCAGGCAAGTCATCGAGATAGGGTTGCACAATGTGCTTGATGTCATGAAACGCATAAGACATTGCCCTTTGAAAAGTTTCTCCGGAATTCTTAAGCCCAAAAGGTAACTTGCAATAAGCAAATGTCCCCCATGGACAAATGAAAGCCGTTTTTGGTTGATCGGAAGGTAGAATATTGATTTGATTGTATCTGGAAAAACCGTCCATGAAGGAGAATATTTCGCTGCCGGCACAATCATCAATGATTTGATCGATATAGGGAGTTGGGTAATTGTCCTTTGGACAAGCTCGATTAATGTCCCTATAGTCGATGCATATTCTTATTGTTCCTTGCTTTTTGTTGACTGGAACAATATTCGATACCCAATCCGTTAACGGGATCAGATAAATGAAACCTGCTTTCAATAAATTTTCAACTTCTGCTTTAATTGCAGCAGCTTTTCGTGGGTGAATCTGACGCAAACGTTGCCAGACGAGTTTAGTGTCCGGGTAAGTCGTGATCTCATGAACAACAATTGCGAGATCAATTCCTGGCATTTCCTCATAGGACCAGGCAAACACGTCGTGGAATTCTTGAAATAGGGCCTTATATATCTAAATTTCGTCATGTGTACACGAGGCACCTATATGAATGTTCTCAACAATCCGTGCTTAACCGAAATGTCAATAGGAATAGTTCGAGAGATGTTTCCAAAATTTAACTCTGAATCGGGATGTTTCATTGGATTCTGAGGTTCCTTGACATATTCAGTTGTAAAAATTGATGAGAAATCATTTTCAAAACGATCATCCTCAGGTAAAAACGAAGATCTGTGATGGAGATCTTCCCATGGTAAATCATCTACACATAGGATTTCACGAATTTGCTCATCAGAGTGAACAAGTTCAGAAAACATGGTTAAATCCGAGGTTGATGTGAAAAGTGATTCCTCAGGGACCACATTCATGAAGTCAATTTCGTTTGAAGATGGGTCGGCAAACGACTGCACGGCTTCATAGGCAATTTCATATGGACTCAAAGGCATGGCATCACCAAATGAGTCTATCTCAGATTCAGAAGGAATGATCCAAGGATCATCATAAATAATGGTGTCTGATGTAATCATATGAATGGTTGCAAATGAAGATGATGCGTTGATCGGAGGAAAAGGAAAAGTTCCCAGTAAACCGGCATCTTTAACTAATCCTACTCCAACATCCTTATATGGGATAGTCGTTTTACCAACATGCTGAATACTCTCCAAAGAGGCTGGGTCGGATGAAAAGTAAGCCAGCTGGTCTATTGTTACGGTCTTTCCATTATGTGGAAACTTTATTACTCGAAAGACTGATGAAACGACCGCTGTCATAGTGTAAGACCAACTTCGACCCAAGAGAAGGTTGTAATCTAGAGGGGCATCAACCACCTCCACATCTAGACTAACGGTTTTTCCTTCAACCCCTATAGGCAAATCCTATAGAATGCCAAAAGGATGAAACCCACCGCCAACAAACGCCTTTAGAATCGTCGGGGATTGATTTAGCGAATTAGAACCAAGCGATCTCCAACACTGTATCGACATAATACACATTGAGGCTCCCTCATCAATTACAGTCCGATGAATAGGCCTGTTTTTGACTATCACTGGAATATGGAAAGCCATTTGATGAGGCAAACGCGGTGTACTATTTTCTAGATCGAATATTATTAGGTTCGGGTCCTGAACATCAACAGCTCCTATAGCCGACAAAAGTAATTTACGTTGTGCTGGACACGATTGCAGCACTTCCAAAGCCAACATTGCTGAGGGTGAAACAGCTAAATCCTCAACAATGTTATAATTCTGAGCCGCTCTCGCATGTGGATTGAAAGCTGACTTTCGAAGTATACCCTTGGCGGGCGGTTTGATTACCAAGTCTAGATTAGGTTTCTCGATCTGTAGTGGATTGGAACCGGGAGCTGAGGTTGATGGATTAGAATGAGAAGATTCTTCTTCTTTACCATCAACAGGACTTTTACTACCATAATCTTGCGATCGAGTCGCAATCCTAACATGGGACATCATCAGTATGGGTTCTTCATTGGCATTCGAGGATGAACCTATCATCTTGTGGTCTTGAGCCGGAAAAGGATCCTTCAAAACAACAGGAGTTTGGGAACCCTTGACAATATTCGCAACCTCTACACGATGAGGGCAGTCTCTTGTAAAATGTTCATCGTCACAAATGAGACAAGGATAACGAGGTTTGCACTTTTCATCATTGGATTCTGCCTTTTTAGGTTTCTCCTTTGAACTTTTGTCCGTTTTATTCTTCTTCTTTCCTTTCTTCTTCCCACCAGATTTTGATTTGGCTGTAGATGACTCTACAACATGAATATCGGCAGAGATCTCTGCAGAAGAATCTCCTGTTGGGGAATCAGGCAAGGTTATGATAGGGGAAGAATTCTTGGAAGATTTCTTCTTACTTTTAGTGTTAACCGTACCAATCATACCATCGGCGGCATGAGATCCTGAAGGAGCTGCAGCGATTTGATTTTGCTTGGGAAGATCGGGGATTTTTTCGTGTAACGTACCTGACTGAGTATAGACCAAGTCAAGGTACTGTGCTTGAGCAATTACTTGCTCCTCAGTAACAACTCCGGCTTTGGCAACATCTTCAGTGATCTTTGGCAACAAAGATTTTACAAACCACTCAGCCAAGATTTGATCCGGAATAAATACCTTCACTAAACGCCATCAACGTCTCCACTCATGAATATGATCTGAAATGTAAGTGGATGTCGATTGTTTTAGCAAAGTTAACAATTCCGTGCCATTTTCATATCGGACTGGCAACTGAAAATGAGTTAAAAATGAGGTAGCTAACTGACTAAAATTATAAAAAGTGCCTCGCGGTAACTCAATGTACCACTTGGCCGCGAGACCAATTAGAGTGTGCTGGAAAAGTCTAAGACGGATTGAATCATCTGAAATGGAGTTAGACGTGCACCAGAGGTGGTAAGTCATCACATGGTTCGATGGGTCCTCTCCTGATTTACCTTCGAACTTGGGAATGTCACTGGGCAACTTATTCGGCATTGGCGGCCAAAACAGAAGATAATTAATGGGATCGTTCGTTAGGCACGGCAAGTCAGGTAAGTCCAAAGTTGCGATAAACGGTAACTGCCGATTAGGATCCCTAAAACTCTGGGTCATGAGACCAGCTCCAGGAGGAGGATATCCAGGATAACTAGGAATAGGAATCGCGTTCGGGATATTGTATCCTCCCGGAAAACTAGGATTAACCGGACCATACTGGGGTTGTTGAGGTTGTTGATAAGTGTACCCAGGGTACGGTTGATACTGATAAACTGGCTGCTGCACAGTAGGACCGAATTGGTACTGTCCCTGGTACGGTTGATAAGTGAATTGTGGTTGACTTGTGACAACCGTACTTAAACCAGGTTGTCCTACAGGCATCTGAACCGAAGTTTGAATCGTAGATCCAGATGGTGGTAAAGATGTCTGAGGAGTAGATACAGGAACAGTAGAAACCGGAGCTGTCGATACTCCAGAAGTAGGTGGGGTAGATTGAACAGATGTTGCGGCAGTTGTAGCAGTCGTTTGAGGCGGAGTACGAGGTGTACTAGGCCCAGGCTGAGAAACTACCGAAGGTACAGAAGTTTGAATGTTAGACTGGACTGGTTGCTGGGGTGTACCAGAAACTAAGGGTTGTCCAGTTTGAGATGACAACTGTACACTTGGCTGCAATACCTGTTGAGCTTGTGATGGATCCCACACTATATTCATTCTGGGGTACTGACCCATAACTGGTTGAGAATACTAAGGACCATAATCGGATTGAGGGTAGGATTGATAATTGAAAGGTACATTTCCCGTTCCTTGAACATACGTTTGACCGGAGGGTGGTTGGAAACCTTTGTTCGAGTATTGACCTTGGGGTTGATACCCTTGAGGCACATACTGATACTGGGGTTGACCTTGAGGTATAAATTGATACTGGGTTGACCTTGGGGTACATATTGAGTCTGGGGTTGACCTTGAGGAACGTACTGTCCCATAGGTATGTACTGTCCTTGAGGTTGCCCCCCAGATGCAAATTGTGTACCTTGAGGTTGCCCCCCAGGCGGTAACTGGCCACCTTGAGGCTGAGGATTGGGAATAGAACCTGACATCATAAGAATGTCTTCTACGCTCAATGGTTTAGTACCATTGTTTCCACTTAATAACCCTTGCTCAATGGGTTGAGGAAATGCTCTCGAAAAAGTACCAGAAAGTGACTGATACCAGGAGGGAACAGAAGGACCGCCGTACAAAAAAGATTCGGGTGATTGAGTAAACATGGATGACTATCCTGCCATATTGACGGGAGTATAAAAACCTCTAGGTGTTGGGTGATAAGGAGCACGAGGTGGCGAAAAACTTAACCCTGAGTTTTCTAGAAAATTAGTCAAAGAAAGATACCAAGAACTACTCCTAGGTGGACTGTAAAAAATTGATTCACGCTCCCTTAGTTCAATAACAGGTTGATTTTCAGGGATAGGGATGCCTACTTCTTCTTCTGGAGCAAGTTCTTCAATAGCAATAAGTCCAGAAGGAAGATCTTGGGTGATTACTCTTTCTACCCTAGGTGAACCAGGACCACTAGAAGCTGGAGAAACAAACCCCGATGTCAGAGTAGCAGCAAATTCACTTTCAGGCTCGGATATTTCAGGTTCCTCACCTATATCACTAGTAGATGAAAAGCTACCAACAATTTAGGAAACAGACACTGACTGCGGATTATAATCTGCCACTGGCGTTTGAAAATCAGGATGTACTATCAAAGAAGATTCTCCTTCTTTAGGTGACCCTACTCTACTGTCTCTAGGAGTTACGAGGACTTTTAAGCCTTCAAGTTGGTTCGGTACTTCCTCTGGAGGTTGGCCCCGAAGTCTACGGGACTGTCTTGGTAATTCACCCACAGTTGAAAACTTTTAACTACTTCACACGCAAACAAAGTAAAATCTCAATGAAAAGCACCTAATGTCTCTAAAGAACCAAACAAATTTGAATCACATGCCTAAAGAATCTAGGAGATCAAACACACACAAACAGTAACTTTCCGTACTGAAAACACTAGTTGGTGATGAAATCCAACGTCACAGAGTTCAATACAGAAATGGCGGTTGGAACAGTTACTCCGGCAACCTGCTTAATGAATAGACTGGCACAAGTTCCTCCACTTAACCGTCTCAAGTGAAGAGAACCCCCCAGAAAATCCAAGTGAGTCTAGAGGACGTCTGCTCCAGGTACAGTGGGATCTTCCCACCACTGTCACCTCAGGAAGAGTCCTAAAGAATATGGCCACTAAGGTTACCAACTGAGACAAATACACCTGGGGGAATAGTCTATGATCCGATACGCACGCAAGGGCAGAGTAGCAAGCTCAATCCCCTTGAAGGCTCCTTGATATAATCCAAGGTTTACCAACAAGTGACCCCAGGCTCCTCGACAATGGTTAATCCGAGGTTTACCGTTTTTAATACGTGAATATCTGGCGTCGTTCCCAATGAGGAAGGTTTGATTCCCACACTGGTTCAGACACGATCTCGTGCTTCTCCTTTAAGAGGAGCTTTCCCAGAGCATAAATGCAACAATTGGATTTCTTCCCTACCACAAGATACAACTACTTGTTTGTTTTTATTGTCTTGGAGAGTTAATTACTCTCCTACTCCAAGACACTAGCCTAAGCTAAGTTGGTGTATCAGAGCCCTAGAAATAAAAATGTTACTAGGTGAATTTTACTTTAAGCGTTAATTTTAGTGGTTTTTGTTTAAGTCCAAAGGTGCGAAGATGAAACTCGTGGTATGAAGACTCGACTCAAAATCACTAAAAATGCATCTAAGATGATCTAAACAATCTTTTTCTCTTCGATGAACTTCTAACTAAGAAAGAGTTTGAGAATGCAAATACTTTGTAAACACAAATCTTTCTCAATTCAACAAATTAAAAGAAGAGTTTTTTCCTTTCCAAAGCACTCAAAACGAGACAACTAGTTATTTCACAAAAATTTCCCTTTTTCGTTTCAAAGCACTCAACCACTACAAAACAAACTTTTTTCCAAAAGAGATTTTTATATTTTTTAAATAAAACACTCAAAACTATGAAAATGACTAACTTTGAGATCTACAAACTATAAAAACCTATTTGAAGTCAAAGCCTACTAAAAGCCTTTTTTAAGGATGTTTTACTTAGCTAGATGTAAGCTAAGGACCAATTTATGCAGAATCACAAATAAGTCAAGAACAACCAATTTTGTTTTCTTTTTGAAAATGAAAATCCAAACTTTAAAATACAAGCTTTTCGAAGTTTTGTAAAGAGAAAACTCAAAACGGATTCCTCAAACAAGGGAGATTTCATAAATGGCCAGACTCATAAGAAGGCTAGTAGACACTAAGGTGATCTGAAGTCCCTACAGCGTCTAAGCTTAGAGCCACTACACAACCAAAATGAAAAACAAACCCAACAAGCAAAACTCCTAGGAATTTCACCTAAAACCCTAACACTAAAGAAATCAATCCAAGGAAAGCTTCTGACAAGTTATATGCAGGTCTGGGCAGTGAATAACAATTTCTAAACACAAACTAAGCTGACTAACAGAGGAAATCTTAGGGTTTTCAAAATTTTGACAGGGTCCGCAGGCCCACAGTTGGCACAGGTGTGGTCCCGCTCTGTGCTAAAAGCCAAGCTGCGGGTAGGTACGCACTGTGTCAAACGGATAGGGTGCAGTCCTCTCCCAAAGCTATGAAAAATGAAAATTAACCCTGGATCTACGAACTCTACCCAATTTTACACACAACAAGTCAAAAACAGAAATAAAAATACAGTTTCTCAGGTGAAAGTAAAAACAAGGAAAACAATCAAGTCCCCAGTGGAGTCGCCATTTTGTCACACAGAATAAGTCGATCTTGCGGACAAGATAGACCTTCCTAGAATCTAAAGAAGACCTAATGACAAGAAAACCAACCAGACACTATCTTTCTCTAAATATGCTTTGATAAACAATAGCAAACAAGTGTTTTTAGGGCCTACCTTAGGTCCAATGCAAGCTTGTGGATGCCCCCGTTCCTTTGATCCAAATGAGCTCCTTTTTCGCGAATCTGCAAACACAAACAATGCAAACAAATTAAATAGCACCTGAAAAGCCAATTGCATAAAACATATTTAACATGAAAGTCAAGGAGTCCATGAAACAAATAACATAAGATACTTGTTGAGAAAAATGAGTTTGATTGTATTAATTCAAAAGAAGAAGAACTTTACAACCTTTGCCTTGACGCTGTACAAGCTCCTCCCAGGGTCCAGCAAGAAGTCTCCTCTACTTTGACAAGTTTCACTCACTCCCCAATGAAACCAAAAAGGTATGTGATCTCTCCTCTTAGGCTTAACTAGGAAGTCTTGATTTCACCAGTATTTACCCTAAAAAATGTTCAGCTTCTAACCCTTCTAGCAACTAGCCCAATGCCTGTATTTATAGTGCAATGGAGGGAGGTTACTAGGTCCTCCTTCAAAGGGATAAAGCCCTCCTTCAAAGGGATAACTCCTCTCATCAAGGGATTAGCTCCTTCTCTTTTGGTATGCATGAACCACCTCAGAGCGAACAATCCACGTCAAAATTCCTTCTAGAAACCTCTAGAATTAACCCAAAGTGAGTGTTTTAAGATAAAACTTGTGCCTTTTGACTTTCACAGGGGTCCGCACCTACATCGTTAGGGACAGAGCGGGCAGGTCCGCAGTTTTTGTACACAGAAGGTGCGGGACCGCAGATGACAGTGGGAGAAAGTGCGGAACCAGAGTTTCATTGATTTTTAATGTCTTTCTCCCATTTTCAAAGCTTGATTTGAAGAGCTGAGGTCTGAGACTTGCTTAGGAGGACAGTACAAGTGATGATAGACCCATACTGACTGCAAATAATCATGGTGACAATATTTTTGTGTAACAATGCCTTTAGCATCTTGGGGGTCATGCCCCAGTTCCATGATGATCTCTTCCAATGATTTGATTCTATTATCCTTAGCCAGAGAAGAAGCTTTTTCCCAATGTAACTAAGCTGTTGTGTTGTCTAAGGAACTTTGTAACTGGTGGTCTAACATTGCTTTGTCAGCCAGTGTAGAATAAACCATTTATCTAGTCTGCTTGTGAAGTTCAATCTGGTCCAATGGATGAATGTCTTTGGCTAGGACCTCTAAGTTTGTTCTGATGTAATCTGCTATAGACTGGGGTTGCTGTACCTTTGGCTTAAAATAAATCATTAACATTTTTCCTTCTTTAATTTCATAGGCAGACATTAACCTTTGCTGGTTTGAAGGGGCCACCTTCAAGTATTGATTGTACATCTGAATCCTCACAGGATCATTTTTAGCTTTGATTTCTATGAAAGTCCGTTTAATGTCTGAGGACTGTTTGCTTTGTGGCCTGGTGGACGATACATCTACATTGTGCTGTCTTTCTAGCTCCTACCTATGTGAGCTAGTTGATGTATCCACCACTGGGGAATTCTGATGGCTGACCACCCTCTCACCTCTTAGACTGTCTGTCATTTCTTCAATAATTTCCTCTTCTGACAGAGGATTCAGTCTTTGTCTCTTTGCTCCTGGTTGCTCAGTAGGTCCACTGATAGGTGTGGCCTCTTCTCTATCTCTTTTCTTGCTTCTTTCCTCATTTAGAGGAGTTTGCAGTGTTGGAATTTCTGGTGCTCTAGTTTGGGCTAGAGGAATTTGTACTTGTTCCTGTTCTTTGGACCCCCCTGGTTGATCAGTCATTATTGGCTGCTCTGTAGTTTCTACCTCTTTACCCTTTGAAGTGCCTGTGACTGATGTGCTGGTTTCTGTGCAGGCTGCTAAGAAGTTCCACCAGAGGATGTTCCAACTCCTGATTGTTGAGGCAGCTTGAAAGATACCTGTCCAAAGAGTCCAGGTCAAGGGTTTCTTCAAGATCTTTCATAGCCTTTTCCATCTTTTCTTGCTCACTAATCTCTTCTATTAATGTCCCTTCTACCCATTCTTCCTGATTTGCATACTGTTCAATTTCTGGGATCCTATGATGTACATACACTGATAGCCTGTTTCTTACCCTTCTGTCACTTATGAAACTACATGGGTCATATGGCACCCACTGAAAACTCTTCTTCAATTTAAGGTGGTCTTCTAAGATCTTTTCAGCATCTTGCCACGCATCCCTAGAATGGATAACATAAGGGCCTAACTGGTTTTTTATTCTCAGTTGAGCCTTCTTCTTTACATTACAAAAGTGGGTTAAGTCTGCATAGATGATCTTCCTGAAATATTCTAATGCAAATAACCTCATGGGCACATATCTAGGCAACTTGAAAGGGCAGAGTTCACATCCATACATTCTGATTTCTATGTGATTCTGGTAGAGGTACCAGTCACCTATCCTGTACTGTTTGGAAAGCTGCAAAATCTTCTTCATGTCACCAGTAATCCTAGGAGGAGGAGCTCCTATCAATAGGGTGGAGGCTAGGTGTACACATAAGTCAATGAATTTACTATAAGTATAAGGGGATTCATAGGTATCATGGAAGACTGAGCTCCAAAAGATCACAGACCTCCGATTTCCTTTTGAGTCTAATTTCCTGATGGGAAATGGAAAGCTGTCTGGATGATAATATAACAACAGATGGTATATAAAAGAAGTGTATTTGAAAACTCCTTCTCTATCCAAATTCAGGAATTGGTCATGGATGTTAATGGCAATAAAAGTGGCATAGTCATACTTGACAGCAGGGGGCTGTCCTGGAGTAAAGATAGATAATAGAACCAGGGAGATATCATCCACATATTCACTGGACTTAAATCCCAAAGTCAAGGATATCATGTCAAGAATGAGTTTTCCAGTCTCAGTGAACCAGGTATGTAAATACGGAGATGGGCCTTGGGGCTGGCAGTTTGGTTTCGTGAACATCTGAGAAATATGGGTTATTTCTGAGTTGGGCAATTGAGAAGCTTTTTCAAGAAAAAATCCCATGGAAAGACGAGAAAGGGGCTTAGTGGAATGGAAGTGTATCATCTCATTGATAGATTCAGCAGTTATGGAAAAAAGGACAGTTTGTGAAGGTTACATAACTACTCTGTGGATAGGGTCATAGCTGGCATAGTATTGGTGAATGATGTCTGGGAAAACATGGACTGAGGGAAGGAAGTACATGGGAAGGTTGACTCTGTTGTGGCCACCAACAACCCCCCTCCTTATTTAGTATTAGCAATAACACTATATAAGTGGGGACCCTTAGTCAAAAAATTTAAAAAAAATCAATTAGTGCTTATATGTCACTCCTTAAGAAATATCGCATCGCGCCAAGAATGATAGGGCATTTTCTTATGAGTCAAAATGATAAAATGCGAGATTGCGACGCGAACTCCATCGCATCGCATGCATTAATAAACACTCACGTTGGAAAACCTTAAAATCGCCGATATGCGATATCGCATATCGCATATCGCAAAATCGCATAAAATACACATAACGATTAAACGATTAAGCGATCTGCGATCTTGTGATATTGCGATCTGTGATCTTTGCGATATTGCGATCAAACAACCTTGCGATAGAACAACACGATGAAATTGCGGTAATGTGATACAGCGAAATGCGATACTGCGATGCAAATTGCAGAAACATTCCATCACAGATTTTCCTGGCTCAATATTCAAGAAAAAGTTTTTTTTCCATAAACCAAGAACCGGTTACGCGCTTTAATGATAATTAATGAATTACATGCCAGTTGTTAATAAAATATGGTTTTGTGTTTTTCGAAGAGCCAGTTCATGTCAGATGGCATGTTTTTGCATATCCGTGGCATTTAAAGCTTTCCTGTCATTATTTATTATCATTACTCTCTCCTCACTTGTGAACTGCAGGAACGAAGAACAAAAGTTACACAAAGCAATGTGCAGGAAGCTATGGGGAAAAAGGGTAAGGCTCCAATGTTCAAAGACAGAGAAAAGGCGCCCTTATAAACAGATACCGCATGCAACAGAGCTGCAGATTCACAAAATGCTGCTGAGCCATCCATTACAGATCTTTCATATACAGCCATGGTTAAATGGGTACTGAGCGATGCTGATATCAGAGACAGACAGTTTAATGCTCAGGGTCAAGAGCTCACGAGATCATTATTTTTATAAATTTTGAGCTTTATACCCGATAAGAGAAAGAGGCGCAAAAGGCGAAAAACGCATCAGAGAAGCCCAGATCAAAGAACGGAGGCAGTTTCCGATGCGCGATTAATCGCGCATCGCTGAGAAAATTTCTCGAGAAGGAAAGCTTCTAACTGCTCAGTCACCTGTAAGCCCGAAAATTGCAAGAAAGCAATGATAAAAAACAAACTGGAAACAAAAAGCTAAAGAAAAGGCAGAAGCAATCCAAAGGGTTAACCAAGTTGAACTGGGATTATTACTGGGCATACACGGTAAAGCCACATAGTCAGTGGATGACTCTCAAGTATATCATTGATTTTGCTGAGAAGATGGTGCCAGCTCTTGCCAATTCTGTTTGCTTAGCTCAACCAAAAGCGGAAGACAGTCAGCCGACTCTACTCAAGCAAATACTGAATGCTTGCAACGTTAAGGAGCAAATGCAGAAATAGTTAGATATTAGATTTAATTTTTAGAAATAGTTTTTCTTTATTTTTGCTTAGTGTTATGAAACAAGCTCAAGAAAAGATAGAAAAGATAGATCAACGCCTTAGAATTCAGCCTCTTCGAGGGGGCAACCTCCTTTACATTACATAAATGAACAATTCTTGGATGATTCAAATGACAAAACCTCCTTTCTATATATAGGAGTCTAAGGAGTCACAATATAATCCAGCCGACCTAACAATAATAATATAAAGCCACAAAAATAACAATAGAGGGATTCTATGGGGCACAGAAATAACAATATGGGGGTAATAGGGGCACAACAATATAAATAAGGGGTATAACTACAATAGTAATGGGGTAATCACTAGTATTATAGGGACCCAACATGCCCCTCTCCTTCAAAAAAGTGTTGTCCTCAACGCTTGAGTAGTTCTGGATACTTCTGCATAAAATTCTCATCCTCCCATGTGGAATCTTCAGCGGATAAGTTCTTCCACTTGATAAGATACTCTGAAATTGATCGATTTCGTAGCTGTCGAGTTCTTGTTTCTGTGACTGCTTCCGGTTCCAATATAATTTTTCCTTCCTCGTCAAGTTCTGGCAATATTGTTTGAACTGGGAGCTTGTCGCCTATAACCTTCTTTAAACATGAAACATGGAAAACTGGGTGCAATCGAGAAGCTGCAGGAAGCTCCAATTTGTATGCCATAGTACCAATCTTTTGCAACACCTTGTACGGACCATAATACTTTGGTGATAATTTATTATCCTTCTTAGCTTGCTTTAGGGACATTTGCTTATATTGTAGCCGTAGGAATACCCAATCACCTACATCAAAACTTCTTTCACTGCGATGTTGATCTACCTGTTGTTTCATTCTATTTTGTGCCAACACGAGGTTATCCTTTAAGAGTTGGAGGACTTGTTGTTGATGTTCGATGTGATGTTCCACTGCCTGAACCTTAGAATTTTCTCTTAAATATGATGTGATGGATGGTGGTTGATACCCATAAAGTGCCATAAATGGGGTCATTTTTGTTGCTGTATGGAAGGAAGTGTTATACCACCATTCAGCCAGAGGCAACCATTTGACCCATTGTGTCTGTTTATCAGATACAAAGCAACGAAGATATCCTTCCAAACATTTGTTTACTATCTCAGTTTGCCCATCAGATTGAGGATGATAAGATGAGCTATGAGCTAACTGAGTACCAAGACAAGAAAATAATTCTGTCCAAAAATTTCCAGTGAAAATGGGATCTCTGTCACTTACAATAATCTTTGGGTTTCCATGTAGCTTTTGAATTGTTTCCATAAATGCAGTAGAAACTGTACTGGCTTTAAATGGATGTGATAATGCACAAAAGTGTGCATACTTGGTAAGTCTGTCAACTACCACCATGATGACACTCTTTCCCTCAGACTTGGGTAAACCTGTGATAAAATCCATTGAAACCTCCTCCCAACGTTGGCTTGGAATGGATAAAGGTTGTAATAGACCTGGTGTCTTAATTGTTTCAACTTTATTTTGTTGGCAAACCAAACATTCCGCCACAAACTTTTGAATATCTGATTTAAGGCCATCCCAAAAAAATTCCTTCTTAACCCTGTGGTAAGTTTTTAAAAATCCTGAGTGCCCTCCTAAGGGAGAAGTGTGCAATTCCATAAGAATCTTTTGTTTTAGCTGGGAATTCTTACAGAGGTATAAGCGATCTTTGTACCATAACGAATCATTTTTCCAGCTAAATGTATCAGAAGTACTGGAATCTTGTTGTAGCTTTCGAATAAGTGCCCACACTTCTTCGTCATTCTTCCATTCCTCCCTTGCTTCGTTTATCCAATCTGGTTGGATAATAGAAATGGCGCACAACAATGCTTCCACATCCTCATCCTTTCTTGAGAGTGCATCTGCCACCACATTTTGCTTCCCTTTTTTGTAGATGATTTCAAAGTCATAACCCAACATCTTTGTGACCCACTTTTGTTGCTCTTCAGAGGATAATCTTTGTTCTAAAAAGTATTTAAGGCTATCATGATCCGTTTTTACCTTGAAGTGTCTTCCCATTAGGTAGGGTCGCCATTTCTTAAGTGCATGGAGTATTGCCAACATTTCCTTCTCATAAATAGCTTTGCTTAAAAACTTTCCCTTGATTGGACGACTTTCAAAAGCAATGGGTCTTTCATCTTGCATTAGAACAGCACCAATTCCATTTCCTGAAGCATCACATTCCACAATAAAGGTTTTTGTGAAGTCCGGTGTAGCTAAGACCGGTGCTTGGCACATTGCCTCTTTAAGATGTTCAAAGGCCTTTGTTGCTTCCGGAGTCCATGAAAATGCATCTTTCTTCAATAATGTTGTTAGAGGTGCTGCTATTCTCCCATAATTCTTAACAAACTTGCGATAATACCCTGTCAACCCAAGAAATCCTCGCAGATGCTTTATGGATGTGGGGATTTTCCATTCCTTAATGGCTTTAATTTTGCTAGGGTCTACCTTAACTCCTTCATGAGATACAATATGACCCAAATATTCCACCTCCTGGACTCCAAAGAAACATTTGGATCTTTTTGCATATAATTGTTTCTCCTCCAATAGTTGTAGCACCCTGTCAACATGTTCAACATGATCCTTCCAAGACTTGCTGTAGATTAGTATATCATCAAAAAATACTAACACAAATTTTCTAAGGAATGGTTTGAAAATTGAATTCATCAAACCTTGAAATGTTGAAGGTGCATTGGTAAGGCCAAAAGGCATGACCAAAAATTCATAATGACCCTCATGAGTTCTAAATGTCGTTTTCGGAATGTCTTCAATCTTCATTCTGATTTGATGATATCCCGAACGAAGATCCAACTTGGTGAAGTAAATTGATCCATGCAATTCATCCAGTAATTCATCAATGACAGGAATGGGGAACTTATCTTTAATAGTGAGCTTGTTGAGCTCCCTATAATCGGACACATGCGCCATGATCCATCCTTCTTGTGCACCAATACTACTGGAGCAGAGAAAGAACTTTGACTCGGTTGAATTATACCAGCCTCTAGCATTTCTGCAACCATACGTTCAATTTCACTTTTTTGGACATAGGGATATCTGTACGGCCTGATGTTTGGAGGAACACTTCCTGGAATCAGATGAATAGCATGATCATGATCACGCATAGGTGGGAGACCTTTGGGAGTCTCAAATACCTTGGAATGATTGTCCAGGACTTTTTGGAGATCTGGAGAAATAGATGATTCCAATGTGGAAACATCTAGCGAACATAATTGTGCAATTACACCTCTTTGCTCCTTTTTTAGAAGCTTTGTCATACCATTAGAGCTGATTATCTTTCCTGGTTTCCCTGCAATACCCCTTAATTCAACTTCCTTTCCTTCCGTAGAAAATTTGATGAAAAGTTCTTGAAAATTAAAAGCTATTGTACCCAAGGATTGTAGCCATTGGACTCCTAGTACAACATCAGCACCTCCCATTGGAATGGAAAGCATTGGGCTAGTCAATACATATTCTCCCATGGATAGCTTGATATTATGGCACTTTCCAGAGCAATTTATTGTTCCTCCATTTGCAATCATCACTTGACACTCTGGTGCTGGATATAGGAAGCAATTCAATTCTTTTGCTACCCTACAATGAATAAAATTGTGGGTGCTTCCTGAATCAATCAACACTATTACCTTTTTCTTCTTGATTTGTCCTTCTATCTTGATGGTTTGAGGAGTGGTAATTCCCGCCAATGCATTACAAGATATGGTCGGATTTATTTGTTCTTCATCTAGGCTTTGTTCCTGGAGTATATCCTCTTCTTTTGACCTTTCTTGCTCCTTTTCTTCTTCCTCTTCACAATCTATGTAGAATAATTTCTTCTCAGCACACTTATGACCTTTAGTGTATTTGCTATCACAACTGTAACAAAGCCCTTTTGCTCTTTTTTCTTCCAATTGTTGTGGTGTCAACCTTATAGGTTGTGGAAGACTAGGGGCAACAACACTTCCGTCTTTATAGTTGTGAGTGGTATGCTTCCTGGTTGCCATAATTTTGCTTTCCATTTTTCTTGCTAACCTGAATGCCTTCTCTAATGAATCAGGTTCCCAAAGGCGAACATCATGTTGGATATTATCCTTTAAAGACCCTATGAACACATCAATCCTATGCTCCTCTGGAATATCTTTTACCCTTATGTTCAATTTTTGGAACTCCTCAATGTGCTCCATTATTGAACCCTTTTGTTTGAGACTTATCAATTGGCTAAAAAAAGTGTTGCTTTTTGTATCTTCATAATGTGCTATCAATTCTTCCGTAAAAATTGCCCAAGTGATAAATTGTTTACGAGAGCAAAGCCATTGATACCATACAAACTGATTTGGTTCCAAATATACAGTTGCCATACGTACCTTTTGTGT
This sequence comes from Pinus tabuliformis, assembly GCA_031772625.1. Taxonomy (NCBI): domain Eukaryota; kingdom Viridiplantae; phylum Streptophyta; class Pinopsida; order Pinales; family Pinaceae; genus Pinus; species Pinus tabuliformis. The sequence continues at coordinate 547,168,964 of CM062805.1, read as the reverse complement.
GTTTTGCACATTATTGAGATCGAAGAATTGCTCCATCTGTAATATCCATGTGGCGGGATCCTTGCCATCAAACTTCCTCATATCGATTTTTGGAATATGGTGGGTCTTCGATCCAACATTAGAGTCTATGGAATCATGATTAACATTTCTTTTGTTCGCATCATGAGTTTCCTTTACTACCTTTTCACCATTAGTAAGTATTTCTTGTAGAAAATTTGTCAAATTTGTCTTCAAATCTGCCATGTCTGTCTTCAAATCTGTCTTCAAATCTGCCATGTCTCTCTTCAAATCTATCTTCGAATCATCCATCTTAGCTTCCATGCCCTTTATCTTAGATTCCACACCATTTATCTTAGATTCCACGCCATTTATCTTAGCTTCTGTTAGCTTTTGTGAGCGTGACATTTGTTGCACTTGTTCTTGTAATTTTGATATATCATGTAGCATTTCTTCCTCTTCTTCATGAGTCATGCTAGAGCTTTCAGGTTCCTTACTAGGTGTTTGCATTTTCTTTCCTCGGGGCATCAGTTACCGATAATAATGCTTTACTATGCCCTTTGAATTCCGTTAAACCAAGCTTACGCAAAAATTTAAAAAAAAACTACACACCTTTTTTCACTTTGTAGAAGCCTGATATTGAATCTGATGTATCTCTGTAATTTTGGATCATCCAGTTCTGAAATTGCAACTTGTAGTAGCCTTCTGCATCCTCTTTCCAATGCCACAAGTCTGACCCAAATTGGATTCTCCAAGGAAGAGTTATGTGAAATCTCCCACAGTGACTTGCTTATAGACTAGTTCAGTAGAGCGAACTTGTACGACGTGCCACGAGTCACTGTTTCAACCTTTGGATCTGAAACATGCATACAAGAAACTACAGTCCGTCCTCTTTTTGTACCTTCTTACGAAATTTCAATCCGATCCCTAGAGAGAAAGTTATGACGATTTTCCCCAGGTCACCTGTTTTGAATGTAATTCAGGAGTCTGCAAAAGACCAACTTCCTCAGATCATATCTCCGCAAATATTGCACGAAAAGCTCTGAAATTTGGACCCAAGGTTCAGCAAGATTTCTTCTCAAATGGGTTTTTTTTGCGACTTCTGAAACGTCACAGAAAAAAGTTATAGCGAAAATTCCACGATGACCTGTTTGGAGCAGCGAAACCCTAGAATCCAAAGCTCTGATACCAAATGTTATGAAACCAGCTCAAGAAAAGATAGAAAAGATAGATCAACGCCTTAGAATTCAGCCTCTTCGAGGGGGAAACCTCCTTTACATTACATAAATGAACAATTCTTGGATGATTCAAATGACAAAACCTCCTTTCTATATATAGGAGTCTAAGGAGTCACAATATAATCCAGCCGACCTAACAATAATAATATAAAGCCACAAAAATAACAATAGAGGGATTCTATGGGGCACAGAAATAACAATATGGGGGTAATAGGGGCACAACAATATAAATAAGGGGTATAACTACAATAGTAATGGGGTAATCACTAGTATTATAGGGACCCAACACTTAGAAAAAGGGCGGTCATTTAAACCGCATCCTGAATCTTTGTAAATAAGTTATTTAGTTAGTAGTATTTAAACCCTTCTCATGCATTTAGAGAAGGGTCCAGAAATTTATCAAAAACTTGTCCTCAGAACATGCACTTTTGCACCCTCCGAGGAGGTTTTTATGAATGAATGGAACAGGATTTGTTGATGTTTGCATTTGATATCTGCCACTGATGTTGCACTTCTGTACTCTTAGTGGATGTTAGAGCAAAGAGAGATAAATCATTGTCACTTGAAGCTCATGAGTAGGACTAGTTATAAATGGTACTTTTATCTCTTAACCATTTCTGCTTATGTGTTAAAGTGATATACAGTTTTTAGTTGTTTATGTATTAATGTATGAATGCCTGAGTTATCATTTGGCACTTTTGTATGGTGATAGCTATTTATTTATGCTTAATGTATGAATAGCTCATTATGCAATATGTTTTTCACAATTGTTTCGTCTAACTTTTTATGCGAAGTGGTTCATCCTTATTGATTTCCTTTCTCACAATAACTGAATGATCTTTATTACCAGTTGTTATTTGAAATATTTTTAGATCCCATAATAGAAGAATTACATCCCGGGTTAGTATAGACTTAGATGTTGCTGCTTATTAGATTAAAATAGCATAGCATTAGATTAAAGTTAGAATTAGAATATCTTAATTAGGAACTGTTAGATCAGGAACATCAAATTCTACACACACACACTCATAGATTTGGAAACTGGTCCCATATCCCCAGTTTGACCCGCTATACCAAACGGATAAGGAGCTGCCAACCAAGGTCCTGACCGGGCGGGTGTCCCCCTTGTTGTAGACCCGATTTTCGGGGCTTCAACATATTTGGTGCTAGAAGGAGGGCCTGAACTATGAATGGCAAGTAAATCTAAATCTGAATACCATTCTGAGAGTAAATCGCCCTCACCATCTCCCCCGACTTCTCCATTACACTTAAATCCAGAGTTAGAAGTCGTTGGAGTATCAACCGCTGCTACAAACCCTGACATTTCAGAACAATATACTATTGAACCTCCTGAAGTCGAATCTCTGATTCACAAACTTCAACGATTTTCTATTTCTCCTCAAAGATCTGATAAATCTCAAGGCAGCATGACTTCGCAATATAACCCTGCTCATCCCTTGACCAGATTAAAGAGTGAAAAGTTTGGTGTTCAACCAACCGAATTACCTCTTCCCACAAGGAAAAGAGCAAGGAAATCACCTAAGGTGTCCGATAGCAAGACTCTTTCATCATCATCATCCATCTCAACTTCTCCACCCCAAGTCAACCATCCACTCCTCCACTTCAGATCATTGTCCATCCGTCCACTGGAACCACCACTACTCAATCATCTGCAATCGTAATATCCCCATCTTCCCAACCGCAGGGATCATTTTCTGCACTTTCCTCTGTTAGTAGTTCAGCAATGGCCCAATCTCCATGGAATAACCCTGGGGTAGTGTTAATGCCTGCACCCTTGAGTCAAATACCGGCCCATCCTGAGAAATGGCTGCCTAAGTTTAATCCCGAGGCTGGCATGCTAGCAGAAGAGCATATAAACAACTTTATGCTATCCATTAATCTCAATGGGGTTACTAATGAAGGTGCTGTTGTTCGACTTTTTCCTTATACTCTGCAAGAAACAACTAGATCATGGTATTTCTCATTACCTTCTGGATCTATCACTAGTTGGGACATCTTCCAAGAGCAATTCCTGACCAAGTTTGGTGATGACAGGTCTACAACAACGCTAATCAACGACCTATCTAACCTTAGGGCCGAGTCAAGAGAGCCTATCAAAGATTTCAATTTATGTTTCAATAAAATCCTAAACAAAATTCCTACTGCTTCCTAGCCCAACGAAGAAGTACGAAGTGAATGGTATATCACTGCTCTACCATCAAACATAGAAATCTTCGTGGACAGGGCTAATAAAACAACCTTAGCCGAAAACATGAAAGAAGCAATAGCAGTAGAGAAACGTATAATAGCCCTGGAAAAGAAATCCACAATAGAGGAACGGAAATCCAAGAAAGTCACCTTCAAGGAAGACTCCAAGAAGAAACAAACAAAAGATCCATTCGATTTGGAAGGATTGCAAAAATTTCTGAAGACCATGTCCAATGAAATGGTCGACATCAAGAAGCAAGTAGCAGAAACTTCTTCAAAAAAACCCTACAGAGCTTTTAAAAGAAGCCCTTCAACGGATTCAAAGCCACCCAATGCTATTTCAAATGCTGAATCCGAAGAAGAGGAAGAGGAAATTGCCACTGAAGGGAAAACTGATGAAGAAGAAGTTGTAGAATTACAAGGAATGTGGGATTTCATCCTCCCACAAGAAGAAGATCAAGAAGTATTCCCAGTTAGCACACGAAGTAAAAATCAGCTTGATCCTCCCCAAACTATCCCTAAGCCAAAGAGCACAAGCTCTGCAATAAAGGATAAAGTCGCAACAAAGAAAACGACATCTAAAGCGACTCAAACCAGCCCAGTCCAAACAGATGCATCAACTCCATCTAAAACACTGATCGTGTCGGATGAAATGGAGTACAATATTATAGAAGATATGAAAAAGACTAGGGCCAACATCACTCTTTACAAATTGAGCAAGTTAAAACATCAACAGAAGATAATGTTGAAAGAATTACATGCTGTGCCAGTTGCACCTTTGCCTGCCGCTGTACTTTCTCAAGCTTCCTATAACATGGGAAGACCTCCAACTAATGCGACCAATAAGATTGATCCAAATGACATTGCTCTAATTGGAGGAAGATCGAGATCTCATACTCCCCCATTTCTCCTTATGAAATTTTCAATAAAAATGTGCACAATTGCATAGTGGATTCTGGTGCTTCATCGAATATTTTACCAAAGTCCATATGTGCCAAATTAAATGTTCAACCACAGAAATCCGCTGTGTGCATAGTTTAGCTAGATCGATCTCAAGTCAAAGTGATTGGCGAACTAAATCAAGTAACCATAAGGTTGTCATCCAACCCAAAGGTATGTCAAGTTATTGACATTTTAGTTGCTGATATTCCATAATTTTAAGGCTTAATTCTTAGCAGGGATTGGTCAGAAAAACTTCATGGATACTTCACAACTGACTGGTTGCACATGTGGCTGCCCTACAATGGTAAACCAAATCAAATGAAAGTTGAACGAGAACTACATCAGAAATACATAGTAACAGAGCTAGAGGGAGAAAATGAACCAGTAGCATATAACAGTAGCATTATTGGCAATTACTCAGTAGATTCTTTCCTCGGCAATTTCAATGCTCATATGTCACCCTATTTAGAACACTCTGTTTTGTCCCAAGTTGAAAATTTTTCTCGAACTGATAGTTCAAAATGTATCAATTTTTTAGATAGTCCTGTAAATAAATCTTTGTTTTGGAAATTATTTTTTGATGGTTCTAAATCTAACGAAGGAGCAGGAGCAAGATGCGTTCTAATTAGTCCAGAAGGAGATAAAATTATGCTAACATGCAGACTCGAATTTGATTGCACCAACAATACAGCAGAATATGAGGCTTTGGTCCAAGGGTTGTACAAAGCAATCGGGTTAGACGTCAAGTACCTTCAAGTTTTCGGAGACTCTGAGATTGTGGTCAGACAGGTACGTAATACTATACATTGCTTATCAGGTCATTTAAAACATTATCAATCCTTAGTTCAAGATCTGACTGAGCATTTTATAGCATTTAATATTTCTTCAATTCCCAGACTCTAGAATGCAAGTGCAGACCTTTTGGCTAACGTAGCTTCTAAGCTTATTCCTTCAGAAGATTTTAGTCCAGATAGATTCTCAATAGAATTAATATTTAGACCATCTATTCCTGATAACATCACAAATTGGAGAGTATTCAACGATGATCCTGATATCGTAAATTTCCTCACATCTGAAGGATCCTACTCCAATCAAATAATTGACGAAGACCAACATGATCGACAATTGCAACAAGATAGCACTAACAATGCTATACCTAAGTCGGTAGTCAAGTTAGAAGACCTGTACGATTTGAAAGATCGGTTTAAAAGGTCTACCAATTCAAAACTCCAAAGTTCAACTTTGAATTACGAATTAGTAAACCTAGGAACCGATGCCAAACCACAAAACATTAATCTAGGTCTCGGCCTAGCCCCTGAAGAAAAATTAGTGTATATTCGTCTTTTGAGACAATATAAAAATGTTTTTGCTTGGAATTATGATGAACTCAAAACATACGACACTTCCATCATCCAACATACTATTCCAATGATCGATAATGAAAAACCTGTCCAACAAAAGCTAAGAAAGATCCATCCCAATTTAGAAAATCAGATAAAAACTGAACTCAATAAGTTATTGAAATCCAGAATAATCTTTCCCGTCAGACATTCTAAATGGGTCTCCAATATGGTACCTGTTAGAAAGAAAAACAGAGATATTAGGATTTGCATTGACTTTTGAAACCTTAACAAGGCCTGCCAAAAAGATAATTTTCCTTTACCACCTATGGAACAGATATTGCAGGCAGTGGCGGGCTCAGAATTAATGTCTTTCTTGGATGGATTTTTAGGATACAATCAAGTGTTGGTACATCCTGATGATCAATTAAAAAACACATTCAGAACTAAAAGGGGCACATACGCATATCAAAAGATGCCATTTGGTTTGATTAATGCTGGTGCCACATTCCAGAGAGCCATGGACATCACATTCAAAGGTTTAGTCAATAAATCTGTAGTAATTTATTTGGATGATATAACCGTGTATTCCAAGAAACGAAGCGACCATCTTAGAGATTTAAAACAAATCTTCCAACGGTGTTTAAGGTATGGAATTTCACTTAACCTGAAAAAATCCTTTTTCGCATTAAGTGAAGGGAAACTTCTAGGATTCATAGTGTCAAAATCCGGAATTCACATCGATTCCGACAGAATCAAAGAGATTTCTGAAATATCCTTACCTCACAACAAAAAAGCCATGCAATCTTTCCTTGGTCAGATCAACTTTGTAAAGAGATTCGTTCCAGATTTTTCACGAATCGTGTCTCCTTTGCAAGCCATGATTAAAAAGAACTCAAATTTTAAATGGGGCCAAGATGAACATGAAGCATTCAACCTGATCAAACAAGCTATTATTAATGCTCCATCTTTAGCAACTCCGAATTTTTCAGAGCCTTTTATTTTATATACATTTGCCTCAGATAGGTCATATGCTGCGATACTCACTCAAGAAAATCAAGAAAAAGTGGAAGCCCCAATTGCGTTTTTTAGTTCAAATTTACAGGGCACTGAATTAAATTATTCAGACGTGGAGAAACAGGCTTATGCTGTTTTCAAAGCGGTCAAATACTTCAGACCTTTTTTGCTCAAAACCCATACTAAAATTATAGTACCATTTCCAGCGGTAAGGAATCTTCTAGTACAGAAGGATGTGGGTGAGAAAAGGGCCAATTGGGTTACTGCCTTACAGGAATATGACATTGAGATTAAACCAGCAAACATTGTAAGAGGCCAAGGCTTTTGCAAAATGCTGGCTGGAGTGTCGCAAATTTCTGAAATTCCATCTACAAAGGTACAAATGTGTGAGGTAAGCCTAAACGATGCAGAATCATTATACACCGATATCATTTATTATCTTAAGAACGGGTATGCTCCTTCACACCTCGATCATACTAAGAAAATAGCTCTAAGGTTGAAATCCAAACAATATCAGCTCATAAATGATATTCTTTTTAGAATAGATTATGATTCTGTTCTTCTTAGATGTCTTGAGAAATATGAAGCTGAAAAAGTTTTGTAGGAACTCCACGATGGGCCAGCAGGCGGACACTATGCTGGAGATGCTACTGCACATAAAATCTTGCGCGCAGGCTATTACTGGCCCACATTATTTAAAGACTCGCAGAGTTATGTGAGGAAATGTCAAGTGTGCCAAACTATTGCTGGGAGACAAAAGAAGCCATCCTTGCCACTACAGCCGGTTAACATTGAGCAACCTTTCAGTCAGTGGGGATTGGACATAATAGGTGAGATCGTTCCTCACTCTTCTAAGCAGCATAGATATATCCTTACAGCAACAGATTATTTTACTAAGTGGGTAGAAGCAGTTCCACTCAAGACGGCTAATGCTGAAAATATCATTGAGTTCATAGATCAATTTATAATCACCAGGTTTGGATTGCCTTCCGCTTTAATGTTTGATAATGCATCATACTTTTCTGGAAATGAAATGACTGAATTTTCACTTAAAAAAGGATTCAAACTTAAATATTCGGCCAATTATTACCTGCAAGGCAATGGGTTAGCTGAGTCTACAAATAAAAACCTAATCAGGATTATCAAAAGAACAGTTGACCAAAATCATAAAAATTGGCATAAGGCTTTGATATATGCTTTATGGGCAGACCGAATAACGCAAAAAGCTTCTATCGGCACTTCTCCCTTTAATTTAGTTTATGGGAAAGAAGTGGTTCTTCCGACTCATTTGGCAATTCCCTCTTTGTCTCTAGTTCAATACATTGATGAAGTACCCACTTCCTCCTTACAGCTAAGACAAATGGAAATAATCAAATTAGAAGAACAACGAGAACAGGCTAAGAAAACCCATGCTCATCATCAAGCACTAGTAAAATCCTCTTTTGATTCAAACATAATGACCAGAAAAGATTTTCAGATGGGAGACTTAGTTTTAAAATGGGACAAGGCTCATGAAGAGAAAGGCAAACATACAAAATTTCAAAGAATGTGGCTTGGTCCTTTTCAAATTGTAGAAGTCATAGGTCCATCAACGTTTGTGTTACAGGATTTAGCAGGTAAGAGAGACTCTTTGCCTGTTAATGGACAAATTCTCAAGAAATATTTTCCATAGAAGATTATTCTTCTATTTTTGTAGAGTAGTTGTTTTTCTTTTCATAATAAAACTAGTTGTGAGTGGTTACATTAGGCATTTACAAATAAGACACCAATTCTCTTTCAGATTTTGAACTTTTCGCTTGTATAAATAGCAAATCTTTTGGAAAATTGATCTTTATTATTGATAGATACAGTTAAAGACTCTAGCCTAGATATGATACTAGTTTCAACTTCATAAAGTTTGATGAAAATAACCTTTTGTGAAGAAATTGTCTTATGTCAGTACAATGAAAGGTATCAATAACAAAATAAAGATTCTCTGTAGAACCGCTGTTTCCAAAAACTCTACTATTGTCGTCCATATCTATCTTAAGGAAATAATGACTTCCTCCCTGCTAAAGAGATCACAACTTTCAGAGGAACAACCCAAGGATACACTTCATCTTGAAGAATAAGAGGTCTCATCACGAGCCAGCTTATCATAATCACAGATATTATAAACTTGCTGACTTTGCCAAATACTGTACACCACAACAGGGCAATGACTCAAGATTGTTGCAATCAAAAGACGAGGGGTCTCATCATGAGCCAACTTGTTCATCAAAGTTATAAATCAAGTGAATGATTGTGTCATAAATTGGCTAGCAAACCAAGACATTGTTCTTTAACAATAAAAAGAAAATCAAAGCAATAAGTGTGGATGTGGATTCTTCTTTGAGAGTTGTAGGTTGCTTTAAGTAGGATACAGGATCATTGCTAGGTAACAGGTAACCCTGTCGAGGCTATAAATGCCTGCTGGCAGCAGAGGCTCTACCTACGACAAATGAGCATATTTAAAACTGGTTTACAGAGAAGACTTTGTTTTATCTTTACAAGACCAAGTAATGACTGATGTAAATACAAGGGCTAGCTTGAGGAAGCAAATAATCAAAGTTGAAAATAGTTGAAACAAAATGTCATTGACAGGTTAGAGCATAATGTACTTTATCTTTCCATAATAAAGTTTAACTTTCTGAAAAATTTTCTGTTTTGGAAGTTTAGAAAATTCAATAGAAAAACAGAGATAACTGGTTCTTCCAAGTAAATCGCCAATTGTTGTGGCCACCAACAACCCCCCTCCTTATTTAGTATTAGCAATAACACTATATAAGTGGGGACCCTTAGTCAAAAAATAAAAAAAAAATCAATTAGTGCTTATATGTCACTCCTTAAGAAATATCGCATCGCGCCAAGAATGATAGGGCATTTTCTTATGAGTCAAAATGATAAAATGCGAGATTGCGACGCGAACTCCATCGCATCGCATGCATTAATAAACACTCACATTGGAAAACCTTAAAATCGCCGATATGCGATATGCGATATCGCATATTGCAAAATTGCATAAAATACACATAACGATTAAACGATTAAGCAATCTGCGATCTTGCGATATTGCGATCTTTGCAATATTGCGATCAAACAACCTTGCGATAGAACAGCACGATGAAATTGCAGTAATGCGATACAGCGAAATGCGATACTGCGATGCAAATCGCAGAAACATTCCATCGCAGATTTTCCTGGCTCAATATTCAAGAAAAAGTTTTTTTTCCATAAACCAAGAACCAGTTACGCACTTTAATGATAATTAATGAATTACATGCCAGTTGTTAATAAAATATGGTTTTGTGTTTTTCGAAGAGCCAGTTCACGTCAGATGGCATGTTTTTGCATATCCGTGGCATTTAAAGCTTTCCTGTCATTATTTATTATCATCACTCTCTCCTCACTTGTGAACTGCAGGAACGAAGAACAAAAGTTACACAAAGCAATGTGCAGGAAGCTATGGGGAAAAAGGGTAAGGCTCCAATGTTCAAAGACAGAGAAAAGGCGCCCTTATAAACAGATACCGCATGCAACAGAGCCGTAGATTCACAAAATGCTGCTGAGCCATCCATTACAGATCTTTCATATACATCCATGGTTAAATGGGTACTGAGTGATGCTGATATCAGAGACAGACAGTTTAATGCTCAGGGTCAAGAGTGCACGAGATCATTATTTTTATAAATTTCGAGCTTTATACCCGATAAGAGAAAGAGGCGCAAAAGGCAAAATATGCATCAGAGAAGCCCAGATCAAAGAACGGAGGCAGTTTCCGATGCGTGATTAATCGCGCATCGCTGAGAAAATTGCTCCAGAAGGAAAACTTCTAACTGCTCAGTCACCTGTAAGCCCGAAAATTGCAAGAAAGCAATGATAAAAAACAAACTAGAAACAAAAAGCTAAAGAAAAGGCGGAAGCAATCCAAAGGGTTAACCAAGTTGAACTGGGATTATTACTGGGCATACACGATAAATCCACATAGTCAGTGGATGACTCTCAAGTATATCATCGATTTTGCTGAGAAGATGGTGCCAGCTCTTTCCAATTATGTTTGCTTAGCTCAACCAAAAGCGGAAGACAGTCAGCCGACTCTACTCAAGCAAATACTGAATGCTTGCAACGTTAAGGAGCAAATGCAGAAATAGTTAGATATTAGATTTAATTTTTAGAAATAGTTTTGCTTAGAAAAAGGGCGGTCATTTAAACCGCATCCTGAATCTTTGTAAATAAGTTATTTAGTTAGTAGTATTTAAACCCTTCTCATGCATTTAGAGAAGGGTCTAGAAATTTATCAAAAACTTGTCCTCAGAACATGCACTTTTGCACCCTCCGAGGAGGTTTTGATGAATGAATGGAACAGGATTTGTTGATGTTTGCATTTGATATCTGCTACTGATGTTGCACTTCTGTACTCTTAGTGGATGTTAGAGCAAAGAGAGATAAATCATTGTCGCTTGAAGCTCATGAGTAGGACTAGTTATAAATGGTACTTTTATCTCTTAACCATTTCTGCTTATGTGTTAAAGTGATATACAGTTTTTAGTTGTTTATGTATTAATGTATGAATGCCTGAGTTATCATTTGGCACTTTTGTACGGTGATAGATATTTATTTATGCTTAATGTATGAATAGTTCATTATGCGATATGTTTTTCACAACTGTTTCGTCTAACTTTTTATGTGAAGTGGTTCATCCTTATTGATTTCCTTTCTCATAATAACTGAATGATCTTTATTACCAGTTGTTATTTGAAATATTTTTAGATCGCATAATAGAAGAATTACTTCCCGGGTTAGTATAGACTTAGATGTTGCTGCTTATTAGATTAAAATAGCATAGCATTAGATTAAAGTTAGAATTAGAATATCTTAATTAGGAACTGTTAGATCAGGAACATCAAATTCTACACACACACACTCATAGATTTGGAAACTGGTCCCATATCCCCAGTCTGACCCACTATACCAAACGGATAAGGAGCTGCCAACCAAGGTCCGGACCGGGCGGGTATCCCCTTGTTGTAGACCCGATTTTTGGGGCTTCAACAGACCCCCACAGTCCAAAAATATCAGCGTTGCTTAGATAACTATATCTAATTGGCAGAAGGTCTGAAAATGATTCCTGTCACTAGATAGGTCTTTTATTTGGAAATCTCTGCCGGTCAAGGGTAGATAATTTAAGTCTTTATGAGGTGTGTTCATGGGCGCGACATTCAGGGCTATGGGGGCTTCCACATTTGGTTCTTGTGTATTCAAACTGGAATTTGGGTTGTCTGTGGAGAATTGGACTAAACAACAAGTTTAGGAGTCTTTTATGGACTAAACAGATTGTTTTCAACTCAAATTTGGCTTTCTCAGGTAGAATTTTCAGTGGAAAAGTGAAATTACAGGTTTGCAAGGTAAAAACGGATAAATACCTAGATTACGGAGGTAAAATTGCGTATTTGCAGGTCGAATGGCGGACTGCGGAGCACGACACTGGAGTTTCTTGGCCGGGTGACGAGCTAACTGCTCGAACAGTCGACTGGACATATTTTTCATAGAGCATAGTTTGCAGAAAATTTGGGTGAAAATGACACTTTATCATTTATTTAACGAAAATTATTTTGGCGGGTATTTTTTGGCATTTATTGAGCAGTTGACATCAGCATGACGGGACATCTTGTCACGTAGTGGAGGGTGGTAAGCAGTTTTACCCCAGACTGCTTATGGGCTAAAGTGGTTTCCGATGGGAGGGCCGCGCGCAGCGCGGGCGGTTGACACGCGTCCATGGTACGGGCACGATACTGCCAGTCTATGGGGTGGTAAAGTTCGGCGGATGGAGGGCTAGCGATATAGATCTCGGCTGTTGGATCTGGGGCTGTTGATCTGACGATTGGCGGTCAACGGAGTTGAAGGGGGGTTAATGTGCGGGGGCCCAATGTAGTATATAATGGTTTTAATGTTCTTGGGCACAATATCATTGGTTGTTGGGTTTTGGCTATAATTAAACCGGAAGGTTAATTATTCCTTTATTTGTGGCGGAAATGGTTCATAATAAGTTTCAGTTGAACTTATTAGTCCCAGACAAAAACAGTGCTATGGTTATAGTAAACCCGGGCGGGATATATAACATTTTGAGGATTATATTATAAATACATAATACGGGAAGGGGTCTATTTACAAGGGATTTAATATAATAAATGTTAATTTGTTAATATGAAACTTATTGAAAGTAAATGCACGCTAAGCATAATGTTACAAAACTTAGGCAAAAGGGGAAAAACAGGGATTTATACAAGAAATGAGGCCATTTCCCTAAGTAAAATAGGGATTCACTTAGGCCATTTATGAAATGGAATGAGATAAGTGGTTTAGAGGATATCAAGCAGATCCTAATATCCCTGGGGGAATTTAGTAAATGATTAGGGAAAGTAAGAAGGGGAGTTAGTCATGCTTTGCTTGACCGGCATCCATAGATTTGCCATGGTATTTGTAATAATAGTAAGATGACCAACTTGAGAGACAAAAATCAACCCCAAGTATGCTTCTGCAACACCAAAAAAGAAACTGCCTACCCATCCTACTGTACCTATCATTTTTTCTTCTTTTTCTTTGGGTGCACTTGGACTAGCAACCATTTTTCAGCTTTTCTTTTCTTTACATGATAAGCCTATCTAAGTCTGCACTTATTTCATCCAAGGCTCAGATTAAATTGTTGAGCTCTTTTGCTTCTCTACCTATCTACTTATCTGCCAAGTTTGAACAATTTGGACAGATTTCTATTCTCTATCTCTAAAACAGGAAATTCAAACATGAATTGGCCAAGATTAAGTTATTTGGCCATTCATCAATTATGGTAAAAAGTTCAACAAACTGTACATGATGCTTTATTTACAGAAAAAATAAATAGTAGTGGCATTCGGACTTGCACATTTCCTGGGTCTTTTTATTTGGGGTTCATTTCTTTTCATTTTTTCTTTTGACCATTCTGTTTTTTCACCATTTGATTTTTCTTTTAGGGTATACCCTCTTCACATTTTTTAAATTTTTTGATTTTTTCATAATATGGAAAACCTTTACAACCAGAAAAGGTATGAACATATTGCAGAGCTAATCAAGTCAATCATGAAATTTGACACCTATTGGTATAGGAGCATAACATTGGCTCCACTTGGGGATGACTTTCCCTATGGAAAGTCAAGGACAATAGGTCAGATGGCCTTCTTCATAACTTTGACTGTGCTCTGAAATCTCCTTCTGCTGGTTGCTTTATTTTATATATTACAGTTAAACTTACGAGGCTCAGGGCCTTCTTTTCAGGCTTCACCTTCATCAAGAGGTGGGATCAAAATATTGTTTTAGCATCCGACCATTAACTAGCCCTTCTTCCATCTCTAAACCATCTAGGTTCTTCAAAAAGTAAGTATTGTTTCCCTATGAGTCCTAGATAATAAAAGGTCCCTTCCATAGGAAGTAAAATTTCCCATGCTTTCCTTTGTCCCATTTTAAAACTTTGTCTCCTAAGTAAAAATCTTCTGCCTTGGTCCTCTTATAAAAAAATTTCTTGAGTTTTTCTTGTAGCACTTGGGATCTTTGGTACACCTCTTCTCTGGTCTGCTGCAAATGGATGGTCTGATTTATTCTCCTTTGAATGTCATTGGGCTGCACCTGAGCTTCTTGTAGTAATTTCATCACAGGGACTCCTAATGATGAAGTAAATACAGCCTACATACCATAGACTAATTCATAGGGGCTAGTTCCAATGGATCTCTTGGTAGTTAATCTATCTGCCCACAGTGCATTGGTGAGTTTCTTGTGCTAGTTTTTCTTGTTTTCTTCCAACACTTTCTTGATAATATTAATCAGGCTTTTGTTGGAGGACTCAGCTAGACCATTACCTTGAGGGTAATAGGCCGTGGAATGGCCCAAGGTGATGTGATACTTGTTACAAAAATTTATCATTTTCTTGGATTTGAAAGCAACAACATTTTCAGTTATGATCTTTTCAGGACAGCCAAATCGGGACAGTATGTTGGTTTGTAGGAATTCTATAATCATTGTATCATTGGCTTGTCTGGAAGGAATGGCTTCTATCCATTTGGTGAAATAATATGTGGCAGTGAGGATCCATTTATGTTGGCCAGAAGAGGGAGGATGGATTTCCCCAATGAAGTCCAAACCCCATTGTTGAAATGGTCTTTCAGTGGAAATTGGTCTAAGGGGTAGAGGTAAAAGTTTCCTTTTGCCTTCAAAAATTTGGCATTTGTGGCAAGCAGTGACAAATTTCTTTACATCACCGAACAAGGTTGGCCAATAAAATCCAGCCCTTAGGATTTTGTCTGCAGTTGATTTCCAGTAAAGATGTCCACCATAGTCCCCTGCATGAAACTCTTTGAGTACCTTGTCAGCTTCATCTTTTATTAAACAATTTAATAGAATACCTTCATGATTTTTCCAAAAAAGAGCACCATCTAAAATACAAAATTTTGAAGCTTTCATTTTTAAAAACCTATTCTTTGTTCTGGATAACCTTGGAGGAGCCTGCAGGTTTAATAATACACGAGTTATATCAGCATACCAAGGTAATTCTAAGAAGGCCTGGCTGATTTGTGGAGTAGCCATCTTCTATTCATTATCCAGTTCATTAATATCCAGGGCTTGGCAATTGGTTTCAGTCATGAGTTTAGCCAATCCCTGTCCTTTTATAAGCTTTGTGGGTTTTATTTCAATGTCATACTCTAACATAGTAGCAATCCATTTACCTCTCTTGCCTTCAATCCCCTCTTGGGTCAGGATATTTTTGATATTAGCACTTGGTACATAAGCTATTACATGGGAGTATAATATGTATACTCTGAAGTCTTTAATAGCTTTTACAAGTGCATAAGCCTATTTTTCCATGATTGGGTATTTCAGTGGTGCATCTCTAAGTGCTTTACTAAAAAAGGCTATGGGCTTTTCACATCCTTGATCATCTTTTTGTAGTAAAACAGTAGCAATGGTGTGTTCTGATGCAAATGAAAATATTATGAAGTCTCTATCAAACTTTGGACTTGTAAGGACTGGTGTTCTGGTCAAAGCCATTTTAATTTCTTCAAATGCTTGTTTAGCTTCTAATGTCCATTTAACCTTGGAATCTTTTTTCAACATATTGTTCAGCAATCTAATTAATTCAGCCAAATTAAGTATGAATCTTCTTAAAAAGTTAATCTTTCCTAGGAAATCTTGAAGTTCTTTAACATTTCTGGGGTGGGGTATTTGTAGAATGGCTTCTATTCTATCAGGATCAATTTTGATGCCATCTTGGGAGATTATATGGCCTAATAGTTTGCCTTCCTCTAGACCAAACAACGACTTTTTAGGATTTAATGAAATACCATACTTTCTGCATTTTAAAAACACTTGTCTCAAATGATATAAATGTTGCTGATCTGATTTAGAAAATACAGTAAGATCATCTAGATATATGACAGGAAAATCGTGAATTTCTTTTGCAAAAGCTATATCCATTGCTCATTGGAAAGTTGCCTCTGCATTCTTTAGTTCAAATGGCATTTTAACATATTTGAAAGTTCCCCATGGTGTTGTAAAAGAAGTCTTTTCCTGGTCATCCGGATGGACTAGAATCTAGTTAAAGCTTGAAAACCCATCCAAAAGTGAAATCCTAAAGGCACCTACTACCCTTTGTAAAATGTTGTCCATCTTAGGTAACGGGTAGGTCTTTCAAAGAAACCTTATTTACATTCCTTAAATCGACACACAATTTGATTTCTCCTGTTTTCTTCTTAGTGGGTACTAAACTCTGAAAATCTGATAGGAGCAATTATCCCTGCTTCATACACTCTTTTGATTTCTTTTTCAATTAAGGGGAGTAGTACACAGTTAACCCTTCTGAGCTTTTGCTTGAATGGTTTTTGATTTTCTTTGAGGGGTATTGTATGTTAAATTACAGAGGTGTCATAAGATTTCAGATCTTCATAGCTCCAGGCAAAAACATCCTAGAATTCTTTGATGAGTTCAACATATTTAAGCTTTTGATCAGGGGGTAAAGTTTTGGATAATTTTATCATTTTCGGATTTTCTTCAGTTCCTATGTTACAGTCTTCAATGTCTACTTTTGGAGGTTGCATCTTGGGTTTCTTTGGGATATCATTAGAATCAAAGAAATCTTCCAAAGGAGTTAATCCTGTGGGCAAATAATTGTCTTTTAAATTAATAACTTCAGATTCTCCTCCAATAATCTCATCGATGTCTACTTCTTTAAGATCTTGCAACTTTTTCTTGGTAAATTTTGTTGGGTGAAGTATTTGAGTTGCACTTTCTGCTGAAATGTCTGTTTCAATTTTATCTATTTGATCAACCTCACTAACAGTGTCTGTGTCTATATTAGTGCTAGAAAACTCTTCTTTTAGGGTCAAGAAATTGTTAATCTGAATATCATTGTCAAACACTTGCCAGTTCTTTACATTGTCAGGTATGGCTGGCCTATGTCTAATCTCAGCTGTAAACTAATGATTGGGTTCAAAAGGTAATTTACAAGTGCTGGCAAATGTTGCCAAGCTGTGAGCATGCAAATTATGTTTTCTTGGAATTTTGGCAAGCTGTGTTTCCATAAATGTATTAAGGATCTCAATCGCTGCTCCTCTGTAAGATCTTAATCTGGGATCATTTGTGAGGAAGTTCCCTTTTATTTGTTGAATGACTAAATCAGAGTCTCCCAAAACTGATACCCTGATTTCCCTTAAACTTTTGATCAATTTAAGCCCTAGTAAGAGGGCTTCATATTCAGCCATATTATTGGTGCATCTAAAGTTTAATCTGTAAGCATGCCCTTCAACATGATCATTTTCTAGATTGTGTACCCAAATCCCTGCTCCTGCCCCTAATTTATTAACTGAACCATCAAATTCTAAGTACCAAAGGATCTCATGTTCATAGCTAGTATCAGGAGTCTCAGAAATTTGTTTACTAGGGAAATCTGGCTTTTTAGTTTCATCTGGTTTCTCTTGAGTGTCTGATGTATCGTTGTTCTCAGAAATCTCTTGAATTTGAACACTAGAATTTTCATTTAAGATTTCTTCTTGTTCTAATGATATAACCTTGACATCAGTTGGAGGATTAATTTCAACATTGTAGAGAATGAAGGAGTCCATGTCAGAGTGCATGGAGTAGATGGGAAAATTCTGGGGTTTCTCCTGACTACTTACCACATATTTCATTAAAGTTTCTCGGTAACTCTTTGGTTGACCAAATACTGAAACAGTAGCATAGGACATGTCCAACTGTAAAGATCCTTGAAGCTTTGCACCCCAAGATCTAGACAACAACATGCCATATTTTAGTGGAATATCAGCTACCACTATGTCCATTAAAATGCTCTTGGCGGGGTATTGAACTAATGATACACATAAATCTTTGATCAATCCTAGACATTTGACCTGGCTTGAGTCAAAAGAGAATAAATCTTTGTATGGCCTGGTAATATCTAGGTCCAACTTCTCCATTACAGATTTAGGCATTAAGTAATCAAACATGGCATTATGAAGTATTTTATCATGTATGTTCAGACTTACATAGAAAGGAGGGACCCCTCCATCTACTGATTTTCCGTTTACCTCAGGGCCAAAAATTAATTCAGGTTGGTCATCAAAGAGATTTACTGAATCTTTGTTCTCTAAAATTTGGAGTGATCTGTTAATTTGTCCTCTATAGACATCATGTCTAGCCAATTCTATCAATGGAATGGCTATCTTTAATTTTCCTATTTCAGTCTCAAGATTGAAAGGTTTTTCAGTTTGAATTTTTGTATTTGGGACAGTGAGATTATCTTTTTTTGCTGTATTTTTAATGTTTTTCTCCTTTTTCGGAGTGGTGTTATTGGCTGAAGTAACTTCCAAGTCAATTTCTGGAGGTTCTTCCACATTTCCTTTGGGAGGAGTGGAAGTGGAAGGTGGTCTGTTAGGTTGTTGATTGTTTGATACATCTTCAACCATTGGATTATTTGGTTTAGGAGCTATTCTAGGAAGGGTTTGTAGAGGTGTGTTGTTGATCTTAGCTTTGTTAAGTTGCTTGGTTTCTTTCTATTTTTTGGCCTCAGGGACATCTGTTCTTCTACTCCTCAGATTGTATTGCTTGTGGACTTCATAAATGGCTGTATCATATCCCTCCCTAAAATCAAATGATTCACCTGGTTGAGTTTGGAATTGTTTAAGAGTGTGAGCTTCTTGGTCTTCTTGAGTCAAGAAAACTTGTTGTTCATTATTGAGGCCCATTAAGTTAATTTGAGTGTCTTCTGTTGGTTGATCAAAAGTTGAGGCTTCAACATAATTTTCCTGGAATGGGGGCCTAATGTTTTGGTCAGGCCCAATCTTTCCAGTATTAGGGTTTTGGTTTTTTCCGAAATTTGGATTTCTCCCAGTATTGGTCGATTGACAATCCCAAGGGGATTTCCTCTCAATTGTTTCTACTCTATCACCAAGTCTATCCATTCCTTTAATAATAGCATCTAATTTCTGTTCAAATGTAGAAGGTTCTTCTTTAAAAGGTATCCTCCTTTTAGCTCTGGCTTGAGCTCGTTTAGAAATCAGATTGGCCTCAACGCTGACTGCAATACTCTGCATCTCCTCTAAGTCTCGAGGAGTTCTTTCCCTAAGTTGGTATGCCATATCAGAATCGAATGCATAAGGGAATTTGATCAAGGCCAAATCTGGAGGAGGTCTAAGATTTTGGGGAATAGCATTGTAGACATTATTGAATCTGGTGTAGTAATCTTGGACAGTTTCTTGGGTACCTCTCTTTAAGCCTTCATATTCTGATAAGATGTGGAGAGGGTCTTTCTTCTTTTCCCATCTGTTCAAGAAGGTTTGATAAAGAGCTTGAGGGTCATTGATAATGTTTGCAGGGAGTGCTCTAAACCATGTTCTAACATCTCCAGTTAAACTTTGAACAAATACTTTCATTCTGACATCATCGTCATCAATCTCATAGTTTTCAAAATAGTCTGTCATTTTCTTGGTATGTTGTTGAGCTGTGTAAGTGCCAGTACCATCAAAATAGGTGATTTTACTTTGATAATCTTGGGGCATAGCCCCTGGATTTGCAGGTAATTGCAGGGGAGCATATCGGTTTGCCATGTTTGCAGAGATAAGTGTGACAACTGGAAGAGCAGGGATAACAGTGGAAATGTATGTTGTAGATGGAGGAGTGGGAAGGATAGTTTGAGGTGCTGATGGGGAACTTGAAGAAGCTGCAGCAATGACAGAAAGGTTTGGTGTTTTTCTAGAGGTAAGCTTAGATTGATTGGGGTTCTGCAAATGTTTGTCAAGGTGTGAACTAGCAGAATGTTCTTGGCTCTCCTGGCTTCTAAGGATCCTAGGAATCAGATTAGGATTTTCAAAGACAAGTGGAGGATTAGGATCCGGATTTGATCTAGTGTAACGGATTTTCTTTGGAGCCAGTTTCTAGGTTTATTTTCGGTTTATTTTTATTTTTATTTTTATTTTGGAATAATTTAAGAATACAACTTTGATATTCTCTTTTTAGGAATTTTTAGATATTGGAACTTTGAACTTTCCTAAAAGACCTTTGAAACAAGGAACTGATCAAGAATTTGAAACAACTTGTTCACAACAGATAGCAGCAACAAGCAAATTATTCAGTTCCCCAGTGGAGTCGCCAATGACGTTATCACTCAGGTTGTTCCCCAAAGTTGTAAGAAAGGGAATACAGCCGAGGTAACCACAAACCAATCTTTTAGATATAGATTCTAGCCAATCTACATCTAGGGAGGGCTCTCTCTTTATGATTTAGCATTGTTTTGAAATGTGTTAGGCTAGTTATGAAGTTCAAGGGTTTTGTTTTGGGTTTGGTTGGTGAGGTTCAATAGAATAGTGAGGCAAACTGAATATTTCAGTCCATTGGGCATGATGGAGTCAAAGAGGATGGCTTTCTGGATTTGGTTTCTTAACAGAGTATGGTATCACAGAGCAAGATAGTTAAACATGGAACAAATTTAGGCTGAAATCAGATGGGATGGACTCAGTGGATGAAGGGAAATTAAGAATCCTTCAACATATTGAGAGAGAGAGAGAATGGATGATTACTGGTAAGGAACAATTAAGAATTCCTTAGGAAATAGTCAATATGCAAGAATCAAGAAGCAGGAGCAACTAAGAATTCACTGCTTATATTAATTCTGAAGAAAACACAGAGAATAATAAAGACTGAAGACAGAGTGTAGTTTAAGCAAATTCTGAATTAATCCTTTTCTTTACCATTCAGATTATGAAACACAAATGATATAGCAAACAAGAAAACTATAAAACATGAGATATAGAGCACTTATTGATCCAGAGTTTGATTCAAGAATTCCATGACAAGTCTTTCTACATCAATTCCTCATCCAGTAGGCCAGACAACAAATGGTTTCAACAACTTTTTTATTCCAAAGTTTCAGTATTACAGCCAAAATCTATGAATACCCACCAACCCCAAATACTTCGTCTGGGGGGTATTTATACAAAATATCAAAAAATCTTGCAAAATATCTGATGGAGATAATATGCAGTGATGACTAATCCCATTTTTTTACAAAAGATAGAGACAAACAGTCTCGAAAAGAGGGAAAAGATGAATCGATGTTGTGCTGGCTGCTCCGTCTTCGTCGGATGTGCTGGAGGTAGGCTCCGCGAGTCGGTTTACAGCTATCTTCGACTGATACTCTGCACTGGCTGCTCCGTCATTGCCAGACCTTCTTTGACCTTGATCAGATATACTTTGACACGCTTGAGCCTCATTTATCTCTGTTTATCTTTATCACGGAAAAATAACCCAAAATATACATTTTACCCAAGACAAGTTTACAAAATCTCCAACATGTCTTCCCACCATTGTTGCTCTGGCAATTTATGTCTCTGAAGTTTCCTCAGTATTTCATCAGTTTTTGTATATCTGAAAAATTAGGCTGGAGCTGAAACAGATGTTTTATCTCATGCTCAATATAAAATAAGTTTTCTAAGTTATCCTAGAGAATTTGGCCTGTGGGGAGTGCTTTTACTCCTGAAGCACTTGTTGATGAATTAACTTGATCAACAACATATGTGTTCAACTTATGTACATAATCTGTGTCTTTCATAAGACGGTCATTATTTCCTAAAAGACTTGGTAGCCCTTTATTCTGTAAAACTGTAAACCTTTCCATGAAAGAATTAATTTCTACTTGCATATCCTGGCATCTTTTTTCCAAATTCTGCATTAAAGTTCTCTTGGTTAGAACTCTTTTGATTTCCAAAATGGTGCCTGTCCTGTCTGGGATGCTGAGTTGTTCCAGCTGTTCCCTATTTCTGTTATTCAAAAAATGTATGAGCCGGTTGGCTTGATCAGGCATTTGTCCTAATAAAGCTCTTGATTTTTGAATTTCTCCATGTGCTGCATTCACTAGGTCAATCTGCTCATAAATAGCTTGGATAGATGACCAAACATTACTTAGGGATTGATTGATGTTGGTCCAAAGAATTCCTTTGATTTTTTCCAGAGGCTTATCCATAGTGAGATCCTTCTCTAATGTTCTCACTTTATTCTCTAATGCTTTAACCTCTCTTATTTTCTCTGCCACACTTATTTTGGATTTATCATAACTCTTTTCTACTTTTGCCAATTGCTCTTTCACTCGTTTCAATTATGACACTTGGAGTCTCAATTCTTCCATGGCCTTTATCAATTCTTCTGTGCTCATACTTGTACTGCTACTTGGAGCTGCTCCTACTGATGTTCCTATACCTGTAATTACTTCTGCTGTGACTGTTGGGACATTTGGGGCCAATGCTGATCCAATTGTTGAGGGGACTGCAGTTGTGACTATAGGAATTACCTCAAGTGGCTGGGAGGTCGACTCTCCCTGCTTCTCTTTTAATGATTTTTCGAGTGCCTGCTCTGTATCAGTTAATCTTTCATTAAGTTTCATGAGCATGTCCATCATGTCTTCTTCTAATTTGTGCAGTCTTAGGGTGCCTTGAAGGAGGTAGCTTCAGCGGTGTCCTCAGGGCAGCAATGCCCTCTTTTTTCTTCTTGATTAGTGCCTTTATGCCTTTAGCATCTTGGGGGTCATGCCCCAGTTCCATGATGATCTCTTCCAATGTTTTGATTCTATTATCCTTAGCTAGAGAAGAAGCTTTTTCCCAATGTAACTGAGCTGTTGTGTTGTCTAAGGAACTTTGTAACTGGTGGGCCAACATTGCTTTGTCAGCCAGTGTAGAATAAACCATTTCTCCAGTCTGCTTGTGAAGTTCAATATGGTCCAATGGATGAATGTCTTTGGCTAGGACCTCTAAGTTTGTTATGATGTAATCTACTACAGACTGGGGTTGCTGTACCTTTGGCTTAAAATAACTCATTAACATTTTGCCTTCTTTAATGTCATAGGCAGACATTAACCTTTGCTAGTTTGAAGGGGCCATCTTCAAGTATTGATTGTACATCTGAATCCTCACAGGATCATTTTTAGCTTTGATTTCTATGAAAGTCCGTTTAATGTCTGAGGATTGTTTGCTTTGTGGCCTGGTGGACGATACCTCTACACTGTGCTGCCTTTCTAGCTCCTGCCTATGTGAGCTAGTTGATGTATCCACCACTGGGGAAGTCTGCTAGCTGACTACCCTCTCACCTCTTAGACTGTCTGTCATTTCTTCAATAATTTCCTCTTCTGACAACGGATTCAGTCTTTGTTTCTTTGCTCCTAGTTGCTCAGTAGGTCCACTGATAGGTGTGGCCTCTTCTCTATCTCTTTTCTTGCTTCTTTCCTCATTTAGAGGAGTTTGCAGTGCTGGAATTTCTGGTGCTCTAGTTTGGGCTGGAGGAATTTGTACTTGTTCCTGTTCTTTGGACCCCCCTGGCTGATCAGTCATTATTGGCTGCTCTGTAGTTTCTACCTCTTTACCCTTTGAAGTCCCTGTGACTGATGTGCTGGTTTTCTGTGCAGGCTACTGAGAAGTTCCAGCAGAGGATGTTCCAACTCCTGATTGTTGAGGCAGCTTGAAAGATACCTATCCAAAAGAGTCTAGGTCAAGGGTTTTTTCAAGATCTTTCATAGCCTTTTCCATCTTTTCTTGCTCACCAATCTCTTCTATTAATGTTCCTTCTACCCATTCTTCCTGATTTGCATACTGTTCAATTTTGGGATCTTATGATGTACATACACTGATAGCCTGTTTCTTACCCTTCTGTCACTTATGAAATTACATGGGTCATATGGCACCCACTGAAAACTCTTCTTCAATTTAAGGTGGTCTTCTAAGATATTTTCAGCATCTTGCCACGCATCCCTAGAATGGATAATATAAGGGCCTAACTGGTTTTTTATTCTCAGCTGAGCCTTCTTCTTTACATTACAAAAGTGGGTTAAGTCTGCATAGATGATCTGCCTGAAATATTCTAATGCAAATAACCTCGTGGCCACATATCTAGGCAACTTGAAAGGGCAGAGTTCACATCCATACATTCTGATTTCTGTGTGATTCTGGTAGAGGTACCAGTCATCTATATTGTACTGTTTGGAAAGCTGCAAAATCTTCTTCATGTCACCAGTAATCCTAGGAAGAGGAGCTCCTATCAACAAAGTGGAGGCTGGGTGTACAAATAAGTCAATGAATTCACTATAAGTATAAGTGGATTCATAGATATCATGGAAGACTGAGCTCCAAAAGATCACAGACCTGAAATTTCTTTTTGAGTCTAATTTCCTGATGGGAAATGGAAAGCTGTCTGGATGTTAATATAACAACAGATGGTATATAAAAGAAGTGTATTTGAAAACTCCTTCTCTATCCAAATTCAGGAATTGGTCATGGATTTTGTTGGCAATAAAAGTGGCATAGTCATACTTGATAGCAGGGGGCTGTCTTGGAGTAAAGATATATAATAGAACCAGGGTGATATCATCCACATATTCACTGGACTTGAATCCCAAAATCAAGAATATCTTGTCAAGAATGAGTTTTCCAGTCTCAGTGAACCAGGTATGTAAATACGGAGGTGGGCCTTGGGGCTAGCAGTTTGGTTTCATGAACATCTGAGCAATACGGGTTATTTCTGAGTTGGGCAATTGAGAAGATTTTTCAAGCAAAAATCCCATGGAAAGACAAGCAAGGGGCTTAGAGGAATGGAAATGTATCATCTCATTGATAGATTCTGCAGTTATGGAAAAAAGGACAGTTTGTGAAGGTGACATAACTGCTCTGTGGACAGGGTGATAGTTGGCATAGCATTGGTGAATGATGTCTGGGAAAACATGGACTGAGGGAAGGAAGTACATGGGAAGGTTTGACTCCCACAGTCCAAAAATATTAGCATTGCTTACATAACTATCTCTAATTTGGCAGAAGGTCTGAAGATGATTCCTGTCACCAAATAGGTCTTTTATTTGGAAATATCTGTCGGCTAAGGGTAGATAATTTAAGTCTTTATGAGGTGCGTTCATGGTTGCGATAGAAGGTAAGGAATGTTCCAGATCTAAAGAAAAATTTGATTTCAACAAGGCAGTTGGGAGGTGAAGGTTGCGTAACTACTTTCACAGATAAAACTTGGAAGGTCACTAAGGGATCCCTGGTAATAGTGAAAGGAGAAAAGGTTGGTACATTGTATTTATGAAATGGTATTTCTAATTCTGTTAATGCTTTAACCTCTACAGGAGAAGATACGACATTGTGGCATCATAGGCTCGGGCACATGAGTGAGAAGGGGATGCAGATTCTTCACTCAAGAAATTTGTTACCAGGATTGAAGCATGTTGATTTAAAATTCTGTGAGAATTATGTTTATAGAAAATAGAACAGAGTTAGATTCCTTAGAGTTGGGAAAGAAAAGAAGAGCGAAAAATTAGAGCTTGTGCATACAGATGTATGGGGACCTGCTCAGGTATCATCTCTTGGTGGCTCTCATTATTATGTTACTTTTATTAATGACGCAACGAGAAAAACCTAGATTTATTGTATTCGAAATAAATCTGAAGTATTTGATACTTTCAAGAAATGGAAAGCTTTGGTTGAAAATGATACAGGGAAAAGGTTGAAGTGTCTCAGATCAGATAATGGAGGTGAATATTGTAGCAAAGAGTTTGATAGGTACTGTTCAGAGAATGGAATTTGCAGAGAGAAGACAGTTACAGGAACACCACAAGGAAATGGTGTGTCAGAAAGGATGAATAAGACAATCATGGAGCATGCAAGGTGTAGAAATTTTTAATAATATGACACTTATTCATAGATATTATCCTTATTATACACTATTGCGGAATACATTCATAATACATAACCTCCTCTACTTTGATCATCAATTTAGCAGCATTAAAAACAATGAAACATCAATCGCATGCGCACATTAACACAGTATGTAACCCGAGTAAAGCATACAGCTGAAAACCCCACAGTATCTGTATATTATAATGATTGAGAACATGTAACAATACATAGTACAATACTCCTCGCAAGTACTCAGTACTATCTCCACCTGTTACACACAAAACAAGCTCAGATCCGAACAAGTCACAGGTTCAAATCTCCTCTGCTGCTTTGCCTGCCTCCACTGCACAATCCTGCAAGAGAATCACCCACACTGAAAATCATGTGAGCACAGGCTATAATTCCTTGGTATTGGCCCACACTGTGCAAACCTCATTGGCATAACTCAATCCCATGCATGTGCAAAATCTCATGCACAACTGATAGTCACAACTCACCCTTTCACTTACCTCTAACACCTGTCTCTATTGAACTGTCCATGCACTGAGTTAACTAATGTATTCTTTAGTTTCTTTATGAGTTAATAATTAGTGAATTAATTAACAATTAATTCACACAACTCATCACTAGTGTATTCTTTAGTTAGACTAAATACAACTAGTACAACTAAGTCAAACTAAACACAACTCCATCAACTCCACATCCAACTCCACAGAACTCACATGCATGAGTTCTAACTAAAGTCCTCCATGCAATAGCTCAACTAACACATAAAAAACCACATGATTCCTTCTGTCAGCTGCATGTGCGACATCTGTAGCTCGAACTGAAGTGCTCCAAGAGAATAAGATAAAGTTTAGAGTCCAAATATTACTAAGGGCTAATAATATTTGACTGTTTCTATTTTTAGCCTAGTAGTCTAAAAATAGACTTTGATCACTCCGCTGTGAACCAAAAATAGAAGTCCATCTATTTTTCCCAACATGACCAATCATCCATAAACAGCATCCTGCAACTCATAGACCATGATCCATATGTCTAAAAATAGACATAGTCTAAAAATAGACTTTGGGCCAAAAATAGTCTGCGGGCCCACTTAGTGAAGGCGACTCCTTTCCACTAAGCTTCATCATCTTGTTTCATTTTCAACACTCCCTCTCAACAAGATATGGATTATTTGCAACCCCTATCTTGCAACTTTGGAATGTTCTGCATGCAACACATCTGCCTGGTCCACTTGCTCCAACAACACTTGGAACAGAAACACTCCCAACTGACCACTCTGTTGGGCTAGGAATATACTCTGATGGTAAAGCTCTACCTGCTACTGACAAGTGCTCCCTCTTTGACATCTACGCTATTGCAACATCTCCATGCATCTCGCACCATTGCACGCCTCTCTGTGCCACCTAGCACTGTGAAAAACACTTGTGCCTCTCGCATTGTTGCAGTTTGCTAGCTATGCACTGTCTTGGGATTCCCTGCACTGTCGCTCTCTCTGCCGCTCCATCCGCATATGTCTCTACCCAATCAATCAGTTCCTGCTACTCCACATCGGGGCTCCCGTAGTAAGGTCTCATCCAATAGGTTGGGTACCTCAAGGATCCTACCCCTCCTCCTTGGGACAATCAATCCACATCACCCCACCTCCTACCTGGAGGTATGGCTGCATGCGATCCCTCAGCCCACCTGGCTCGAAGTTTCCCCCTACTGGAGGTCTCTGCATGAGTATATGTCTCTACTCAATCTCCTCTCAGCTTCCCTTGTTGTGGCTACTCCACAACCTCCTGAAGCTGCTGCACCAATCGTGGCTCCTCCACAATTGTGTGAGACTTCTTCTGGCTCTGCATGTTGAAAGGTAATATACACTCCCTCTCAACCACCAAGTCTCCATCAGTTGCCTTGCTGCTCAAGGCTTTGCATGCATCTTGAACCTCAAGAGCATATAGGTTCTTGACCCGTGAACCAATCTGCTTCACCTATCTAGTGATGATGTGTCTAAGGAAAACCTTTCCCTTACTGAAGACTACATCATAGCCTCTGTCTTCCAGCATCACGATTGACACCAAGTTTCTCTTCAGTCCTGGTACATACTTGACATCGGTCAAGGTAAGGTGAGCTCCATGCTCCCTCTGAAAAATAACCGTGCCTACACTTGAGACATTATACTTCTCATCATTACCCATCGCTATGAGTATCTGGATATCTTTCTCCTCCAAAGTACTGAACAAACTCTTGTCACCGGTCATGTGGAAAGAAGCTCCACTGTCAAGAAACCAACCACTTCCCACCATGGATGAAACCATGCATGCCAAGAGTGTGAAATCCAACTCAAACTATGAAGCAAGTGCCTCACCTTCAGATCCTTCCCCGGATCACTTCTTGGACTTCTTCTTTGGGAAATTAGTAGCATAATGGCCCAAGTCATGACAATGAAAGCATCTCACCTTTGACTTGTCAATCTTCTTCCCATCATTGGAAGAACTGGGTTTGGAAAGAGAACCCTTCTCCTTCCCCTTCTTTGCTTTGGTAGTCAAAGCGCAATTTCTTCATCAGATGCCTTTGATGAAGATCCGTCCCTGGTATTCCGCCTGATCTCCTCTTGCACAAGATCTGACCAAAGTCTCTCCCATCCTGGCAATTTCTCCCGACCATTGACAGAGTCCTGATAGGAATGCCAACTCTTCGGAAGACCAAGTAGAGCCAAGCTCACCAAGTCCTCATCATCGACAGTCACCCCCACACTTCCCAGCTCATCCCTGCACTGAGTGAACTTCGAGAGATACTTGGGCATACTGTCTCCCTTCTCGCATTTGATGTTTCTGAGTTATCCTTGAGCGCCAGCTTCCTCTGATCACTCTTGCTTTGGAATAGATCTGCCAACTCTTTCCACGTCAAGTATGGATAAGCCTTTCCATGCAGGCTGGACACAATGTGATCCTTCACGCCCTCCAATAGAATCCTTCGACACTCTGCTGTCTTCTTTTGCCAAGCATCAACTTGCACAGTATCAGTAGGCTTTGGGACCTCAACCTCTATGAACTCCTTCAGCCCATTATCATCCAACACCGCCTCCATCATGTCCTTCCATGCAATATAGTTCGAGCTTCCCTCAAGAGCATACTCCAATCGCAATCCGTTGAAAGACATTGCCACGTTGATACCAAGAAAACACTGCTGCAAATTCGAATTCCACCAGCTCAAAAAACTCAACCGCCTCTGATCTAAAATTCATGAGAACAAAGTATTTCTTGTACAGAGATTGACTGTATGGGATTTTACTGGATATCTCACCTTCCAAAGGAAGGATGAATCCAGAGGCTACCTGGCCCATTTACAGACTCTGCCTGAAGAAATAAGATGTAAACACTTTCTGAATAATAGATCTGATGATCAATCCCGCTTTGATATCTTGTAGAAATTTTTCTACAAATCAACCAGCTCTGATACCATGTAGAAATTTTGAATAATATGACACTTATTCATAGAGATTATCCCGATTATACACTATTGCAGAATACATGCATAATATATAACCTCTTATATGTTGATCATCAATTTAGCAGCATTAAAAACAATGAAACATCAATCGCATGCGCACATTAACACAATATGTAACCCGGGGAAAGCATACATCTGAAAACCCCACACTATCTGTATATTATAATGATTGATAACATGTAACAATACATAGTACAATACTCCTCGCAAGTACTCAGTACTATCTCCACCTGTTACACACAAAACAAGCTCAGATCTGAACAAGTCACAGGTTCAAATCTCCTCCGCTGCTTTGCCTACCTCCACTGCACAATCCTGCAAGAGAATCACCCACACTGAAAATCACGTGAGCACAGGCTATAATTCCTTGGTATTGGCCCACACTGTGCAAACCTCATTGGCATAACTCAATCCCATGCATGTGCAAAATCTCATGCACAACTGATAGTCACAACTCACCCTTTCACTTACCTCTAACACCTGTCTCTGTTGAACTGTCCATGCACTGAGTTAATTGATGTATTCTTTAGTTTCTTTATGAGTTAATAATTAGTGAATTAATTAACAATTAATTCACACAACTCATCACTAGTGTATTCTTTAGTTAGACTAAATACAACTAGTTCAACTAAGTCAAACTGAACACAACTCCATCAACTCCACATCCAACTCCACAAAACTCACATGCATGAGTTCTAACTGAAGTCCTCCATGTAATAGCTCAACTAACACATAAGAAACCATGTGATTCCTTCTGTCAGTTGCATGTGCCACATCCGTAGCTCAAACTGAAGTGCTCCAAGAGAATAAGATAATGTTTAGAGTCCAAATATTACTAAGGGCTAATAATATTTGACTGTTTCTATTTTTAGCCTGGCAGTCTAAAAATAGACTCTGATCACTCCACTGTGAACCAAAAATAGAAGTCCATCTATTTTTCCCAACATGACCAATCATCCATAAACAGCATCCTGCAACTCATAGAACATGATCCATATGTCTAAAAATAGACTTTGCGCCAAAAATAGTCTGCGGGCCCACTTAGTAAAGGCGACTCCTTTCCACTAAGCTCCATCATCTTGTTGCATTTTCAACACAAGGTGCATGAGATTACATGCAGGATCGCCTTTACAATTTTGGGCAGATGCTGTAGATATTGTTGTTTATCTAATAAACAGAGGGCCTTCAAGTTCCTTGGATGGTGGTATTCCAGAGGAGGCATGGACAGGTAAAAAGGTAAAGTACTCATTTTTAAAGACTTTTGGTTGTGAAGCTTTTGTCCACATTAACAAAGAAAATAGAACAAAGCTTGAGGCAAAATAAAAGAAATGTACCTTTATTGGATACAGTGTTAATGATTTTGGTTATCGCTTATATGATTATGAAAATCACAAAATCATTAGGAGTAGAGATGTAATATTCAATGAAAAGGTCTTGTATAAGAAACAATTGTAGGAAAAGAAACAAGAAAAAGAAAACAAAGAATACACAGTTCTTGATGATATCACAGGAAAAGTGATGGTGCCTGAAAATCATAATGATCAATAGCCATAACAACAACCACAACAACAACAAGCACTTCAAACACCTGAAAGTGGTGTTAGAAGATCTACCAGGATAAGTAGACCCCCTAAATGATACTCTCCTTCATTATATTATGTATTATTGACTGATTCTGGTGAACCAGAATGCTATTGAGAAGTAGTGCAGGTAGAAACCAGGAAGAAGTGGGAGCAAGCCATGAAAGAAGAGATGGACTACTTAGCACATAACCAGACTTGGGACTTAGTTAGGTTGCCTGTAGGTAAAACAACATTGCATAATAAATGGGTTTACAGGCTGAAGGAAGAAGATGGAGGAAAACAGAGGTACAAAGCTAGACTTGTAGTGAAGGGGTTTGCACAGAAGAAAGGTATTTATTTTGATGAAATATTTTCTCCTGTTGTTAAAATGACTTCAATCAGAACTATTTTAAGTCTAGTAGCAGCAGAAGATTTTCATCTTGAGCAGTTAGATGTAAAGACAACCTTTCTCCACGGGGATTTGGAGGAAGAGATATATATGCAGCAGCCACAAGGATATGAGGTAAAAGGGAAGGAGAAACTAGTGTGCAGGTTGAAGAAGAGCTTGTATGGCTTAAAATAGGCTCCAAGGCAATGGTATCTATAATTTTACAGGTTTATGTCTGAACAAGGTTATACTAGATGTCACTCTGATCATTGTGTTTATCTCAAAAGGCAAAATGATGGCAGCTATATTATATTGTTATTGTATGTAGATGACATGCTTGTTGCAGGTTCTAACATGCAAGAAATAAATGTGCTCAAAAGGAAATTGGCAAACTCCTTTGCAGTGAAGGATTTGGGTGCTGCAAAACAAATCCTTGGTATGAGAATAACTAGAGACAGGAAGAATCGCAAATTAACATTGTCTCAAAGTGAGTACATAGAAAAGGTGTTGAAAAGGTTTAATATGCAGAATGAAAAACCAGTTAGTATACCTTTGGCTAGACATTTCAAATTAATTAAGGAGGCATGTCCCAAGACTCAGGAAGAAATGGCTCATATGTCTAAAGTTCCATATGCATCAGCAGTTGGAAGCTTAATGTATGCAATGGTCTGCACAAGGCCTGATATTGCACATGCAGTGAGAGTTGTCAGCAGGTACATGAACAATCCATGAAAAGAACATTGAATGGTAGTGAAGTGGATTCTCAGGTATTTGAGAGGTACCACAAATCAAGCATTATGCTTTGATGGTTCAAACATTGCTCTACAGGGATATGTTGATGCAGATATGGCAGGTGATAGAGATAACAGGAGGAGCATAACAGGGTATGTGTTTACTATAGGTGGAACAACTGTCAATTGGTTTTCAAAAATCCAAAGTGTTGTTGCACTTTTAACAACAGAAGCAGAGTATGTTGCTGCTACAAAGGCTAGTAAAGAAATGATTTGGTTACAAAGGTTTCTGGATGAATTGGGAAAGAAGCAGGAGTTGGGCAGGTTATACAGTGATAGCCAGAGTGCCATACATCTTGCAAAGAACTCTGCATTTCATTCCAAGACTAAGCATATACAACTCAAGTACCATTTCAAACGGTCAGCATTGGAAGATGGACAGTTGAAGCTGGAAAAGATACACACTATCCAGAATCCTATAGATATGTTAACAAAAGTTGTAACTAGGGAGAAACTGAGAATTTGCTCAGTTTCAATTGGTCTTCAAGTATGATGAAGAAGATGAGAAATAGACAGGTCGAAAGTGGAGTTATTGTCTAGCAAATGAAGCAGCGATGGAGTTGCTATAATCAGTCTCCAAGTGGGAGATTGTTGGGTGTGGAGCCTGATTATCTTCTGTATTCAAAGGTTTCAGCCGGATGTATACCCCAAGAAGACTGTACACCCCTCCACACGGGAGGGTGCGGGGGGGACTTGTCCCTCCCGCGAGGGTCTGAGGGGGCTAATCCCCCCCGGCTGGGGGGTTCGGGGGCTAGCAATCCCCCGGCGTGGGTTCGGGGGTAGCGTCCCCGAAGCTAAAAATAGATGTAAAATTGCCTTGTAAAAGTCTAGTAATTTCTAGTCAATCTGGGTTGTTCATTAGGCAGATGATCTGACGGTAGAAGTTATGTTTAATTTAGGGTTTTTTGCCCTAGAAGGCAACCCCTCACTATATATGAGGGAATTGTATTGCATCTATGCATATCTGTATTCTGAGTGAGGAAGAGAGAGGAGATTGAGAGCAAAGAGAGTGTTACAGAGAATCTATTGTAGGTTGTATCTCTTCAATTTGCTGGATAATATAAAGGAATGACTGGTTGTTTCTCCATAGACGTAGCCCAAACTGGGTGAACCATGTAGAAATTTTGAATAATAAAACACTTATTCACAGAGATTATCCTGATTATACACTATTGCGGAATACATGCATAATACATAACCTCCTCTACGTTGATAATCAATTTAGCAGCATTAAAAACAATGAAACATCAATCGCATGTGCACATTAACACAATATGTAACCCAGGGAAAGCATACAGCTGAAAACTCCACACTATTTGTATATTATAATGATTGAGAACATGTAACAATACATGGTACAATACTCCTCACAAGTACTCAGTACTATCTCCACCTGTTACACACAAAACTAGCTTAGATTCGAACAAGTCACAGGTTCAAATCTCCTCAGCTGCTTTGCCTGCCTCCACTGCACAATCTGCAAGAGAAATCACGTGAGCACATGCTACAATTTCCTGGGCATATGCCAAAATTGCGCAGTCCTCATTGGCATAACTCAATCCATGCATGTGCAAAATCTCATGCACAACTGATAGTCACAACTCACCCTTTCACTTACCTCTAACACATGTCTCTGTTGAACTGTCCATGCACTGAGTTAACTGATGTATTCTTTAGTTGCTTTATGAGTTAATAATTAGTGAATTAATTAACAATCAATTCACACAACTCATCACTAGTGTATTCTTTAGTTAGACTAAATACAACTAGTTCAACTAAGTCAAACTGAACACAACTCCATCAACTCCACATCCAACTCCACCAAACTCACATGCATGAGTTCTAACTAAAGTCCTCCATACAATAGCTCAACTAACACATAAGAAACCACGTGATTCCTTCTGTCAGCTGCATGTGCGACATCCGTAGCTCGAACTGAAGTGCTCCAAGAGAATAAGATAATGTTTAGAGTCCAAATATTACTAAGGGCTAATAATGTTTGATTGTTTCTATTTTTTTCCTGGCAGTCTAAAAATAGACTCTGATCACTCCACTGTGAACCAAAAATAGAAGTCCATCTATTTTTCCCAACATGACCAATCATCCATAAACAACATCCTACAACTCATAGACCATGATCCATATGTCTAAAAATAGACTTTGCGCCAAAAATAGCCTGCGAGCCCACTTAGTGAAGGCGACTGCTTTCCACTAAGCTCCATCATCTTGTTGCATTTTTAACACTCCCTCTCAACAAGATATGGATTATCTGCAACCCCTATCCTGCAACTCTGGAATGTTCTGCATGCAACACATTTGCCCAGTCCACTTGCTCCAACAACACTTGGAACAAAAACACTCCCAACTGACAACTCTGTTGGGCTAGGAACATACTCTAATGCTGAAGCTCTACCTGCTGCTGACAGGTGCTCCGTCTCTGACATCTGCGCTACTGCAACATCTCCATGCATTTCGCACCATTGCACACTTCTCTGTTCCACTTAGCACTGTGCAAAACACTTGTGCCTCTTGCATTGCTGCAGCCTGCTAGCTATGCGCTGTCCTAGGATTCCCTGAACTGTCGCTCTCTCTGCCGCTCCATCTGCATCTGTCTCTACCCAATCAGTCATTTCCTGCTACTCCACATCGGGGCTCCCGTAGCAAGGTCTCATCCAATAGGTTGGGTACCTCAAGGATCCTGCCCCTCCTCCTTGGGATGATCAATCCACATCACCCCACCTCCTACCTGGAGGTATGGCTGCATGTGATCCCTCAACCCACCTGGCTTGAATTTCCCCCCTACTGGAGGTCTCTACATGAGTAGATGTCTCTATTCGATCTCCTCTCAGCTTCCCTTGTTGTGGCTGCTCCACAACCTCCTGAAGCTGCTGCACTAATCGTGGCTCTTCCACAATCGTCTGAGACTTCTTCTGGCTCTGCATGTTTAGAGGTAATATACACTCCCTCTCAACCACCAAGTCTCCATAAGTGGCCTTGCTGCTCAAGGCTTTGCATGCATCTAGATGCAACTGATAAAGGTTCCTGACTCAAACCCCTATCTTCTAGGTTTCTCCAGTTGTCTTGCTGCGCAGGAAAGCCTTTCCCTCGTTGAAGACAACATCATATCCCTTGTCTTCTAACATTGCCACAGAGATAAGATTCTTCTTCAATCGTAGAACATGCATCACTTCCTTCAATCTGAAGGGTTTACCAGACTCCCTCTCAAAGGAAATGGTACCGATACCGGTCGTACTATATCTACCATCATTGCTTATCTCGATGTGCACTCCAAGATCTTTCTCATCCAGATCAGAAAACAAATCTCGATCTCCTATCATGTGAGAAGACGCACCACTGTCCAAGAACCATACCGATCCCATCACACTTGATACCAAGCATGCGATCAGCTAAAAATCCAGCTCAAACTGTGAGGCTAAGGCCTCTCCTGCTGCAGATCCAACAGCTTGCTTATTTTTCTTCTTCTGTGGACAATCTGTGGCATCTCCATTCTCAGCTTTGATGTTTCTGAGTTTATCCTTGAGTGTCATTCCACCAGCTCAAAATTCAACTGCTTCTGATCTAAAATTCGTGAGAACAAAGTATTTCTCGTACAGAGATTGATTGTATGGGCATTCACCGGATATCTCACCTTCCAAAAGAAGGATGAATCTAGAGGCTACCTGGCCTGATTACAGACTCTGCCTGAAGAAATAAAATGTAAACACTTCCTGAATAATAGATCTGATGATCAACAACTCTGATCTCATGTAGAACTTTTTCTACAAATCAGATAGCTCTAATACCATGTAGAAATTTTGAATAATAAAACACTTATTCATAGAGATTATCCCGATTATACACTATTGCGGAATACATGCATAATACATAACCTCCTCTACGTTGATCATCAATTTAGCAGCATTAAAAACAATGAAACATCAATCGCATGCACACATTAACACAGTATGTAACCCGGGGAAAGCATACAGCTGAAAATCCCACACTATCTGTATATTATAATGATTGAGAACATGTAACAATACATAGTACAAAAATCCTCACAAGTACTCAGTACTATCTCCACCTGTTACACACAAAACTAGCTCAGATCCAAACAAGTCACAGGTTCAAATCTCATCAGCTGCTTTGCCTGCCTCCACTGCAAAATCTGCAAGAGAAATCACGTGAGCACATGCTACAATTGTCTGGGTATATGCCCACACTGCGCAGTCCTCATTGGCATAACTCAATCCATGCATGTGCAAAATCTCATGCACAACTGATAGTCACAACTCACCCTTTCACTTACTTCTAACACCTGTCTCCATTGAACTGTCCATGCACTGAGTTAACTGATTTATTCTTTAGTTGCTTTATGAGTTAATAATTAGTGAATTAATTAACAATCAATTCACACAACTCATCACTAGTGTATTCTTTAGTTAGACTAATTACAACTAGTTCAACTAAGTCAAACTGAACACAACTCCATCAACTCCACATCCAACATCACCAAACTCACATGCATGAGTTCTAACTGAGGTCCTCCATGCAATAGCTCAACTAACATATAAGAAACCACGTGATTCCTTCTGTCAGCTGCATGTACCACATCCGTAGCTCAAACTGAAGTGCTCCAAGAGAATAAGATAATTTTTAGAGTCCAAATATTACTAAGGGCTAATAATATTTGACTGTTTTTATTTTTAGCCTGACAGTCTAAAAATAGACTCTGATCACTCCGTTGTGAACCAAAAATAGAAGTCCATCTATTTTTCCCAACATGACCAATCATCCATAAACAACATCCAGCAACTCATAGACCATGATCCATATGTCTAAAAATAGACTTTGCGCCAAAAATAGCCTGCGGGCCCACTTAGTGAAGGCGACTCCTTTCCACTAAGCTCCATCATCTTGTTGTATTTTCAACAAACCACGTATATCTATGTCTCTCTTGTTTTATGCGTTTTCTGTGTTTATATTTCTGCAATATTTTATGTGTTCCATTGCTCCGTAATATATAATTTTCTAACTCTTTTATATGTGAAATTACTACCATTGTACCACATAGCCTTGTGGTGTTTCAACTGTAATATTCCAAACACATAAAAAAGGCATTGTCAATTAATAAACATATTCATATAACTTTGAAATTAAGTATCTGAAAAAAAAAAAAAAAAAAAAAAAAAAAAAAAAAAAAAAAAAAAAAACCATCTGCATTCACATTAATAATATATTTATAAAATAACCCAATAAAATATTGCAGGCTCGTGAAAATGCATTTTTTCCTATTTATCTTCCAAACCATTTTCTAAATCAATTAATAATATATTTATAAAATAACCCAATAAAAAAAAACACATCTGCATTCACATTAATAATATATTTATAAAATAACCCAATAAAATATTGTAGGCTCGTGAAAATGCATGTTTTCCTGTTTATCTTCCAAACCATTTTCTAAATAAATTTCCCTTTGCTTAAGATTGGCATCTCAGGAACGATATGATTATTTAACCAATACAGACACCCCTTTCCATGATAACATACTAAGATATTGTTCATATTTTTCAATCCACACATTCATCTAATCAAGATTGTTTGCAATGTATAAATGTAGTGCATCCCACTCTTGACCAACTATATTGAAAAATCATAATTCACCAATAAATATTAGTTACCATGGTCGGTATTCATTATTGATGAAAGAATAAAAAATAAATAAGTATGATATACACAAAAACTAAAAGTCTTATAAGTCTTATACTAATGTCTTATAAATATCCACATTAAATATTTATTTACCTCTCACTTATGTCATTATTCCTTTCCCTAACAAGTGCTCACCTTCAAATTTTTTGATGTATTTCACATCCCAAATGTAATCCACAGACATATTTTCTGCTAATATAGGAAGATATTGGCTAATATAAACCATGGATTGATATTCCATATATCCCGCCACCGGGAGAACCCTCAGTATGTGGTCTTTGTCTAACCAAATCCTTTAATGATTTCAAGTTCCTCTCCACCATCCACATTGACCTTGTGTGTACATGTCCACACAATTCAATCTCCTCAACATGGTGTATGAGGTAGTGTTCATGTGCATCGAAAAATGGCATGAGAGGTAGATAATTTTGGATTTCACACATTAGTCGAGGAATACCTCTCTTCTAATGCTTTACATCATATTTATGTATTTATTTCAATGACAACCATCTACAGATGATGCAAGAAAAATAACATGTTTCAACAAAACATAATATATTAATGTACAAGTAAAACACATGTCATTAAGTTGATCAAAAACTAATTGAAAAAATACTTGGCATGTAAATCGTCGCTTACCTCATGTATTTTCAAAGATCATATATAACTTGTTTGACATTGTTTTCGAAGTCTTTTCAGAGAGATAGAGGTAGAACATACTGTAACCATAAAAATGAATCGTTATTTGTTTGATTTAAACTAGAAAAAAAAAAAAAAAACCATAAAGATGTATACATACCAATATATAAATATATATACCAAAATAATTACCTTAATGAAGGGATGACAATCGTGTGTTTTTACCCCACCAAATTCACCTTTTTATGTTTGAAGAAAATCCTATGGAAAATTTAATTCTTCAAATGACCTCTTTTATATCACTTCTTTGTTTCTTTGTTAATAACCATGGAAGGTTGTTTTGGTATCCATCACTACTTGATCGTATCCACTTTTCATTACATGATTGGTTTCCACAATGCCATTACAAATTTTGAGTATTGTTTTCTTTATCCCTCTTACCATCTATGATCTGCCATAAAGTTTCTGTCACAGTCTTCCCGATATGCATTGTATCAAACAAATGGCATATTGTTAGGTGTTCATAGTACGACAACCTCATGAATTGAGCAGGATAACTTTTCATTCCTCATGGAAGTGCCCCATGTCCTTCACAATGATTTATGTTATATTCCAACTTCCATAGGTGAGGTGTCATTCTTTGTGGTTTTAATTTCCCATTGGAAATACATTTTTCAATAACACGATACCTATGGTTCTCAGAGAGGAAGAGCCTATACTTATCAAACACCTCCTTTTCTAAACTTGTTGAATGAAGATATTTCATCTTAGGACCACAAACTAGACATGCAAATTTAGCCTTTGTTTGAAGGCTTACAAGAGATGGATTAATGTAAATTAATATAAATGAAGGGATTATTTAAAAAACATGCATGATATGATCTAATTGAAATAATTATATACTATTAAAGTGCAATGGAACATTACATACCACAAAAATGTGTTAGTCCTAGGGCATCATGAATTGTCCATACAAGTATTCCATAGAATTGAAATTGCCTCTCCCTTATTGGTTTATAGATGTCATACATAGTGATGTCGACCCATAACTTCATTAACTTGTCGATAAGAGGCTTGATATATAAATTCATATCTTTAACTTGGCATTTCCCTAATTGTTTGAAATTAGACATAATTACTACCATGATATGTACATATAATTAAATATATAAATATAACATATTAGGCAACAAACAAGACCAAAAATGAAAATGCTACAATGTTTGAAAATTTAATATAAGAAAATACCTAGAATAATCATTGTCAACATAATGTGCTCCCTCTTTATTGATATCCAAGGAGGAAGGTTATTGCTGATAAAAAAATTGTTCACACTGAGTAAATAGACCTTAGCTCTTCAAACGGATTAACACCATTAGCTGCCAATGAAAGCCTAACATTACAAGGTTCATCTTTAAAATGTAGTCATTTTCCCTCAATTTTCCTAAATGCATAACCATCTACAGGAATTCGAAGAAAACCATCTCCACTTCTCTTTTGTGCATGGTAATCCACAAACTATGTTATGCTTTAACACTTAAACAATCACTGCAAACATGGAATTATGGGAATATGATGAAGAACTTTTGAGGCACCTTTTTTGTTATTTTATCAATTTGATATCTATTGTTATTACATTTTGGGCAATTTCTTTTCGATGCATGTTGTCAATAATATATAATATGATCATTGGCACATGCATTTATAGCTTGATACCCCATTCCAATTTCTTTCATAACAACATATAAATCTCGATATGTGCAAGGTAACTTATTTAGCAATGGTAACAAAAATTCACCTAACAATCTAGTACAACATAAAAAATCACTAGTTAGTGTAAATAATATTAATCATAAATATTGAATTCTTATTTTACACATTAATGAACACTAAAAAAGCAAAAAAATAAACCTTTCATGATATTACATTATACCTTAGGATCTATGACATAAAAGTTTCTAAAAAACCATTCAAAACCTTTAAGTTCACCAACAATAATGTTGCAGAGAGAATATTTGTTTTTCAACCTTCATAAAGTGGTGTTGTTTCCTTCTTTAGCACAAGTTCATCATCACAACTAACGTCATTGTTCTCATTGCCAAAGAAGTATTTTTGTCCCATCATCTTGAACTACGTGATTATTGTCATCTTCTTCCATATGATCATTATCTTGATCTTCCATATTTGCTCCATATTGTTCCTAAACTTATAGAACATCATTTCTAGTACTACTACTTGGCGCATTTAGATCACACTACCTAGGGGGGCACCTTGACTTTATAATAATTACAAACAATCATGTGAACTTAGTGTGCAAAAAAATTATATTATAACAATAAATTTTTTTACAAATACAATTTATATAAAGAAAATATATATAATCATCCATAAAATATAGCTTAACACCCAACGATATTGGTTCCCCTCTTCAATGTGCCCCTTCTCCCTACAATGTCTATAATATGGTTCATATGAAATTCTCCGTGGACCTCTACACCCAAAAAATTTGCAAGGGAAATAAAATTTCCCATCAATGAAACCTAGATTGTTAGTTCCCCATCTATTAATGTTTTGTGACATTCTTCCCAACCAAAAAACAATTATATAAAACAAAATTTGATTTTTGCTCTCGAAAAAGGCCTTACAACCTTTCATTATCATCATAGTTATATAAAGTATGTTGCAACATCTCTTACATGCAGGATATTTATATATTTATTTATCATTGCAATTGCCACATTAGATAACCAGTCAAATTCAAATATGACCGTCAAACAAACGGTCAAATTGACATCGGAATGAAAATTGCCATCTTTCGTCGCAATTACGACTACAGATGTTGTTCGTTGCAATCAAAACTCCTAAAATCGGTTGTAGCAATTGCAACCAATAGAATATGTAGTTGCAATTGCAATACCCTATAAAACATCCATCGTAATTCCATATTCTTAGAAACTGGTCAGCAGAATTGTGACAAACGTGGGGAATTTACATAAAAAAAAAGAATTTGAAAAATTCACATTTTTCTTGTATTTTGCAACAGTACGGAGGATACCACCAAGATCTAGTCCTATATATAGCAATGGAGTAGATGAAACCTCTTCTTAACCCATATTAGACCATAAAAAATCACTCTCCTTTAGTTGTGGCTTGTCTTTTAGGCTTTGTGGCTTCCTTCTTGGGAAAATGTGATCACAATATGAATTTTTATTGTGGTTTTTTTCTCACTCATGGAAGCCCTTTACCTCCAGCTGTCCACATATTTTGTTCACACAGGATAACACATTCAACCTCCTTAAAAGGTTAATGTAGCATGGTCATATCTCCTTTATTGGCCCAGAATAAGCCCTAAATCAAGATTGGTCTCATCTCTAGCTCTCTAATACTTCAACCCTCTTACTGCAGACTTCAACCGTCATGCTTCTCCTCTAAACTTTAAATTAGCCTTCTCGGAATAGGAGTTATGGTCTTATCAAGAGTATCTCAGCTTCCATGAGCATAACTTTTCCCTCCACTAGGGCACACCTTGGACAAGAGAAGTCACATCTCTCTTACACATAATGAGCCTCTCCTTTGGATACTTTTATATTTTTCTCGGGTCATTTAGGAAACCTCTAGATCTTAGGGTTTTAGCCTCTCAACCCATTAGAATAAGAAATTCATTTCTCTAGGTCCCAAACACACTGCTTTGGGTCCAAAACCCCAATTTGGGTAACTTTTCCAACCAATTCCTTTAGGTGGGTTTTCTGTAACACCCTCCTCTCAGGCCTACCCAAAGTAACCATGCCATCTAGGTAAACATGAGATGAGAGGCTACTATGATCATATTCGACCTCCTATGTGACCTCAAGGAAGTGTAATCGACAGAACATCACATACAATCATCCAACATCATCAACATAACTCGTAGGAGATAAGTCAGCCACTCAGACAGCCTATCCCTAGGTCCCACTGTTGTTTTAGGTCTCTTAGGCAATAGTCGCTCTCATGCTATGGGCAAGGGAGTGACTATAAACCTAAATTCTCTCTCGTAGGCCTACCTACCAACGAATATGGACCAAACTTGCCAGTTCTGTGCCAGTGATGCTGGGAATTACTTTTTCACAACCAGAGCTCAGGCCACTTCCTAGAATAGAATGAAAGCTTAGAATCAAGTAAAGTACATGGAAACAATGATGTAAAAGTAAATAGTTGATCAAGACCTTAACCAGACCCCTACTAACCATGACAGGCATTTCATCAAACATATCATCGACATGTAACCTACAAATGTAAACAAAAGAAATAAGTGTAGGGATGTCATACTTATTTGAGAATCATTGTGAACCATTGTTCCCTCATGCCATTTGTTTCATATTCATTTATTAGTTCATAGACACATTCTCTATTCATATATAAGTAAAAACATGCTGAGAGCCATAAAAACATTCAACCTGGAATAAGTGTTCCGTCGACCCTGGTTATTGTTTTTAACTTTTATTACATGGAATTTTCACCAGGGCTGTTACATTTTCACTCTCAGAAATACCTTTTGAGCTACCCAAAATTCTAACACTCCCTCTTAGTGAGGAAGTTATTTCCTTCACGCTTCCAGCTCCATGACTTTTCTTTCATACCCATGATCGTCTTTGCATGAGTCTTGAATTTCCTTTATGTAGCCATATCTATCCTCGCATGTGCCATGTCTTCGTTGTAATAGGCCTAACTTGTCTTGCATGGTGCATGATTGTCCTTGCATGCAGCATGTATTCTCCTTGCAACACCATGAATGTTATCTCATGGTTCACGATTGTCCTTGCATGAGCTAGAAAATCCTTTATCTCATTAGAATCTAAAGATTCAAACTTCGAAAGGGTGGGGCAACTAAATTTCCTTCGCAGTCTCCCTTTGAGCCTACACAACCTTCACTAGCTCACTCTGCTTCCTACGTACACTTTTATCCACATGCTCTTCAAAATAGATCTAATACCATGTTGAATTTTCCTTTGGCACTAGATTTGGTCTATGGCTAACCAGGCACATAAACACACTAGAAACCTCCAACTTACAAGAACTTTGCACAATGGAAATTGATGAGCCTCGGTATTGTAACAAGAATGCTGCAACTCCCAAGCTATCAACTTTAATTATCAACCTGGGTTTCGTACAAAATTAAGAGGTATCGACACTTTATGTGCAGCATACAATGTGTCCTTCCTTTATTGTCATGATGTAATGGAGTGCATGTACTAAAGTTAAATCCTAAACTAATTGCAGAAAATGAAATGTTCGAAATGGAACCTTAACCTATTGAAAGAAATAAAGTACAAGGAAAGAGACTGAAATCAAATGCTAAAACACACCATTTTCTAACTAACTGCTAAGAGGCTTTGCTTCAAAAGAATGCTAAGTTAACATGTATGCAATCCTACTGACCTAAGCATATAGATTCAAACCATCAAACCTTCTACTGCTGTGCATGTAAATGAATAAAATAAATTTGTTTTTCTTTTTGTCTTTTTTCATGTGAGATTGTGAAAGCTAATCTCTTTTGGTGATGTGGCAGGTGGCTTGGATATGATGGCGAATGGTCAGAAGGCTTGGGAGACAAGTAGGGACCCTTTTCTAGCTTCCTAGAGGCTTTTTCCTCATTTCAAGCTCAAAAACAGGGTTTCCTATAGGATGCTACAGGATTTCCTACAGGATGTCTTCAAAGCCTACAAGATCCTATGAAAACCTACAAGATACAGACGAGAGCAAAAGGATGTATGTTGAAGGTGATGAAAAGCTTAGGGAAGGTGGTTGGTGGATGGAATGAGGCAAGGGAGTGCCTAGGACCACTTCAAAACTCAAAACCAAAGTTGGGAGATGGATGGATTTGCTCAAAAATCTTGGAGAAGTTTCCTTGTGAAATGATGAAATTGGTGAGGGTTTAGTGAAAGAAAGTGAGGACCATGGGTGGATGAAGTTGGGATGAGGTTGCTGACTATGAAATCTCTATGTACTCCTGAAACACCTACACTGCATCAAACATTTACATTTACCCAAAAATCATGCAAACAAGAATAATTTCAATTATCTAAAGGAAACATAATTTCATGAGCTAGCTGTCTACTTCATGCATGAGGAAAACTTTGTAGAATG
Source organism: Pinus tabuliformis (assembly GCA_031772625.1). Classification (NCBI taxonomy): domain Eukaryota; kingdom Viridiplantae; phylum Streptophyta; class Pinopsida; order Pinales; family Pinaceae; genus Pinus; species Pinus tabuliformis. Next base: position 547,124,265 of record CM062805.1, on the reverse strand, counting down.
ATATAAAACATTGATGAGATCTAATGTAAGACTGAAGATAGAAGAAATGGAAATCAAATCCTACCCTTGAAAACTAGCAAAATGCTGACCTAAGTGAGGAGCAAGAGGGTTAAAATGGTCTTGATGGCATGGAGGTCAAGTAGAGGCCTAATCCCAACTTCAATGATGATTTTTCTCAATTTGGGCTCAAAACAGGATTTCCTATAGGATGCTACAGTGATTTACTACAGGATGTACATATTTACTATAATTCATCAAATGACCAAGAAAATAAAATAAAAATTGGATGGGACAATTTTTTTTATTAACTAGGATGTCTTAGGTCCCCATTCCAAGTGGAATCACTCAAAAATACCTCTGTTAACCCATGCTAAAAAATAGAAAAACATTACTAGTAAAAAATCTAGAAATTCGAGAACTAGTGAGCTAGTAAATCTAAAAAATGCCTAACCAAATCAAGTGAAAATGCAATGGGGTGATTTTTATTATGAACTAGAATGTTTTTGTGATCTAATGCAAGTGTAACCAACTCGATTGAAGCTTATTAGCATGCTCTAAAAAATAGCATAAATTTACTGTTCTTTGCCACAAAGGAGTTCCAGAAATCTAGATTTGGGAATAAGAAGACTAATCCAAGCAGCTCAATGATTACTATGAACTTCCAAAGCTTTTCCAAAGATGAAATAATGCTTGTGATCCTGCAAAATAACTTTCATTAACCATTTAACTTAATCCTACATCAAGAAATCATTAATACTAAATGTAGAAGTAGAAAGAAATAAAAACTAGAGATGCATGTGAATAAGCAGTGAAAAGAAGGAAATAAAATGATATAAAAGGGCTCCGAGGTTCCTGGGATGGCCAAGCCCAAGGAAACTCAAAGACCTATGGAGGAGAACAAGATTTAGACGCTGAACATGACACCAATTTTCATTATTTTCATCAATAAAATTACATCGCTGTGAGAAAATACAATGGAGCTGTAGAAATATGAGTTCTCTCCACAAAAACACTAATGAAAATCTCCCCCTAGGGGAAAATTCGACTCGGTACTTATACAAAATTATTAAGAATGAAATGGGATGGATGAATGATGAATAGATAGTGAATATGAAGTGGGTGGAGGGCTTGGAGTGCTATGATGATTTGGCCTTTGCAAAAATTTCTTCTTTTAACTGTTGTCCTCATTCCTTGAAATCATCACCCTTCATAATTTGACTTTTCAACATTGCATGAGTGAAGGAGTGCGTTGTAGTTAACTAGTTGAAGGTGGCTGAGATTTCTGACCCATCCTTTGCTTATAAAACCTCATCTCTCATGCATCGACAAAAAATTTCTAACTATAATATGCTCAAGAGAAGAGGTCAAGAATATTGCATACTTGTACCTACTTGATGGTTGTTGGAGAGACTTGCATGCTAATGCTGAGTTGATGTTGATGTGTAGGTGTTGGATGGTGATGCTAATGATCCTGATGCTGCTGCTAAGCTCTGGAGGAGCTTCTTTGACCTCTAGATATCCATGCTAAAGCTGACTGCAAATCTCTGGCTACTTCATCATCATATCCCCTCAATTTTTCAAAGAAACCCATCCAATTGTGCCTTGTGAATATCTCTAGTATAGGAGGGTGCTGATGAATCCTCACTGTGTTGATGGGTTCCCCCTGTCATTTTTCTCTGATGGATGGAGGTTTGTATATGTTTGATACCAAATTTAAAAATTCTGTGTATACAATTCCCCTAGACTACAATCTTTTTCAATAAACTAGAAGGCTTTTCTATATTCTTTTCACTTGGAAAATTTGGGAGAGTATAGAGCCTACCTCCTTATCACTGCTTGATGAAGCCAACCTCTATTTTTCCCTTTAAAACTGCTCACTGCTAATCCTATAGGTGTTGTTCTATATCCTAGAGGACCCTGTAGGTTTTCAGGGAATCCTGTAGGTTTTTAGGACAACAACTTGTTTTGTCCATATCTCCCAAACGGTAGAATGGATTGACCTAAAAAAATTTTAACATGTTGCCATCATCATTATGCACCTCCCCATAAAACAAATTTGGTCAATGAATACACGGATCTTGAGAAAAACTAAAAATGGTCGAAGGTGATGTAGGCCAATTTCTTCGAAACCGTGCACTAGAATTTGCTGAAATTGCTTGGGAATGTTACCCTCATCCATATGCATCTCTCCATAAAACAAATTTTTAAATGGATGCACGGATATCGAGAAAATGTAAAAATGGATGTAGGTGATGGAGGCTGATTTCTCGAAAACTGTGCACTGGAATTTGCTGAAATTTCTTGAGCCTGTTACCGTCATCCACATGCACCTTCCCCTGAAACAACTTGGCAAATGGATGAATGGTTTTCAAGTTATACAAAAACAAATTTCGCTCTATGTATTTATATATCCTATAGTAAAACAGAGCATCCTGTAGTTTTTTAGGACATCAAGCAAATTGAATGGTAGAAGCTTGAGAATGAGGGTGGATGGTGGAAATAGATGAGGGTGATGGATTGACATGGCCTTGGCCTTGTTGGAGCATTTGAGCAAATGAGGAGAAAGTCAAAATTTGACTTTTTTTGACTAGGATTGACCAATTTTCCTTTTGGTACCAACTTATTCATGTTGCTTGCAGATGTTGGAGAGTACATGCATTCATCAAAGAGATGCATGGAGCAAATATTTCTTTTATTTTATTTTTTCTCTTTTTTTCTTCCAGGCCTACTAGCTGCCTCGATGAGGTTTTCAACTAGTAGGTCTACCTAGGCGCCTCAAAGGAGGTTTTCACCTCGGATCCACTAGTAGAAAATGAGAAATTAGTGACTAGGTGACTAAAAAAGTTAGTCACCACAGCATTTCCAAGTGAAATAATACCAAAAATGAGCAATATTAAGTGACCGAACTAAAAACGACTAACATAAATCACTAATTTAGTCACGGGTTAAAATATGTGACTATCTAATAAGTAATAAAACTAAAAATGACTAACATGAATGACTAATTTAGTCTAAGAACAAAAATACAACTCCTTGACAAGTACTACATTAATATGAATCAGTTTTTTATGTTAGTCATCTTAATTGTGTCAAGCAATCTAAACTTACAAGTGATAGGGGATTGAAAGGTTGTTAAAAATTAGTTGAAAGGTTATCCTTCCTTAAACACTTCTTCATCTTCACATGTTGTATAAGTGAGCCAACTTTGCACTATGTCTCTCTAATAATTTGTAATTTTAAAAATATAGATTTTTAATAAAAAAAAATATTTTATGTATTTTTTTAAAATTTATTCATTGAATCTAGATGGATCTAGTTCTAATTTGAAATTAATTTAAAGGGAAAGTTTAATTTTTAAGACTATAATATCAAATAAAAACTGCTTTATTTCATACTAACCGACCCACATCCATCTTAACCCCAGATATATCAAGCATTGAGAGGGGTCCAATCTCTCAAGGTGCTAACTTTTTTTTCTACTGCAAAACTTGAGGAAATGTTTTCACCTCGAGAGATTGGATCCCTCTCGGCACTTGATAGTTATAGGGTTAATATGGATCTAGGTTGGTTATATAGTACTATATAATATTTATATTTGTATTTGTGTCTCTTTGTTATTCCTTTTCTCTATCTCACCCCCCCAAACATACACACACTCTCTCCCCCTCTCTTCCCCTTCTCTCCCTCTATATCTATATCCTTCTCTCTATTCCCTCCCGCTCTCCTCTCTCCCTCACTCTCTCTCGATGACTCCCTTGTCACCCCCTCTCTCTCCATATTTCTCCCTCTATGCTTTTCTTGTTCCCTCCATCTCCTACCCCCTCCAATTCCATCTCTCTCTCTCTCCTCATCTCTATATTCCTTCCTCTCGATCCCTTATCTCCAACCTCTCTCTATCTCTCCCCCCCCAAATCACTCTCCCTCTCTCTCACTCTTCCGTCCAAGTCTATCACTATCTCCCCCCCTCCCTGTCCTTCTCCATCTCTATGTCTCCATCTCTCTCCCTTCCCCTTCTCTCCCTATCTCTATCCTCTCCTCTTCTTTCTCTTCCCTCCTCTCCTCTCTCCCTCACTCTCTCTCCATCTCTCCCTTCTCACTCCTCTCTCTCTCCACCTCTATCTCTATATGTCTTTGTTCTTTCCTCCCTCTCTCTCCCACTCCAACTCCATCTCTCTCTCTCTCTCCTCTCTCTTCCTTCCTCTCGCTCCCTCTCTCCCACCTCACTCTCTCCCCCCCCATCACTCTCTTTCTCTCTCTCTATCCTCCAACTTTTTCACCGTCTCGCTCCCTCTCTCCACCCTGTTATAGACATTTTTGTGCCTCGCAGCATGGAGCATGAAATGTCAATAATTACAGGGATCCTCAGTCCCTAAACATGTTGTTCTTACCCCTAGAAGAACAAGGTCAGCAAACCACAACACTTCCCATCAGTTCTCCACCTGAAAACACTCAAAAACAGGCTATTTTTGGATCATGTCAGCTGCTCCACTGAGAATCTGCGCTGGAATGCAACTGCTCCTCCTTGTACCTGCGCTGAAAGTCAAATCTAATGAAGGCTACCTGCGCTGGGCGAGATTGGCCAAGTGGCACAGTCATTCTGCAAGGTGTCAATTGCCCAGGAAGCTTCCAAACTGACACTTGGTTCATGGGATTCGCCCTGTGATGAGTAAGAGGTACTTGATCTCCATGTGTAAGCAAGGATCTCCAAGTGGACTCAAGACTTGAAGTTTAACTGAAGAGGGAGAGGACACAAGGCAGCTTTATGTCAGTCTCAAGCTGACTCATCCTTTCTTCTTCTATCCTATATATAGAGCTCTTCTATGAGGTCTGAGGAGGCTGGAATTTTGTGCAAAGTAAGGAAGTGCTATTGGTTTACAGTTAGAGCTATTGGGTGATTGCTTTTATAGAGGTGAAGAGGAGATTTCTTGCTGCTGGGGAGGTGTTGTTGGATTGGAGCCATTGATGGTTGTAACCTTCTCAGAACCCTGTTACTTTTATCAATAAAGCTTTGAATGTTCTCCTATATACTTGTATTGCATTGATGTATTGTATTTACTTGTATATTTGATTCACTCTAATCCATGCATCAGTTATGAGTACATGTATCTTGTAGTCTTCTTCTCTCTGTTGTGCAGGATCTGTGTGTAGCTGGACCGGCAAAGGGAGCTAGGAGTTGGGAACAAGAGACAAAGAGAGAGGATAAGGATCGACAAAAGCGAAAGACACCGGTTGGTTAATCTTTTCTTCCTTCTCTCTGTACTTTCATAAAGGAAAACATTAAAGCTTTACTTTCAGTTGTTGCTAAAGACTGTCACCTTTAGAGTAGGGATAGGGTCAACCCAGTCAAGAAGTACATGTCCTCTATGGTCAAGGGGATGGTTTTCCCCCTAATCTGGAATACTTGGTTAATAGGATCCCAAGCATCAAGCATATACTGCAGTAAAGAAATCTGTGCTCTCATGCTAGAGATACGGAAGAACTTCAGTAGGCCACAGTTCCGAAGCGCGCTCACCGTGACCGGGTCATGGAGTGCAACCATGTCCTCTGCTTCATGTTCTCGTTCTCGCCATGTAAGGGACATTTTGTTTAAAGTTCCCTACAAGCAAACAAGAGAAGGAGTAAGTTCCTAATTTTGATGAAAAACTGGCGAAAAATCATCAAAAAACACATGCAGGATCAGTTTTTCTAGGCCCAGCGCAGGCAGAGAGTCTCCCCCTTGCGTTGAGAGGCAGTCTGCCTTAAGACCACCTGAAATACAATGCAAGTTTCGAAAGGAGAACCTGCGCTGATGCCAGGGCGCCCTGATGAAACCCCTGGGGCTCAGAAACCCTGAAAAATGTGCATGAAACTGAAAAAGGAAACCATGAAAGTGAAGGGCTAAGGTTTAGCTCCTACCTGGTCCAAACGGCGCCGAAAATCGTCCACAGAATCTCCCGAAATCAGCTGGTGAAAATCAAGGAAGAAGAGGCACCTCCAGAGCTCCAACAAGCAAAATGCAAATGAAATGGTAAATGAGAGGTAAAAACACCTTTTTATGACTTTTTACACAGTTTAAAGTTAAATATTAGGGTTATAATCTCATTTTCATGCAAATGTTGTCCATTTCTAACAAAATTTGTTGCAGCAATTGATGGTGAAGTACTACATTTGAAAAGAGAAAAGCTAGTAAAAGTAAAAAATCAAATTTGACCATGAATCGAGCAGTTTTACCATGGAATTTATGCTCGTTAAAAAATAGAAAAGTGTGAGCAAAAGTTTCCACCAGAGTTCAAGCTCATTAAAAAATGAACCTATCTCGGTAAATAACCATTGCGATCGTAAATTTATCAGCCTTAAAAACCTTGGTCGTGTTTTCATCCATCACCTCCACTGTCATTTGGCCGGTCGTTCACCCCCATATGTGTGTTTACCCATTTTGAGGAGCATCTGCGAAGAGTGATTTCATCTAGCCATCCTTGTGACACTACCGTGATTGGAAAATTCCAATTTGTACCTGGAATCTGCTGCTATCCCTGTTTATCACTCGTTCCTCAAAAGACGAGTCTTCTTTGAGCTCTTTTCACTGACTCGTAAAATATGAAAAGTTTGCCGAGTTTTGGCCTTCCAGCTCGTTAAAGCGACCGGAAAGCTATCCCTCCTCTAGATTTTAATCTTTTTGGACCTGAGGGATTATTGCACAAAAAGATCGAGCGCTTGTTTTGTTCGGCTCGTTAAAGCAATCGAAAACTCATCCCTTCTGTATTGTTTTATACTTTTTCGGACTTAAGGGATTAGATGACGAAAAAGGAATTATGGAGTTAACTTTCTGTACCTTTTCAGACTCTCTAAAAATGAAAAGGACCGGGTTTTCATTGTCGTTAGACTCGTTAAAATGATTAAATAGCGACAAACTTGTCTTTAGACGAGAACGAGTTTCCCTATCGCTAAGCTCGTTAAATCATAGCGATGGGCTTGCCCGAAGGGCAGGTTATAGAACAAGCATATGTTATCCTCCTCAAGCTTGACAAAAATAAAGAGGTACTGGTCAGAAATGACTGGGGAAAAATTGGGAGAACATCAAAGCTTAATGGTAGCAAGTCACTCTTGAACATGACACTTTTCCTCCGTTCCACATCGGGTTGGGTTGTTTCATTCACCGGTCTCATCACCATGGTCTTCGCCAAACCATCCACATTTGGGGTAATGCTACCGATCCATCGCATCAGTGTCGTTATATGTTCAAGAGGGGTCATTCTAAAAGTGTCAACCATGTCCCATCCACTGCCATACATTATCCTTCATCCATTCATGATCGCCACCCTGAATCATATATCACAGTTTGTTTTCACCTCCACTAAAATCATTAGCTCCGTTCCGTGTCATTGATGTGGGATTCATTAAGGCCCTCCTTTGACGGATCGCTTCTTGTCGACTTTAGCTCATTATCCAAGAAGTTGATCTAGGAACAACCCCATCAGTACTTTGAAGCTTGCATGCCTCAATGGCAAGTTTCTCACTTCCGGCGACAGGTATACATCAATGACCTTCGACCAGAAGATTTTGCGTGGCGTTCGACGCCAAGTCCTTTATTCACGCCACGTGAATTGTACTGCAGTACCTTGAGGGTCATTATCATTATCGGTGATTCCTCTCGCGCTTGTTAACGGTTTTCATTATTGGCCGGTAATCAAGCGAGGTCTTTCCATGTTCGACTTCAGCGAAATTCTCACATGGATCGACTTGTACTTAGAGTGAAGATCGAACGAGTTTGAAGACCCCGGATCTAGTTTCATCCATCCGGGCTGCGATACATATTCAGGAAATATAAAAGCATTTGTCATGTACATCATTGCAGCAGATGATCATCCTACTCAAAGGATGATAATTTCAACAGAGAATTATCAGTCTACCATCAGATGATCGTCTGTTATATGTACCAAAATGTATTTATAAAGCTGAGCATGGGAATGCCCGCCTCAGCTAGATCATGAAAACAGAATGAAAAATAATGTATTGTATTGTATTGTATTACAGGGCGCCTCCTCAGCACTGGAATGAACTTCGGACCCTCTAGATAAAGCATTTCACCCGATAAACGGCCTCATACTTTAGGGGGCAACTGTTATAGACATTTTTGTGCCTCGCAGCATGGAGCATGAAATGTCAATAATTATAGGGATCCTCAGTCCCTAAACATGTTGTTCTTACCCCTAGAAGAACAAGGTCAGCAAACCACAGCACTTCCCATCAGTTCTCCACCTGAAAACACTCAAAAACAGGCTATTTTTGGATCATGTCAGCTGCTCCACTGAGCATCTGCGCTGGAATGCAACTGCTCCTCCTTGTACCTGCGCTGAAAGTCAAATCTAATGAAGGCTACCTGCGTTGGGCGAGATTGGCCAAGTGGCACAGTCATTCTGCAAGGTGTCAATTGCCCAGGAAGCTTCCAAACTGACACTTGGTTCATGGGATTCACCCTGTGATGAGTAAGAGGTACTTGATCTCCATGTGTAAGCAAGGATCTCCAAGTGGACTCAAGAACTGAAGTTTAACTGAAGAGGGAGAGGACACAAGGCAGCTTTATGTCAGTCTCAAGCTGACTCATCCTTTCTTCTTCTATCCTATATATAGAGCTCTTCTATGAGGTCTGAGGAGGCTGGAATTTTGTGCAAAGCAAGGAAGTGCTGTTGGTTTACAGTTAGAGCTATTGGGTGATTGCTTTTATAGAGGTGAAGAGGAGATTTCTTGCTGCTGGGGAGGTGCTGCTAGATTGGAGCCATTGATGGTTGTAACCTTCTCAGAACCCTGTTACTTTTATCAATAAAGCTTTGAATGTTCTCCTATATACTTGTATTGCATTGATGTATTGTATTTACTTGTATATTTGATTCACTCTAATCCATGCATCAGTTATGAGTACATGTATCTTGTAGTCTTCTTCTCTCTGTTGTGCAGGATCTGTGTGTAGCTGGACCGGCAAAGGGAGCTAGGAGCTGGGAACAAGAGACAAAGAGAGAGGATAAGGATCGACAAAAGCGAAAGACACCGGTTGGTTAATCTTTTCTTCCTTCTCTCTGTACTTTCATAAAGGAAAACATTAAAGCTTTACTTTCAGTTGTTGCTAAAGACTGTCACCTTTAGAGTAGGGATAGGGTCATCCGAGTCGGATACTTTTCCCCACAACACACCCCCTCCCCAACTCTCTCTTAAATTTTATCACATTGTATTGTGTTTAAGAAATTATCTAAATTAGAAAAACTTAATTGGTTGTAAAATATTAAACCTATATTTTGGATCAATCATGTCAAAGAAAATAAAATAATGAAAAACTTTAAAAAATCATGCACTATATTTAATTTATTATAATTAGTCAATTGTATATATATATATATATATATATATATATATATATATAGATATATATATATATATATATATAGATATATATATATATATATATATATATATATATATAGATATATATATATATATATATATATATATATATATAAAGAATCGGCATAGATCCATCTTAGCTTAATTTTATTAAAACCTTATTTTAATTTCTATGGGAATATTTTTAGTAGTCGTGAGGATAGAGGATTTAGATATATCTCAAATTGTAACATTTTCCCTTTTAGATTCAATTAAAAAAATGTTGTAAAATTAAATTAAAATAAAATATTTTACTATGAAATAAGTTATGGTTTTTTGGCATGTGGTATTGATAAGACATGGTATTGGCCCATGGTATTGTAACAAAGCGGATTTACAAGTTAATATCCATGGTAAAGTGAGGGTGAATATCCATGGTTAACAATATTGTCATATTGTTATAAAATATTTGATTGTGAAATAATTTATGTTTTTTGGGCATGTGGTATTGTTATAAAATATTTTGATTGTGAAATAATTTATGTTTTTTTGGGAATTCCGTATTGATAATCCATGGTATTGTAAAAAATGCTATTTTTATACGTTAATAATATCTACCGTAATGTGGGGGGTGAATATCACAGTTAAGAATCTTGTCATATTGTTGTAAAATATTTTAGTTGTGAAATAAGTTATGGTTTTTGGACTTGTAGTATTGATAAGGCATGGTATTGGCCCATGGTATTGGTTGTAAAATATTAAACCTATATTTTGGATCAATAATGTCAAAGAAAATAAAATAATGAAAAACTTTAAAAAATCATGCACTATATTTAATCTATTATAATTAGTCAATTTGCTTGCTCTCATCCGTGGAATCCTTACCTAAGATGGATAATAGATCCATTTTCGCTTAAATTTATTAAAACCTTAATTTAATTTCTATGGGAATATTTTAAGTAGGCGTGAGGATAGAGGGTTTAGATATATCTCAAATTGTAACATTTTCCCTTTTAGATTCAATTAAAAAAATGCTGTAAAATTAAATTAAAATAAAATATTTTTACTATGAAATATGTTATGGTTTTTTGACATGTGGCATTGATAAGCCATGGTATTGGCCCATGGTATTGTAACGAAGCATATTTACAAGTTAATATCCATGGTAAAGTGAGGGTGAATATCCATGGTTAACAATCTTTTCATATTGTTATAAAATATTTGACTGTGAAATAATTTATGTTTTCTGGGCATGTGGTAATTATAATACATAGTATTGACCCATGGTATTGTATGTTAGGAAACCAGCTCACAAAAAGATAAAAAGATACATCAACGCCTTAGAATTCAGCCTCTTCGAGGGGACAACCTCCTTTACATTACACAAATGAACAGTTCTTCGATGATACAAATGACAAAACCTCCTTTCTATATATAGGAGTCTAAGGGCTCACAATAGAACCAAGCTGACCTAACACTAATAATATAAAGGCACAAAAATAACAATAGTGGGATTCTATGGGGCACAATAATAACAATATGGGGACAATAGGGGCACAATAATAACAATAAGGGATACAATGACAATAGTAATAGGGAATCACTAGTATTACAAGGACCTAACATGCCCCTCTCCTTCAAAAAAGTGTTGTCCTCAATGTTTGAGTAGTTATGGGTGCTTCTGTATAAAATTCTCATCCTCCCATGTGGAATCTTCAACAGGTAAGTTCTTCCACTTGATGAGATACTCTGAAATTGATCGATTTCGTAGCTGTCGAATTCTTGTTTCTTTGACTGCTTCAGGTTCTAATATGATTTTTTCTTCCTCATCAAGTTCTGGAAATATTGTTTGAACTGGAATCTTGTCACCTATAACCTTCTTTAAGCATGAAACATGGAAAACTGGGTGCACTCGAGAAGCCGCAGGAAGTTCCAATTTGTATGCCATAGTACTATCTTTTGCAACACCTTGTATGGACCATAATACTTTGGTGATAATTTATTATCCTTCTTAGCTTGCTTGAGGGACATTTGTTTATATGGTTGTAGCCGTAGGAATACCCAATCACCAACATCAAAACTTCTTTCGCTGCGATGTTGATCTGCTTGCTGTTTCATTCTATTCTGCGCCAAGGTAAGGTTATCCTTTAAGAGTTGGAGAACTTGTTGTTGATGCTCGATGTGATCTTCCACTGCTTGAACCTTAAAATTTTCTCTTAAATATGATGTGATGAATGGTGGATGATATCCATAAAGTGCCATAAATGGGGTTATTTTTGTTTCAGTATGGAAGGAAGTGTTATACCACCATTCAGCCAGAGGCAACCATTTAACCCATTGTGTCTGTTTATCAGATATAAAGCCACGAAGAAATCCTTCCAAACATTTGTTTACTATCTTAGTTTGCCCATTAGATTGAGGATGATAAGATGAGCTATGAGCTAACTGAGTCCCAAGATAAGAAAATAATTCTGTTTAAAAATTTTCAGTGAAAAATGGGATATCTGTCGCTTACAATAATCTTTGGGTTTCCATGTAGCTTTTGAATTGTTTCCATAAATGCAGTAGAAACTGTACTCGCTTTAAATGGATGAGATAATGCACAAAAGTGTGCATACTTGGTAAGTCTGTCAACTACCACCATGATAACACTTTTTCCTTCGGACTTGGGTAAACCTGTGATAAAATCCATTGAAACCTCCTCCCAACGTTGGCTTGGAATGGATAAGGGTTTTAATAGTCCTAGGGTCTTAATTGTTTCAACTTTATTTTGTTGGCAAACCAAACATTCCGCCACAAAATTTTGAATATCCGATTTAAGGCCATCCCAAAAAAAATCCTTCTTAACTCTGTGGTAGGATTTTAGAAATCCTGTCTGCCCTCCTAAGGAAGAGGTGTGCAATTCCCTAAGAATCTTTTGTTTGAGTTGGGAATTCTTACATAGGTATAACCGATCCTTGTACCATAACGAATCATTTTTCCAGCTAAATGTATTAGATGTACTGGGATCTTGTTGTATATTTTGAATGAGTGCCCACACTTCCTCGTCATTCTTCCATTCATCCTTTGCTTCATTTATCCAATCTGGTTGGATAATAGAAATGGCGCAAAGAAATTCTTCCACATCCTCATCTTTTCTTGAGAGTGCATCTGCCACAACATTTCGCTTCCCTTTTATGTAGATGATTTCAAAGTCATAGCCCAACATCTTTGTGACCCATTTTTGCTATTATTTTGAAGATAATCTTTGTTCCAAAAAGTATTTAAGACTATCATGATCTTTTTTTACCTTGAAGTGTCTTCAAACTAGGTAGGGTCACCATTTCTTAAGTGCATGTAGTATTGCCAACATTTCCTTCTCATAAATAGCTTTGTGTAAATACTTTCCTTTGATTGGATTACTTTCGAAAGCAATGGATCTTTGTTCTTGCATTAAAACAACACCAATTCCATTTCCTGAGGCATCACATTCCACAATAAAGGTTTTTGTGAAGTTTGGTGTAGCTAAGATTGGTGCTTGGCACATTGCCTCTTTAAGATGTTCAAAGGCCTTTGTTGCTTCTGGAGTCCATGAGAATGCATCTTTCTTCAATAATGTTGTTAGAGGTGTTGTTATTCTCCCATAATTCTTAACAAACTTGCGATAATACCCTGTCAACCTGAGAAATCCTCGTAGATGCTTTATGGATGTGAGGATTTTCCATTCCTTAATGGTTTTAATTTGTTAGGGTCTACTCTAACACCTTCATGAGATACAATATGACCCAGATATTCCACCTCTTATACTCCAAAGAAACATTTGGACATTTTTGCATATAATTGTTTCTCCTCCAATAGTTTGAGCACCATGTCAACATTTTGGACATGATCCTTCCAAGACTTGCTATAGATTAGTATATCATCAAAAAATACTAACACAAATTTTCTAAGGAAGGGGTTGGAAATGGAATTCATCAAACCTTGAAATGTAGAAGGTGCATTAGTAAGGCCAAAAGGCATGACCAAAAATTCATAATGACCCTCATGAGTTCTAAATGCTATTTTTGGAATGTCTTCAGTCTTCATTCTGATTTGATGATATCCTGAACGAAGATCCAACTTGGTGAAGTAAATTGATCTATGCAATTCATCCAATAATTCATCAATGACAGGAATGGAAAATTTATCTTTAATAGTGAGCTTGTTGAGCTCCCTATAATCTGGACACATGCGCCATGATCCATCCTTTTTGTGAACCAATACTACTGGAGCAGAGAAAGAACTTTGACTAGGTTGAATTATACCAGCCTCTAGCATTTTTGCAACCATACGTTCAATTTCACTCTTTTGGACATAGGGATATCTGTAAGGCCTGATGTTTGAAGGAACAATTCTTGGAATCAAATTGATAGCATGATCATGATCACGAATAGGCGGGAGGCCTTTGGGAGTCTAAAATACCTTGGAATGATTATCCAAGACTTTTTGGAGATCTAGAGAAATGGATGATTTCGATGTGGGAACCTCTAGTGAACATAATTATGCAATTATGCCTTGTTTTTCTTTATTTAGAAGCTTTGTCATTCCATTAGAGCTGATTATCTTTCTAGGTTTCCCTGCGATACCCCTTAATTCAATTTCCTTTCCTTCTGAAGAGAATTTCATGAAAATTAAAAGCTATTGTAGCCAAGGATTGTAGCCATTGGACTCCTAGTACAACATCAGCACCACCCATTAGAATGGAAAGCATTGGGCTATTCAATACATATTCTCCCATGGATAGCTTGACATTATGGCACTTTCCTGAGCAATTTATGGTTCCTCCACTTGCAACCATCACTTGACACTCTGGTGTTGAATATAGGAAGCAATTCAATTCTTTGGCTATCATATAATGAATAAAATTATGGGTACTCCCCGAATCAATCAACACTATTACCTTTTTCTTCTTGATACGCCCTTCTATCTTGATAGTTTGAGGAGTGATAATTCCAGCCAATACATTATAAGATATGGTCAGATTCATTTCTTCTTTTTCTAGGGTTTTTTCCTGGTGTATATCCTCTTATTTTGACGTTTCTTGTTCTTTTTATTCCTCCTCTTCACAATCTATGTAAAATAATTTCTTCTCGGCACACTTATGACCTTTAGTGTATTTGCTCTTTTTTATTCCAATTGTTGTGGTTTCAACCTTGTAGGTTGTGGATGGCTAGGGGTAGCAACACTTCCATCTTTATGATTGTGAGTGGTAGGCTTCCTTATTGCCATAATTTTGCTTTCCATTTTTCTTGCCAACCTGAATGACTTCTCTAATGAATTTGGTTCCCAAAGGTAAACCTCATGTTGGATGTTATCTTTTAAAGTCCCCATGGACATATCAATCCTATGCTCCTCTGGAGTATCTTTTACCCTTATATTCAATTTTTGGAAGTCCTCAATGTGCTCCATCATTGAACCCTTTTGTTTGAGATTCATCAATTGGCTAAAAAAGGTGTTGCTTTTTGTATCCTCATAATGTGCTATCATTTCATCCGTAAAAATAGCCCAAGTGACAATTTGTTTACGAGAGCAAAGCCATCAACACCGTACAAACTGATTTGGTTCCAAATATAAAGTTGCAGTGCGTACCTTTTTTGTGTTTTGCATATTATGGAGATCGAAAAATTGCTCCATCTGTAGTATCCATGTTCCAGGATCCTTGCCACCAAACTTCCTCATATTGATCTTTGGAACATGGTGGTTCTTCGATCCAACGTTAGAGTCTATGAAATCATGATTAACATTTATTTTGTTCTCATCATGAGTTTCCTTTACTACCCTTTCGCCATTAGTAAGCATTTCTTGTAGAAACTTTGTCAAATCTGTCTTCAAATCTTCCATGCCTGTCTTCAAATCTGTCTTCAAATCGTCCATCTTAGTTTCCACACCATCCATCTTAGCTTCCATGCTGTCCATCTTAGCTTCCACGCCATTCATCTTAGCTTCTACGCCTTTCTTTAAACCATCCATCTTAGCTTCTACGTCTTTCTTTAAACCATCCATCTTATTTTCTATTACCTTTTGTGCGAGTGAAATTTGTTGCACTTGGTTTTGTAATATTGATATATCATGTTGCATTTCTTCCTCTTCTTCATGAGTCATGCTAGAGATTTCAGGTTGCTTACTAGGTGTTTCCATTTTCTTTCTTTGGGGCATCAATTACCAATAATAATGCTTCACTATGCCCTTTGAATTCCTTCAAACTAATTTTTGAAACCAAGCTTATGCAAAAATTTAAGAAATACACACCTTTTTTCACTTGTAGGAGCTCGATATTGAATCTGATGTACCTCTGTAATTTTGGATCTCCCAATTTTGAAATCGTGACCTGCAGTAACCCTCGGTGTCCTCTTTCCAATGCCACTAATCTAATCCAAATTGGATTCTCCAAGGAAGAGTTATGCCAAATCTCCCACGGTGACTTGATTATAGACTAGTTTAGTAGAGCGAACTTGTACGACGTGTCACGTATCACTGTTTCGACCTTTGGATCCAAAAAATATATATAAGAAATTATGGTCTATCCTCTTTCTGTAATTTCTTACGAAATTTCAATTTGATTCTTAGAGAGACAGTTATGATGATTTTCCCAAGGTGACCTATTTTATCTTAAATTCTGGAGGCTGCAAAAACCCTAACTTCCTCAGATCATATCTCTGAAAATATAGCAAGACAAGCTCTGAAACTCGGAACCGAGGTTCAGCATGATTTCATCTGAAATGGGTTTTTTTTCGCTTCTGTAACGTTGCAAAAAAAAGTTATAGCGAAACTGCCACAATGGCCTATTTGGAGCAGCAAAACCCCAGAATCCAAAGCTCTGATACCAAATGTTAGGAAACCAGCTCACAAAAAGATAAAAAGACAGATCAATGCCTTAGAATTCAGCCTCTTTGAGGGGGCAACCTCCTTTACATTACACAAATGAACAATTCTTCGATGATACAAATGACAAAACCTCCTTTCTATATATAGGAGTCTAAGGGGTCACAATATAACCAAGCCGACCTAACAATAATAATATAAAGACACAAAAATAACAATAGTGGGATTTTATGGGGCACAATAATAACAATATGGGGACAATAGGGGCACAACAATAACAATAAGAGATACAATGACAATAGTAATGGGGGAATCACTAGTATTATAGGGACCTAACATTGTAAGAAAGGTTATTTTTTACAAGTTAATAATATCTACCGTAATGTGGGGGTGAATATCCACGATTAAGAATCTTGTCATTTTGCTATAAAATATTTGACTGTGAAATAATTTATGTTTTTTGGGCATGTGGTATTAATAAGCCATGGTATTGGCCCATGATATTGTAACAAAGGTTATTTTTTACAAGTTAATAATATCTACTGTAATGTGGGGGTGAATATCCACGGTTAAGAATCTTGTCATATTGTTGTAAAATATTTTGGTTGTGAAATAAGTTATGTTTTTGGACTTGTAGTATTGATAAGCCATGGTATTGGCCCATGGTATTGTAACAAAGCCTATTCACAAGTTAATAACAAAATCAAAATATAACAAATTAAATTTTATTATTTTTATTAATTTAACTTTTTATTATTAATTGAGGTCATATTTAAATGTTTACACTCATCCCAATATCATTTTTAACTTCTTCTTCTTCTTTTTAATTTAGGGTCTTACTAAAAAAATAACAAATTATTATTAAAAATAAATAATTTAACCCAATTACAATTTATATGTTTTACTTTATATTATAAATATGTCTTTTATTTTTCTATTCTTATTAAAAATAAATAATTTAACCCAATTGCAATTTATATATTTTATTTTATATTATAAATAATTCTTTTATTTTTTCTATTCTTATTAAAAGTAAATAATTTAACCTAGTTGCAATTTATATATTTTATTTTATATTATAAATATTTCTTTTATTTTTTCTATTATAAATATTTCTTTTCTTTTTCATTTCCAGTTTAGCATTAGGTTCAATAAAATATTCACATTACAACATCACAGTGTATCACTGTATTTTTCTCTGCCTTGTCCATATCTCTGTGGAAATTCCAGAAGAAGGAAGACCATCAACGTGATCTATGGATTTCATGGGATTCCAACCCCATATGGAGTTTGCATGGGAAACACCTTAGGAGAGAATCAATGATTAGATGGAGCAAGGGCAAGGTCACTGAGCGTGGATATTTTGGTAATTTGTACATGGGTATGAATTTGGACTATGTTCTTCCTTTTAACTAAAGAGGATTTTTGTTTGTATGGGTAAATAATTTCGAAGGTTTATATGATCAAACCATACATTTTATCTAGAGTTGAGGGTTTAATGATTATGCTAAGGGCAAGGTCACTGGCGTGGATATTTTGGTAATTTGTACATGGGTATGAATTTGGACTCTGTTCTTACTTTTTACTAAAGAGGATTTTTGTTCTTATGGGTAAATAATTTCAAGGGTTTATATGATCAAAGCATAAATTTTATTTAGAGTTGAGGGTTTAATGATTATGATATTTTGGTAATTTGTACATGGGTATGAATTTGGACTATGTTCTTCCTTTTTACTAAAGAGCATTTTTGTTCCTATGGGTAAATAATTTTGAGGGTTTATATGATCAAATCATAATTTTTATCTAGAGTTAAGAGTTTAATGATTATGATAATGCAGATCTTGATTGCGGCCAACAATTCATCAAAAGGCAATGCACAAGTAAGCATTTTGCATGTCCTTATTGTACAAAGGGTTTAATGATTATGATAATGCAGATCTTGATTGCGGCCAACAATTCATCAAAAGACAATGGACAAGTAAGCATTTTGCATGTCCTTATTGTACAGATCAATTCGCTCCTCCCTAACTTTTCTAGGGTCAGAATGCATGAAATTTTATTTTTTCTTTTCACCTTTTTTTTAGTGGTTGATTGTTTGTGTAATGGACTCTACCATGCCCAAATTAAAAGGGCTCAAGTGATGCAAGAAAATTTTCTGGTAGGATGCAAATGCTAGACCTTCCTCAAACTTTGTTACATGAAATTAAAATTTCTTGTAATCATGAACATAAAATATTTTCTGTTTCATCCTTAGATTCTAATCTCAATGCCTATAGTTTTAAACCATGTTACTATATTTTAAGTAGAATATACTTAGATCCATTAAACCTTACAACTCTCCAAAGCTTAGGTTAATTTCAGCTAAAAAGAAGGAACTTGAACGACTTTTGCAATTTAGATTCAATTCTTACAGACAATGATTAAAAATGGAAGAACTCAATGGTCTGATAACTTTTACCCACCCATCAATTTTGAAGACCTTTGTTATTATTCTGAACCTAAACAAAGAGAGTAGAAGAAGATGAGGAGCCTGGATGAGGTGGACCTTAACCTGCTTGATACTTTTAAAAAGTTGGGCATGCCCTTGACTAGAAGAAGAGATTGACCAATGTTATTTGTATATATTTTTTTCAACAATGTTTTCATTGCTACCATGCATAGGTAGACTCTATCGGTAGTTGAGGTTATATTTTGTTTGTTATAAGAGGTAATTTAGGAGTATCTTTATCTAGTTAGGAAGTAGCTTGGCAGGGTTGTTGCTCTTGCTGATAACTATTTTTTTCTAAGTTAGGCTAATTCTATTACTCAAAAAATATTGTACAGTGAGGCCTTCGCCTGTGCCTATCCATGCCTGAGTGATGGCGTAAAACAACAGAGACAAAGTCTGGTATTCCCATAATGGGAAACCAGTCTGAATCAAAAAACGATTTCAAAATTTAACTTGCTGCCCACACAGGGGAAACCAACAAATGCGCACAGTTTTTTAGCAGTGTTCATAGTGAAACAGAAACCTAAACCAGCTAAGGAACCTAAAACCAGCAGTTTTTTTTCCCGGAACCCCATTAAGAAAAAACTAGAAAGCAAAGTTCCAAAAACCTGAGAAAATAAACACGTGGCGAACACATGGCGAGCTGTGTGGCGAGTTGTTTTGCAGACACGCAGCAAGCAAAGTGGCTGACTAGGAGCGAGGCGGAGACGACGGGTGTTCCTCCATGATGAAGCACCTATAATCCTCCATGTCACCACCTGCCTGTTGCGAGGCCTCCGTGTTGCCTACCTGTTGCGCCGGATGTTCCTCCTCGATGAAACAGCGATAAGGGTCCATGGCCTCGTCTGCGTGCTGGTCCTTTTCCGCCTCCTTCCCCGCTTGTCCCGTCTCCTTCTCCGTGTGCCTCTTCCCTGCTCTGTGGGTGCTCGTCTGAGCCATGTCTAGTTCTGCTTTGGTGTGGCCACCTCCTTTAGTGGTGCGACCACCACCCGCAGTGTCCTGTCTCTCAATTGCTCTGGTGCGACCACCACCCGCAGTGGCTTGCTCCTCAATTGCTCTGGTGCTACCACCACCCGCAGTGGCTTGTCCCTCAATTGCTTGCTCCGTCTCATGAAAGAAAATGGAGATGGTAGCAGTGATGATGGGCCTGTTCAGGGCTGAACGAAATGTGAATTAGGCATTCTAGGGATGCAGTTGTGGATTGGATGGAGTGCCACTGGGAGGCGAGGCAAAAATGGAAGGAATGTTGCTGGGAGGTGAGGTAGGGGCCAGCGAATGGAGGCAGTAAGATTGAGAGTGGCCTCTTCCACTACGGGTGTTTGGGTAGTGCCCAGGAGTCTGCTCGGCTAGAGAGGAAGTGGAATCAGAAACTGGAGAATGTTGGGGACGAGTCAGGCTTCCTCTGCTTCCTCCCCTGCGGCTGCACATACGGTGTCGCATTCTCGGCATATTGTCTTCAGAAGTTTGAGAATTCCTTCCGGGATTGGGCTTAGAGTGATGCAGAGACTCAGTTGAATTTGCGGGCTGCTCAGCGGAGGGATTAACAACAAAGGCTGAATGGAAGACAAAATGGCAATCCAGGCTCTGGGTGAAGTGAATTTCGTGGCCAAAATCAATGTAGCAGAGGAGGTGGCAGCGTCTCCCAGTGGTTGTGCGGGAGTTGGGTGCTGCAGCGACTTGAGGGCAGAGGCATTGCAGTGGCAGAGGATGATGGACAGGTGCAACGGTGAAATTGTCCCTGGAATTCATGTTTGCACAGAGCCGAGGTGGGTGGTTGCTTACAGGTTGGAGACGGTGCCCCCTTAAATTGCATTTATGGCTATTGTTAATGCCAATTTTAGACCACTATGCCAGTCTACGGAAGGCCATGTGGTCTAGCCACATGCCAATCCAATCGACTGCCACCTCATTGTCCTTGTTGATCACTCGCATCCGGGACTCTTACTGATAACTATTACGCTGCATTGTATTTTTATTTTTTTAGTGATAGCTCCTTCTATTAAATCTCCAAGCACACTTTGTCACCCATGGAATATCCACTTATTTCCATATGAATGAGGTGGAGACCAGGAATTTTGAGAGGAATCTTATTTTTGTATATGAGAGGAGTTATGTGAGGTGAGAGGAGTTTTGTGACATATATTGAAGGATGAACTATACCATTTTATGACACCAATCATATCCATGCCACAGTAGTGTTATAGAGATTTTTGGGCACTACAACCCCAAGCATAAATGTCCATAAACGAAGGGATCCTAAGTCCCTAAAGGTGTTGTTCCAACCCCTAAAAGAACAAGGTCAACTGATTACAGCATCTCCTAGAAGTTCTCCATGAAAAACTACTCAGAACTGGTCAAAACTGGACTATTTCACCTGCTCCATAGGCAAAGTACGTTGCATCCCACCTGAATACACACAGTAGGTGCGATGCATGTCAAAAAACCTTTCTATGGGGTGCAATGGGCGAGAAGGGACAAATGGCAAGGTCAATCCGCAAGGTGGAGGAGCATGGAATCTTCCAGAAACCTCTCCTGTGACACTTGCCTCTCTGAATTCGACCAGGGATGAGTAAGAGATCATCAATCTCCAAGTGGAATCAAGAACTATCAGAGGGAAGACACTAATCAAATCTCAAAAGCTAACTCACCTCCCTTGCAGACATCTCTATATGGATCCCTCATCCCAGAGATCCAGAGGCTGGAATTTTGTATCTTGTAAGGAAGTGTTGTTGGTTTCTTGGTGCAATATCATAGTGTTGGGTGATCTAAGCTTTTCATGAGGTGAAGAAGGGCTTTCTTGTTGGGAGGATAATGCTGGGTCAGAACAATTGGTTGTAATCCTCTTTGCTCTTTCTTGATTATTAATAAAGCTATTCAAGTTTTCCTCCACATTCTTGTATGATTGATGATTTATGCATTTGTGTGGTCAATGTACATCTGATCCTATATTGTTTATGATAATAGATCTATGTTCTTGGATCGTGTTATGCTGCTTTGATTCTACAGGTACTCTTTGAATCTGGGTAGACAAGGAAGCGAGTGGCAAAGACCTACCAGAAGAGAGAGGAATCAAGCAAGGAACCAAGCGCAAGACAGAGGTTGGTCTCCTTATTCTTCTCTTATCTATTTCTCATAAAGGAAAACGAAAGTAGTTTTTAGTGTGTTTGTTTCTAAGGTAGCTACCAGCCTTAGTGGGACTAGTAGCTCTATATAGACACTAGTTTTCCTGATAACAAGTAGTGGATCTCTATTGCACTGAGGGACCAATGATAAAGTATTCCACTTTAAATAATTGGTATGTCGGGGACGAGGAATGCAAATGTGGGATTTATAATTTTATTACGAAAAGAGGTTTTTGCGATGGAGACAAATCAAGGATTTCATGGACCTGAGTAGAGACTGGTTTAACAATCACTTGGAAATATTCAAGCATTATTTTGAAAGGAAATGATGCAATTGGAGAGTTCTATTTTGTTGCCTTGAAAAATAACTATCAATAGGGGGGGACAAAGATGATCCATATAGGGAAGAATTGCAGGAGTAGGATTGTTTCTAAAATTATATCTATAGGCAAGTCAAGGGACTACTACAAAGGATTAGTGTAGGTGAAACCAAATTATCATAATGAAAGGAATTTTTCACAGTGTGATTTGATGCTCATCGGTGACCAGGAAGCTACAAATACTTATCGTTACATTCAGGTACAATTGAGTTGCATTCTAAAGTCTCTAATTTCATTTATTGATAGTCCTTCTTGTGTCCTTGTCTCTCTTAATTTCATTGTGGTAGGATTGGAATGGGTTAAAAAATCAATCATATCATTGAGTCAAATATACACCCACATTTCACTACATGTCATTGTGCATACTCTTTGTTTTTGATACAATTAGAAGTGAGCAATATGATGTGTGCACACACAAAAAATCCTAGCATGCATGATGAATCCCCCTCCAATTCCATTTTCTATGGTGACATTTTATTTTCTTTGTTTATACAGGCCATATAGCCACATAGTGGTCAGTATCGAATGTTGAGTTATATGTCATATAAATATTTCATTGTCTACTTTATTTTATATTCAAGTATTCATTGTCTTTCATGTCTTATACTCTGCATTGTATCTTCTTTCATTTTCAGGAGAGGAACTCAATATTGATGGTAAGAAGCAACAATTGAAGAAAGAGGAGAACAATAACACTGGAGCGACAAATGCAAAATGAGAGAGAGAAGAGAATATGTCTAGTGATACCCTTAGAGACAATATCTTGCATAAGACACACTCATAGAGACTGATGGTCAAGCCTTCAGAGTTGGTGAATTCACTTGCAATGCTTTGGCAACACAGTGATAATGTTTTGAAATGATGAAACAATATTTCATGTGTAAATTGTAGTCCAACCCATATTAAGTTGGAAACTCATATTGTAATACTTGATATTTTATATAATAAAATTTATATGGTTGAAATTATTTTTATTTTCACTTGATATTATTTAGTCTTGTAATTAACATATGTAACTTTGCGTTATCATATTAGATAAACATGCACATTGTATGACATTTTCTTAAAATTTAGTTGCAAAATCATACTAATTAATTTATGGTGATTAATAATAAACACATAAAATCAATATAAAACTACTAAATTAGTAGTTTATATTAATTAATGATGAACATGAATAAATGAAATGAATATAAACTACTAAATCAGTCGTTTATATAATGAATATGAAAATACCAAGAAAAGATAAATGACTACTCGAAATGATAATTTTTTAATTATTAAACGATGACCAAATTTTGCATATATACAACTATTAGTAGCTAATTTATAACATCTTATAAAACGACTAAAATTTAGTCATATTTCTTTGGTCATTAATTGGTTTCAAATAATGACTAAAATTTGCATATATATGACTATTAATAGCTAATTTACAGTATCTTATAACATGACCAATGTTTTGGTCATATTTCTTTAGTCATTAATTGGTTTTCTCGAAGATTCATATAGTAATATATTTTGTTATATATTTGGTCATTAATTGCGACAATTAATGACTAAACCAATGAAAAATTAATGACCAAATTTATGACTAAATATACTACTAGATGGTAAAATTGAGGAAACCAATTAATGACTAAGCTAAAAATGACTAAAAGTTTGTGTTATAAGATACTGTAAATTAGCTACTATTGGTCACCGACTAAAAAATGGTCGTTTATATGCAAATTTTAGTTGTTTTTTTAGTAACTAATTAGTCATTTTGTACTAGTGATTTTTTTTCTTTTTTCTTTTTTTTTTCTCCCAACCCATTGACCGCCTCATGGAGGTTTTTAATCAATGACCCAATCTGAGGTGCCTCAAAGGAGGTTTCACCTGAGATTTTTATTCTTTTCTCTTGTTTAAAAATATATATATATTTTTTTTATTTTATTTTTTCTACCCTACTCTACTTGAAAAACAAAATCACTTTCAAGTATAAGAACACTTCCAATGGAGTCATGTGCACATCAAGATGATAGAAAAACTGATGTGTAGGTTTGCAATATATGATTTGACATGTACCTGGATCTCAAAGACCAAATGTTTTGACTTTGAAGGATCAAGCATAGTTGAAGAAGAGAGTGATGCTGCAACTTAGTGACTGTCTGGAACCAAACCTCAATATTACTTTCATGCCCTTGGTTTAATTGCTTATCTGAATCATTCTTCATGACTTCTTCTACCACGACCTTCAAATCTTCCTCTTTTGTTGATTGTTCTGTTGAATACATGGAGGATTTGATGGTAACCATGAGGGAACTCTCTCGATCTCTGATTTTGATGTCTGTTCTTCATCAAGTGCAACTCATGATTCTTTGATCTTTTCTTTCGAATCTTCTTCTTCTAGATGTAGTCCTTCAATGATATCAAGAGAATCTCTTTTTTGCAATACTCTTCCTGAGCTATGGTGAATACCATTGAGCTTAAGAGGAGATGTTTGGAAGTGTTGTACCTCAGCATTGTAAGTGGGCTGAGCTACTTCAATGTGTGGGTTTGGAAATGGTGGTACAGGTAGTTGAGTGGAAGTGTATATTTGAGATGGATGTGGATGGGGTTGTGGTTGTGGTGGAGGTGAATGGTAGGGATAACATGGAGTTGGGTATGGAGGATATTGAGGAAAATACTAAGGATATTGTGGATGGCTCCCATAAGTTCCTTGCCAACCTTATTGCCAAGATTGGTTTTGGGGTTGAGATGACCAATGTTGCCAAGGAAAGGGTGTGCTCTAATTACTTTGAGATGTATGTTCATAAGCTTGAAATTGTGAATTAGGCTCTTGCATCATGTTAGGTTGAATAGGTTGTCATGGTCCTCTTGGAGCTACATAACATCGCTTCATTGGCAATTGACTTGCTCCATTGTCCTCTTCGTGAACTTCATTCAACCTTGGTAATGAGGAGCAACATTTAACATTATGTGATTCTGGATGGATGACACAAACATCTTATTTTTTCTCATTTTGTATTCTGAACATTTCTACTTGTTTGGTTAGATTGCTAAGAATTTCTATTTTAAAATCATCAAACAAATTTCCAAGTTTAGCTTGACTTACCGATCTTGATGCTGATTGACTTACTCTTGCCCTTCCTCTTGATATGTGTTTGCATGTTTCACAAATTTCTTCAAATGATAATTGGTATACATCACCTTTACTCATGAGATCAAAGAGATCAATCCACTCATCCCTAATTGTTCTAAGTAAGAGGGTTTTTAATGTGTTGGATCCTAAATGATGTAGTTTTCCCCTCGTAACATTATACATGAACTTCTTTATTAGATCCTATAGACTCTCATCTTCTCTTTGATTCATTATAAATATTTATTATTTAAGATCATGATCTTTATATTTTTTTATAAATATCTTTTGCATATCATTCCATGATCTTATTGAATTAGTTCCTAAATTTATGAACCATTTAAGAGCTCTATCCTTCAGTGTTGTCGGAAACAATCTCAATTTTTGATTTTTTAATAAGTAACCATAATGTCTGCAAACAATTTCAAATTCAAAGAGAAAGGTTTTTGGATCCTCTGACCTTAGACCATGAAATTTTGGAAGAAAAGATGGAGGGATGTTCTTCATGTGCACACTACCATCAGTATCTTGAATGGGAAATCCAGGAGGATCTTTCTCATTGTCATCATCTCCATCCATTTATTCTACATTCTTTTCCATATTCTTCTCCTACTACCTACAAAAGTGGATGGTGATGTGGCTCTTACTGCACCACGTGATCAAATGGGGGGATGGGTTAGTGTTGGAGATTTTTTTTGTTTTTGTTTTTATGATTGGTTGAAAACACTAATGCAATGCACTTTGAAATGAAATATGCCTAATGCAATTATTTTTTTGTTTTTGAAAAAAAAGTAAAAATAAATGAATCAACTAGGGAAGAAAACAATGCATACTTTGACACCTCCCCGACAATGGTGCCAAAAAGTGATGAGCCTCGGTATTGCAACGAAAATGCTGCAACTCCCAAGGCTATTGACTTTGATTATCAACCTGGGGTTCGTACAAACTTAAGAGGTATTAACACTATACGTGCAACATACAATGTGTCCTTCTTTTGTTGTCATGATGTAATGGAGTGCATGTACTAAAGTTAAATCCTAAACTAATTGTAGAAAATGAAATGGAACCTTAACCTATTGAAAGAAAGAAAGTACAAGGAAAGAGACTGAAATCAAATGCTAAAACACACCATTTTCTAACTAACTGATAAGAGGCTTTGCTTCAAAATAATGCTAAGTTAACATGTTTTCAATCCTACTAACCTAAGCATGTATATTCAAACCTTCTACTGCTGTGCATGTAAATGAATAAAATAATTTTTTTTTTCTTTTTGTCATTTTTCATGTGAGAGTGTGAAAGATAATCTCTTTTGGCAATGTGGTAGGTGGCTTGTAGATGATGGTGAATGGTCAAAAGGATGGGAGACACATAGGGACCCTTTTCTAGCTTCCTAGAGGCCTTTTCCTCAATTCGGCCTCAAAACAGGGTTTCCTACAGGATGCTACAAGATTTCCTACAAGATGTCCTCAAAACCTACAAGATCCCCTGAAAACCTACAAGATACAACTGAGAGCAAAAGGATGGATGTTGAAGGTGATGGAAAGCTTAGGGAAGGTGGTTGGTGGATGGAATGAGGCAAGGGAGTGCCTAGGACCACTTTAGAACTCAAAACCAAAGTTGGGAGATGGATGGATTTGCTCAAAAATCTTGGAGAAGTTTCCTTGTGAAATGATGAAATTGGTGAGGGTTTAGTGAAATAAAGTGAGGACCATGGGTGGATGAAGTTGGGATGAGGTTGCTGACTATGAAATCTCTTTGTACTCCTAAAACACCTACACTGCATCAAACATTGACATTTACCCAAAAATCATGCAAACAAGAAGAATTTTAATTATCTAAAGGAAATCGAATTTCATGAGCTAGCTGTCTACTTCATGCATGAGGAAAACTTTGTAGAATGATATAAACCATTGATGAGATCTAATGTAAGACTAAAGATAGAAGAAATGGAAATCAAATCCTACCCTTTAAAACTAGCAAAATGTTGACCTAAGTGAGGAGCAAGAGGGTTAAAATGGTCTTGATGGCATGGATGTCAAGTAAAGGCCTAATCCCAACTTCAATGATGATTTTTCTGAATTCGGGATCAAAATAGGATTTCCTATAGGATGCTACAGTGATTTACTACAGGATGTATAGATTTACTATAATTCATCGAATGATCAAGAAAATAAAATCCAAATTGGATGGGTGTAATATTCCTAACCCAGAATATTCCTCAAACCCCAGCAAAAACTTCAACCAAATATGTGCAAATGATATAATAACCTAGAAGTGATAAAATAACAGTGGAACAACATATAATAATGTAAACTAGAAATATACGTAGATACACAAGAAATGCAATGGGAAATTCTAATCCATTTTATTATACTGAGCAATAAAATGAGTACAAGAGGTGATTAGACAGATGGGACCTCGACTTGCACAAGGCAAGTGAAGAAATACTCTAAGAATGACAAGAATGGCCTCTCTGCGTGGATGCTGCTGCTGTGCTACTGCTGCTAGAAAACAAATGATGATTTGGGGCTACTCCCCTCCTTAGAAAAGCTGAAACTATGGATTCGGGCTCTACTAAAGAAACCCAGAAAAACCCAGAAATCTTTCCTGGAATGGCCAACCCCCGAAAAACACGCTCTTGGGGTTCTGCGCAGTTCCTCAACGCCCTACGCTGCCACTGAAGAAAACCCCTCTAAACTCTGCCTGAAACCCTGCCAAAAATCCTCCAATGAGACAAGAGCTAGACCTCTGCTCAATCTCCCAGCATAACTCCACCTATGAAACCCCAATCCAGCACTACAACCAAAAAGAATTGTGTCCCTCTCCAAGTGCTGCGCAGTCCTCCAAAATGCTGATGAAATTGCTACTGAGATGCTGATAAAACTACTACTGAAATACCGATGGAAATATCTTGCCCAAGTAGGCACTCGAAGTCCCCCGGGGCTAAGGGTGAGATCTCCAAACGAAGACACTCAATGCACTAAATAGTTCTGCAGACCAGCTAAACAACCAACATGCTCAGAAGTCGAAACGACTAGCTCAAAATGCACATAACTAAATGATCCAAAATGAGGGGGCTCCTATCTATTTTATAGCTTTTTCCTATCACAATTCCTAGGCTCACCTCCTCTTGTGTGATTCCCTTCTTGCCACTTGTTCTTTTCCTCCTGCGCAGTTCCTCCATGTGTCTATGTGGGCTGCATTTCTGCATCCCCCTTTGGCCCCCCTGGCTCTCCTTTAAGTCACAACGTTGTGCTACCTAGGAAGTGACTTTTTATTCTAAAGTGAGTTATGTTCCCCTTCCTCACTTTTTATTTACAAATAACTATAGAAGGCAAAAATTGAACAAAATCGAATATTCCAATTAGCCATAGCTAATTAGGAATATTACAGTCTTGCCCCACAAAATGTTGCTTGTCCTAAAGCAATTGAAGTGATGGACGCTGTAAGATCTTCTCACTCTCCCAAGTGGCATCCTAATCCAGTAAACTCTTCCACCTCACCAAGCATTCCCGGACCATCCTGCTCCGCAACTACCTCTCCTTAGTGTCAATGATAGCCTCCGGTTACAATACCAAATGCCCCTCATCATCCATGGGTGGTAGCTCATCTTTCAGGTCACCTGCTGCCCCAATGCCTTCTTCAGGCATGATACATGAAAAATGTTATGAATCTTGCTGCCTTGGGGCAGCTTCAACTCATATGCAACCTGTCCAATCCTACGTATCACCCTGTATGGCCCATAAAAGCGGGGCTTGAGCTTCTCACCCCTGTTTTGCTTTAGTGATGACTGTCGGTATGGCTGTAATCGTAGGTAGACCATGCCCACTACCTCAAATTGCCTTTCCACCTGACCCCTGTTGGCATATAGCTTCTGCTGGTTCTGCACTGTAGCCATGTTATCCTTGAGAGCTCGGAGGATATCCTGACTCTCTTGGATCCAAATCTTGGCTCTAGGAGCCCTGCTATCACCAAACATCACGTCGAAAAAAGATAAAGGATGATACCCATATAAGGCATAGAATGGTGACATACCAATGGAAATGTGATGTGAAGTATTGTAGCAGTACTCCCCCAGATGCAGCGACTTCAACCATGCTCGCTGCTGCCCACTGACATAGTTACGTAAGTAGCCCTCCAGCCACTTGTTAACTATCTCCATCTGCCCATCCGTCTGTGGCTGACAGCTAGTACTCGGTGTCAACTCTGTCCCCACCAATCAGAAAAGCTCCTGCCAAAACTTGCCCATGAAACGGTTGTCCCTGTCACTGACGATGGTCTTAGGAAGACCATGTAGCCTGAAGATCTCTCTGAAGAATAGCTCGGCCACCTATGCTACCATATAGTGTGCGGATATGGCAAAGAAATGTGCATACTTCATCAGTTGATCAATGACGACAAAGATACAATCCTTGCCCTGTACCGTGAGCAACCCTGTGATGAAGTCCATCGAAATGCTCTCCCATTTCCCCTCTGGAATGGGAAAAGGCTGTAATAAACCTGTGGGATGGCT
This sequence comes from Pinus tabuliformis, assembly GCA_031772625.1. Taxonomy (NCBI): domain Eukaryota; kingdom Viridiplantae; phylum Streptophyta; class Pinopsida; order Pinales; family Pinaceae; genus Pinus; species Pinus tabuliformis. The sequence continues at coordinate 547,094,447 of CM062805.1, read as the reverse complement.
CATCTCTCCCTTGTTCCTCTGGCAAAAATTACACTCCCAGATGTGCTGGAGCACATCCTCCTTGAGGACCTTCCATGAGAACCTCTCTCTAATTGCCCTGTAGGTTTTGGTAAACCCCTGATATCCTGCCAAAGGTGAATCGTGTGATGCCTGGAGTACCTTCTTCTTGAGCTGAGACACCTCGGTCAAGAAGATCAGATCCCTGTAATAGATGATCTCATTGATCACCATGTACCTGTCATCTGCCACCTGCCCATCCAAAACCTCACATGCAAACCTGTCCTTGGAGTACTCTACTAAGAGTCGAGCCCTCCAATCTGTATCCAAGCTTATAAGAGACAATGTGGCTGGTCTATGTGAAAGGGCATCTGCTACCACGTTGTTCTTACCCTTGACATACTCAATGTCAAATTCATATGCTTGGATCTTACTGATCCACTTCTGCTGCCTCTCCTATAGTTGCTTCTGCTCCAGAAATAACTTTAGGCTGTTGTGATTAGTCCTTACCCTGAACCTGTTTCCTACCAAACACTGCCAGTACTTAGCCAATGCATGCATGATGGCCAACATCTCCTTGTCGTATATGGAATACAACCTCTCGTGTGGAAGGAGCTTCCGGTTCTCAAATGCTACAGGGTGATCTCCCTGCATCAATATTGCGCCAATCCCCTCCCCCGACGCATCACACTCCAAGACAAATGGCTACGTAAAATCTGGCAACTCAAGCACTGGACAGCTACTCATAACCTCCTTAAGCCTGTCAAAGGCTCATTGCGTTGTATTGGACCAACTGAATGCCTGCTTCTTCGTCAAATCTGTCAGGGGTGCAGCAAGCTGTTAGAAACCTTTGACGAACTTCCGATAGTAAGTGCAAATGCCAATGAATCCTCAAAGTTCCGTCACGTTTTTCGGCTCTGGCCATTCCTTGATGGCCCTGATCTTCTCCTCGTGGACCCTCACTCCGTCCACCCCTATGATGTGTCCCAGATGACAACATCTCTGTCAAACCAAACTCACACTTGGAGAGGTTGGCATAGAACTGCTGCTCCTATAAGATACGAAATACTATCTCAATGTGCTGGAGATGCTCCTCCCAAGTCCTGCTGTAAATGAGAATATCATCAAAGAATACCAACACAAAATTCCTCAAATGACTATGGAAGATTTGATTCATGCAGGACTGAAATGTAGGTGGGGCATTGTTTAGCCCAAAAGGCATCACCAAGAACTCAAAGTGCCCATAGTGACACCTGAAGGCGGTCTTGGGATTATCTTGCTCCCTCACGCGAGTCTGATGGTACCCCAATCTCAAATCAATCTTTGAGAAGAATCGTGCTCCCCTCAACTCGTCCATCAACTCATCGATCTTGGGTATGGGGTACCTGTTCTTCAGGGTCTTCTTGTTCAAGGCCCTGTAGTCAATGCACATCCTCAATGTATAGTCCTTCTTCTTTACCAACACCACAAAAGAAGCAAAAGGACTTATGCTCGGACGAATGTGCCCAAGTGCCAGCAACCCCTGGATAGCCCACTCAATCTCGTCTCGATAGGCCTTGGGGTGCCTATAGGGGTGGTGATCACTGCTGGTGGGCTCCAGTATTGTAGCAATAATGCTACAACTCCTGGAGCTTCCTTCTCTAATTTTATCAACCCGGTAGTTCGTACAAACTTGGAAGCGACGGTGCTGTATGCACAAGTACTAGCTCTTGCCACAGCTGTCACTTGGTCAGCTGGCACAAGTCTGCTAGGGCTCAAGCCAACTTCTATGAGCTCTTAGAAGAAGCTTTTTAACCAATGAACGAAAGCTAACTCAAAGGAAATTAACCTACTTGCATAAAGGAACTGAAAGCCAACAAGAAACACAAACCCTAGCAAACCCTAATTCTACCAGCTAGTCCTACTGATGCAACAGGTGGGAATGCAAACTACTGAAAGAGATGCCATTACTTCTATGAAGGTGAGATGCATGTGTCTAGACTACGTTTATCTGAAGAGAACACATTTTTGTATTTTTTTTCAAGTTGTTGGGATTATTATGCATGTGCTTCTAACTGGGGCTTTTACTGTGCAGGGGTAGATCAAGGGGGAGAAATGCTTGGAAGAGGTCAGGAAGGCTCAGAGAGGGTCTAAGGGGTCCCTAACATCCTTTCAGAGAGTTTCACAAAGTTTGGATGCTAGGCAACCGTGTTTATGAGCTTCTACAGGAAGTCTGCAGGGGTTCTACAGGATGTTCAGAATTTCTACAGGAAGTTCAGTAATTCCTACAGGATGTTCTACAATCGGATTTTTGGGTGATGGGTGAGTGGAAGAGGCTGCATGGATGGATAGGGAGGTAGGGGAGGAGTTTGTAGTGACTCAGTGACAGAGAGATGAGATGAAGAAGGGGTGTGCAAAGCTAGGTTGTTTTGAAGAGGGCAGAGGGAATGGAAGGCCGAAGAAGGTAGAATAACGAGGGTGATAGAATGGTTGAGAGACAAGGGGTCTAATTGGGAGATGAGTAGTTGGCCTGGGCATGACTTAGAAGGACAAGAGAGTGAGGGAGTAGCACTGCGCAGTGTAAACGAAACAAATCATCCACGTCCTGCACATAACCGAAATATTATTAACCTATTCTAACTGTTTAATAAAACCCATAGAACAGCAACGTTATTTCTAAGGAAAATCATGCATGGTACTGAAGTAAAGAATCATTCCAAAAGATCTGAACGCATGGACACTTCTACAACCAAAATATATTGCATCAAAGATTGCATGAACATGTAAAATGATGTTTTTGGGTGAGTGGCACTGCCTGCAATTCCAGCCCCTAGAAAGAGGTGAAAATGAGTGTGCAGTTAGTCCTTTTTTGGAACTTTTATCAACTCCAATCTCTTTATTCTATTCTCAACTGCTGAAGCAACTCTGTCTCATAAAATTAACCTACTTAACCAAGAAATCTAACTCAGCAGACTGTGTTTCCAAATGCATGTAAAGGAAAAGAAATACAATGCTGAAAGAAAGATAACAATACAAAGGAAGGAGGCCTTAGGCTCTCAGGTTGGGCCCAACCCCGAGAGCTATGGCTCCTTTAAGAACTCAGAACTGAACTCAAATCTGCCTGCTTTCCATTAAAAGATGATAATCATAAGTCAAATAACATGCCAATAAATGGCTACAAAAGAGAAAAACAGAGCTAACAGCTCGTAGTCCAAAATGTGCAACAAGGTTTCAAAAGTCCTTTTCGAAGGCTACAACCCTATCATTTATACATTACGAGGCCCCAAGCTGGCCTCCTAAATCAGTGGGGCTTGGCTGACCAAACTAGGAGTGAACTGCTGCTTCCTCAAAATCCGTTTGGCTGCCTTCTAACTCGGTGGTGGTGGCTGTCAGAGCTCGGAGTTGGGGGTGAAGATCACGAGGAAGGCCATTCAATGTTGTGGACAACCTTCCTACAAAATCTCAATCCCATCTTGGCTGTCTCCTAGCCCTCATCTGCGTGGTTTTGCTCCATTAAATGTCAAAAAACCTGAAATAAGCATGTGTTAGCCACCTAGGAATAGTGACTGCCCTTATTCGTACAAATGGCATAAATATACTAAAAAATGATGCATAAGTTATGAAAAATGAAGGGTTGAGCAAGGGTAGTTAGGCCAAATGAGCCCAAAATGTTACCAAATTTGGGGCTCATCATCACCCCCCAGCTAAAATAATTGCTCATCCTTGAGCAACTAATCCAGCTCCTCGTCCTTCATTGCTTTCACTGCCACCCTCACATCCCAGGCCTCTGAAGTGGTCTCTTCCTCACTGGCATGGAACCCAGCCTTCCTTTCCACCTCTTCCCACTGCTTTTTCTCTTCTTTTTCTGTGCTGCCTTCCATCAATCCTAACAACAGAGGTGGGCTTAGCTTGAGGCCAATCCAATTGGCTTGGAGGTTCTGTATGGATTTCTTGTAAAGGGGCACCCGTGCTAGAGCTTCCCTCATTCGAGTTGGAGTATGGTATTCTCTGATTTTAAGGCTGTGGGACAATGAGTTCCATCGGCGGGTGCAAGCATGAACACAGTTGTCCCCTAATAGTCGCTCCATATCCTCGAAATGTGCTATGGCCTGTGCCTGCTGATCCATGTATTTCAATAAAGTTTGAGGGTTGGTGGCTAAGTGTTGGTGGGCCGATATCAATGCAGTGGGATCCCCTGGCTCTGCTTTGATCAGCAGTGGCTCATGTAGTTCTCGGTCCATGACCTCCTTGACTTCTGCTGCCCTCTTTTCTTCATGGTTCAACCATGAGGCAAATTCCATCAATTGCATATCCCCTACAACTGTGTTGGGATCCCATGTAGTCACGTTAGGAAGGGCCAAATTATGGAGATAGAACTCCGAGAGTTTGGCCTTATCCTTTGATGAGCTGCTATTACATAATGCTGTGAACTGCTGCGGGTCTTGGAGTTGGGAGATACCCCTCTGCGCTAATGCGTTGATCTGAAATTGCAGCCACTGGTCTCGTAGGTACAGGCCATAGGATTTGGCCGGCTGTCTGCATTGTATACCATCCATGGGCCAACTGGCCATGCAAGCCAGTTGTGCCTCTTTTTGCTGCAACTGCTGTTTGAGAGCTTGTATCTCAATTTGTGCTTGCAGTTCCCCTTCTTGTAGATGCGAGGTTGGCTCTCCAAGACCAATTTGCAGTCCTTCTCTGCCTTGATGTTCTGCTGTAGTGTCCCCTGAGGATGTGCCCTTTTCCTTCTTCAGCTCCTGTAGCTGCAGTCTAAGTTTCTCATTTTCTTCCTGTAGGAACACCTGCTGGCAGTTTGCCACGTGTTTAGCCATAGCCAATTCCTTTCTTGCCTCCTTTAGTTGTTCCTCCAAGGGGCCTATATCTGCCACACCTTTTGATTTGGCTATTTTCATCCACGTGTGGGTTCTCACCCTTTCCTCCTCCAATGCAAAGAAAAGCGGTGCAGTGAATTTTTGTGGGATAATTTTCCCAGCTTCTAAGAAGTTATAATATGAGCTCAAACTTGGCTAGGGACTAGGCTCCTGAATATGCTCTTTTTCTTCTTCCCTTGGTGGCTCTACTTCGTCTTCCCGAGGTGGTGATGAGGGTGCCTCTCCCTCCATTCTCTCTGTCTCCTTAAGCCGGGCCAAGGTTTCCTGTAGAGCGGCCTCAGCATCCTGTAGCCAAGCTTTTGAAGCCAACATGTCCATTCTCTCTTTCCACGTGGTTGTCTTCGGGCTGCCCCTCTCATAAGTGATCGATATTTTTGAGGGGGACCTCTCCCTGGGCGAAGTAGGGGCATCCTCTATAGTAATTAGGCTGCTGGATGGAGGCTGTGGTCTCCCTGTTTTGATTCTCACACTTCTTCGGGCTTTAAAATACAGAGGGATCTCCCTCTTTCGCTTTTCCTTCAGCTTAGGAGGTGTACTAAGGGCGGCCAGCACGGCTGCTGCCTCCCTTGCAAGAATTTCGGCTCTCTTTTCCTTTGGTTTTCTTTTCTCAGGGCTTCCTGTAGAAGGCCCTGTATCAGCTGATTTCTGGCTTCCTGTAGAAGCCGGTTTTGGCTTTCCTGTAGAAACAGGTGGCACCGTTTTAGCTTGTTTGACTGCGGGTGCTTTGCTTTTTGACTTGGTTGAGGCTGCTGTCGTGGTGCCTTTGCTGACGTGGACTTGCTCAGTCCTGTCCACCCTACTTTGTAACCTTTTCTCCCTGGGTGTCAATGTAGATTTGTCATCCTTTTCTTCGGCAACCTTTTTCTCTTGTTTCCCTTTTTGCTCTTTCTTCGGTGCTTTGGCCGTGGGTTCTTGGCCTTTTCCCTTCTTCTCTGTGGGTACTGACTCCTTCTCCTCGCTGCTGGAGGAACCAAGCTCTTCGGTCAACATTTTTATATCGCCATCCTTAGTCAGATTTCGGAAGGCTTCCCACGAGAGAGGGACTTTGTATGTGTGGAGTGCATCCTCCATGAGGAGCTTAATGAGCCCATGATGAGCTACCTGGTCTGGCGTGCCTTCTTTTAACTTGGTGGCACATTCAGTCATAGACTGCAGTAGAAAGTAGGGAATACTTAGTTTGTTTTCTGCAGGTAGGTCCATCTGATGTCTTAATTCTGTGAGTAGCCGGAAATGGTACCCATATACAATGCTGAACCGTCCTTCGCATGTGATGTATTTCATAATTTGGAGGCTGACCTCGCTCCAAAGTGGCTGTAAGCTAGTTCTGCGAACCCCGTTCTTATCCTCTGAGAATGTCTCCTCTGGTGGGAAGAACTTCTTTTTAGCCTTTTGGCCTAATTTTCTCTCTTCCTTGTCCCACGGTACTCCCATTGGGAGTTCGGTCACTCTGCTGATGAACTGTGGGGTGAGTCGTAGACTCAAACCCCTGAAATTGACGGTGGCCAGCGTTTTTGATTTTGGCTTCAGCACTCGCAAGAACTCCTCTGCCACCTCATCATCATATCCTTGAAGTTTGTCGCAGAATGACATCCATCGCGTACGAGTGAACAGTTCTACCACCTCAGGGTTCTCCCTTAGTTTCTTTGAGTCGGTCGGTTCCTTTCTGATGAATCCACCCGGCATGGTAAAAACCTGCTATGTTAGCTGGAGATGGCGGGTGCGTATCAAAAACTAGCCTTTTGGGACAGAGCGTAGAACTACGCCTCTGCCACGCACACAATTCGCGAAGACTATCTACAGATGAGCCTTAACAGGGCTTAATTACAAATCACATCCTGTAGAAAACCCCACATATACTTCGACAACAATTCATGCAAAAGGAAGACAATGCTTGCAATTTTTATGATCAGACTGTAGTTTTACGTTTTTGAGAACGTCGACTCAGCCACCCTCGAAACCAATTGCATGGGAGGAACAAGTTCAGGCTTACCTTTTCCAATTCGCCACCTTTGACATGAAGAGACCAATTTTCCTCGTGGCAGTGAGCTTCCTGTAGCGTAGCTTTCGTGTAGAAGCAGCGCACAAGTTCTGGGGAGCACGACAGTGGTTCTGCGCCTCCTGTGCCGCTACCAGATGTTCGAACAAGCCGAAGACTTGGAGTAACGAGCTTCAGAGAAATTCGGATGCTCACTCGACTTCAAAACGGCTGATGATAAATGCGTGGGGTGGCGATCTAGCCGATGGATTTGAATCCCGGCAGAATTCGTGGCGCGGGGGTGAGCTGTCCCTGCCGGACCGTTGGACGACGTCACCTACTCATTCCACTGCAAGTTCCCCTGACTGCTGCATCATTCTCCGCAGATCTGTCGCCGTCATTTCTGTTAAAACACCACTTCTCCCCGACTGGACACTTCTCACGTGTCTATTCCCCGTTTTGCTTGCCACGACCGCCACTTTCCAAATCCGACTAGACCATCTGACTGGTCGTCGTGGCCAGTTGAATGGCCATTTGACTGCTCAACCCATTCATTCCCACACTTGCAAACATTTCATAGTATGATTCATGTAATTTGATGAAAGAAGGGTGAGACACTTACCTGTGCGGCCGCGACATGATTTTCAGGTTTCAGGACGATGGTGATTAGATTTGCTCGTTGCTGCTATTTGCACAGGCCCAGAGGTCCTTCTTTGCAGACTGCTGCTGCTGACGAAGCTTGTGACTCGGCTGCGGGTGGTGCATGTGCCCGCTCTATTATTGCATGTTGCAAGCGATTTAATGGTGTACACTCTAGCTGGATGAACTGCTACGGGATTCCTGTAGGATGTCCTGTAGCAGTTTTTCCTCCTCGGGTGCATGCTGAACAGTGAAGATGGTGACATTACGATCATGATCGCAGGGCCCTTGGATGGCTTTGATAAGTATTGCGTGGTATCTCTGCATCTTTTTCATTTATTTGAGAAGCGCTTCCTCTGATAATTCACTGTTCTGTCTTGACTGTGCAGGTTTTTTCATTGCATGGCAACTGGGGTGGTAGAAGGAGGCGACAGCGGTGTGTGATGGAGAAAATAGTAGCTTGCATGCCTCCATGCCAGACCTCGGTCGTTAGATCTCCCCACACAGTCAGTTCTGGGCCGTCCAAAACTTCTACAGGAAGTTTCCTGTAGAAATACAGAACTTCATGTAGAAAGTCCTGTAGAAAGTCCTGTAGCTTCCTGTAGAAGACTAAACTGTGATCAAATCATGCCCAGACCTAGGAGAAGATGAGTGTTTTCGGAGGGGGTTCTGGTGAGGTCACCGGGTAGCATAATAAGGACCCTTGTCTTTGAGTTGATGGACTGCTTTTCCTTCATAGAATACCTGCAACCTGCATGCATTGCCACATTGTGAACTTGTTGTCCCTGTTTTTTCGTTTTTTTCTTCTCTTTTTTTTTTTTGAAAGACAGCAGGGGCGCCTCCATGAGGTTTTCACCCTTACTATCTGCCTTGAGCGCCTCGGAGAGGTTTTCACTCAGGGGTCTTTTTCAAACCTTTTTTCTTTGTTTTTTTTAAAAGAAAGCAGGGGCGCCTCAATGAGGTTTTCACCCCTACCATCTGCCTTGGGAGCCTCAGAAAGGTTTTCCCCCAAGGATCTTTATTATTTTTTTTTTTTTAAGATCTTCAGGGTATGCCCAAAACAGAGGCAGAACCCTTCTCGATGACCAGCACTGATTTTTCCACAGTTTTGATGAATTCTTGCCTTGACAGAGGCTTTCTGTAGATCCTTAGGCGATGCCCATTGACAAGCATAGGGATGGCCTCCTCATCAATGGTCCGAATAAGAACAGATCCATTGTCATTACATTTTTCCACTGCATATGGTCCCAACCATCTGGTTCTCAGCTTCCCCTTGAAATCTTTGTGCCTGGAATCATACAATAGTGCCCAATCTCCCGGCTGAAATTGCTTGTCATTGAGGTGTTGGTCATGCCACACCTTCCTCTGAAGTTGAACCACTTCTGAGTGAAGAAGGGCCTGCATCCGGTGCTCGTCCAATCCATTCAGCTGCATTAACCTTTCTTGTTGGGCATGGCTGAGATCTAGGTCCAGCTGAGCTGCCATCCTCAAAGTGTTGTACTCGAATTCAATTGACAGCAGAGCTCTCTTTCCATAGACCAGCTCATAAGGTGTGAAGCCGGTTGTGGTCTTCCAAGTGGTGTTGTAAGCCCATGTGGCCTCAACCAGGCGATCTGCCCAATCTTTTCTACTGCTGCTCACCACCTTAGTCAAGATCCCTTCCAATGCTCTATTAGTGACTTCCACCTACCCATTTGCTTGAGGATGATAGGGGGTGGAAGTCCTATGCTTAATTTTGTGATGAGCTAGCAGGTCCTCAATTAAGTTGGAGGTGAACTGGCTTCCTTGATCGGTGACTAGCTCTCTTGAGTAGCCAAATTTGTAGAAGATGTTTTCTCTTAAGAACTTGGCCACCTTTTCTTCTGTCGCTGCTTTGATTGCCTTGGTTTCTGCCCACTTTGTCAGGTAATCTGTGCACACAATGATGTAAGACCTTTGCCTTGAAGGAGGATTGATTGGACCCACAAAATCCATACCCCACTTCTCAAATGGCTCAAGAGTCACTTGAGGTTGGAGAGGCATTTCATCCCTTGGAGTCGGTTTCCCCATCCTTTGGCATCGGTCACATTGACTGATATATCTTCTGACATCTTGATGAAGCGTGGGCCAATAGTAGCCTGCCTATAGGATTTTGAAGGCAGTCCTCTTTGCTGCAAAATGTCCTCCACAAGGCCTGTCATGACAGGTGAGGAGGATATCAAAGACTTCCTCCTCCCTTACACAACGCCTTAAGATCTGATCAGGGCCAAGCTTGAACAGGTTGCCCCCGATCCAAGTGAATGAGGCACTCTTTCTGACGATTCTGCTCTTTTCTCTTGAGGATAAGTGTGGAGGGAACTGTGCTGAAACAAGGTAGTTTGCTATATCAGCAAACCATGGAGAGAGTACTGAAATAGAAAAAAGATGTTCATCGGGCATCTGGTCATCCACTGTTCCATCCTCATCTGCAGGTAAATCCAATCTAGACAAAAAGTCAGCAACAACATTCTCTTTACCTGGTTTGTCAACGATAGTCAAATCAAACTGCTGCAACAAAAGTAACCATCTAATAATACGAGCATTCACATCTGGTTTATTCATTAAATATCTAATTGCAGCATGATCAGTATGTACAAATGTTTGATAGCCAGTGATATAATGTCGGAACTTGTTCAGTGCATGGACCACGGCCAAGAATTCTTTCTCAGTTACAGTGTAATTCAGTTCTGCCTTGGATAAGTTTTTGCTGACAAAGTAGATGGCATATGGAAGTTTTTGTTCAACTTGTCCTAAGGCTGCCCCTATGGCTTTGTTTGAGGCATCAGTGTGGATGTGGAAAGGTAGGGCCCAGTTTGGACCTCTCAAGATTGGGGCAGACACCAACTTGTCCTTTAATTCATTCAAAGCCTTCTGACAATCGTCAATCCATTTGAACTCAACATCTTTTGCCAAGAGGCTAAACAATGGCGAGGCTAGCTTGCTGAAGTCTTTAATGAATCTCCTATAATATCCCGCTAATCCTAAGAAACTTCGAACATCTCTTACCTTCTGAGGGGGTGGAACCTTCTTGATGAGAGCAACTTTGTTAGGATCCACCTGTAACCCTTGGCAAGAAATGGTATGGCCTAGCACGGTCCCTTCGGTCATCAAGAATTCACACTTTTCAAGACTAAGGGATAGGTTCATCTCAATGCACTTGGTTAGGACTTTTCCCAGATTGGACAATGCTTCCTGGAAGTTGGACCCATAAGGAGTGAAGTCATCCATATAGATTTCCACCGAATCATGGACCAGCTCAGAAAAGATGCTCAAGACGGCTCTCTGGAAGGTGGCAGGAGCATTGCATAGTCCAAAGGGAAGAACTCGGTAAGCAAAAGTACCCCAAGGACAAGTGAAGGTGGTCTTATCTTGGTCTTCTGGGCTGATTTGGATCTAGTTATACCCACTATAAACCCATCCAGGAAAGAGAAAAACTTCTTTCCTGCCAGTCCATCCAACACTTGATCTATGAAAGGTAGAGGAAAATGGTCTTTCTTGGTAGCTTTGTTCAGTTCTTGATAGTCCACAAAGATTCTCCACTTCCCGTTTTTCTTGGGAACCAACACCAAAGGGGACACCCATTCGCTATCCGAGATGGGGTAAATGAATCCGGCATCCAACAGTTTTTGTAATTCCTCCTTGACGATGTCCTTCAGGGCTAGATTCATTCTCCTTTGGGGTTGCCTAACCGGTTTACAGCCTTCTTTGATGTAGATGTGATGGGTACAGACCGAATGATGGACTCCTTTCATCTCCTTATAGCTCCAAGCAAAAGCATCTAGATGACTAGGCAACAGACTACACAACTCCTTTTCCTGGGAAGGAGATAAGGAGGAGCTGATCTTTAACGTTCTCTTAGGGCCGAACTCAATATTTTTGATTCTGGGAGTGACAGGGTTGGTCACACAAAGGTCCACTAAGGTACTGGCTTGGGCATCCTCCACCAATTCCTCTAAGGACAATGCACTGGGAGGTGGAGTCTGGATCAAGGTCTCAATCAAATCATCCTCGGTTGGGAGGCCTCCCCTAGTGGTGTCTAGGGTGCACAAAGGTGCTGAGTACACCTCATCCTCTTCTCCTTCCTCCAACCAAAGTGGTAAGTCATGCTCTAATGAGGGTTGGGTAGGAGGGTACAGGACTAGCTGCTTGGACATAGGACCATTTTTGATGGTCATGTTTCCTGCACGACAGCTTATGTAAGCATCTGCAGTGGCTAACCAAGGCCTTCCCAAAATGAGAGGGTATCCAGTAAGCTTTTCCTTTGGTTGCAGAACCAAGAAATCTGCAGGGTACTCCCAAGAGTCAACCGAGACCAAGAAATCCTCTACGATCCCTTCGAGAGTCATAGTGGAGCGATCTGCTAGTTGTAGGACTGTCAAGGTCTTTCTCAGGGAACCCTGAAGGTTGAGTTTGAGCATGGTATCTCTGGTCATCACATTAATGGCAGCCCCCAGATCAATCAATGTGTGAGGTATGATGGTGCCATTGATGTGTACATCCACTACAGGACTCCCAGGATCCAAATACTTTGGGCAGATGACTTGTCCCAACATAAGATCAGACAGTTGTCTTATGACATTGATGGTTGAAACATCTCTCTTTCGCCTGCCTGGGTGTCTAAAACACTTTTCCTTAACCAGTTTGTTGTATATCGATACATCTTTGATGGCTTGGAGAAGTGGTATTTTCACACACAATTGTTTGAGCTCTCCCAGAAGTTCATCCTCCTCTGGGTTGGGTTGTGTGGTGGCTGTTAGTCTCTCAGGAAAGGGTGGAATGGCCTTTGGTTCACTTTCCTGTTTATCTTCCTCGTCCTCTGGGGGAGGAGGTTGGCGATCCGGAAGAGTCTTTCCAGATCGCAGATTGATCTCCTGGATCTCCACAGCATAGGTAGGGCATGATGTTTCCCTAGTATATACCTGCTGGGCCTGTCTGTTGTTGGGGTTCGGGTTCGGTTGAGCAGGCATTTGGGGCTGCCTTGGAGGAGTAGGAGGTAATGGTTGTGGTTGAGCCGGTGGTGGAGGCAAAATGGCGGGAGGAGTATTGTACTGGGGCCTCCACCCCAGTTGAGGTGCATTCCACTGAGGCTGTGGCTGGGCATGTGAGTGAAACGAAGGAGTAGTGGGCTGAGTATGGTACTGAGGTGGGTAAGACCATGGAAGAGGTATAGACCAGGAAGGATGAACAAGGGGTCCCCAGGAAGGCATAGGAGCAGATTGGTTGGGGCTGTAATAGGTTTGGGGTGTCCCTTTCATCCCCTGTTGGTAAGGTCTAGGTCCATGTGGCCTTCTTTGGTTGAGGAAATAGAGAGGTTCAGTAGGTGCTTCTATCCCTTGATACATGGCTTTAAGCCCAGGTAAGGTTGGACATTAGTTTGTGGGATGGTCCTCCTCACAGACAAAACATACCTCAACCGAATGTAATGGACACTCATTCTTAGGGTGTTTCCTTGTACACCTAGGGCAGAAAATAGCCAAAGCCCTCTCAGCTTCCTCTTTCTTCTGCTGGATTCGGTCTGTATCAAGTTGCATGGCGATGGTCTGTCTCACCTCACTCTTGAGGTCCTCTAATTGATTTGCAAACTCATGTTTGGAGAAAGGAATACCAGCTGAGAGGAGGTTTCCTCTACCTCTTTTCTGGGCTGCCCTAGAGTGGTTTCTAAACACAGTCTTTATGTCCTCATAAGATAGTTGGTAAATATCTCCTCCAGCTAGCATGTGAAGGGTATCTAAGAGGTCTTCAGGGACTCCTCGGAGCAGGACCAACTTGAGGGATTCAGGGTCAAGTGTGCACCTGGCCCGTTTATAGCTGAGTTGGAACCTTTCCTCGTAATCTTCTAAAGACTCATCATTCCCCATGGTCATCCGAAAGATTTCTCCCTTGGTTTCCTTGGACCTACAGTAGTCCCTGTACTTGGTATTGAAAGCTTGCTGCATCTGAGCCCAAGTGGTGATACTGTTCCCAGGTAAGCCCATGAACCAACGTAATGCTGCATCCTTAAGGGTAGAGGGGAAGAGTTTCAGTTTCTGCTCATCTTCAGTATAGTCATAGGTTTGAAAAAGGACAACAAACTCAAATAGGAAGGTATCAGGGTCTTCAGTAGTCAGTCGATGGAAGTGAGGTAAAGCGGATGGACTGATGTTCTTCATTTTCATGTCCCCATTGGTCTCTCGGATGGGGAAGGCACCTTCAATTCTCTCATCTTCTCCCCTATTGTCAGCCATAGCTTCAGATGGAGTGGTCTCTAACTCTTCTTCTCCTATAGGATCTTCGTATATCTCAGGAGGTTCACCTATAGGTTCTTCTGGATCACTGTCACCAAAGAAGAGAGAAGGGTGACTTAGTGATGTGGTGGGGGTGTTGGGTAGGAATTTTCTTGTTTTATCTCGGTTTCTACGAGGCATGAAATGAAAAGACTTCTGATTGCTTTTGTTTTTTCTGGTACCTGCAAAACTAAAACAGATTGAACTGCAACTAACTATCTTGCTGAAATGGAAATGCGGAATTGAAATGAAAGCATGAAAGAACTAATCTATTCTGCTCAAATGAAATTGCAGGAATGAAATTCTAAGCTACGCTTGCAGAATTGAAATGCTAATCTACGCTTGCAGAAATGAAATTGCGGAATTGAAATGCTACTCTATGAAAGCAGGAAATGTCTATGCTACTTTTGCAGAATGGAAATGAAATAAACTACTTAGTAGAAGGCGAGAGTAGGAAAATAGAAGAAGAGCAACAAACACCAATACTCTGACGCTTCCCCGGCAACGGCGCCAAAAATATGGTGGGCTCCATTATTGTAGCAATAATGCTACAACTCCTGGAGCTTCCTTCTCTAATTTTATCAACCCGGTAGTTCGTACAAACTTGGAAGCGACAGTGTTGTATGCACAAGTACTAGCTCTTGCCGCAGCTGTCACTTGGTCAGCTGGCACAAGTCCGCTAGGGCTCAAGCCAACTTCTATGAGCTCTTAGAAGAAGCTTTTTAACCGATGAATGAAAGCTAACTCAAAGGAAATTAACCTACTTGCAGAAAGGAACTGAAAGCCAACAAGAAACACAAACCCTAGCAAACCCTAATTCTACCAGCTAGTCCTACTGATGCAACAGGTGGGAATGCAAACTACTGAAAGAGATGCCATTACTTCTATGAAGGTGAGATGCATGTGTCTAGACTACGTTTATCTGAAGAGAACACATTTTTGTATTTTTGTTCAAGTTGTTGGGATTATTATGCATGTGCTTCTAACTGGGTCTTTTACTGTGCAGGGGTAGATCAAGGGGGAGAAATGCTTGGAAGAGGTCAGGAAGGCTCAGAGAGGGTCTAAGGGGTCCCTAACATCCTTTCAGAGAGTTTCACAAAGTTTGGATGCCAAGCAACCGTGTTTATGAGCTTCTACAGGAAGTTTGTAGGGGTTCTACAGGATGTTCAGAATTTCTACAGGAAGTTCAGTAATTCCTACAGGATGTTCTACATTTGGATTTTTGGGTGATGGGTGAGTGGAAGAGGCTGCATGGATGGATAGGGAGGTAGGAGAGGAGTTTGTAGTGACTCAGTGACAGAGAGATGAGATGAAGAGGGGGTGTGCAAAGCTAGGTTGTCTTGAAGAGGGCAGAGGGAATGGAAGGCCGAAGAAGGTAGAATAACGAGGGTGATAGAATGGTTGAGAGACAAGGGGTCTAATTGGGAGATGAGTAGTTGGCCTGGGCATGACTTAGAAGGACAAGAGAGTGAGGGAGTAGCGCTGCGCAGTGTAAACGAAACAAATCATCCACGTCCTGCACATAACCGAAATATTATTAACCTATTCTAACTGTTTAATAAAACCCAAAGAACAACAACGTTATTTCTAAGGAAAATCATGCATGGTACTGAAGCAAAGAATCATTCCAAAAGATCTGAATGCATGGACACTTCTACAACCAAAAGATATTGCATCAAAGATTGCATGAACATGTAAAACAATGTTTTTGGGTGGGTAGCACTGCCTGCAATTCCAGCCCCTAGAAAGAGGTGAAAATGAGTGTGCAGTCAGCCCTTTTTTGGAACTTTTATCAACTCCAATCTCTTTATTCTATTCTCAATTGCTGAAGCAACTCTGTCTCATAAAACTAACCTACTTAACCAAGAAATCTAACTCAGCAGACTGCGTTTCAAAATGCATGTAAAGGAAAAGAAATACAATGCTGAAAGAAAGATAACAATACAAAGGAAGGAGGCCTTAGGCTCTCAGGTTGGGCCCAACCCCGAGAGCTATGGCTCCTTTAAGAACTCAGAACTAAACTCAAATCTACCTGCTTTCTATTAAAAGATGATAATCATAAGTCAAATAACATGCCAATAAATGGCTACAAAAGAGCAAAACAGAGCTAACAGCTCGTAGTCCAAAATGTGCAACAAGGTTTCAAAAGTCCTTTTCGAAGGCTACAGCCCTATCATTTATACATTACGAGGCCCCAAGCTAGCCTCCTAAATCAGTGGGGCTTGGCTGACCAAACTAGGAGTGAACTGCTGCTTCCTCAAAATCCGTTTGGCTGCCTTCTAACTCGGTGGTGGTGGCTATCAGAGCTCGAAGTTGGGGGTGAAGATCACGAGGAAGGCCATTCAATGCTGTGGACAACCTTCCTACAAAATATCAATCCCATCTTGGCTGTCTCCTAGCCCTCATCTGCGTGGTTTTGCTCCATTAAATGTCAAAAAACCTGAAATAAGCACGTGTTAGTCACCTAGGAATAGTGACTGCCCTTATTCGTACAAATGACATAAATATACTAAAAAATGATGCATAAGTTATGAAAAATGAAGGGTTGAGCAAGGGTAGTTAGGCCAAATGAGCCCAAAATGTTACCAAATTTGGGGCTCATCAACTGCCTGGATGCCCTGCTCAAGCTCGATAGTGTGCTCAAACCCCCGATCCAGTGGCTGTCTTGGTGGAATATCTCCAAACACTATGGCATACCGATCAAGGATGGACTGGATCTCTGGATGTACCGTCTGCCCTATAGGCCCTACCTCTGATGCACACAGCTCCACTGCCCACTCTATGTCTCCCTTCCAAAAGACTGCCTCCATCCAATGAGCCAACACAGTCTGAGGTAGATATGTGTGCTCTCCCCATATCTTCTCATGCCTCCCTGTCTTCTCATCATCCCATTTCATCTCTAGGGTCTTCCAATCCGTTGTGACAATCCCTAGAGTAATAAGCCACTAAACACCCAGTATCATGTTGGTGTCTAGAATATCGACCACGAAAAAGTGGCCCGTCAATGTGTAGGTGCCCATCGTCACTGAAAGCTCTGGAACATAATAAGCACACGTCATGGTCTGATCTCCTAGGACCAATACTAAAAACTCATCGAAGCTCTCTGTCTGAATACCTATCCGCTCAACCATCTGTGCATTGATGAAGTTTTAGGTTGCCCCACTATCAACCAAAATTGATATGCACTGGCCACGTACTGTCCCTCGTACGCACAGCGTCAAATACTTGGGAACTCCCTGCAACGCTGCAACGACCCCTCCAGTGGGTGAAAAAGATGCACCGCCTGCTGCTGGTGGTGGAGGTGGCAAAGGTCCCTGTATGGCATTGCTATCTCCTGCCTCCACATCCTCCTCGTCATCCTCTTCTCCACTGCTCTCGGAGAAGACCTCAATAAAATGTGCTTTGCCAGTGGCACATCTATGTCCTGGTGCCCATGGCTCCTGATAGGTGAAGCACAACCGCTTCTTCTTCAGCTCTCTCCTGGAATCGTTGTCAAGCTATGCTCATCCTGGATTCCCCTTTGGAGGAGGAATCCTAACATCCTTCCCCTTAGATTGAAAAGTTGGTCTCTAGGGGTAAGGTGTCCGGGTCTTGGGCAAGACATCCTGTAAGTCTCGGGTCCTGTTGATAGCGTCCTAGAGTGTGGCTGGTTTAGTGGATCGGAATAAACCCTGAAGTGGCTCTGTTAACCCCTCAACGTACATATAGACCCTCCGTGCCGTGGATAGGTCTAGCACCATCATGGAGACCCTCAAGAAATCAGCAATGTAGGTCTCTGGGCTCCATGTCTGTTTGATCCTCGTCAGCACAACGACATGCTGCTCTGGATCCCTCCGATCAAATCGCTCCATCAGTCACCAGGTAAACTCGGCATATGTCGTCACTATGGAGTGCCCCAGTGTAACCATCCCATGAAACCACCAATCTTGGGCCTCGCCATCCAAATGCAATATTGCCACCTTGATGGCCTTTGCCTCCGACATCTGGTTAAGCTGGAAATAAATGTCCAACTTCTCCACCCAAGACTTTGCCGAACTGTTTGATGAGCCATCAAATGTGGGCAAGTGGAACCTGCTCACTGCACGGTGGGTATCGCCATCATGGTAATGCCGGTACCCTCTGTGATGGTCGCGGGGCTTGATATCCTGCTGGAGCTGAACAAAATCTCTGAATGAGAGGGCTTCCCTAAACTCCTGCCCATAGGCCTGGTACTGCGCAAAATAATCGCCCATATGTCCGGGCTCTGCCTCCTGCTGGGCTACGGCCCCCATGTCTGCTCCTAAGAAAGTGGGCATGGTAGAGCATGTAGGGGCATGTGAGGCCACCTGCTACGCAGTATCACGCTGCTATGGCAAGTGATGGGATGCATCTGATCCCTCACCAATTTGAAAAACTCGTGGGCTCTCTTGTTATCTGGCCTACCATGGATCTCTGCCCCATCACCTCAATCTACCTCGACAGATCCTGCATTGATTTGAGGAGCATATCCGCAAATCTCTTCCCGTCCTCGTTGGCCATCTGTTCTACTTCCACTACTGGCTCTCTTTGTTTTGCGTCTGCCACAGGCTCCTCCTGTTCAGTGTCCACTATAGGAACACAGTCTCCCTCCCTGTAGGTATTCTCCAACCTACGTCCAGTGTCTCTGTACCTCCTACCTCTGTAACAAATGTAGGGTTTTTCCCCTGGTGTCATAGATTTCTAGCTCCACAGGCTGAGCCAGATCTACGCTCTGATACCACTGTAATATTCCTAACCCAGAATATTCCTCAAACCTAGCAAAAAATTCAACCAAATATGTGAAAATGATATAATAATCCAGAAGTGATAAAATAACAATGGAACAACATATAATAATGTAAACCAGAAATATATGTAGATACACAAGAAATGCAGCGGGAAATACTAAGCCATTCTATTATACTGAGCAATAAAATGAGTACAAGAGGTGATTAGACAGATGGCACCTCGATTTGCACAAGGCAAGTGAAGAAATACTCTCAGAATGACAAGAATGGCCTCTCTGCGTGGATGCTGCTGCTAGAAAACAAATGATGATTTGGGGTTGCTCCCCTCCTCGGAAAAAGCTAAAACTCTGGATTCAGGCTCTACTCAAGAAACCCAGAAAAACCCAGAAAGCTTTCCTGGAATGGCTGACCCCCGAAAAACACCCTCTTGGGGTTCTGCGTAGTTCCTCAATGCCCTGCGTTGCCACTGAAGAAAACCCCTCTAAACTTTGCTTGAAACACTGCCTGAAACCTTTCCAAAAATCCTCCAATGAGACAAGAGCTGGACCCCTGCTCAATCTCCCAGCATAACTCCACCTACAAAACCCCAATCCAGCACTACAACTAAAAAGAACTACATCCCTCTCTAAGTGTTGTGCAGTCCTCCAGAATGCTGATGAAACTGCTGTTGAGATGCTGATAAAACTACTACTGAAATACCAATGGAAATACCTTGCCTGAGTAGGCACTAGAAGTCCCCCGAGGCTAAGGGTGAGATCTCCGAACGGAGACACTCAATGCACTAAACAGTGCTGCAGACCAGCTAAACAGCCAGCGTGCTTAGAAGTCGAAATGACTAGCTGAAAATGCACATAACTGAATGATCCGAAATGAGGGGGCTCCTATCTATTTTATAGCCTCTTCCTGTCACAATCCCTAGGCTCACCTCCTCCTGCGTGATTCCCTTCTTGCCATGTGTTCTTTTCCTCCTGCGTCGTTCCTCCATGTGTCTGCGTGGGCTCGATTTCTAGATCCTCCTTTGGCCCCCTTGGCTCCCCTTTAAGTCACAATGTTGTGCTACCTAGGCAGTGACTTTTTATTCTAAAGTGAATTATATTCCCCCTTCCTCACTTTTTATTTACAAATAACTATAGAAGGAAAAAATTGAACAAAATCGAATATTCCAATTAGCCATAGCTAATTAGGAATATTACAATGGGGCAATTTTTTTTATTAACTAGGATGTCTTAGGTCCCCATTCCAAGTGGAATCACTCAAAAAGACCTCTTTTAACCCATGATAAAAAAATAGAAAAACATTACTAGTCGAAAATCTAGAAATTCAGGAACTAGTGAGCTAGTAAATCTAAAAAATTCCTAACCAAATCAAGTGCAAATGCAATGGGGTAATTTTTTTTATGAACTAGAATGCCTTTTTGATATAATGCAAGTGGAACCAACTCGATTGAAGCTTGTTAGCATGCTCTAAAAAATAGCAGAAATTTAAAGTTCTTTGCCACAAAGGAGTTCCAGAAATCTAGATTTGGGAATAAGAAGGCTAAACCAAGCAGCTCGATGATTACTATGAACTTACAAAGCTTTTCAAAGGATGAAATAATGCTTGTGATCCTACAAAAGAAATTTTGATTAACCATTTAACTCAATCCTACAACAAGAAATTATTAATACTAAATGTAGAAGTAGAAAGAAATAAAAACTAGAGATGCATGTGAATAAGCAGTGAAAAGAAGGAAAGAAAATGATGCAAAAGGGTTATGAGGTTCCTGGGATGGCCAAGCCCAAGGAAACTCAGAGACCTACGGAGGAGAAAAAGATTTAGAAGCTGAAAACGAAACCAATCTTCATTATTTTCATTAATAAAATTACATCCCCGTGAGAAAATACAATGGAGCTGAAGAAATATGAGATCTCTCCACAAAAACACTAATGAAAATCTCCCCCTATAGGAAAATTAGACTTGGTACTTATACAAATGATTAGGAATCATTCCCCATGAATGGAGGAAGCTTTCCCCACCAAAATCCCTTGATTAGTGGATTTGGTCCCCAATACTAGGAGCTGCATTAAATGGCAGGGAACACATTCCTAGATTTTCTCAGTCATTGGAGTTCCACAATCTGTGTCATAATTCCATAATATCTTGTTGATTTATTATTTATTATTGATCCTCCTATAGTAGGGAGCAAGTCCCTAAATTATCTCCTCCTCTAAATCTTCATAATCTGCCCAATATTCTCATAATATTCGACAAAAATAAATAATATTAGGCACAAATATCCAGTTATTCATAAACCTTCCTAATGAATATATTAAAGTTAAAAATTAATTATCTAATGTAGAAAGAGAGGTTTAATGTGTTGAAGGATGGTCATAGGCCTTAATTTATGTTTAATTTAGAGGCATGGGCCTTAATTTATGTCTAATTTAGAGGCCCATCAGAAATATATAGTAGTGAAATCAATAATGTACACAAAGATATTGAGCCCAAAGCTCAATTTTTTATAGGTCCATTAATAAAAGAATCATGGGGCTCCCATACCATGGATCATAACCCTCCATATCACTAGTACAACTAATATAAATAATATACAAAATATCAGGGCTTGAGGTCAAATCCATTAGATCCTAAATCTGCCCATCCAATCAAGAACAAAATACATGACTTACTTGTTGATTTAACCAACCCTTTATGTCCAATTGTCCTCGATGTATCTCATTGTCCTTTCCCTCTGCTACACAAATAAATTACTCCTTTAATGTCTTTGTCCAATCAACTACTCATAGTGTATTTACTCCTTCAAATACCTTGCATATATCATCTCCAAATCAACTTAGACTCTCACAATGGTATTTCTCCTTCAAGATCATTATATGATCAACCTCCTTCAAGGGTAAATGTAGCATGGTAAGATTTCTTTTATTGGCCTAGACCAGACCCTAAATCAAACTCAAACTAATCTCCATCTCTCTAATACTTTGTCCATCTTACTGATCCTCTAATCTTTGACTTGGGCTTCTCAAAAAATGAGGTATGATTTTCTCAAGGGTATATGGGCCTCCATGAGTAAAAATCGGCCCTCTACTAGGGCACACCTTGCATAAGCGAAGTCACATATCTCTTGCACATAATGAGCCTCACCTTTGGATATTTTTATATTTTTCTCTTGGATCATTTAGAAAACCTCTAGACCTTATATTTTTAGCCTCTTAACCCATTAGAGTAGATAATTCATCTTTTTAGCTCCCAAACCCACTGGTTTGGGTAGCTTGTCCAACCAATTCCTTTAGGCAGGATTTCTCTCTCAGAAATACCTTCTGAGCTACAAAAATTCTAACAGTAACAGTGACATATATTCATAATCATAAAGACTTATGTATGTTTGGTTGTCCTCTACCACATACACTCCTTTTCCTTTCAAGAACTCATGTGCTTCTGAAGTTATCCTTTGTGGTTTATTTCTAGGAAACATGTATCTAAATTCTCTAACAAATTGGTCTTGGACAAGGAAGAAGTGAAACAATGCCTTGTCTTCACGAAATAGGATACCGAAATTGCATTGACTCCACTTCAAGATTCATGTTGATCTTGGGGGGTGGGGTGTTGAATAGGTTGCAATAAAATATGGCCATTACTAAATAGGTCGTCATGAAAATTTTCATAGTCTTATAATAATTTTCTAGTTGGAAGGAAATATCATTAGAGTTTACATTTTCCCATCCAAAAATAGTTTCCTTTTTTAAATAAAAATAAAAGATGTATAAGACTAAATTGGATACATGAGACTGATCTGGAAATCACCCTATGAGTGATCTCAGTTAAGATTTATTAATTGAAGGTATTACAAACTCATGTGCTGGTGTGTGTCCATGTTATTTTAGGCAACGGATCGCTCAGATTGCAAAATACACAGACACTGGAAAAATGGAAAACAATAGAGAAACACAGTAAGCAAAACAAGAAAACAACAAATTAATAAGGAGGTCACCCTATCCTCCAGGGCTACATCTCCGGTCCAGCGCTCAATGGTGGCCTTCTTTTATTGTGTCTTCAAAGCAGAGAATTACAATGAGGAGCTCAATCTGTGTCTCCTGAAACAGAATTGCTTGGCAAGGTGGTTCTTGGATTCTCCAAGCCACTAGAGTGCACAGACTCTTTTCCTTACCACCTCTTTGACCTCTTTGGTCTTAAGGCGAGGAGCCAAATTTGGTGCTCAGTTCCCGACAGATCCTCTCAGGGATTGCTCGATGCTGCCTTATGTTGCAGGTCAGCTCGACTCTCTGTCTTTCTACTTCTTGCTTTACTATCTTCTTCACTTTTGATTTCTCTGTCCTTGTTTCCTTCTTTTTCTCTGTGTCTGTTCTGTTCTGTCTATTCATGGATTTAAATCCAATTGGCCTCACGACTGTTCAGTTTCCTTTTTGCCTCCATCGGATCACCTACTGCTGTTCGTTTGGAATCCCCTGTCTCTGCGTCATGGTCATCGACTCATAGTGAGTGGCCACTTGTCTTCCAACGAACAGCACCAGCTTTTTCCTCATTGGTTCGATTCTTTGATTACGTCGGGAAATGACTCGTCCACCATCTCTGCGTCAAATCGGACCTCAAATTCTTACATATTGCAGCTTAATCCCTCGTCAATTCTGGTTTCTCCATCGGGTGCTTTCTCAGCCGTTAGATCTGGAGCCGCCAGATCCGACGCCATTCGCTTGTTTCACGTGGTTGACTTCCTCGACCGTTAGCATGCGATGAGCGGCGGTTTTCTCTCTCCTCCACCTACCATGCATCGGGCGCTGAGTGGAATCGCTCCTTTTTCGCCAAATCTGCTTACCGCCCAAGGGTGCCCCCGATAAATACTGTCGGTTTTGGAGCACGGGTCCCGCCTTTAGCCTTTAACCTTTTCCCCATGGTTTTCCCAGCTCCCATGCGATCAAGCACTCGGGGCCTCTCCTTCTCGAGGGGTTTTGCCCAACGATGCACGATTAGCACTAAGCACTAATCGCGCATTACAAACTGCCTACTTTTCCCGATTCGGGCTTCCTAGGGGCTAGTTTCGCCTCCTGCGCAGTCTCCATGGGCCTCGGTCAACGCACTTTGACTGAGGTCCTCGTCGTTCCATGCTGGCTACCAACTGCCACTGTTCAGAGGTTTTTCTGATCACTCCATGCTCTTTGAATTCAAAGTTTTGTCCTGATTTGATACAGTCATGGTTCTCTGATTTTTCTTCATGGATCTAATTCGGATCACAACCTTCCCACTGAAAAGCTTTTGGACCACCAAAATTTGGTTTTCAGGCATCAACTAAGTGAGGGTACTATTGTCTCACTTGTCCAATCTCAATCCACTTTGCACTGCTCAACTTTGAACCCTTGAGCCCAATCCTGAGGTACTCAACATCTCCCCTGCGCGTTGTCCTCACCTTCCTGTCCAGCATTATGTCTTCCTGTAATTCATTAAGATATTCAGGTAGCAGGTCATCAATAGAAGGAAATTGACTCTATTGTTTAGGATCCTCAATCATTGAAGGTTCAAACAATCTCAAGAAATTTGCATTTACGACTGAGTAGATGTGCATGTAAGTTGGTAGATCAAGGCGAAATGCATTTTCACCAATCCTATCAAGTATCTTGCAGGGTCCATACTTGATGGGCTTTAGTTTCTTACCTTCACCTTGCATCCTATCCTTGCTGATATACAGCCAGACCCTATCACTAACTTGAAAACTATGCTCCATCTGATGCTTATCATGCCTAGCCTTGTATTTGGCTTGGCTCTTTTCCAACTGTTCCTGTACTGCCTGGTGGATCTCCTGGATTTGTTCAATGAACCTAGTTGCTTGGTCCACATCACTGTGTCCATCAACTATGGTATCTTTACCAAAGACAAAATCCAAAGGAGACCTTGGTGTGAAACCAAAACAGGTCTCAAAAGGAGATCTTTGTGTAAAAGAATGTTTGGCTCTGTTGTAAGCATGTTGCACATAACACAAATGTTCATCCCAAAGCTTAGGATGTTTGCTGCAATATCCTTTGAATAACTGGATCATTGTCCTATTAACTACTTCTGTCTGGCCATCAGTTTGTGGATGAAAAGTTGTGTTTTTTCTTTAGTTTGGTGTCCATCAGTTCCCATAGACTTGACCAAAACTTCCCCACAAATCAGGTGTCTCGATCAGATACAATAGAAGTGGGTAATCCAAAATGAACCCATACATATTCAAAGAACATTTTTGCAGTTTGTTCAACTGTAATCTGTTTATAACAAGGTATCAAAATACACATTTTGCTGAACCTATCCACAACAACATATAGATAATCATGACCTTTTCTAGATTTAGGCAGTCCCACAACGAAATCCATGGAAACACTTTCCCAAGGGTGAGAAGGTATTGGTAATGGAGTGTACAAGCCTAGTTTTATGTTGTTGGGTGTGCTCTTAGCACACATAGTACACCCTCTTACATATCTAGAAACTATCTCATTCATTTTTGGCCAATAACAAAATCTTTGCAGCTGTGCAACTATTTTAATTACCCCAAAGTGACCTGATATCAAAGCAGTGTGTGCTTCCCTAATTATCTTTATTCTCTTAGTTTGTGGAATGCAAAGTTTCCCACAATGGTATAAGAGTCAGTCCTTTACATGATAATCCAATTCTTCTACTCTTTTTCCTTGACTCGAAGTTGCATATACATCTCTAAAGTCTATATCTTGAGCATATTTTTCAATGTAGCTTTCATGTAGCACAAAATTATGCTTAAGTATAGTAAATGCATTTATAATGGGTCTAGATAACATGTCTGCAACTTTGTTATGTATGCCCCTTTTATATCTGATGACTAAATGAAACTATTGTAGAAAACCCATCCATCTAATGTCTTGATTGCTGCAACTTAGTTTGGGAGTGTAGGTATTGAAGTGGTTGATGATCAGTATGTATTACTGTCTCTTTGCCCATTAAGTAATGTTTCCACTTTTTCACACTCTGAACTAATGCATACAATTATTTATCATATGTAGGATAGTTAACTACTGCAGGATTACAAGTCTCAGAATGATAACATATGGGTTTACCATGCTGTGTCAACACTGCTCCCATGGCATAGTCACTGGCATCTATTTGGATTTCAAATGGTCATTGCAGATCAGGCAGTGCTATTACAGGTGTTGTACTAATCTTTTCTTTCAAGATGTCGAAAGCTTTCTGATGTTTTCCTCCCCACTGAAACACCTTGTTCAATCCTATTAAAGCATGTAAAGGAGCTGCAATTGAGGAAAAGTTAGAAATGAACTTCCTCTACTACTGTGTTGCTCCTAAGAAGCTTCTAACTTCTGTAGCAAATTTGGGTTTAGGCCAGTTTACAATGATTGCCACCTTAGAGGGATTTATCTTCAATTCACCACCCCCTACTATATGACCCAAATAATTTAGAGATGTTTTGCCAAATTCACATTTTGAGAGTTTAACGTAAAGTTTTTCTCTTTTCAAAACATCTAGTGTATGCTTAACATGCTTTAAGTGTTCTTCCCACGTTTTACTAAAAATCAGAATGTCATCCAGATACACCTTAACAAAATCATAAAGAAAAGGTCTGAGTACATCATTTATTAATTTCATGAAAGTAGCAGGAGCATTAGTTAAGCCAAAAGGCATAACCAGTGACACATGCAATCCCTGCTTGTTTTGAAAGCAGTCTTCCATGCATCTTGTTCTGCAACTCTGACCTGATGGTATCCACTGTGCAAGTCTAGCTTGGTGAAATAAACAGCTTCCTTCAATTGATCTAAAAGATCACCTATGCGAGGAAGGGGATAACGATTTTTGATTGTTATCTTATTCAGTGCTCTGTAGTCAATGCACATTCTCCACAAGCCATGTTTCTTTCTCACCAAAACGATTGGTGACCCACATGGTGATGTGCTAGGCCTGATGAACCCCTTCTCGAGCAACTCCTGCACCTGCTTCTTGATTTTAGCATTCTCTAAAGCAGACAACCTGTACATTCCAATGTTAGGTAATGGAGCATCTTGCTACAAAATAATATCATGTACTATTTCCTTTTTGGGTGGCAGACCTTTAGGTTCTTGAAACAAGATATCATACTCTAAAACAACCTTCTCTATATCAGCTTTCTGTTTAGCATTACGACCCTCAAATACATTGGTTTTATCAGGTTCCTTTTCCTTTACAACCATCAGTAAGAATTGTTTGCATGAATTTATCATTCTTTTCATCTGCCCTAAGTTTATGAGAGTATAATTATTCTTGAACTTATGAGCTCTTACAAAGTATTTGATTCCATCTTTAACAAGTAGACACTTGTTCTTAGCTCTATAGAAAATAGCTTTTCTATCATACAAGTAAGGACTTCCTAAAACAATTCCACATATATCCAAAGGAATTATGTCTAACTCAACCTCATCTACAAATGTTGACCCAAAAGAAAACTTGAGTTTGCACTGTCTAGTCACTTGTAGTTGTGCTTTATCATTCAACCATCCTAATGGGTATGGTTTCTTGTGAGGTGTAGTTGCTAATCCCAATTTCTTTACAATTGATTCAGAAATTGAATTTACTTGTGATCCACTATCAAACAAAGTATCAATCTTTTGATATTTGGAAACAACTCAAATATGGAAAAGCTCATGTCTTTTTCTCTCATTTTCTTCATCAATAACAGATTGAGCAGAATTACAAGTAGATGCCTCAGAATTCTTACCTTTTTTACCTGTGGCTGCAATGGTTGTTTCATCTCCTGAGTCTGACCCCAAATCTTTCTGAATAGCTACAGCAGTCTTCTTATTCTTTCCCTCAAACTTCTTAGGCCTCAGCTTTGGATGCAGAATCCAACAATGCTCATCATGATGCCCATCCTTTTTACAGTGAGTGCATGAAGCTTTGCTTTTCTGTGCAGTGTTAGCCTTCCTTGCTTTCCACTTCTGCTTTCTTTTCTCCTTACTCTTGCTTACAGTGGGTTGGGATGGTCCCCCAACTTCTGGATTTCCATTCTTTCCTCTAGATTCTAGATGAGTAGCTTATACAGATACCTCATCTATACTAGTGGGATTAAACATGAGGATGGTATGCCTCATGTAGCTGTGTAGACCACCAATGTACTTCAACAGAGTCTCTGGTGAGTCTAATGAGATTCCTAGAATCAATGCTCTCTTTCTAAATTCTTGAGTGTACCCTTGCACACTTTTCCCTTTCATCTGCCAAAGAGTTTGCCAACTCATCATGGCTTGTTGCATGTAAGCCAATGGATAGAACTTATTTTTGATTGCAGAAAAAAAATTCACTCCAGACAGAGATGGTCTTACCATGTCTTTTCATGTCAGCTTGGGTTTTGCCTTCCCACCAAACCAAGGCAGTGCCTCCTAAGCATAGGCTTGCCAGCTGAATCTTGCTCTTATCTGAATCGATGTTTTGTACTCTGCAATAAACATCAATTTTTCTAATCCAATTGTCCAACTTCTCTGCATTTAATTCTCCATCATATATAGGCAAATCAAATTTAACATATAGCTTGATTAAAGATGCCTTCTTATTATGCATAGGGCTATTAGGAGGGGTGAGGAAGCTTTCCTCTTTCCCTTTTCCCTTGGAGTGGTCATGGAAGTGAGACTTATCTTCTTCTTTGTCTTGTTTAGAGCCTGATGAGTCTTCATCCTTATGTTTTCTAAAGTCCCTATACATTTCTTCTACCATGGACTTTATAGCTAGGAAACTTTCTGTGAATTGAGGGTCTGGCCCCACAGAACCTTCCTCTGACATTGTCTTCTGAGGATAGACTCTCCCAATTTCAGGATTAGTTTCGACCAACTCGCCTTCTCCTAATTTGAGCTTTGATCTAGTGAGAATTCAACAACTAAACCAACACAAGCTTGTCTAACCTTACAGCCTAAAGCTCTGATACCACTTGATCTGAAAATCACCCTATGAGTGATCTCAAATAAGATTTATTAATTGAAGGTATCAGAGACTCATGTGCTAGTGTGTGTCCATGTTATTTTAGGCAACGGATCAATCAGATTGTAAAATCCACAGACACTGGAAAAAAGGAAAACAACAGAGAAACATAGTAAGCAAAACAAGAACACAACAAATTAATAAGGATTTCACTCTATCCTCCAGGGCTACATCTCCAGTCTAGCTCTCAATGGTGGCCTTCTTTTATTGTGTCTTCAAAGCAAATAATTACAATAAAGAGCTCAATCTGAGTCTTCTGAAACAGAATTACTTGGCAGGGTGATTCTTGGATTCCCTAAGCCACTAGAGTGCACACTCTCTTTTCCTTACTAGCTCTTTGACCTCTTTGGTCTTAAGGGGAGGAGCCCAATGTGGTGCTCAGTTCTTGAAAGATCTGCTCAGGGATTACTCGATGTTTCCTTATGCTGCAGGTCAGCTCGCTCTCTGTATTTCTACTTCTTGCTTTACTGTCTTCTTCACTTTTTCTTTATCTGTATTTGTTTCCTTCTTTTTCTTTGCGTCCGTTCTATTCTGTCTATTCATGGCTTTAAAGCCAATCAGCCTCATGACTGTTCAATTTCCTTTCTGCCTCCATCGGATCACCTATTTCTGTTCACTTGGAATCCCCTGTCTTTGCGTCATGGTCATTGGCTCACAGTAAGTGGCCACTTGTCTTACAACGAACTACGCCAGCTTTTTCCTCGTCGGTTCGATTCTTCGATTACGTCTGGAAATGACTCGTCCACCACCTCTACGTCAAATCGGACCTCAGATTCTTACATATTGCGGCTTAATTCCCCGTCTATTCCGGTTTCTCCATTGGGCACATTCTTAGCCATTAGATCTGGAGCCCCCAGATCCGACGCCATTCGCTCGTTTCGCACGATTGACTTGCTCGACTGTTAGAGTGCGATGAGTGGCGGTTTTCTCTCTCCTCTGCCTGCCACACATCGAGCGCTGAGTTGAATCGCTCCTTTTTCATCAAATCTGCTTACCGCCCAAGGGTGCCCTCGATAAATACCGTCGGTTTTGGAGCGCGGGTCCCGCCTTTAGCCTTTAACCTTTTCCCCATGGTTTTCCTGGCTCCCATGCGACCAAGTGCTTGGGGCCTCTCCTTCTCGAGGGGTTTTTCCAGCGATGTACGATTAGCACTAATCACGCATCAGAAACTGCCTCCTTTTCCTGATCTGGGCTTCCCAAGGGATAATTTCGCCTCCTGCACAGTCTCCATGGGCCTCGGTCAATGCGCTTTGACCGAGGTCCTCGTCATTCCACGCTGGCTGCCAACTGCCATTTTTCAGAGGTTTTTTTGATTGCTCCATGCTCTTTGAATTCGAAGTTTTGTCCTGATTTGATATAGTCATGGTTCTTTGATTTCTCTTCATGGATCCAATTCATATCAGAGACTTGATTAGCATCTTGTTGAGGCCTCAACAATTCCCTGTAATTTCATCAGAAATTAAAGGGGCTCCTATATAAATTTTTCCAATATCCCTTTACATTGCTTTTTTTAATTTTTTTATCCTTTTTTTACCTCCATTTCTCCAACTGCTTTCCAATGACATGAAGTTTGCCTGATTTTGATTTCTCGATTGAAAGATATTGTCTCTCAAAGTTTCAGGTTATTTTACTGTCCTGGTTTCTTAACATGATGAGGTGATGAAATTCGAATGTATATTAATTAACCTCATATCTACCTAAGATTCCTCCTAGCCCCATCCTAAAACAAAACCCCCATGTCTCTATATTGAGTGGGCCTAATGGTTAAGAGCATGTGTTTCCTCCTAAAAGGTCACAGGTTGAAAACCAGAGGGGGTGTAGAGTATGTATGTCTCCCCTGGACTTAGCAGTGAAATCGTTGCGTGGATATGGGTCCCTTGTCCCACAACAAGGGGGTCTCATACACCAATTTGGTGTCTGGCTTGACTGTGACCTTCAAATTAGATAATAATAATAATTAATTAACTATATTAACATAAGTAAAACATGTATAATAAGAAACTATATATAAAATAATATTATAAACTTTGTCTAAATTATAAATCACATTGTATTATATTATATATAATATTGTATGTATATATATTATATATGTGTTTTTATTTGTAAATGATAAATTATATGTATATAAAAATTATAAATTAGTAAACTTTAGATTTTTATATATTAAAATGTATATTAAACATATTATAAACTATGTTAGATCTAAGACTTTTGTGATCCATAATGTAGATATAAGTCTTTTGGATTAATCACATAGTTAGGATTTGGTCGACGTTTCGAACCAACTAATGTGGTTCATCCTCAGGACAAGGTGAGAAATCAATCAATCTGTAGGTATAAATAACATGGATGCATCATTGCCCAGAGTTAGCTGTTAGAAATTAGTCGTTGGTAAGTTAGTTAAAAAATTATTTAAGAATTGGTTCTAAATGTCGACCAAATCCTAACTATGTGATTAATCCAAAAGACTTATATCTATATTATAAATCATATATACAACCATATATACAACATGGAGAGGGTTCAAGTTTAAACGTATATAAACTATGAAAGGTGAGACAACTCACCATATATACCATACACTTCATAGGCATCCGTCATCTATGATCCCTCATGTTGATCGATTAGCCTGGATCAGTACAGCTCAACCAAATTGCGAGGAGTCTTGGAATCTTTATTAATATAGGTTTTATTTCAGATCTACATATTAATTTGTGTAAATGTGCATTCTTGTTGTCTTATGCAAATTATTATCTTCATCGGAATAAAGTTGTTATTTGTCTGTGAATATGATCAAGTACGTTAGCAAAGATCTAGTAACTATTTTGCATAAATATTCATTAGTTCAATAATAATTTAAGCATGAGATCTATTTCGATTCTTTAATGACTTATTCTTGATCATTTTTCAGTTTGTATTTATTCTCCAAATAGAACATGAATTGTGCTAAATAATATCGATTATTACAACTATTTTTGTAATATGATATTCATCTTAAAATTCATGTGTAATCCCTATTTTAAAACCTTTACATCTAACATATAGGAATTATTTTGTATTTGTCAAGTTAAGACAACTTTTTTTGTTTTTTGCACTTTTTCTAGGTTACATTTAGGATTTACTTTCAAATGAAAGTCTCCTTATGAGTAAAATTCTTGTTTACTTCATTGAACTCACATCTCAGCCAATCAAAATACTACCTCTTTCATGCAGCTGCAAGTAGGAAAGTCAATTCTTTCTACCTATTCGTAGTAGCAAGCATTTAACCATATGTCAACAGGTAGAATTTAGATTTAGTTTAGTTTAGATTAGATTAGGAATTTAGTTTAGGATAGATTTAGTAGAGGCAATCGAGCCCATATACTGGTTGAAATCACCACACAAAATGGGAAAGGGTCTAATTGGGACTATGACTACATGATTTCTTTAATGTTGAACATCGCCATTTTTGGCGCTAGGAGGAGGGAAGACTTACAAGCTAACCCTTTGGAAAATTTTAAATGGCTCCTTCCCAAATCCCTATTTGGATTTGTATTTCTTGACGAGCATCTTGTAACACTACATCAAAGATAGTAAATCTCCTGTCAAAGAAGGAATTTGATGGTACGAGTGAAATAACTACAGTTGAACATCTTTTTTAGTTTATTCAAAGTTTTATTTTTTATGATATTGATAACGATGTCATGTGCAAGAGTTTTACTCTCACTTTCACAAGTGGGTGAAAGCATGGAGTTGGGCTACACTTTTTGGCAAAAGAGGACGCATATGGGTGGAAAATACTATGGCTTAATCAAGCCATTTAAATGCTCAATCGAGCCTTTTTTAAGTGCTCGATTGAGCTCCTTGGGCACTAAAAAGGTAGCTCGATCGAGGGTTAAAAAAAACCCTTGATCGAGCTATAATGCTCGATTGAGCATTATGGCTCGAGCCTTTTTTTATAAATACCACTCCCGGGGTCTACATGTGTCATTTGGACAAACCAAGGGTAAACTAAGAGCTCAACCGAGAGTGTGACAGCAGATCGGCCGAGAGTATTAGAGCTCAATCGAGCAATTAGAGCATTAAGCTTTCAAATCAATCTCGCCAACCACCTCGCCAACGTCCCAAATGTTCAAACGAAGGTAGATAATCTATATTTTTTGTCTTTCTTATTTATTTATTTTTTGCAAAATTAAACAAATTAATTAAAAAAAAACAACCATGTACAAAAACCATGAAAACCAATTAATTAAAAAAACAGTCATATAAAAACCACAAAAAAAATCCTTCAAACGAACTTAGAAAATCATAAAACCAACCAATAAAACCATAAAAAAACTCTTCAAAACAAATTAGAAAACCACAAAACCAACCTAGAAAACCATAAAAAAAAAACCCTTCAAAACAACCTAGAAAACACTTCAAAACCACCAAAAAAACTATAATTTAGGTTTTAAATTTGTTTCTTACTTGCAATGTTTTGTTTATTAAACTAAACGCATATTTTCTTATTTTGAATGGTTAAAACATTTTTTGTTTCTAATTATTTCAAGTTTTAAAGTTTTTTCTTTAGGAATTTTGTAAAATAAATTTTCATTTTTTTGTGGGTTATTTAAAATGCATTTTAAATTTCTAGCAAATTTGACTGAAAATATACCTCAAAAAACTCCAAAACAGAAAACAACAAAACTATAACCAATAAATAAGTAAATTAGGAGCTTGAGATTGACATGATGAATATGATTGCTCATAGTGAACCTCTATTTATAAAATAAGAAATTTAATTTAATTTATATATTAAATATTTTTTAATAATAAATATAGTACGATTCTAGTTTTAAAAATAAAATAGTAATCTTTAAAGCTAAAAAATTGTTATATATATATATATATATATATATATATTTGTATGTTAAATAATTTTATATTATGTTAAATAGTTATAACTAGTTATAACATAGTTTTATAACTATTTAACATAATATAAAATTATTTAACATATATATATATATATATATATATATATATATATATATATATATATATATATATATATATATATGTTGGGTGCAGGAATTACACTTAAGTAAACTCCTCAACACTTAAATTGTCAACCCGTGGGATTCGTAAACTTAGAGATGAAGCACAGGCAATGCCAGAGATGGTATGAATATTTCTAATATCAATTCCTACGTTTTTTAAGGGAAAAATTGCAGAATCAAACTATAGAGAGAAAAAGGGCAACTTGAATCATCAAAATAATCTAGGACTGGAACAAGAGAAAATTCACTTGCAAAAGAGATTTAGAAATAAAGGGGCAATCACTCTAGCTAACTATTGATTAACAACTCAGTGTGTGTTTTCTTTAGCAATCTTCAACAGATGGGCCCTTCAGACCTGCTTATGTAAAGATTTCCTTCCTGCAAGAATCTATCTTGCACTAGTGCAGGATCAGCGATTTATGCAGAGGGTGTAAAATGATGTCTGTACTAAAAGTGTTTTTCTTCGTGCAAGGGCTTGAACTTTCTCAAGTCCGAAGCACTCAGATCCAGTGACAAGAAACTGGTTCTTGTACAAGATCAGAGCTTCTTCCACTTGAACATTTAATTCTTGAAATCAGTGCTTAATTATAGCAAGTGTTATGAAACCAAATTGCATACCAAAAAGATGAATGTTTCTGAGTTTATCAAAGTACAAAAATAGAAAACAATCTTTATAATTTATCCTGTCATGAAATATTAGTGAAAGCAAGAAAGTTGTTAGAAGTAAACTAAAAAGGCTTGTTGCATCACGCTAACTTGCACTGGTGCAGGTTCAGTTCTTCTGCTTAAACTAGGTGGGAAACCAAATCAAACAGACTAGCAGAAAATGAATAGCACACCAATGTGCACTAGTGCAGGTAATTTCTCCTGCTCGGATCAAGCGGGGAAAACCAATCCAAACAAAATGTGCAGAAAGTGAATAGCACACCAACATGCATTAGTGTAGGTAATTTCTCCTGCTTGGACCAGGTGGGGAAAACCAATACAAAATCAGATGCAGGGAAAGGAAATTTAACTACTTCACACTACAGATCTGCTTTCACTCAAACATGAATTTAGATGCTGTAAATTAAATCACACTTGGCAGTATAAAACATAAATTACAAGAACAGGAAATAGGGAGAATGTGCTGGGTTGGTTGGGCCCTATCCAATCAGCGCATTTCCCTTTCAAATGGAAACACTACTCAGTACTATATCAATTCATCAGCTGTTAAACATAAAAAATAAGATTCATGAAACGTAAGGCAGAGCTCCCTTTCTTATTAAATCATAAAGGCAAATACATGCATGATTACATATCCAGCCCAGATTTGGGTGATAAAAAAATACAGGCCTGTTACCACCTTCCTGGTTCTATCTCTGTTCTATACAACTCTATCAACCATTCACCATCTCGTCCTATTTACATTTCTCGTTATATAGATCCTTGGCCGAAGGCCAAAAGGATCGTTTAACTCGTTACATAACCGATTGCAGAATTTAGATTGTTCAACTAATTACATGACCGATTGCAGATCGTTCAACTAATTACATAACCAATTGCAGAATTAAGCTTTCAGCCTTCAAAATTAGGCATTTTAACAGAACAGGCCGTAGCAATCTCCAGCTATTCATTTCTCATAAATCTGATCTCAGCTACCTCTAGATTGCCTCCTTGTCATAACTGGAGCTCGACTGCCTTCAGATCTAACTTGTTATCATGGCTAAAGCGGCACAAAACTAGGCAACAATCAAGGAGATCTGGATCTGTTGTAAGGATTCGCAGTGCTGGCACTGGTGCGAGATCTGCTCCTGCACTAAGATCAGCGGTCACGTAAGAATTTAACTACCAAATAACATTGGATGTATTGATAAGTTACGAAAATATTTATAAGCAAGAAATCATGTAATGAATAATTAATAAATGCTAAGTTAGGTTAAAAAATGTAAAATATAAAGTTAATGCAAAACGTGTTATCGTTCTTGCACTAGTGCAAGATGAGGGTGTGTAAGAGGGGTAAAATAGGGGTAAATGGTTAAGATTTAGGAAGGGAAGAATGGTCAAAAGGGGGAAAACTAGGGGGCTAACATCCTCCCATCCCTAAGCTGTTGTGTGTCCTCACACAACTTCTTTACCTCTGCAAAAAACTCCAAAACTTTAAGTACTCCAACTCAATCCTGCTCTGGCATGTTGTCCTCAGGCTGCACTGTTTCAGCCTTCTTCTTTTTTATGCTCCTTAACTTCTTTGTCACCTTTTTCAATCGCTTGAAACATCGTGCAGCTTGATATTTCCAAACTTTCACCTCGCTTTTCCTTTTCTGGAGCTCTGCCTTTAACTCTCCTCTGCTCTGTTCTTTCTCCTCCTACTCTTTGGCTACAAGTTGTTCCAAGTTTTTCACTTGAAGCTCTAATTCAGCTACTCGAGCAGCAGGAGTCACCAATTCTTTTCCTCCTTTTGTTTCAGTAGGGGCTGTAACTTCCTCAGGGACCTCCATATCTGCCATGGTTACATTAGGAATCTCTTCTTCCTATGGTCCCTCTTTTTCTAGGTCTCCCTCCTCCAGTTCTTATTCCTTCGGTTCCTCTTCATCTGGTTCCTCTTCTTCCAGTTCTTCTTCTTCTGTGGGTTATGTCTCTTTTTTTTCAAGTTTTGCCTTTTCTTCTTTGGGTTCTTCTTTCTCTGCTTCTTCTTCTTCTTCTGTTTCTTCGTCCTCTGGTTCCTCCCCTCCTATCTCTTCTTCTTTTGCTTCCTTGCTTTCTACTTCTTCTTCCAGTTCCTCCTCTCGCACTGGTGCTTCTTCTTGTACTGGTGCAGGAGGGGATTCCACACCTTGTGGGAGCTGTGGTTCTTTTCCTGCATAAGAGACTTTACTCTTCTTCTGGGGCCTTTTGATAAAATTGGCCAGCAAAGTATCATCCTCGACCTCTGCAATCTTTGCCGCGTCTGCAAGGACTGACAGGTTGTCGTGCTCGGGGGCCTGTGCCTGTGGTGATGGTGTAGAAGGGGTTTCTTCAGCGGGTGCGCTAGCTATCTCCTTAGCTGAAGATGAGGCCTTCTCTTCTGACCGCTTCCTTTTCGCACTAGTGCGAGAAGGACTTCCCTTTTCACTTTTGCTCAAGCCCTTGCTCATACTGGGAGGGTCCTTTATCTCTTCTCCAGCGACTGTCCCTTCATGTAGCTGTTTTAAAAGTGCTTCCCATGTCATTCCTTTCTTCTCCAGCTGCTTTAGGACCAAGGTTTTGATCAGGCCATGATGATATAACCTTGTATCGACCTGGTCTGCCCTTCCATCCTGCACGCTTTTAGCCATTTTCTCTAGGCTTTTAAGCAGAAATTAGGGGAAGTTCATCCTCCATCGGACGTGTCGGCCTGCTTCAAAATGTTGGAGCATTCTAAAATGATACGCTAAGGTGCGGGTGTATCTTCCCTCGCAGGTCACAAACTTTTGCAAAATGAAGAGTAGGTCCTGCCATTGTCCCAGCAGGGCTTTACACGGAACTCCTAATTTCCAATCCACCTCTATCTTTTTATCAATGACAAAATGCTGCCAGCGTTTCCTTTCCAGCTTCTGATTCTTGAACCATTGTTCTCCCATGTTGTCCAAGCCCATTGCTGCTACTATGAATTCCTCTATAATTTTGAATTTAAGAGGCCCAATTTTCACTCAGCCATTTTTAAAACTTCTTGCAAACCGTAGGGCGACTTCTTTGTCATACCCGTCAAACTTCTGCAGGAACTGTAGAAAACCCAAGTCTCGCAATAGTGAAAGACTATTGCGATACTTGGCAATCTGCTCAATTTTGCTGAGAGACAGGGGTTCATTCTGGACAGGCGGCATTGCTACTAGCGGCTATGAACAGTTGAGCTCTGAGACTTTGCATGCAATACCAGGGAAATTGGCCTTCATAAATAGAAATCTAACTATTCATCCATCCTTTCCATCATATCACCGGTTCATCCACCGTAGATACACAGCATCTTTGAGGTCTGGCCGAATTGGTACTCGCGGCGGTAGTTTAACAGTCAGCTGAAGTCATAATTACGTGTGAATGGACGTTTAGGATTATGGTGGAGCGGGGTAATCATGAGTGAAGGACGTTTAAGATTATGGTGGAGCGGGGTAATTACGTGCAAGCAATAGTTAACACATTTCCACATTTCTTCATAATTTAAAAAAGGAACTTAGCATTCATTAAAAAATCATGATTTCTACTTAAAAAACTTTGTACTTTTAATTAATTTCCTCCTAGTTAATATGATAGCATAATACTCGTCGATGAAATGAAAAGACTTCATATAACTTTCCATAATGACCACTTTCTTATGCCATATGATATAAAAATAACTTGTACTATGCTGTTGATGAGGTGCATGCTCGTACTGATCTTGCACCGCTTAAAATCGTGTTGTTCTGTTGGTACTTTTCTGCTTATCTTACCAGATAGGACAACATGCTTGCATTAGTGCAAGCATAATATCTAAAACGGAGAATTTAAATATAGGCTGGATTTTCACATGATTTCCTCAATTTTTACTGGCAATTTGCTTCGCCCTTCCTTGATGCTTCAGAGCATATCCTTTTGCTCTTTGTGTGCAAGATCCTGCAATAAATTCATGAGGGAATAAAGAAGTGGGAAAGGGGAATTTTTAGAATGGGAAGGAATTATGTTACAGGGATTCCAAGAAACTACCAAAAGAGGGAATAAATAGAAGTGGGATAGGGTAAAAATTTAGGGGTAAAGTGGGATTTCTTCGAAGCAGACATGGTAGATTTAGAAGAATGTGGGAAGGTTAATCATTCTAGGATTAAGGAAGAAAACTGAGGGAATATTACAAAAGTGGAATATGAAGAGAGGCAAAAAAATTTCTGGAAGGTCTGCTTGCACTGGTGCCATAAAAATAACTGTAGCGAAAATTAAGCATTACTTGAATAAAAAATATCCATGCTAATTACCCCAACTGTATAAAAGTTGGTTCTGCTGAACCTACTTCTACTTGGTGGTAGCTAGCATATCTAAAGATTAAGCAACATTTTCTTTTTATTAGAAATTTTTGATCTTCCTGCCAGTAAGTTGGTTTTCAGGTTGATCCTTTTGCAATCATGTCAAGAAGTTGGTTCTGTTGAACCTACTTCTACTTGGTGGTAGCTAGCATATCTAAAGATTAAGCAACATTTTCTTTTTATTAGAAATTTTTGATCTTCCTGCCAGTAAGCTGGTTTTCAGGTTGATCCTTCTGCAATCATGTCAACAAACTGATTTTCATAATTACAGGAAAATAATTTTGTTTTTCTTTACATTTTATTATTATTATTACTCTCTCTCTCTCTCTCTCTCTCTCTATATATATATATATATATATATATATATATATATATATATATATATATATATATAAGAAGAAGAAGAATTCATGTTTTCAAAAGGTTGGTATTACCATTCTCCACTACCGTCCCAAATTGTTGTTGGACTTGTTGTGTAAAATCTTTCCTGGTAAGTGGCTGAAAGTACTTCTTTAACCTATGTCCATTTACCAAGAATACTAAATTTTGTCCATCAATAGTTTTAACTTCTACTGCTCCATTTTCAAATACTTGGATCACTTCATAAGGTCCCATCCAACGTGTATGGAACTTCCCTTTAAAAATTTTAAATCTAGAATCATAAAGGAGCACCCAATCACCTGGTTGGAACTGCTTTTTCTAAATAAACTTGTCATGCCATCTTTTACATTGCTACTAAATTAGTATGTTTTGCTGAACAACATCCCTTCGAAACTCATCTAACTCATTTAATTGGAGAAGACGTTGTTGTTGTGCCTCAAAGAGATCTAGTCCTAATTGAACTGCAGTCCTGGAAGTTTTGATGTGGAATTCAATTGGTAACAAAACTTGTTTGCCATATACCAGCTCATATGGTGTATGTCCTGTGCTATTTCTCCAAGTGGTTCTGTATGCCCACAAAGCTTCTGGTAATCTTTCAACCTAGTATTTTTGATGCATTTTGACTGTCTTTGTAAGAATGGACTCGATCACTTTATTTTTAGATTCCACCTGGTCGTTTGCTTGCGGGTGATACGATGTGGATTTCCTGTGCCAGATCTTGTATTGCTCCATCACACCTTGTACTAGATTATAAATAAACTGTGGACCATTGTCAGAAACAATTTCTCTAGGCACACCAAATCTAGTAAAGATTTCAGTAAAAAGAAAATCAACAACAACTTTTTCTGTAGCAAAAGAAACAGCTTTAGCTTCTACCCATTTTGTAACAAAATCTGTACAAACCAAAATATTTTTTTTACTTAATGATGTTGGATTTATTGGCCCTATAAAATCAATAGCCCATTTTTCAAATTTCTCAATCATAACTTGAGGGCATAAAGGCATTTCATTGGTTTGATTAGGCTAGCCCATTCACTGATAGCTATCACAACGCTTGACATACTGTCTAGCATCCTTAAACAAGGAAGGCCAAAAGTAACCAGCGCGCAATACTTTATATGCAATCCACTTATCAGTAAAGTGGCCTCCACAAGGTTCATCATGAGCAGATTTCAATATGTCAAACACTTCCTCCTCTCTTACACACCTATGAATAATCAGATCTGGGCATGTGTAAAAGAGATCTCCTTGAATCCAGGAGTATGCAGTACTTTTCTGAATAATATTCCACTTTTCACGAGCGGACAAGTGGGGTGGTGTTTTCCCAGTAACCAAATAATTAGCAATGTCAGCAAACCATGGAGAATCTGTTGACATAGAAAAAATATGTTCATCCGGAAAATCATCATTAACAAGAGTTGTTTCACCAGGATTATCTAATCTAGAAAGAAAATCTGCTACAACATTAGATTTTCCTGGTCTATCAACAATAGTAATATTAAATTCCTGCAACAATAGTAACCACCTAGTCACTCTACCACTAGTTAATGGTTTGTTCATCAAATATTTAATCGCAGAATGATCAATATGTACAAATACTTCATATCCTGTAATATAGTGCCTGAACTTATTAATTGCAAAAATTACAGCTAAAAACTCTTTCTCTGTAACTGTATAATTTAATTCAGCAGAAGACAAATTTTTACTAATATAATAAATAGCATAGGATTGCTTATTTTCCTCTTGTCCTAAAGCTGCACCAATAGCCAAATCTGAAGCATCAGAGGAAATATGAAAAGGTAGAGACTAGTTAGGACCTCTCAGAACTGGTGCCTGTACTAACTTTTCC
This sequence comes from Pinus tabuliformis, assembly GCA_031772625.1. Classification (NCBI taxonomy): domain Eukaryota; kingdom Viridiplantae; phylum Streptophyta; class Pinopsida; order Pinales; family Pinaceae; genus Pinus; species Pinus tabuliformis. The sequence continues at coordinate 547,053,737 of CM062805.1, read as the reverse complement.
TTCAATGTTTCAAAAGACTGTTGGCAAGCTGTAGTCCAAGAAAATTCACTATCCTTAGCTAGAAGTCAGAAAAGAGGAGCAGCTATCTTAGAAATTTTTTCAATGAATCTTCTATAGTAACCAACATGTCCTAAAAAACCTATTACTTCCCTTTTAGTTTTGGGTGCAGGAAGATGCGGAGTGATTTCAATCTTTGCTGGATCAACCTGGACACATTTACTAGAAATCAAATGGCCAAGTACCACCCCCGCTTTGCACATCAATCTGCATTTCTTGTCACTCAAAGCGAGATGGGCTTCCTCACAACGAAGAAGTAATTTTTCCAAGTTTTCAAGAGCTTCTTGAAAGGAATCACCAAACACAGAAAAGTCATCCATATAAATTTCCACAAATTCCAGATCAGCAAAACTATTCAAGACTTCCCTTTGAAAGGTAGCTGGGGCATTACATAATCCAAAGGGAAGCACTCTATAAGCAAATGTACCCCATGGACATGTAAAAGTAGTTTTGTCCTAATCTTCGGGTGTAATCTGTATCTGGTTATAGCCACTGAAGCCATCCAAAAAGGAAAAGTATTCCTTTCCTACAAGGGTATCAAGCACCTGGTCAATGACTGGGAGAGGGAAATAATATTTGAGAGTGGCTTTGTTTAATTCTCGATACTCAATACAAGTATGCCATCTTCCATCTTTCTTAGGTACTAGTACTAATGGAGAGACCCACTGACTGTCAGAAATAGGATAGATAAAACCAGCATCCAAGAGTTTCTTTATTTCTTCCTTTATAATATCTCTTAGAGATGGATTTATTCACCTTTGGGGTTTTCAGACAGGTTGGGCTCCTTCCTGAATATAGATATGATGTGTGCAAATTTCAGGAGGGATACTCTTCATATCTTCATAGCCCCATGCAAAGGCACTAAGATGGTTTTGCAACAAATTCACAAGCTGCTCTTGCTGAGATGAGTCCAAATCTGAACTAATATACAAGGATTTATCAGGGCTAATCTCAGTATCAGCTCAGGAGTACTCAAGGGAGTGGTCAAATGCAGCGGTACAGAAGAATGGGAATCATGATTATCTTGAAAATCTAGGCTAAAAATTTGGCTCAATGGCTCAAAATTAGGCATAGTGTCTAGATTATTCAGGAAATCTTGAATCTCATCTTCTTGTGAAGACCTAGTATAATGATGGATAAGGGAGATGGGCTGAGTCTCATCATCACTACTTTGATCCAACCATAAAGTATCTCGAAGGTCCTGAATGGATCTGGCAGGGGGATATAAGGTAACTTTCTTCCTAGAGTCTCCATGTGAAATATACATATCACCAGAACGACATCCAATATATGCATCGACGGTAGCAAGCCATGGTCGACCCAAGATCAAGGGATGTCCTCCTATTGGGTTCTTTGGTTGAAGCACAATGAAATCAGCAAGATATTCCCAAGAATCTAATGAGAAGGTCACATCATCCAATACTCATTCTGGCTTAATTTTAGATCTATCTGCTAATTCAAGCACAGTGGGAGTAAGGCGAAGATGAGATAACCGAAGTTGATCCATGGTTTGCTTAGTCATGACATTAACGGCTACCCCTAGGTCTATAATAACATTAGAGACAAGGACATTAGCAATCTGAACTGAGACAACAGGGTTTCCAGGATCAATATATTTTTCCATAGATACACATCCTATCATCAACTTTGCTACCCTACCAACAAATTGAATGATTTGGGGTTCCAATTTCTTCCTCTCGGGTTTCTTGAGACAGAGTTCCTTGATAATCTTGGTACAAATGGGGATCTCTTTGATGGATTGAAGCAAAGGTATCTTAATGAAAAGATTTCGAAGCTCTAATGCCAAGCTAGTCTCAGAAATAGGCTCACTTCTTTCCATCACTAGCCTCTCTGGGAAGGGAGGCTGGTTGGAAGAAGGTGGCAAGGATCCAGAGGGTAAGGGCTACTTGGTGACTGCTTTCAGAGAATGGTTAGGAGTTTCCTCCTCTCCTTTCTCTTCAACAATCACTATGGGTTGGTTCTGATTTTCTGATGTTACAGTCCTTCCCGATCTTAACTGAATATCATGAACCCCAACTGGAATAGACTGGTACTCAAATGGTAAAGGTGGGTTTGTTACATAAATCATTTGCACTGCTTTGTTATTGTTAGGATTGGGCATAGGTTGAGCAGGCAATTGAGGAGGTCGAAAGGGTGGAGGTAAAGGCAATGGTGGAGTAGACTGACTCGGAAGCTGAGGCATTGAATTTTGTGTATGAGGATATGACTACATAGGTGGCTGGTAGGAATATGGAGCATGAGTTGGCCCTCTCCAACCTTGCTGCCATGGTTGAGAAGGTTGCCCATGCTGATATTGATTTCTGTACTGCCACTATTGATTAGTGTTAGGATAATAATATGCATGTGAATTATAACCAAAATAGTGTGGAGAAAATTTAGGAGCCATACCTGCACCTACCTGAGGCCAATTTCTTCTTGCTCCCATAGCATTCAAGTATTCAGCTTCAGGTTGTCCCCTTGTAAATACAGCTTTAAGTCCTGGTATAGAGGGACATTTTTCTGTGATATGGTCTTCTGCACAAATAGCACACTTATTAGTTTCTTTTAAATTAAGAGGACACTCTTTAGGAGGATGCTTGTCTCTACATTTAGGACAGAAAATACATAGTGACTCTTGTTCCTTTATAAGTTTTTGCTGAAATTTTAAAGAGTCCAACTGTTTAGAAACAACATTCATTATATCAATTTTCATGTTTTCCATTTTATTTTCTAGTCCAATAATCATAGCATCAGTAGATTTAGTTTTTCTATTTCTATTTCGAGTTCCTCTACCAGATCTATACTGATTTCTTGAAAATTCCCTGCATAATTCATAAATTTGATCAAAAGTTCGCTGACAAATATCACCTTGTACTAGTATATTTAGATTATTTCTAATATTATCAATAAGTCCTCTTAAGAACAAGGTTCTAATAGTGCTAGAATCAAGCTTAAGTTTTGACCTTTGTAAAATATATAGAAATCTTTCTAAGTAATCTTCAAGAGTTTCATCATCATCCTGTATGATTGTAAAAATTTCATCCTACATGTCCCGAGTTTTGCAATATTCCTGATATTTAGACAAAAACACTTTCTTCATCTGATCCCAAGAGGTTATAGAGTTTCCTCTTAGCCCCATGAACCAGCGTAAAGCTGAGTCCTTGAGAGTAGCAGGAAATAATCTTAACTTCTGAGCATCAGTTGAATAATCATAACTTCTACACAGAATATCAAACTCGAATAGAAAAGAGTCAGGGTCTTCATGAACTTTACCATGGAAATGGGGGAGAGCTGATGGTGGAATATTCTTCATTTGTGCCACAGTATCAGGATCCACAATTGGAAACACAAAAGTGGATTGTTCTCCACTTACCTGGTTTTCACCAGACCCTTCCACATAATCTTCATGATCTGCCATTGTTTCTCTCTTACTCTCAACAGGCTGAACCACACCTGAGCTGTTGTCACCAGAATCCAGGTGGATTGTTCCTACGTGATGGGTTTGAATTGGATTGGGCTTCCTGCTCACAGAAGGAGACCCAATATGAGAATTGTTTTCAGAATTCTTTTGGCCCTTAGTGGGCTTTGAACCCTTACCTTTCCTAGGCATTCATTTCAGAAAAAGAAAGAAAAACAACAAGTAATTTCTAATAAAAATGCTGTCAGAAATCAATTAACACCAGTAAAATTCCTTCAAAAGAAAAATCTTTTCCAAACAATACTGAAAAAATAAAGAAGAATTACCTCTATTGAATAATCAGAAAATTCTTACCAAATCAAATCGCCTCCCCGGCAACAGTGCCAAAATGTTGCGTGCAGGAATTACACTTAAGTAAACTCCTCAACACTTAAATTGTCAACCCGAGGGATTCGTAAACTTAGAGACAAAGCACAGTCAATGCCAGAGATGGTATGAATATTTTTAATATCAATTCCTACTTTCTTTAAAGGAAAGATTGCAGAATCAAACTATAGAGAGAAAAAGGGCAACTTGAATCATCAAAATAATGTAGGACTACAACAAGAGAAAATGCACTTGCAAAAGAGATTTAGAAATAAAGGGGCAATCACTCTAGCTAACTATTGATTAACTACTGAGTGTGTGTTTTCTTTAGCAAAGACACTTTAGCAGTCTTCAACAGATGGGCCCTTCAAACCTGCTTATGTAAAGATTTCCTTCTCGCAAGAATCTATCTTGCACTAGTGCAGGAACAACGATTTATGCAAAGGGTGTAAAATGATGTCTGTACTAAAAGTGTTTTTTCTTCGTGCAAGGGCTTGAACTTTCTCAAGTCCAAAGCACTCAGATCCAGTAACAAGAAACTGGTTCTTGTACCAGATCAGAGCTTCTTACACTTGAACATTTAATTCTTGAAATCAATGCTTAATTACTGCAAGTGTTATGAAACCAAATTGCATACCAAAAAGATGAATGTTTCTGAGTTTATCAAAGTACAAAAATAGAGAAACAATCTTTATAATTTATCCTGTCATGAAATATTAGTGAAAGCAAGAAAGTTGTTAGAAGTAAACTAAAAAGGCTTGCTGCATCACACTAACTTGCACTGGTGCAGGTTCAGTTCTTCTGCTTAAACCAGGCAGGAAACCAAATCAAACAGACTTGCAGAAAATGAATAGCACACCAACGTGCACTGGTGCAGGTAATTTCTCCTGCTTGGACCAGGCGGGGAAAACCAATCCAAACAAAACGTGCAGAAAGTGAATAGCACACCAACGTGCACTGGTGCAGGTAATTTCTCCTGCTTGGACCAGGTAGGGAAAACCAATCCAAAATCAGATGCAGGGAAAGGAAATTTAACTACTTCACACTGCAGATCTACTTTCACTCAAACAGGAATTCAGATGTTGTAAATTAAATCACACTTGGCAGTATAAAACATAAATTACAAGAATAGAAAATAGGGAGAATGTGCTGGGTTTTCTGGGCCCTAGCCAATCAGCGCGTTTCCCTTTCTAATGGAAACACTACTCAGTATTGTATCAATTCATCAGCTGTTAAACATAAAAAAATAAGATTCATGAAACGTAAGGCGGAGCTCCTTTTCTTATTAAAGGCAAATGCATGCGTGATTACATATCCAACACAAATTTGGGTGGTAACAAAATACAGGCCTGTTACCACCTTCCTGGTTCTATTCTGTCTATACAACTCTATCAACCATTCATCATCTCGTCCTATTTACATTTCTCATTATATAGATTCTTGGTTGAAGGCCAAAAGGATAGTTTAACTCGTTACATAACCGATTGTAGAATTTAGATTGTTCAACTAATTGCATGACCGATTGCAGATCGTTCAACTAATTACATAACCGATTGCAGAATTAAGCTTTCGACCTTCAAAATTAGGCATTTTAATAGAACAGGTTGTAGCAATCTCCAGTTGTTCGTTTCTCATAAATCCGATCTCAGCTACCTCTAGATTGCCTTGTTGTCGTAACTGGAGCTCGACTGCCTTCAGACCTAACCTGCTGTCGTGGCTAAAGCGGCACAAAACTGGTGATGATCAAGGAGATACGGATCTGCTGCAAGGATTCGCGGTGTTGGAACTGGTGCGAGGTCCACTCCTGCACTAAGATCAGTGATCACGTAATCATTTCACTACCAAATAATATTGGAGGTATTGATAAGTTATGAAAGTAATTATAAGCAAGAAATCGCGTAATGAATAATTAATAAATGCTAAGTTAAGTGAGAAAATGTAAAATATAAAGTTAATGCAAAATGTGTCATTGTTCTTGCGCTAGTGCAAGATGAGGGTGTGTAAGAGGGGTAAAATAGGGGTAAATGGTTAAGATTTAGGAAGGGAAGAATGGTCAAAAGGGGGCAAATTAGGGGGCTAACAATTAACATAACATAGCATGCAACATAACCATAACTATAGTTCATAACATAACTATATAAATTATAATATCACATAAGTTTTATATATATATGGCATGGCATGTAACATAACTATAACTATAACTATAATTCATAATTATACAATTACAAATATAACTCTATATATTTAACTATTAAAAAATTATATCTATATATATATATATATATATATCTATATATATATATATATATATATATATATATAATATAACATAACTTGTTATTTAACATATATATATATATATATATATATATATATATATATATATATATATATAACAAGATAGCTCATAACATAATTATATAACTAGATATATAATTTAATTATTATAATTAAAACATCATCATCATATACATAACAATAACTATAACGAGATAGTTCATAACATAAATACATAATTAGATATATAATTTAACTACTATAACTATAACATCATCATCGTCATCATCATATATATATATCTATATATATATGTATATATATATAAGATAGTTTTATAACTATTTAACATAACATAAAGTTATTTGACATAATATATGTAACATATATGTAGAGAGAAAGAGTAACATAACATAATATAGTATATGTATTCTACATAACTATAACATAATATAACTATAACTATAACATTTAACATAGCATAATTATTTAAAACATAACACACACACACATATATCATTTAACATATAACTATATATAATTATATAACTATATATATAAGTTCATGTTTCAACAATGCATCATTGATAGATACATTAAATCCATCATGAAAAATGCATTTGGTCTAGTGAATAAAAACATTTAGACTCTTTTCTAATTTGTACCATATTGTTTCATTATGTAGTGTGTTGTACAAGAAACATTGTCTTCATGTGCTTGCACCTAGTACATGTCATGTGTCAAAGTCAAACATTAAGAACTTAAAGTCTATTGTAGTATTTGGTTGGCATGAAATTTTATTAGTTTTGTAAATAGGTTTATTTCAAATTTTTACATATATATTTACATATTTATGTGCTATGAATAAAATGCATTATTTAGAAACGAGAAAAAATGTGAAGTTAGATTTGATCACTTCTTTCGATTGTGTTTACATGGAACTCAATACTTTGGTTGATAAATTATCAAAAAATGGACTCTAAAGTTTAGGACTTTAGGCTAGATTATTCTGCTTGAGTTTAGAAATGGTTTTTTTGTCAACATTTTTTTCTTGGATTAGTTTATATGTATTATGCGTAATATGTTGAAGCATCCTATATACAAACCCCAACTGTAATCCATCACAGTGCGAGGGGTTTTGTTATACGTGGTTGGGCTCGTGATAGATCACATAGCCCACTGAGAGTTCATGTTCCACTCATAGATCTTGCCTCTGATGCCAGTCAGAGTGTCAAAGGCAATGTTTTTGTCTCTGTTGATGATCATGCTACATCTAGTGGACCTTCTTTGCCTATTTCAGGTACACCTCCTGCATTTTTAAATCCTCTTTAAACTTTATGTGTTTGTCTTGAAATTGTCTTTAATTTTTAAATTGTCTTCAACTGATGTGTTTGAATTTAATGTATATGTTATTATGCTTCTAGTTTGTTAATTATACATGTTAAATTATGTTTATGATTTATAGGCCCTCAACAGGTTGAAGAAGAGGATCAGAGTGCAACATCGATCCCTCCGTGGGATGATTCTACAATGCATATCATATTAGAGGATGTTATGACCCATCATACATGAATCACAACAAAGATAGAGAAGATACCTTCCAATTCACTGACTCATCTTGCATTGTATTTTATGTTGGATAGCATCAATAAGTTCATTGAGACATACTAGATGTCAGGCTCACATAGTCATATATTACAGTCCTTACAGAGAATTAGGAGGTGTGAGGTTAGAGGCCTAGATACTTGGGAGGTGGTGAAAGAGGCCACCAAGGGCATTGATGTTTGTAGGGAGTTGTTTGACATCCCTCCGGATCACCTTGCTAGACGTAAAGGTCTGATTCCACTGAAATATTTTAGGAATGTTGATGCAACCCATTTTGTGTATGATAGATTCATTGGAGCCCGGGGCCAGTTCCCCCCACCATGAAAAAAATGCCATTTATTTTTCCAAGCATTTATATGCAGAGTTTGTGTTACATACGAGGCTCGATTACATTGATACTGGATCTCATTATTATGGACCCAGATTGGGACATACCTATGAGCGTGAAGGGGATTGTGGGGACCTTGGGCATGTACCAACACCTCTGATATTCTTACCACTACCATCTCATAGCTTGGTATTAATGACAAAGATAAAGGACTTATCACAACTTGGTGGTGAGTCTAGGGAGACTATTGCAGAAAACATGCAAACGTCATTGGCCAATGTGTGTGTTGCATTGGATCGAGAGATTAGGAGACCACCGTCATTGCCTCATGACCCACCAGTGCCCTTATATGATGATGCATTTCTCACGAGTTTACCCTTGGACTACATTTTTACATATACATGTTGTTAGAGCCTATATTTGTCTCAGGCTGAAAAGACAAGGTTCTAGGTCCACATCAAACCACGCTCAGCCTCGTAGCTAGCCCTACGAGGACAGGAGAGGGCTCTCTCTAGGTCAATCTCGGCAAAAGGTAATCGATGAGGCTCGAGATGACTAAATTGGTAATTGATCTTAGGCTAGGTATGAAGTACAAAGAGTTTGAGGTTGATTTTTTGAGGTTTTTGTTGAATCAAAGGAAAAGGCAATTTTGGGTGCAGGGATGAGACACAGTTTTTGCAGAGGTCTACTTGGGGCAAGGTAGGCGATTGTCTTGATGCTTTTAAAGATAATGAATGGCTAGATCTGACTGATGAGAAGCTAAGGAGAGCAAGAAGCTTTCAAGGATTCTCCTTAAACAGACGAAAACATGGAAAATCAAACAAACTTAAAGGCAGAGCATAACAATCTATGGATTCTACCTTAACACTTCATTTGTTCAATTGCATAAGATGAAAGAAGGAAAATGATACACATTAACAACTTACAATTACTGAAAGAAACACACCATCAACACACAAAGCCACAAGGATCCCAAACAGTGCTGCAAAACCCTGGTATTTCCTTTGCCAAAAATGCAGAAGTGAATGTACAATAGGGTGTCAAGCTTTTCCCAAGAGTCCAACCCTGAAAATGACTTGAAAATTACATAATATAGGCAAGCCAACCTCTTCCCTTGCCTCTAGGGGTCGAGCTCATCATTCTAAGAGTTGTTTCAACCAATTCTAAACAAAGCACTACAATCTAGGCAGTCAAAACAACTTGCCTCTATAAAGTAGGAAACTGATTCATTCATTAAACTTTCACTCTTTGGTGAATGAATCTTCTAGATCAAGTAAATAAGTGTCAAATTACATCATGTTTCAATCATTACATCAAGAAAAAGTCAAAAATTACATCAAAAATCAAAACTAGTCAAACTAGCCGAGTTTTTGAGCTGAAAGATGAAAAATAGGGCAAAAAAGCTATATGCGCCACGCTACTTTGCTGCTATTTTTGAGGTACCTGCAAGAGTCCAAATTGAGCTCAGGTTGGCTTGTTGGAAAGCCCTATCTATCTACTATCCAACCCAACTGGAATTTTCAAAATTGGTGTCAATTTGCCCCTCCAAAAGTGCATTCTCCCAAGACTGCTTCCTGTGTGTCCAAATACGGGCAGTGAAGTCATTTTTTGCATGTTTTTTTACCTTTTGAGGAGCCAAAACTTTCCCAAACTTCTTGTCCAAGTACCAAAATTCATGATTTCTCATGACAAATCCAAAACTGCAAGCCATTTGTGATTTGGAGCTCCCAATCCTATGGGTCGCGCAAGGTGCGCGACGCATATAGGGAAAAAACCTGTTTTTTAAATGCAAAAATTTCAAAATGACCAAAAATGCCCCAAATCTCTTGAAATTTGGGCTGGAGTTCCTTCATCAAGTGTGATGATGAGCTAAAGAGGCCTCGGCCAAAATCTGAAGATGATCGAGCTCCCTTTTCTTCTTTTTCTTGCGGATTGCCTTCTTCAATTTTGCCTTTAGATTTCTTATCTGAGCCTTGCAAACTTGGTTTCGTGCCCTGTAGTGAACAGCCATATGTCTCAACAATGCATTATCTCTATTGGCTTTGCTCAGCTGCTTCTCCAAGTAAATGTTGACCCTTTCGAGATTAGACTCTCGATCCTCATTGACCTGTCGCTCTAGAGAAGTGAACTGAATCCTCCTATGTCGGGCAGCTTGGCGATTCTCACAGATGTTCTGTAGCTCCATGATCACATGTTGATCTTCAAGCTGCTTATTTCTTTGTTCTAGATACCTGATGTTCCATTTAGCCATCTCCAACTGGATTTCCAAGGCTTGAATGTTTGTTTCTTGCTCCTCAATCATCATTCTATATCTAGACTTCTCTAAATTCGTAGCTGTCTCAACATCAGGAATGATAACGAAACTTGATGGCTCACCTGAAGGCCCTTTCTCATGCATGGGCTTCTTGCCCTTGTCCTGTACCTGTACCTGTGGTGTTGATGTCAGAAGAGAGGCCCTTTCCATGCCAAGTGGAGATAACACTCGCTTTGCTGCTGCAAACAAAGGTCTGGTACCTTTCGGATAGCCTCTCTAACATGTAATGAAACTAGGCCTGGTCTCATGACACTCATACTGCTGAGAAGGTTCACCCTCATGTTTCACCTTTGATACTTCTTGTGAAGCTCTGAAGAAATCATGTGAGATAAAGTCATCCCAAGTGATGCCCTGCAAACCAAGCTGATGAACCCCCAAAATATTTATAAGCGCAAAATGATATACACTGTTGAGTTGTTGCTGAGGGGTTCTACGCCGTATAAAGGTTGTCATCCTCTCTATATTCCAGCAGATGAAATGTGGAATGTTCATCATCCGCACCCTGGTGAAATGCATAAGTAACCTGATGTGATAAGCATAAAGACGAGAGAATCGTCCCTCACAGCTGAAATATTTCATGATCAATCCCATGAGAGGAGCATACTCATCTTTCAGGTACCTGAACGGGAACACTCTTTTGAGCTGCCTCAAGCAATTGGGTTTCATATATGGCTCATAATGCTGCTTGTCAATCTGTTGTTTTTTATGCCATAGTTCACCAATATTTGGTATACCTGTTGCTAGCGAAATAGTTTCTAGTGTGAGTGTAAAGGTGACCCCAGCCAAGGTAGATTGGTCTCCATGCAAATGCAAGACAAAAAGACGAGCCAACTCATAATGAAACTGGACCTCAGCTACCTTTTGACAAAACTCATAGCATGACTGATGCTCAAAGCACTGCATAGCAAGAGGACATGCATGCAGTTCTATAAGGGTGACTGGTTCTTCCCTTACATGTTTGCCACTTTTATGAGGCCTCCGGGGTTCTTTTTCACCTACGGGAGAATCACTTTGGGTTTCTGCCTCATATTCCGATGAGTGACCAGATGACACCACTGCTGATATACAAACTGCCTCAAATGAATGCTGATAAGTGAAACTGTTGTTTGCAACTAAATATGGACAGATCTTCTGATCTAAACAATGCTGTGAACAAGGGGAAAACAAATGTAACAAGGGAATATTAGGAAGGGGAAAATATCAGGGAATTTGGGAATTTTGAAATAAAACGTAATTAGGGAGAGGAGGGGAATTGTATATATGGGAATAGGGTTTTAGGGTTTGGGATATTGAATAGGGTTAAGGAGTTTTTATAGGGATAAGGGATTAAGAGTTTAAGGATTGTAGTGTAGGATTGATGAGTAAGATTTGGAAATGAGGAACAAAGGGAAATGGGGAAAGGAAAAAACCTTGGTGACAAAACAGTGTTCAAACCCTACAGCAAGTTTCCTTGTTTGCAAAAGGAGGTTTTCAAAGTCTTGTTTCAACGGCCATTATCCATGAACCAATCACATTCACCATCAAATACAAAGCAATAGCAGTGAATGAGAGCCTACCTGGCAAATCTAGGCAAAGTATTAGCAATTTGGTGAAGTTTCCAACAATTTTCAGGCTTTGAGGCTATATGCGCCACGCCAGTGTAAATTTACACTGGAAATTTTCTCTATATTCGTTGCACCTTTTATATGCGCCGTGCCTTTTTCTAGGAAACTTTTGGAGGCCTTCCCGATGTCAACATTGGGTGCAAGATAGCTCGTTGGAAAGGTATTTGAGTATACTTTCCAACCCAATTGGAATTGTTTAATTTCGAGTTCATTTTCCCTGTCAAAAATCAAATCTCCCAAGACTGGTAAAAATGTGCCAAATGAGGCTACCTCAAGGCAGAGTGCTGTTGCAGTCAACTTTTAAATGCCTTCCTCAACTCCAAATTGAGCTCATGATAGCTCATTGGAAAGATATTTCTATCTAGTTATCATTTGATGCATCAAGAAAGTCATTTGGCCAACCAAGCTAGGAGAAAACTTGATTTTCCCAAGGTCACTTCAGAGGTGCATCAATTCTCCCGAGGCAATTGTATTTTTGACATTTCTCTAAAACCATAACACCTGTGTAAAACGTGAAGGAGGTTTTTCTTTATTGGGCTATTTTGGACAAAAACCTCTCTCAGTTGTCCCAAATTCATCTTTGATTGCTCAGAAACATCATTTGAGTGAAACCTATCCCGATGTGTGGAACAAGAGATTTGACGAAATGAAGCGAAACAAAGGGGATAAGGGGCTCCTACATTCTTGAGAAAATTTTGGGAAGTAGGGAGGGATGTTAGAAATTAGGGAAAGTGGAATCTCCAAAATTGAGTGAGGGGAAGGGATCCAAAAGGGCAAAACACATGCCCAACCTAGAAAATTGCCAGGTTGTAGAAAGAAACTAGGGTTTGTGCGAAAATGAGGAATTTGGGGGATCTCAGTGATGGGAAGTGTTTGATAAGGTGCTTTAAGGATAGGGGAAGGTGTATGAACATCATGATACAAGTTTTGCTGATGATTTGACCATCCAAGAGAAATTGCCTTCAAAACCCTAGGAGAGGGAAATGAACCTTGCCTAGGCGCAACTGAAGCATGAACAAGGTGTAAAATGACCCATTGGAACCTGACATGATGATGAAAACCCCCTGAATGATGGTAGACTCAGCTGAATAGTGACATAGACCGACATTTGGACAACTTTGAAAGGAGTGAAAGCAAACCCTAGACCTAATGCCTAGTGACCAAATTTTGCTTGAAGACTTACTGAAATGACAAAATTTGACCTTGACACTTTAAAATCACTTTGTAAGAGCATGTTTGATCACTGGAGGAAGGCTGCAAAGACTGACACTAACACATGTATGTATCATGATGCCATTAGTGAGACTTGGAGGGTGCACGACCTAGGTGACACATGGTAGGTATATATATATATATATATATATATATATATATATATATATATATATATATATATATATATATATATATATATATATATATATATATATATATATATATGAAGCTTTTGACTCTTATTGTCAAATTTTGCATAATTATTTATAATAAAAAGTTTAGTTCGTATTAGATTTCATTTATATTAATAAGTTCATGATAGAATGTAGACACATTCCAGCTACATGGATGAGCTTATGAGGTCATTCGAGGGGGCAGTTGATCAACTAGGCTATTCTCGACTAGAGCATGTTTCCATGGATTCTCCTCCACCTCCACCTCCACCTATTATCTTCACTAATGTGGAGGAGAGTCATTATGTATGACCACATGGATCAACAGGCGAGGTTAAATTTTTTATTCCTAAGATTTCAACATTTTTTTTTAAGTTACGCATATATGCTAATTCATTTGCAGACTAATTATAGTTTGTCCCTGCCATTGTGTACACATGCCCATATGTAGAGCATCGTTGATGACGTTGTATATGGAGAAATGAATGGGATGTTGGGTTTAGAGGCATTGATGATGTGGGTCCATCGATGCAGGCCCAATCATTGAGTCACAGGCAGGGGAGCACCAAACCCAGATTCATGATTAGACACCCATCCTATCTGACTTGCATTTGGACTCGACTGAGGTTAGTAGATTCATGTATACATAATTAAAAATGTGGTTCAAAATCATTTATTTCCTTATTGTTTATTTTGTATAAATACTGGTCTAATTAGTTTGAATTTGAATGTGTTATATTGCAGTACCAGCTTATGGACACTTACTTTGTGTGGTGGAACTCACATAGGAGTTATGGTGGTACTTAGAGTGTCATAGTTTGTATATTTTCAGGCTCATTTCATAGGGCACATTCACATGTGCGATATAGACTTTGTATATTTTCATACATGGACAATTTATGGATGTACATCATGGACATTATTTTAGTTTATGGATGCTTATTATTTCAATTTATGGATGTTCATGTGATATTTGTAATTTGTATATATTTTCATATGGATAGTTTATTGATACATGTATTCACTATTTCAGTTTATGGATTTGTATTAATCTTGTTTATGGATGCTCATTAATTTTTGAAGTTTATGGATCTGTTAAAATTATTTCGCTAATTTAAAAAAAAAAATCTATATACTATAACTTTTATTAGTAAAATATATATTCAATTTTGATTTTCAGTTTCATAGACTAAGAAAATAAGTACAATCTTAAGTTATGATGCAAGTCACTTTGATACTTAAAATGAACTAAAATATATCATGTATCAATTTAAAATTGAGCATGGAAAGAATTCCAATCATACTTCATATTGGCTTATAGAAAATGTCTTTTAGTGCAATCAACATGTATGTTATTACAATTCAATTTTAAAAATAAATTATTTGAATTATAAAGTCATATATATATATATATATATATATATATATATATATAACCCACCCATATATCATTGCATTGGAAACTTTTTTAAGTGTTTCAATCAATTTCATATCTCAAGGTTCAATTAAAAAATACAAATAGGATTGAAATAAGTTTTATTCAATTTTAAAAGATGTCATGTAAACAACAAATAGGTTTTATTCAACATTATTTATTTTGAGATTATCTATAAGAGCTTAGTCATAACATGATATAATTCAATTGTATTGAAATTTAATATATAGGTCAAAAAACAATATATGACAACATTTCTATAATTTTATATAATGTTATCAACTTTCTTAAATTTACAAGTAGTTATCCAAGTATTTCAATCAATTCCTTATGATGGAAATAAGTTTTATTCAATTTTTAAAAACTTAAATATGATTGAAATAAGTTATATATTCAATTTTAAAATATGTGGAGATGTAAAAGTTACAAATACAAGTTTTATTCAATTTTATTTTGTTTGAGGCTATCTACAAAAGCTCAATCATAATGCACATTGTCAATATTTTTTTTGTGCTTACATTGAAATCAATGCACAATGTTAACTAATTACCTTGAAATTAGTGTACACCATATATCTAGTTACATCAAATCATAAATCAACATTTTCACTGAAATCAATGCATCTAATGCAAACTCAATCAAACAAGATTAGAAATTAACATCTCTAATGAAATCAATGCATCTAATGCAAGAAATGAAATAGAATTAGAAATCAACATCTACACAAAAATCAATGCATATAATGCAATATATCAAATAGGATTAGAAATCATCATATGTACACTAAAATCCATGCATCTACTGCAAGCAATTTTCTTCCCTTTCTTTCCCCCTTCCATATATATCGATATCTCCCTCCATCTCTCCTTATTTGTCTCTCTATCTCACCCCACCATACATACACGCTGTCTCTTTTCATATCTATCTCTCTCTCCCTCCCTCCCTCTGTCTCTCTCTTATTCCCTCTCTCCCCCTTCCATCTATATATCTATCTCCCTATGTCTCTCCTTCTTCATTTCTCTATATCACCATGTAAACATACACATTGTTTCTCCATATCTATCTATATCTCCCTTCCTCTCCCTCTCCCTCTCCTTCTCTCCCTCTCTTCCTATTCTCTCCCTCTATCTCCCCTTCTATCTATTTTCCCTCCTACTCTCCTCTCCCCCTCTCTCCATCTCCCTTGTCACTCCCTCTCTCTCTCCACATCCCTTGCCGCTCCCTCTCTCTCTCCACATCCCTTGCCACTCCCTCTCTCTCTCTCTCCACCTTTATCTCTCTATATGTCTTTCTTCTTACCTCCCTCTATCTCCCCCTACAACTCCATCTCTCTCTCTCCCTCCCTCTCAATTCTTCTCTCTCTTCCTTTCTCTCCCACCTCCCTCTGTCTCCCCTCCTCATCACTCAGTCACTAACTCTCTCTCTCAAGCTTCATCCAGTAATTTTGTTGAATATCTCCCTCCCTCTCTCATTCTCTTTCCCCCTTCTCTCCATCTCTACTTCTTTGTCTTTCTATCTCACCCAAACATACACACTCTCTCTCCATCTATCCCTCATCACTCCCTCTCTCTCTCTCCACCTTTCTCTCTCTATATGTCTTGAACTTCTTCCTTCCCTATCTTTTCCTCCAACTCCATATCTTGAGCTCCCTCTCTTTCTCAGAGAGTCTCTCCTCCTCTCCCTCTCTCCATATTTACGCCCTCGTCTCTCTCTCTTACCCTTCTCTCCCACTCTCTCTCCTCTTTATTTCAAAAAATTTAAAATACTTTGATAATTAAACTATTATGTTCAAATAAAAAATATATATTTTGATGTCGTACAACAATTTTATTTTATTTTATATAATACATATTTAAAATAAAAGATTTCAAATGTGTGTTGTACATTCACCTAGAGGGAAAATGATAATTTTCCATGGAAATATTATCTAAAATTTTCCAAAATATTAATGTTTTAGCTACCTCCATCAAAGATATATAGAGCACGTCATGTCTTCTAATTGAAACTGGTTAGGTTTTATTTATTTAAAGGTAGATTTAGGTTATGATTACTTCAGGATTTTAAAAATATTATACATTTCATTACGTTAGATTTATAAAGAAATTGGATTAAATAAAATTAACATATTGATTCAATTTGTATGACTCTTTTTATATTAATGACTCTTTTGTTGACACCTATGGCGTATATCAACCACATTTATTTATGTGGTTGTGCTAGTATATATTATCATATAACAAATTTTATATTATATTAAAGTTAATAATATTATATTAATCCAAAATTAATAAATTTAACATTAACATTAAAATATATTAATATTAAATTTTTTATATTAATATCATATTTCATCATTTAATTTTTTAATAATAATGATTTTAATATTACTATTAAATTTAATAAGCTTTATACATGACACCATAACAAAAATTCTAATAAAATTTTGAATTTTAAAATGTGGTAAAAGCTTAAGTTTAGATCATTCGAAAAAAAATTATAGATGCGCTCGATTGGGCCTCTTTAAGTCCTAAAATCCACAATTTCAGCACCTCTTTTGCAAAATTTCTTGCAACACCATTCTGCACCCTATCAAACTTAGGGATAAATTTTTCCTTAGGTGGTGGAGTTGATCATGTTGGATTCATGAAGGAATCTTCTGTCCAATGGCATATGAGTTTGACATTTTTTATTTCCTATGATATTTTTCATCTAATTTATTTTAAACATAATGCTTCAATTTTTTTTGAACTGTTTTAAAGAGGTTGAATAAAAAAACAATATCCTAAAATATACAAAACGAAAAAATTTCGAAAAATACCATTATCTCCATTTACGATTCCTCTTCAAAAAGTTACTCTTTGTTTTCCAATTATTTAAATAGTTGAAAAAAACCTTACATGAACACGCGTCTGCAAAATGCAATTGAAATATTACTTCGTCGACTTCAAAAAATAATAAAAAAAAAATATTTTTGCATAAAAAAAATAAATTTTTAAAATGAAAAACATACCTCTCTCCTATTATATCATGCTCATATATATATATTTTTAAAAATACACACTTTAGACTAATTTATGATACGTGAACACGTGCATACCTCTTAATATGTGTGAAAATTTGCAAGAACAAGTATTTATTTAATGGAAAATTAACATATTATACGACATTAAATAGATCTGAAAAAATATCATTAGGACAACAACATAATTCTCCATAGTTTGTATTTTTGCTGAAAATAAAAATTCACAATGTTGATATGAATTTCGAGAGCTTCAATTCAATAAAAGAGGAAAAACTTGAAATTTCATCGCTACATTTGGCCCAAATGTGTAACCCATCTCCATGCATTCACCCCAATCGAATTAAGAAATGATGCTAATCATTGTTGATTTCTTCTATACACACTTTGGATCAATTTGTAAGTAAATCCCTTCATGTATTTCAAGACTAAGACTATGTTGAAGTGTGTATGGAAATTGAAACTGTGTGCATGTTAGTAGGTGAATATTTAGTCGACTTTCTTATTAGATTTAAATTAATTTTTTTTAAATTTCATTCTCAAGAAAAACCTTCTCACATAGAATTAACAAAATGGTTTCTTCATCTCTCTTCTCTTCCTTTTATATAGAACAATCGTGATCAACCTGAAGATATTTATTTGGTAAGTGTACCTTCTATGGTCGATACTAGAACTGAGTCTAATAATGACTCTGATGGAATTTTTTAGATAATACCCAATAAAAATTGTTTTAGAATGTGATAAACATGTTGTTTATGATGAAAAGGATAATGAATAATTAGTCACTCATATCACCAACATTAACAATGATGATGAATATGAAAACTGCCCTTTTTACAATGTTCTTCCTATAGTAAATTCTACTGAGCTTTCTGATATCATTATCAATGTTGTTCAACCACACAATTCAGAGTACTTTCAGGAAGGAAAATATCGAATTAATAAAATAGATTATACTCCTAAAATTATTTCAAATGACGATGAGGTTGTTGCCTGGGGTCAAGAAACTCAAGTGCCAATATCTAATGGTAATGGGCATTCTATTCGCAGAGATACATTTAGTTTTATCTTCTCTAACAGTCATTTCTCATTATATCATGATATTTTTACTAACAATAATTTGTTTATGATCATGCCCTTTTACAAAAAAAGAGTAACTATCATAAATCATACGAGTTATGAATCTCCCTCCAATTACGACCAGGAAGATGAATCATTAAATAAACATTCTTTCCATAATTCTCATACATGTTCATTTGGTTACGGTTCTAGCTTTTATTTACCCTTTAAGCGGAAGATAGTGTAAGATAGTGTAGGGGAATGATTGTGAAGTCATTTATAATGAATCTTTGGAGCACTGAAGTCATTTGAGGATATTGAGGCACTTCACACTCTGTTGATGAATATATCATCTCCTCATGTTCTCAATCCCCACTCTGTTGATGAATATATCATCTCCTCATGTTCTCAATCCCCAGTGTGAATATATATTTTAAGATGGGATGTGTTCTAATGCGAGTAATGTCATAATAGATCCTCATCTTGAAACTTTGAAAAATCAAATTGATATCAATTCTTATGAAGTTTCCATTCCTATATATGATTATGAAGTTATAGATCAAGTTCTTATTGAAAATTGTCATAATCTTGAACAATTTTTACGGGTAGAGAATAATATTGATTTTGATTGCAAAATCTCAAATGAAAAGGAATTTTCTACAAATAAATTTGTAGTCCTTTGTAACAATTATGTACTTTGTGTAAACAATTATGTGAATTTTTTTTTGGTCAAGTAAGAATGGAGCCTTCTATTAACCGTACAAGTACATTACATATGTTACACATCTTTTCAAGTGTAAAGACCCAAACAAGAACCAACCTGTTGTGGGAATGCCATCAACAGGAAAAACAAAACCCAGGATCAAACCAATTCTCATAGATTTCCAAAAACTTTTAAACAGGAAGGAGTGTTAAACTCCCAAGGGCTCTCTATCATCCACTGACAACTTTAGAGCTTCTGCTAAGCTAACAGACCCCTCCAAAAGTCGCAGAGTTCTGCTAAAATTCCACTAATCCAGACCCGACGGTAACACAAACCACAGTTTAAAAATGTTTGAGATCCGCCCTTCAAAAGATTCGTCGGCACTTCTACACCGTTGATCTATTCAAGATCCAATGGTCACAACACTTCCTGACTTCGAAACATGCTCCTTGTCTGTCAACCGTTGATCTCTCTCCACCAGATCTAACGGCTCACACATATTTTGATCGATTAACTTGCGCACTTCAAATCCACCTGAAAAGCGGTTTCCCTCTCTCACCTCATTGTTATGTGTCATTGAGTGAGTGGAATTGGAGCCAACTGGGAAATACCATTTACGACTTTTCCTCCGCTCGAAATCCACTTGTGGGTTTCTCCAACCCGTTTCTACTAATCTGGACCCGACGGTAACACAAACCATAGTTTAAAAAAGTTTGAAATCCGCCCTTCTAAATATACGTTAGCATTTCTTCATCGTTGATTTATTTAAGATCCAACGGTCACAACACTTCCCGACTTCGAAACTTGCTCCTCATCTATCAACCATCGATCTCGCTCCACCAAATCTAACGACTCACACGTATTTCGGCCGATTAACTTGCACACTCCAAATCCGCCCAAAAAACGGTTTCCCTCTCTCACCTCATTGTTACATGTCACTGTGTAACAATTATGTGTAACAATGATGTACTTTGTGTAAGCAATTATGTGAATTTATTATAAAATGTATATAAAATTTCATGCTCTAATTTTTTCAATATTTCATGTTGGTATTTCAAATACTTAAGTACTGGAGAATGGTCTTGTGATTTAGTGGAATAACTTCCTAAACATTTTCAAAACTTGGATTATGAGTATCTCAAGTTCTAAAAAGAGTATACAAAATTTCAATCAATGATCCTATTTTGTCAATTTATTTTTTCCTCTGTATTCAGTACCATCAATCTTCCGCAAACTCCAACACTTGAAAGTATATCATTTGATTTTTGCGAGCTATTTTATCCATCTTCGAATCCTCTGTGATCTTTAACACATGATTCCATATTAACTTTCATGGCCCAATTAAATATTACTTGGAAAAATCGATTTCGAAGAAGAATTCATTGTATAATAATATTAATTCTCTTCTTATTGTAAACAATACTAACTTTTCTCTAGAGGGTAATATTTATGAAGTTTCTCATTAGATTGCTTCTCTAAATGTGGTTTCCCACAAATTTTTTTGCGTTAACCAAATTTAATTTCACGATAGAGTTAAAATATAGTTTGGGAAATTGTTTTGAGAAAAATTTCCTATAAATAATAGGCTTCTTTTCTGGTATATGTTAGAGGTAGATGTACATAGGTTAAAAATATTTATTCATGTAGTTTAGTATTTATTCAATTTTTAATGTACATATGATTGCAAAGTTAAAACAACTTGAATGGATGCATTGGAAGTATTATTTTACCTAGTCTTGGTAGTTCTTGTAGAGTAGAATAAGTTGAGTAGTTTAGTTTTTTTTTTGCTTTCTCACAAAATGCAGTTATGGAAATAAGGTGTTAATTGTTAGAAATCTGCAGTTTCTAAATCATAATGTGACCCGATTAATTAAGTCATGAATAAATCATTCTATAATTGAAGCATTAAAGCGTTAAAAGCATTAAAGCATTAAAGCATGCATTAAAGCATTAAAGCGTTGAATTGGTATATGATGGACGTACCAGATTAAGAGTTAAATGATATATATAAAGGATTGGGTCCTCTCTCTCCCCACAAGAGTTGTATTCTTCTCCATCAAGAAACACATAAGGAAGTGAGGGCAAGAGGAGAGAAACCGAATTCTGAGAAGAAGACAGAAGACAGAAGACAGAAGATGGCAGCCATTACATCTTCCGCTGTTAGTCAAGGTATGTCATCTTAAAAACAACATATTAAGTTCTGAATGTGAAATATTCGGTATTGATGGTCTTTGGGATGTTAGCTGTTAGTAGCTAGTTTTACATTTGGTATCGGAGCCACCAATCAATAACTGAATATTTCCTAATTTACTCATCCCGCTGCAAATTCGTTGTTATGATCGTTTGTCTCTTATGGTTGACCGTGTCGCCGTTTCCTAGCCCCATGAGTTAGGTTATTATGCTGTCTTCCTATGCAGCGTGTGTATGCTTTCTTGTTACAGTCTCGTATGTGGCATTATTTTAGAAGCTTTTGATGTATCCTTGTATATTGAGTGTGATTCTGACTGTAATATCGTTTTAATTTGTTCCTGAGCTTTAAACCCTTGGAATCTAGTAATTTAACAATTTTCTTTGTCTCGGAGGTTGTTCTTTGATGCACTTCACGGTTAAAGCCGCTCAATATGAAAGCTTTCTTTTCTCAGTTATTTCAGGATAGGAAAGTGTTCTCAGCGAGTCTTCTGCTGTATTTTTTATTAAATAATTTATCTGGTTAGGTCTACATGAAGACATTGTACGGTTTTTAACTTACCAATATTACCATTATATAAGATAAAATGGTATAGCAGTAGGGGTTTGTTCGAGAAGACGCGGATATTTAGAAGTCATAAAATCCCTTTGTCTCTCAGCCGATTTATGATTTGTATTTAGTGTTGGATGTGCTATTTTCCTGTTTCTGGTAAAGCGTACCTAATGAATTAGACTGAATGTTCCGCATTCTATAATAATGGTTATGAATCTTTGGTTCAAGAGGCCGTAATCTTTGGTTCATTCAAACAACCGTATGGTTTGTATCCCTGTATACCAGTCTCGCCCAGCCTGTTATACTTCACTGCCAATATGAAACAGAGATCCTTGCGACTTCGGCCACGTCTAACATTTATATGCATCATAGGGCGCGAGTGGTATGATTGTGTGCCATTATGTTTTTGTTTTACGGATCTCTGCACCGAAAATGGCTTCTTTCAATGTAGCACTCCTGTTCGAGATATGAATCTTAATTTACTCCCATTGTTAGAATATGCCAAGACTGTGGCCGTTTATAGCGTGCTGTATTATAGGTGGTCGCGGTGGTTTATGTATGTATGTGAATTGGAGATTTGGGGACGGAATATTTATACAGCAAAAAATGGGCTGGCTGACTGCTTGGATTGTTTTAGTGTTTAAAGAATTAGTGAGAAAGTCTGGGGCTAGTAAGTGCAAACTAACCAATCATTCTGCATAATTTCTCTGGGTTGAAAATATCAAAATCCGAGCCATGTAATTGCGCTGCCTCCAGAGCTTTATAGTGTAATACAAGGCTTGATTCGAGGCTATTAGGTTGCAGTAGGGAGTATTGATCCAAAGCCTGATTACATGGTCAAGGTTGTTATTTTCTTGCTCTCTGTTATGGTCTTTTGTTACAAGGTTATGTACCACCGAAATAATGTCACCCTATATTGCACACGAAGCTTCAATGGACTTCTGAGAAACCGTGGGAAGGTAATCGTGCAATGACAAGTCCATATTTGATACTGTTAAACCTATTTTATTTTCGATTGGTTTACGTATGGGCAATCAATGTGGTTTATGTTACGTTATATATAAGAGTTCAACTATTATAATAATCACAGTGCTAGAATATATAATAGTTTAATCAATTGGATATATGCGGGGGATCCAATATGCTTATGAGAATTGAAGTGTGAAGAAGTCCTTCGGTGGTTCGATGTATGTGGATTTCTTACCTCTATGTTGTAGTTTCTCTGATTTATGAGAAAATTTGTTTGAATTTCCATGCTATAAGGAGTTACATGAAACTAACATATATGATTGGATGGCTGTGATGAGATGATTTTATGGTTGCATGTGATTCTGATTACGAGATAAATGTAGTTCTAGTTACAATTATGAAATTGTGGTAGTAGCATTAAGGATTATGTATGATGAACAAGTTCGTTGTTATGTTTGTGACTCTCATTACTTAAAGGAGTAGCTACATAGTAGGTAGTTGCTATGGCTTGGGGCTATGAAGCCATCTTACTCATTATGAAAATTGCATGGGACCATTATACGGAAGTGGAACAAGTTGTGATAATCTTGTTGTGGGATGTACATATATGGGTGTATGAGACATCTAGTAAATCTAAGTGCAATCATCATTACGGAAAATATGATATCTAGTAAATCTAATCATTTGCAAACAGTGTCTTTATGATTTATGATTTATGATTTTGTTAATCACCAAAGTGATCAAAATCATAATGTTGTTTTGCATAAGGTATGTGTTATAAATTATTTATGCACATGAGATTTATGATTTTGCTAATCACCAAAGTGGTCAAAATCAGAATGTTGTTTTGCTTTATGCACATGAGATTTATGATTTTGTTAATCACCAAAGTGGTCAAAATAAGAATAATCATTTAGTGCATAAGTGACATAATGATTATTGATAGAAATTGCCAGTTATAATAATACCAATTAAGAACTGGCGTCACTAATGATAGAACCTGAGAACTTACCCAAAGGAAAGTCTTGTTCTATAACTAGTTGAAATGATGAGGTTTGATAGATATTTTGATTAAATAAATATTGATCATCCAAAGATGTCAGTTCTATTTAATTGAATATATTTATTACCTACTTATGTTTTGGTATTTAATTATGTTAAGTATAAGATAGTATCTACCCAAAGGAGTGCTATATTATACTATTATGTCTACATTTGAATCACGTTAGTTATGAGCTTATAGTTATTTCATTTATAATTTGCAGGAGTTACCATGAATACACATGCTTCATCTGTTACATTGTTCACTGGTGTTAATTTTTCTGAATGGAAAGAACAAGTCGATTTCCATTTAGGTATTCAGGATCTTGACTTGGCACTCCTTGTGGATAAGCCTACTGCTCTTACAAGAGATAGTACTGAGGCAGAAAAATCACACCATAAAGCATGGGAACGCAGTAACAGATTGAGCCTTATGTTTATTAAGATGACTGTTGCTAACAACATCAAGTCAACAATTCCACAAACAGAAAGTGCTAAGGAATCTATGAAGTCTGTGGAAGAGCGTTTTCGTTCAGCTGATAAGTCACTCGCTGGTACTCTTATGGCAGAACTCACGACCATGAAGTTTGATGGGTCGCGAACTATGCAAGAGCACATTATAGAGATGACTAATATTGCAGCAAGGTTAAACTCCCTGGGACTTATAGTAGAGGATTCTTGTCTTGTCCAATTCATCCTGAACTCGCTACCTTCTGAATATGGACCTTTTCAGATTAACTATAACACTATAAAGGATAAGTGGAATGTTAATGAATTGGCCAGTAGACTTGTTCAGGAAGAAGGACGATTGAAAAATCAAGTAAATCACTCAGTAAGTTTTGCGAGTAATAAAGCTGGTAAAGAAAAGAAAGGAAAATCAAGTCATTTCAAGAAGAAAAAGGCACCTGCTAAGAATGGGCAGGATAAGGAAAAGAAGGAACTAAAGGATATTCAATGTCATTTCTGTAAAAAGAAAGGACATTATCAAAGTGACTGTCCGAAAAGGAAAGCTTGGTTCGAAAGGAGAGGGATTTCGTATGATCCGAACCATAAATCCAAATGGGAAACGGAATGAAATCTTCAATTGAAGGCATTGGGACTTATTGTCTAATTCTAGAAAGTGGATATGTATTAGACTTATAGAAAGTGGATATGTATTAGACTTATACAGTACCCTTTATGTACCTTCATTATCTAGAAACCTTATTTCCGCAAGTAAATTGGATATTTCTGGTTTTAGATGTATGTTTGGATCTGGTTGTTTTGATTTATATAAGAATACTGATAATGTTGATTCTGGTATTCTAATTGATGGTTTATATAAATTGAAACTGAATGACACTTATGCGAATTCCTTGTTGAATGTAGCAAATAATGTTAATGATCTAGAATTATGTGTGGATTGTATGCCAGCTTCTTGAAATAATAGAAACTGGTAATGTAAGATTCATTGAGAATGGTGAAGTCAGTGGGAGTACTAGAAAAGAAATAGTAGAAGTAAAGGAAACAAGGGTAAGTGTTACATTGCCTAGAATAGTTCCGCCATCTACTATTACTCCAAATGTTGTTCCAGCTGTTGCAGAACAGCATGATGATAATGAACAACATATAAATGAAGAAGTACTTCCTGAAGGAAATGACTTACATAATACTGATATGCATGAACCACAACAAGTAGCATTAAGAAGACCTCAGAGAAATCGTAGGTCAGCTATTTCTGATGATTATGTGGTTTATATGCAAGAATCAGATTATGATATTGGAATCAATAAGGATCCACAATTCATGCATTATGGTTGCAGAACTTTATTTCAGGACTTGCGGTTGTCGACACCATTAGCAAGCCGCTGAAAATTTATTGTGATAACTCTGCAGCAGTATTTTCTCAAAGAACGACAAGTACTCTAAAGGTGCCAAGCACATAGATCTGAAGTATCTTGTTGTGAAAGATGAGGTTCAGAAACAAAAGAGTGTCAATCATGCACATCAGGACAGAACTTATGATTACAGACCCTTTGACGAAAGGGTTACAACCAAGACAATTTAAGGAACATGTTCAAAGAATGGGTCTTGGTTGTATTAATGATAATTGATGTGTGACATTCTGAGCTCTTTTATGTGTTTCTGATATACAATTATGTGTCTCTTGTTTTAATGTAGTAGTACGTACTTTATGTAATTTTAAACAAGAAAGAGTCTTATAAAGATATTATGTTTAATCATTATGATATAAGACATTATGTGGACCATTATGCTGTTTTATATAAATTATGAATATTAATTGATGGATTGCTGGTATTGTAGTATATGGAAGGGAATGCATTGAATTAATAGTGCACAACCGCCATAACTCTCAGCAATTTATCATAGTATGATGTTCAACGCTTAATATTATGAATAGTCGGGTCAAGTGGGAGAATGTTAGAAATCTGCAGTTTCTAAATCATAATGTGACCCGATTAATTAAGTCATGAATAAATCATTCTATAATTGAAGCATTAAAGTGTTAAAAGCATTAAAGCATGCATTAAAGTATTAAAGCGTTGAATTGGTATATGATGGACGTACCAGATTAAGAGTTAAATGATATATATAAAGGATT
Source organism: Pinus tabuliformis (assembly GCA_031772625.1). NCBI lineage: Eukaryota > Viridiplantae > Streptophyta > Pinopsida > Pinales > Pinaceae > Pinus > Pinus tabuliformis. The sequence continues at coordinate 547,026,809 of CM062805.1, read as the reverse complement.
GGGTCCTCTCTCTCCCCACAAGAGTTGTATTCTTCTCCATCAAGAAACACATAAGGAAGTGAGGGCAAGAGGAGAGAAACCGAATTCTGAGAAGAAGACAGAAGACAGAAGACAGAAGATGGCAGCCATTACATCTTCCGCTGTTAGTCAAGGTATGTCATCTTAAAAACAACATATTAAGTTCTGAATGTGAAATATTCGGTATTGATGGTCTTTGGGATGTTAGCTGTTAGTAGCTAGTTTTACATTAATACCTTCAGAGAGGTCCACTTTAACTTTTTATGGTTATATACTCTATTTTCTAAGAAAAATTAAATTCATTCATGAATCAATTCAGGGAATTACCCTTTCTTCCTCATCAAGATTTTAGTTATGACAAGTTGTGCTTAGAGATGGGTAATACAAATGAATCTGTAGATGCCCTTTAGCTTATATTCATGTTACTTTGTTGTAGGCTTCATCCTGAAGATCTACCTTGAAAACGATATCTTATTTTATGCTCATGTTTAGATACTAATCACATCATGAAACAAATAATGATGAGCATAGCATAAGTCAGGGTGTGCATGACATTGATCTAGTAGTTAATCTTGGTATCTTGGTTGTATATCAAGTTCTATTGAAACTATTTTTGAGCAGCATTAGGTGTATATTTCACATATTTCAAAATTTGGAAAGGATCAATGTATTGACTCATATCTGTCCTGTCATTTGAAATGTTGTTGAAAATTCTCTTAATGATTCAAGTAAATATAATTCAGGATACTCAATCAAAAAATTAAAGGGAAATATTGATAATATTTCTTCTTCAGAGGTTAGTTTAAGACTAGTTCCTACTATTTTTAAATCAAGATTTAACTTTTTGATTAGAGTCTACCTAATAATCTCATAAAAGAAGCTTCACTTCTTGGTAATAAAATCATATGAAAGCATCTAAATTTTTATAGTCTCGAGATTATTTTTTTATGAATCCATACTTCATTGGTAATCTCGATCTATACAATAATCCCCTTAATATTGATGTTAAAACTATTGTCATAACTATTTCATACTTCATTAAAAAAGCGACCAAAAATTAGCTAGTTCTTGAGGAAGTTGAATCACAACGTGACAGGCCTATTGATATCAATTTTAAAGCTCCTTATATTTATTTGATGACGTGGAAAATTACAAATATTTTATGTGATATGCAGGAGAAGGAAGTCATATTGGATGTGTTTATTGATATTGGTGTTATTGAAATTGTTGTAACGTGAAGTAACACATTCATTTTTAGATTTAGACCTGGAATATTCTCATGATTTATCTTTGTGAGAATAATCTATATCTAAGAAAAAGTCTGACATTTCAATTTTATGTTCTAATGATGTTAATCTTGTTCCTCAGAATTCATCTTAATGACAAGTATTCAACGATATTCATGTTAACATTCTATTGGATGCTTGTTATGAACAAATCATCTCCTTCTTTCTTAGTGTTACTCCTAATTTAGTAAATAAAGATTGGTTCAATGATTGTCTTAGTATTAATTTTAGAATAATATATTAGATGATTATGAGTATGTGAAAATTTATGTGGTGAGTGAAACTGCTTATTTTCTCTCTTATAGTTTTCAGTATTTTCTATGGGAAGAAGTTATATAAACTTTTGGAGACTATCATTTTGAATGACGCAAGTTATCATGATGTTATTAACTTCTTTTAAGTGAATTAGAATAAGATTATTTATGGTATTCTTACATATGTTTATGATTGGAGTTTTACTTAATTCATTTTAATATTCCAAGTTATGTTAGATTAGGTTTAGTTATAGCTTAGTTTATTTGTGCTATTTGTACTTATAAGCATAAAGAAGTTATGATGAAATCAAGTTGGAAATGAGTTATCATTAGAGAAGTCACTTCACCTTTTCTCCCAGTTTGTACTTATTACTTTGTTCATAATTTTTTCACTAAATATTTATTTAATTCTCATTCTTAATTGCTAATTACTGAGACTTATTTAGTGAATGTTTAATGTTATCATGAAACAAAGAAAATTAAAAGTAAAAACATCTTGACAAGACTCATACATAAAATCCTAATCAATAATCACCATACAAGACAAACCAATCCCGAACTTAACATAAATTGAAAAATGTATTTTAATGCATCATTCTTTTATGTTAAGTTTTCTTCACTCATCTTGTCTGATTGGTATTTTATTCCATTCCTGGTCTTAAATTTTTTTATAATTTTGTTTACTTTCTAGATTGTTTGCTTTTGGCTTTGGTTTGTATAGTTTTATGATAGCACTTGTATAGATATTTGATTTTTGTTTTACATTTAGTTTAAATTTGGATTTTGTGATGTTTTCAAAATCTATATAGAGAAATCTATTATTGGCAACACCAATTGGTTGCCCCAGGAAACCTTTACTCTATTACTTTGATGGGATTTTATTTATCTAAAAGTTGTCTTTATTAAGTTTCCACTTTCCCTTACATTAATCCATTGACTTTGGAAGAACACTAGGATATTTTCAAAGTATTATAGTTCACTTTTACAGAGAAGAGAGTCTGCTCTAGTTCTTTCCTTGAATCCCACCCTTTTCCCACCACAAATTAAAGAAGTCCTCTACATTGTTAGATGTAGGGAAGGCTTGTGGGGTAAAATTTAACAAGTACTACATATATTTACGTCAAATAGAAAAACCTCTTGTACCACTCCGATCTCTTTACACAATTTCCAAAATGCAATTATCAAGTAATTTAATCTAAAGGGTGGAAACACAAGATATTTCAAAGCACTTAAATGTGGGAAGTACAAGCAAACATGTCGGGGCTATAAACGCTTGCTAGCGGTGGGTCCATGCTTGTACGATACTGAGACAACTTCATTGGGGCTATGGATGCTCACAAGCAACGAAGCAATGTCGGCGAAAAGAAGTAACTTTATCGTTAAATGGATGCATATAAATAACAAAACTTCTAATCCTATCTCTTCTATCCAATAGTATGAGGAAAATATAAAAATACATCTTCATATGTTTGCATCCACTGCTTTAAAACTAGGAAGAATATCAAGTATTCAAAACTTTAAAACTTATATTATTCTAATTCATATTATACAGGACCCAAAGAAAGTGTTGCACTGCATAAGAATCTTTAGAAAATTATCATTTGATTTTTGATAAATTTAAGCCTATTACCTAACATCAAAGGTACCAACTTCATCCAATTGTGTTGCCAATTATTGAGGCCTCAACAACTCCCCTTAATTTCATCATAAATTAAAGGCCCCCCAATATAATTTTTTCCAAAATCCTTTTGCATTAGTTTATTTTGAGTGGTTTTTGTTTCCATTGTTTTCTATCTTAGATAAGAGTTTGGGGATTTTTCTGGGGATTGAATCTCTGTTGCTAAGGAAAATTTTGCACTATTATATTTCTATTCTATGGTAAGATAGCTTAGAGTCTAGAGAAGATTGTTTGGAGGATTCTTTACAAGCTGGCATAAAGTACAGGAGATTGAATTTAGATATTGCTATAAATTTAAATATAATAATAAATATTTAGTAATATAGGTTTTTATTTCAGATCCACATATTAATGTGTAAATGTGCACTATTGTCATTTCATGCAAATTATTATCTTTATCTAAATAAAGTTGTTATATGTCTTTGAATTTGATAATGTATGTTAGCAAAGATTTGGTTACTATTTTGCATAGATATTCGATTATTTATATTTTTTTATCAACCATTTAAGCATGAGAAATATTTCCATGCTCTAATGACTTATTCACGGTCATTTTTTAGTCTATATTAATTCTCCAAATAGAACATGAATTAAGCTAAATTATATTGACTATTAGAATTATTTATGTTATCTGATATTAATCTTAAACTTCATGTGTAATCCTTGTTTTAAAACTTTGCATTTGGTATATAGGAACTATTTTCTATTAGCCAAGTTAAGACAAATTTCTTTGTTTTCTTCATTTTAGCTAGTTTACATTTAGGATTTAATTTCAAGTGAAAGTTTCCTTGCATAGGAGAAAAGTTTTTTGGTGACTTGACTTATCCCACATTTCAACCAATCTAAAGACTGCCTCTTTCAAGCATCTGCAAGTATGCAAGTATGTTCTTTCTTCCTGTTGCTAGCAGCAAGAATTACCATATTTTAGTAGGTAAAAGTTAGATGTAGTTTAGTTTAGTGAGTTTATATTATATTAGGACTTTTGTTTAATATATTTAGGTAAAGGCAGATGGTGTAGAAATTATAGTGTAGATTTGTGACTGATCATGAAGTTGTAATCAAAATCACAAGACAAAAGCATACTCTACTTCTCTGCGGACATTAATTCACAATTTAGAACAAAAATCTCAAACATGTAATAAGAAATCACACACATGAAAATAGTATTTTTCCTGGGGAAAGCAAACTTCTAAAAACCCCAATGTTTGATTGCATTAATTTGATTAATATAGATGTATTACAATTGCTTTGCTCAAATGAACACAACTTGCAAGTGCATAAACTATCTCTTTGCTCATTAAGAAGCCCTGACCTAGACTTAGTCAATTTTTTCCTCTCCTTGAGCCCTTATTTCCTTGCAAAATTTATCGATAAATTAGGCCCCTACTATTTAGAAATTTCTCGAAAATGGATTTCACAATTCCTCAGGTTGATCATCAAGTTGCATGCAACACATGTACACTCTAGAATAATCTACAACTAATGTTACACTACCTTGGAATCTCCACCTCAACTGGGTAACTCAAATTCTCTGCATGCACTAGATATTTTGGGATGATTGATATATTAATTGCATGATCATTGAGTTTTACTAAAGTCCCACAGCACAACTAACCTTCCACTAGTTCCTCCAACAATTGGAACTAATTTAATTGAAAACAACTAGAGATAACTAACTTTGATTGCTACAAATTAGCGATCAAACATGCTTAACTAAACTCTAACTCCTCCAACTCAAATTTACTGAGTAAACTAGGCGACACAAGCCATGTCACACAAGTTAACTACATCCAATTTGTTTGTTGACGTGGAAATTTGAATTTCTGAATTTAATCAAGGAAAAATCAAATTGACAATTTCTTGTTGCATTTTTCAACACTCCCTCTCAGCAAGAAAGGGATTATCAACCACCCCTATCCTGCATCTTTGGAACTCAAACTTCCCTCTTGACAAGGCCTTCTTCAAAATGTCAACATCTTGTTCCTTTGCTAGAATGTACTGCAACAACATTATTTGCCTCTACACACAGTCTCGTAAATGGTGATACCGTATATCTATATGCTTGGATCGATCATGAAAAACATGATTCTCAGAGAGCTTGATGCACTTTTATTGTCACAATAGATCACAATTGGATTAGTCATCTGAACAAAAAATCCAACAAGTATCTTTCTCATCCAGATCACCTCACATGTTGCTTGACTTGTAGCCATGTATTATGCTTCTGCTGAGCTGAGCACCACATATTTTTGGTTCTTGTTGTACCAGGAAATCATTACAGACCCAACATTGAAAATTCCACCTGATGTACTCTTTCAGTCTGATGGAATTCCCACCCAATCTGCATCTGTGAAGACACGCATCTTCACTCCTGCTATTCATCTGTACCGTAGTCCAAACTGGGTAGTTCCTCTGAGGTACTATAAAACATGCTTATTTGCCTTCCAAAATAATTTGGTTGGCCTAACCATAGCTTGGCTCAGTTGGTTGATTGCATAGCACATATTTGGTCATGTGTTCACAAGATACATCAGTGAACCCACTAGCTACCGATAAATGGTAGCATCCACTTCTTCACCTAAAGTGGCATCCTCCTTCCTCCAGTTGGTCGTTAGAGGTGTCTCCATGGGTTTGCAACTCTCCATGCGGAACATATGTAGTATCTCATTTTCATAATTTCCTTGAGAGACAAACAGTTCCCCATCGCCTTGCCATACTTCCAACTCGAGGAAGTAGTGCATGAGACCCATGTCCTTAATTTTAAACTACCTTGCAAGGTCCTCCTTACAAGTTCTGATCAACCCCTCATCACAAGTTAAAATAAAATCATCAACAAATAAGACAATAATAAGAAATTTACCTTCTACCGAGATATTATAGAGGTTTGCATCCACTTCACTCTTGGTGAAGCCCAACCTGGTGAGATACCTATCGATCCTAGTGTACCAAGCACGACGTGCTTGTTTGAGACCATACAACAATTTCTTGAGTCTGCACACATGAGACTCTCGATCAAATGTCTCAAAATATTCTGGTTTCTCAATGTACACCTCCTCCTCAATAACTCCATTGAGAAATGTTGGGTTTACATCCATTTGGTTGATCTTCCACCCCATATGTGCAACCAAAGCAATAATTGATCTAATAGATGAGTACCTTGACACAGGAGCAGAGTTATCCTCATAGTCAATCCCCTCAACTTGAGAGCACCCCTTGGACACAAATATGGCCTTATACTTCTCTATACTTCCATTTTTTTTCCTGATTCACCTTGAAGGTCCATCTCGAACCCACAACTGATTTATCTACTGTTCTTGGGACCACTTCCTAAACACTGTTCTTTACAATGGATTCATATTCCTCCAACATTGCATCAACCCATATAGGCTGCTCTACTGCTTCCTTGAGAGAGGATGGCTCAATCTCTATAAGCTCAGTCATTAGATCCATTTAGTCATTGTACCGATCAGGTGACCTTCTCTATCTGTGTTGATTTAAAGGAGCACCCATATTCTCCCTCGCATCCTCCACAAGTATCTCAACTTCCCTAGTTCTTTTTTTGCCTTCTTTGGATGTTTTTTCTTAAGTGGTAGTCTCCACTCTCTACTCCTAAATTTTGGTTGCTCCAAAACTTCTTGATGTTCCTCCTTTGGAGCTAAAAGCTTCTCTTATAGTGGGATCTGAAGCTCCCTCTCAAGAGAGCACTGCATGGCTTTCTCCTCACCAAATTTTACATCCCTTTGCACAATTTTCATTCTAAGGGATGGAAAGTACACACAGTATTTATGGGGAGATTTTGTGTAACCCATAAATACCCCTAATTCTAGTATCAGCTCTAGCTTCTTCCTTGATTATTTGGAGACATGGCAGTAAATAGAGGCTACAAAAATTGTGAAGTGCAACACATTCGACTTCCTTTCCGAGAAATCCTCCTCTGGTTCAATCATTTAAAGAATCAGATGAGGACTATGGTTCTGCAAATAGAGTGTTGTGTTACAAGCCTCGAGCCACAAATGCAAAGTTAGGCCTTGGTCATGCAACATCGCCTTCGCTGCTCCCACAATGATACGGTTCTTTCTCTCAGCCACCCTATTCTTCTGTGGGTTGTGGGGTGTTGTCAACTCTCATCGAATGCCTTCTTTTGCACAAAATTTTTAAATTCATAAGACATGTACTCACCTCCATTATTTCTCCTGAGAGCCTTCACCTTCTTGACAATTTATTTCTCAACCAATGCCTTGAATTCTAATAACTTGGATAATGTCTCATCTTTCTTTCGCATGAAGAAGATCCAACACTTCCATGAGAAGTCATCAATAAAAATTACAAAACATTTATGTCTAGTAGTGGAGGTTGTCGAGAAAGCTCCATAGACATTAGAGTGGATCCTTTCAAGGACTACATGCACATTCTTGTCCCAATCATGGAATGTGGATTTTGTCTACTTCCCTAAATTACATCCTTTGCATACATCCTACTTCTCAAGTGCTCCTTTGGGGAGGCATGTGGTTATCAACTACATAATATTTAGGGTGCCATGATGCAAATTGCCAAGTCTTCTATGCCAAATTTCACCAACATCGTGGCTCTGCACCTTCTCCCCTTTGTGCTTAATGCAACACAATATTCCACATTTAGATTATACACGTTCCTCACACGAACCTTGATCTACTTCACCTATCATGTGGCTATGTGTCTCAGGAATGCATTTCCTTTGTTGAAGATCACATCATAACCACGGTCTTCCAAAATTGCAATAGAGATAAGATTTTTCTTTAGGCCTAGAACAAACATGACATCCTTGAGCCTGAGGGGGGAACTCAACTCCCTCTAATATTTGATTGTACCAATACCGGTCGAACTATACCTTTCACCATCCCCCATCTCAATGTGCATCTGCAAGTCGTTTTCCTCTAGGTCACTGGAAGAATATGTATAACTTGTCATGTGGAATGATGCACCTGAGTCCAAGTACCAGAATCTCCCCATCATTATGTTGGCCATGCATGCAATGAGGGTAAATTCAAGCTTGAACTGTGAAGCCAAGGCTTCACCTGCTGCTCCTCCTGAGGTCTTCTTGCTTCCCTTCTTATGTCAACACTTCATGGCATAGTGCCCATTTTCATGACAATGGAAGCATTTAATTTTGGGCAAATCTTTCTTCTTGCCCCCTTGATTGGATTCTGGTTTGGATTGATATTTCTTCCCTTTTCCCTTATTTTCCTTTCCATCCAATGCAAAATTTTCTTCATCCTCTCACTTGGATGAAATCCCATCTCTGGTATTCCGCCTTATTTCCTCCTATACCAAATCAGACCACAAGCATTCCCAATCCGGTAGTTTCTCCCTCCCATTCACTGAATCTTGATAACTATGCTAGCTCTTGGGAAGGCCCAAAAGGGACAGGCTTACCAAGTCTTATTCAGGGACATTAACACCGACCTTTCCAAGTTCATCACGAAATTGTGTGAACTTGCTCAGATACTATGGAATAGTGTCATTATTCTGCATCTTGATACTTTGAAGTTTATCCTTGAGCGCCAACTTCCTGTGGTCACTATTATTCTCGAAAAATTCTGTTAATGATTTCCACATTGTGAACAAAGTTTATTTTCCCTGTATATTTGAGACAATGTGATCCCGTACTCCCTCCAAGATTATTGTCTTCGCCTTGGCTACATATTTCTTCCATTGAGAAAGGTTTTGGGTATCAGAATCTGGTGCTTTTGAAACATCTGTCTTGATGTATTCTAGCAATCCAACTTCATCCAATGCCACCTCCATGCGATCCTTCCATGCAACAAAATTAAAGTTTCCTTCCGAGGCATACTCTAGCCTTAGTCCATTGAAGGCAATCTTCTCAGCGCTGAAGAGATTCTACTACACTGAACTCCAAATTCAAACCTCTTGAGCAACAACATCAAAATTCCTGCTCTAATGTGAATCCTTTGATACCATGTAGAAATTATGGTGTATATTTGCAACTTCTCATGAAGTTTTAATCAAAATGACAAGACACAAACCTACTCTACTGCTCGACAAACATTAATTCACAATTTAGAATAAAAATCTTAGACATGCAATAAGAAATCACATGCATGCAAATAGTATTTTTCCTGGGGAAAGAAAACTGCTAAAATCCCCAAAACCTGCTTTCATTAATATGATGAGTAGAGATGTATTGCAATTTCTTTTCTCAACTGAGCATAATCTGCAAGTGCATAACCTATTTCTCTACTCACTGAGAAGCTATGACCCAAACTTATTCAATTTCTGCATTTGCTTGAGCCTCTATTTCCTTATGCAATTCCTTGAGAAATTAGGCCCCTATTATTTAGGAATTTATCCAAAATCGATTACACAATTCCTCAGATTGATCATCAGGTTGCATGCAACACCAGTACACTTCAAAATAGTCTACAACTGATGTTACACTACCTTGGAATCTCCAACTCAATTGGGTAACTCAGATTCTCTACATGCACTAGCTATTTTGGGTTGATTGATCAGTTAAATGTATGATCACTGAGTTTGACTAATGTCCCACTGCACAATTGACCTTCCACTAGTTCCTCCAACAGTTGGAACTAGTTTAACTAAAAAATACTTGAGATAACTAACCTTGATTGCTGCAAATTAGCAATTGATACATGCTTAACTGAACTCTAACTCCTCCAACTCGAATTTACCGAGTAAACTAGGTGACACAAGCCATATCACACAAGTTAATTGCATCCAAGTTGTCTCTTGATGTGGAAATTTGAATTTTCTCAATTTAATCAAGGCAAAATCGAGAATTTCTTGCTGCATTTTTCAACATTAAGCCCATATATTGGTCGAAATCATCATACCAAATGGGACAGGGTCTAATTGGGACCATGACCATTTGATTTCTTTAATGTTGAACATAGTTATTTTTTGTTATTAACACATCCCATAATGCAGGTGAATAACCAAGAAAAATTATCGTATGTATTTTTTAACAATGAAATATCAATTCAAGTGAGGTTGGTTAGAACATGCATAGACTGGAGCATGAATTCTCAAATGACATTGATTGTGCCACCTTGAGAATTAAGAAAAGGATCAACTTCAGGAAACTGAGTTACCTATTTGGGTCTAGAAACTTAGCAATCCATATAAAATATTTGGGATTTAATAGGATTAGGTTCTTTCCCTATAAATAAACTATCATAATATTTTTCTTGGGGTCAACCAATGTGCACACCAACAAACAATTTATTTAAAATCAAATACATTTATAACACATCTTGTGTTAGTGAGGTTTGTAATCCAAGTTCTATTATTTTTATTATTATAATGTGTTAAGTTCAAATTTTGTTGATAGGATATAGGCCCAATGGAAGTTATTGTCTTTCCTTGTGAGTAAATTAGTTTTATCCCAAAAAAAGACTCTTTCTTCCAATTATTCATCATCTTGCCTTATTCTTCTAATGCAAGTTGATATATGTGACAGGTCAAGTGAGGTTTTATGGAGCTCTTAGTTGTTTAAAGCTCAGTTTATGGGTAGTATTTATAAGTACATCCCTTCATCACATACCATCTTATGAGTCCCATAAATAGGTACATTTTGAATATTAATATGCCATCCTCCAACCTTAAAACTACCCTTCTTTTTCATTAATTCACATTTTTTGTTATATTATGCTTAGTAAGAGGAGTAGAAGGTGTTTGTCATAATATGTGGTTTAATTGCAAGAAAATGAGGCATTTTTTAGACTATTATTATGTAGGGGCTCAATGGAGACAACTAGGAGAGAATATAGGGGGTTTTTCCACCTCCTTAACTCCCTAAAATCATATTAGGATCACCATATCCTCTCTCACCAGTTCGAGTTCATTGGCAGCCGAGTGACTCCTAGTCCAAGTGAAGATCAGGGAGGACAAGATCCACCATTTTCGAGATCAAGGAGGGAACCATTCCTATTTTCAAGGGAGTTGCTTCAGCTGCCCTTTTGTATAAATAAACTAGAGGAAGAGCTCATTAGGATTCAAATTTTTTGTTCAGCTAGGTGTAGCTATTGAGCTCCAAGCATTGACATTGTTATTTTCAACTTTTATGTGATGTATTAGACCTGCACTTTTTGATAATGAGAATTTGGATTTTAAGCTACATCTGAGTTAGTTTCAGAGGGATGAGACCCTTAGGTTTGGGCCCAACCTAGAGGATTTGGTCCCTCTTCTTGTACTTATGTTTTTTCTTGATTCCATGCAGTTCATAGCTTCTTGCATTTCAATAGAAGTTAACTTAGAAAATCATGTGGTTGTAGCCTCTACATCATCTCTCTTGTGGGAGAATGGGTGGAAGGATTCACAAACACAACCCAAAAAGATTGTGTTTATGATTTCTTGGAAATATATTAGTATTGGTTGTCCTATTTTACATTTTATTTTTGTAGTTTAGAAGTTAGTTCAGTGAGTAGATCAGTGGTTTGCATGAATTAGATGTCATTTAAATTCAACTCATCTTTTCCATCATAAGTTATTTCATTTTTCAAATGATAAATGGATGCATGCATGTGATTTATCGTAGGGATGATTGATCTGCAGGGAAGAGTACCTTGATCACTTCCATCCCGATCTCTTTCACCTTCTCCTTCCACCTCCAAGATTTGTCCCAAAAACCCAGTTTTATAAGCTATTATGTCTAGGTCACCAAGAGCACTCATGCTAGTGCAAGACAAGCCTCCAAGAGGTCCCGAGCTTGGCCAGGGGATCAAACTGGCCTTCTTTCATTTGCTTCAACTACTATTCACCTCGATACCATCAAGCCAACGTGTTCACCTTCAGAAACTACTCAGATGCCCTCCCGTAGCATTACAGACCTCATGTAGCAATCACTTGTAGAAAACCTATAGTAGCCTTTTTATTCATAAGTTTCTACCTACATTGCAACTTTGACCTAACATAGATGCATAATGACCTCCAGCTGTGATAATATGATCAGGAAAAGCTCATATGTCACTCCAAACTTTCCTTGTATTCACTGCAACAATAGAATAGAGTTGGTTTCTTTATCATGCAAATAGGTTATTGATTTATGAGCAAGTATGAACTAGGTATATGGCACCTATGATTCTGATTGGTAGTTTGATGAATTATGCAAGATAGATTAGTTTATTTTTTGCAATTAGATGAGGTAGTGTGATGAATTCTGCAAGATAAAATAACTACATTTCTGTAAGTAGGTTAGCCTTTATCTTTTCATGAATTGAGTAATTACGGTTTTACAAGTTCAGTCAATGGCATTTCTATTTTCATACTGGGAAGCAATTTCCAATTTGTCATTTTATCAAGATTTCGTTCTAATTCAGTAGAAGAAAGGGTCTTTGAGCACTTTTTGATCTAATGTCATGACTGAAGGTGGCATGAGTGGAATCTTATCTGTTGTGCATATAGTATTGTCATCTCTAAGTTTGTACGAACCCCAAGTTGATAATTTGAGTTGAGGAGCCCTTGGGAGTTGCAACATTCTTGGTGCAATACTAGGGCTCACCACTTTTTGGCATTGTTGTCAGGGAGGTGTCTAGGTAGATGTTGTTTCTGATTAAGCATTGTTTTCTTATTTGCATACAGTTTTGAAGAAGTAATATAAAAGAAAAAGATAAATTTTCTTTCATGCCTCGTAGGAGTAGAGATACTCAAGGAAAATACTTACCAAAAATGTCCACACCCTCAAGCAATCAACCTTCACTCTTCTTTAGTGACTATCATCTTCCCTCTCTGACTACAGGGGAGTTAGAATAACCTATAGGTGAGCAACCTGAAATTTTTGAAGAACCTATTAGAGTCAGTATTTGCATATTTCCATCAGTGATCAAGATTGCTCTTTTCATGTTCATTTTAGGTGTCCCACTCAGAATTTTTTATCATTCCACTAGGTCATGCAAAAAAAATTAGTCACTGATGGTAGTCCTAGTCCAAAAACATCACTCTTCCTTAAATGTGATTACTTGCTGGCATAGTTTCATATCTTGTTGACTGTACATCATCCATAAAGTTATTTTTTATCATGCCATTTGTATCAGTCATGAGGTCATTATGTCATCTTGAAATTCAATCCTTCAAGGTCTCATTAGGTCTTTTAGGGTTTTTCAAGGTTTCATTAGGTCATTAGGGTTGCCAAGGTTCCATTCCGCTGCATAAGACTAGCAAGGGTGATCAAATAACATCCCTTCACCATGTGAAGATGATTTGTAAAGAGAAATGCTTATTTCATTATGTAATTTTATGTCTTTCAAATGTAATAATTTCACCATCCCAAGTTGTTAACTTAGTGTTCCAAAGATGCCAGACCATCAAAAGATCAATTTGTCAAAGGAAATATTCAAGTGAAAGGGTTAAGTTTCAAAGGGTTAAGTGCATGCCAAAGGGAGTTGTCTTTTCCCAAGGGTGTGCAAATCATCATTTTCCACAAGCACTAAACCCTAATTTCCTCAGCCATTGTGCTAGGGTTGGCTATGGAATCAAAGAAATATGAGTATATGAGGCATAAGGGATATCAACAGGTATGAGGCCATTTCATATCATCAACATCAGGTCTCCATCATTTGTCAAGAAGTCATTCCAAGGGACAAGTCATTCACCACACATAAGGGCCGGTTTTTCTTCAAACTATGTTTCTGACCAAGAAAAGATGAATTTGGCAACAGTGAGAGAGGTTTTTATCCATAATAGGCCAAGGATGAAAAACCTCCTTCACTTTTTACACAGGTGTCATGGTTTTAGATAAATTCCAACAATATAGTTGGTACAAGAGAGTTGCTGCACTTCTACATTGACTTTGGAAAAATCAAATTTTCTTCTAGCTGGATTGTCCAAATGACTTTCTTGATGAGTCAACTAATAACTAGAGAGAAATATCTTTCTAATGAGCTATCATGATCTCAATTTGGAGTTGATGAAGACCTCCAAAAGTTTCCTGCAAGAGAACACTTCATTTTTTCACCCTCGTTTTACACTTTTTGACCAGTATTGGGAGAATTGATTTTTCAGGGGCTATAATTGATCATTTTCAGTGCTTGATAGGTGCATTGTGTATCCAAGAGAGAGACCTTTCCAATGAGATATCATGGGCTCAATTTGGACACCAGGAAGGCAGTCAAAATCAACCTGCAAGTTGGAGGGCGCGTTTAACCAGGATGTTGCGCGCTGGGTAGAGTCGCTGCGCGCCTGAGTGTGGTGTTGTGCACCTGTGCAGTGAAGGGCGCATTTGCCTGACCGAGCAAGAGCAAATTTCAACGGCGCTGCATGCCTATGCATTGAAGGGCACGTTTTTCAAGGACGCTACATGCTAGCACTTGGTGCTACGTGTTTGGCTAGTAAAGCCTGGCAAACCCTAGGAGCGCCAAAACACCACTTTTCTTCATCTTCTCAAGCTACAAAGGCTTCTATTACCTGCATACAACAAGTAAGTGGCCCAGTATCTCTTTTTCTCCATCAATTAAGCAAGTTGGCACCCTAAATTTTAAAACCCTAGCAAAGCCTTTCTTGTATGTTTCCAAAATCACCTATTTGATTAGAATTACAGCACTTCATAGACTTTGTCACCCTCAAATCATCCTTGCATGTACTTCATTCAATATCCCTCACTATTTCACTCACCTTGACCCACATATCAGTCCCTCAAGTTTCCACCTTAAAAACATGGCAGAAGAGAGTCACACTAGTTTAGAAGAAGGGGAAAGAGGCAGGTGTTTACCCCACGGAAAGTGGGAGGGGCCTTGCCTTCGTCATTAGCATTACAGGTTAAAGGAAAAGAGAAAATGGTGGAGGAAGCAGAGGTCAAATAGCAGCATGAAAAACATGACACTGAAAAGGAGTTTCTCCTTGTGAACTCAAGTGATGAGGAGAAAGACAAAATCACTCAAGCTACCTTGAAAGCAAAGGATGCCAAAATCAAGGAGCTTGAGACCAGTTTACAAAGGGCCAAATATATCATCTCCTTTTATGAGCAAGAGAACAAGCAGCTAGAGGTCAAGCAAGAATTGATGCAAACCAAGTACATCAAGGCAAAGAGGGAGGCTGAGAAGGCCAAATTTTAGCTTGATGAGGCTTATGGAGATTATGGAGAGCCAGATGATGAACAGGGATAGAGAAAAAGACCAAGAACAAGAGGATTAAAGAGAGCCTTAGAGCTTGAAAGGCAAAGGGAGGCAAAATTTGAGGAGCAACTCACTCTAGATGAGCAATTGGTTAAGGACATAGCTGAGAACAGAGAGTCTTGGCTTGAGAAAGTGAACACACACTTGGAGACCCTCTTGGACAAAGCAAATAGAGATGTTGAGTTACAAAGGAAGATGGCCAAGTGTTATGCAAGGAGAAACCAAGCGGCAAGGAGCAAGCTCAAAAGAGCTCATGAGAAAATTGACAAATTGACCAAGCAAGAGGAGAGGAGGAGACTTCACATATTTGATGAGGAATCCCTACATGCCTCTAAGCTTTGATCAGTCATAAAAATACATTTTTGGGCATGTTGAACTATTTTTGAGATTGAAGGAATTTGCTGTGTTTTTCAGTCCAGTTTTTGCATAGTCATGGAAGGTAAACACACAACACCTTGGGTGTTGCGCTCTTTTTTGAGGTATCTAGTCAGAAAAAGGTTAGCATTTTTGGGTTTCTAGTTATGAGTACATACACCCTGTACTTTTTCTAAGGATTTGGAGGAGAATGAGTTGGTCAAAAGGTTAAAAAACACTCAAAAAATGACCTTTCTACCCTCTTTTTGGCCTGGGCACTGCGCTCTGAGCAGTTTTGGGAGAATTTAATTTTGACTGGGAAAATGACATCCAAATTCATAAATTCAAGTTGCTCTAGAAAGTATACAAGAAGTTCTTTCTAGAAAGCTATTGTGGGCCCAATTTGGACATCGGGAAGGCCTCCAAATGTGCAGCTAAAGTTGAAGGGCACGCCTAGCACTCGCGTTGCGCGTCTGACACTTTGTCCAAATTTTCATTGTTTCGTCCCAATTTTCACTTTCACCTTGAAAAATCATGAATTCATCTATGTAAATGATTAGTTAAATGTAATTATCATGTTTCTAGTACTTACTAGGGTAAATACATTAGCTAAATCAAGTTCATGAGGTGTAATGAGTCACTTTGACCACCCTATTCTCTTGTTATCAGTTCAACCTTTCTTGAATCTTTCCCTCTTCTCATGGATTCGACCCCCTAAGGTTAGGATGGGTGGTTTAAAGCCTATATTATGTATTTCCCTAGTCATTTTTAGAGGTTGGACTCAATGGGATGCTTGGGCTTTGATAGACATCATTTTGTACCAGTTACAACAGGAGATTAATGAAAAATTGCAGCTATTTCTTTGGGATCCATGTGGTATGATGCTTAGTTAAATTTTTCTTTTGTATTCATGTGTTAGAATGTATTGTTGACTCCATTTCATCATTTCATTGCCTTTATGTGAATGTATACAAGTCTGAGAGGCAGAATCCATATCTTTATGCTCTGTTTTGGGTAGACATTTCACAGTCTGTGTTTTCTTCAATTTAGGAAGAATCCATGTGGTTTACATGCTTTTTCTAGCTCCTCACTTGTCTTTTCACCTCATCCATCAAACCCAAAGGTTCTGATAATTGTGCCTACCTTGCCCCATTGAACACCCTATAGTTTTGACCTAATTTCCTTGCCCTAACTGTTTGGCTCTTTCTGATCCAGCAAAACCCTTCAAAATCAAATCAAACCTTGTGCTACTATACCTAGCGTAATATCATTTTCTTGATCCAATCATCTTGGCTGGGATCCTTATGGAGAGATCCCTCTCCTAGCCTAGTAGGGCTAGCTACTTGGCTAAGCGTGGTTTGTGGTTACCTCAGAATTGCCTTCTTCAGCCTAAGGTTCAATCCAAGTGCTAACATAGTGGCAACCATACTGGGGAACGAGCGAAAGGTTTCGTATTCCTTGGGAAATATCATCAAAGTTCATATCTAGATCTGATTGTTGATGGTGGACAACGATCAGACACAGGAAGGCTGAAATCATTCACCTGGTGACTCCAAATCAGTTTCGAGATCATATCCAAAGACTCCACTGGAGGATGAACCCGACCAACAAAAACATGAAAGGACAATATGGAAAGATTAGGTATTCAAGTTGGAATTTCATCCAAGACATTATGTTCTTTGTCATCAATTATTTTTTCTCTTTTCCTGAGAATGTCAAAAAGGTTTTACAAAGTATATTGTATTTGAGAAAATATCCTAGACCTACATGTGATTCCTTCCCTTTAAAGATTGTGAAAAAAAATTATTCGTACGCCTTTGATCTTGATCAAGACCCTTATTCTGAATCTTATGATGACCATCTTCAACTTGATGAGCCTAAAGAGACCAAGACTGATTCTACAGCTTTTGTATATACTCCTACACCTTGTAAAATTCCAGATCGATACAAACCACTCATCTTACCTCCTATACTCCATGCTTTCCCTGAAAATCATTACCTATACCTGCCGAGGTTTGATGGTGAATATGACAATATCACTACTGAGAGACATATGCAGAATTTTGATACTTTACTTGACCTTTTTGAAGTCGACGAAGAGGATGTCAGTATCAGGCTATTCGCTCTTTCTTTTCAAGGAAAAGTCAAGAGTTGGTTCAAAAACCTACCTGATGTGAGCATCTTAAATTTCCTGCAGTTCGTCAAAGTTTTCCTTGACAAGTGGGTGGTTAAACAAAACCCTTTCTTGATTCTAGAAGAGTATAACCAACTGAAAAGACTACCAGGGGAGACAGTACAACAGTTTTCTGCCAGGTTTAACCAAGTCTATTTTTCGATGCTTGCTAATATAAGGCCTCCTCCTCGATCCGCTCTCTTGCACTACCCAAATGCCTTTGATCTAGAAATGGAGTTTCAGCTGAGGGAAAGGAACCTTTCAATGCTTGAAGAGATGCAGAACAATGCAGTAGATGTAGAGGCTAATCTATTGATTAGAAGGGCAAAGCAGAAAGAAGAAGAGAGGGAGAACATTGTAGAGCACCTAACATCTTTAGAGTAAAGCTCGACATTTTTGTAAGTAAAATGGAAGAAATGATGCAAAGAATCACCTCGAGAGATGAATTTTCTATTCAAGATCACCATGACCCACCTGTCCTAGAAAAAGAAAAGATTGCTAGCCCTAAAAAATTTCTTGCTAATCCTAGCTACCATAGATTTGAAAATGGATTTGTAGATCAATCCGAGGAGAAAAAATCTAATAATATAATGTGTATGATTGGTGACATTACTTATATTTATGATTTTCCAAAGTTTGATCAGTACGACAATTATTATGTTTTCCAAACAGAAGCTAATCTTGCAGAGCAATCAGTAGCTAGTTTGTGGGAGGAGGAAGTTCAGTTTCAGCAGCTCGAATATAGTAATCAACCGAAGCATATCATCTATGACAGTGATGAGGAAAGTGCAGAAAATTTGGAAGTAAGTGAAGGATCTTTTCCTCTTTTTTTTACTTCATTTCAATTCATCAGAGGTAACTTTGATGTGATAAGAAATCAGCACTCATTGAGTTTTGATCTTGACAATCAAGAGGATAATCAAATTTTTCCTTACCCTTGTGTTTCTCCTCATTTGCAAAAATAAGAGAAAACTATAAGCAAGTGGTGAACACTATAAAGGATAAACCTTCTCATGAATTGGTTGAGGAAATCATTTGTGACATAGAAGCCTCCCTAGCTCTAGATTTGCAGCCACCGAGTTCCATTGAATTTCAAATTGCAAATGAAGGCTTGGAAGCTGAAACATATGATCAAATGATGCAAGATGACTCTGTACCACTATGTTTTGAAACATTTCAATTTTTAAAGAAAAATTTTCATAATATCTCTAAAGAAAAGGATGATCAGCCCGTAGAGTGTCATGCAGTCTCATTAAAATTGATGGAAAATAGGTTGCAACAATATTTGCAAGCTTTTCATGACCCAACAGCTGATGTGTTGGATGATATCTGTAGTAAAATTCCTTCTCCATTAGCTAACTATGAGCCTGAAAAGAATGTTGATATAAACTTGATCTGAAAGCCGACTTCATTATCTTGTTTAGCAGAAGTTTCATTACAAAGCTCATACCAAGATTTGTAGTCATATCAGGAGAGTAATGAAGAGGATTTTTGTTTTGTTGTTGATCATCAAGAAAAATTAGTCATTCGTGAGTTTCAGGATCCTTTTTTCAATTTGTTGTAGTCATCAAAGAAATAAAACATAGATGTTAGGAAAATTTTAAAACGAAAGTACGAAGACTACCTGGAGCGGAGCAGTAATGTATTAGATGGGCTGGAAATCAATATGTATTCCTATGAAGATACTTTCACAACATTCTTGAGGTCAGTAGGTGGGCTCGTGATTTTCAATTTCATCAAGATTCAATCTGTTGAAAATTTTTCATGGGAGTTGCCTTTCAGTAGTTCTCTCTTCTTTCTCATAAACAAGCACTTGTGGAGAATTCAAACAGCAGCCATAATGCTTACTTGGTTGCATTGGTTGTTTCATTTCACTTGATCAAGTGATGAATGGAATAGTTAGAGTAGGTTTTATTGAATAAGCTCCATTTTGAGCATCTTTTTCAATTTGTCAATTGTGTTTTAGTATTGAGTCAGTTTTCAATTGAGTAAAAGTCAGTTTGTGTCTTTGAGTCATCAATGTTCAGTCATGTATTTCAGATTGAGTTTTTTTTACTCCATGCCCAATGGATAAGGCTACTTGGTCTACGGTGTTCTTGGCACCTTCAAGAAGCTACCATCCTCAATGGATCCAATGTTAGAGTCAGTATTTTCATATTGTCATCAATGATTAAAATTGCTCTTTTCATATTCATTTTAGGTGTCCCACTCAGAAATTTTTTATCATTCCACTAGGTCATGCAAAAAAAATTAGTCACTGATGGTATTCCTAGTCCAAAAACATCATTCTTCCCTAAATGTGATTACTTGCTAGCATAGTTTCATATCTTGTTGACTGTTCATCCTCCATAAAGTTATTTTTTATCATGCCATTTATATCAGTCATGAGGTCATTATGTCATCTTGAAATTCAGTCCTTCAAGGTCTCATTAGGTATTTTAGGGTTTTTCAAGGTTTCATTAGGTCATTAGGGTTGCCAAGGTTCCATTCCATTGCATAAGACCAGCAAGTAAAGGGTGATCAAATAACATCCCTTCACCATGTGAAGATGATTTGTAGAGAGAAATGCCTATTTCATTATGTAATTTTATGTCTTTCGAATGTAATAATTTCACCATCCCAGGTTGTTAACTTAGTGTTCCAAAGATGCCAGACCATCAAAAGATCAATTTGTCAAAGGAAATAGTCAAGTGAAAGGGTTAAGTTTCAAAGGGTTAAGTGCATGCCAAAGGGAGTTGTCTTTTCACAAGGGTGTCCAAATCATCATTTTCCACAAGCACTAAACCCTAATTTCCTCACCCATTGAGCTAGGGTTGGCTATGGAATTAGATACATCTGAGTATATGATGCATAAGGGATATCAACAGGTATGAGGCCATTTCATATCATCAACATCAGGTCTCCATCATTTGTCAAGAAGTCATTCCAAGGGACAAGTCATTCACCACACATAAGGGTTGTTTTTTCTTCAAACTGTGTTTCTGACCAAGAAAAGATGAATTTGGAAAAATTGAGAGAGGTTTTTTCCCATAATAGGCCAAGGATGAAAACTGTCCTTCACTTTTTACACAAGTGTCATGGTTTTAGAGAAATGCCAAAAATACAGTTGCTACAAGAGAGTTGCTGCACTTCTACAGTGACTTTGGGAAAATCAATTTTTCTTCTAGCTGGATTGTCCAAATGACTTTCTTGATGAGTCAACTGATAACTAGAGAGAAATATATTTCCAATGAGCTATCATGATCTCAATTTGGAGTTGAGGAAGACCTCCAAAAGTTTCTTGCAAGAGAACACTTCATTTTTGCACCCTCATTTTGCACTTTTTGACCAGTCTTGGGAGAATTGACTTTTCAGGGGCTATAATTGATCATTTTCAGTGCTTGATAGGTCCATTGTATATCCAAGAGAGAGACCTTTCCAACGAGCTATCATGGGCTCAATTTGGATACAATGAAGGGAATAAAAATCAACCTGCAATTTGGAGGGCGCGTTTAACCAAGACGCTGCATGCTGGGTAGAGTCGCTGTGTGCCTGAGTGTGGTGCCGCGTGCTTGTGTAGTGAAGGGCGCATTTGCCTGACCGAGCTAGAGAAAATTTCAATGGCGCTGTGCACCTATGCGTTGAAGGGTGTGTTTGTAAAGGATGTTGCGTGCTGGCACTTGGTACTGCACGTTTGGCCAATAAAGCCTGGCAAACCCTAGGAGGGCCAAAACACCACTTTTCTTCATGCACTCAAGCCACAAATGCTTCTGTTACCTGCATACAACAAGTAAGTGGCCCAATATCTCTTTTTCTCCATCAATTAAGCAATTTAGTACCCTAAATTTTAAAACCCTAGCAAATCCTTTCTTGTATGTTTCCAAAATCACCTATTTGATCAGAATTACAGCACTTCATAGACTTTGTCACCCTCAAATCATCCTTGCCTGTACTTCATTCAATATCCCTCACTATTTCACTCACCTTGACCCACATATCAGTCCCTCAAGTTTCCACCTTAAAAACATGGCAGAAGAGAGTCACACTAGTTCAGAAGAAGGGGAAAGAGGCAGGTGTTTACCCCACGGAAAGTGGGAGGGGCCTTACCTTCATCATCAACATTACAGGTTAAAGGAAAAGAGAAAATGGTGGAGGAAGCAGAGGTCAAACAGCAGCATGAAAAACATGACACTAAAAAGGAGTTTCTCCTTGTGAACTCAAGTGATGAGGAGAAAGACAAAATCACTCAGGCTGCCTTGAAAGCAAAGGATGCCAAAATCAGGGAGCTTGAGACCAGTTTACAAAGGGCCAAATATATCATCTCCTTTTATGAGCAAGAGAACAAGCAACTAGAGGTCAAGCAGGAATTGATGCAAACCAAGTACATCAAGGCAAAGAGGGAGGCTAAGAAGGCCAAATTTCAGCTTGATGAGGCTTATGGAGATTATGGAGAGCCGGATGATGAACAGGGATAGAGAAAGATACCAAGAACAAGAGGATTGAAAAGAGCCTTAGAGCTTGAAAGGAAAAAGGAGGCAGAATTGGAGAAGCAGCTCACTATAGATGAGCAATTGGTTAAGGAAATAGCTGAGAACAGAGAGTCTTGGCTTGAGAAAGTGAACACACACTTGGAGACCCTCTTGGACAAAGCAAACAGAGATGTTGAGTTACAAAGGAAGATGGCCAAGTATTATGCAAGGAGAAACCAAGTGGCAAGGAGCAAGCTTAAAAGATCTCATGAGAAAATTGATAAATTGATCAAGCAAGAGGAGAGGAGGAGACTTCACATACTTGCTGAGGCATCCCTACATGCCTCTAACCTTTGATCAGTCATAAAAATACATTTTTGGGCATGTTGAACCATTTTTGAGCTTGAAGGAAGTTGTTGTGTTTTTTAGTCCAGTTTTTGCATAGTCATGGAAGGCAAACGTCTTTTTTGAGGAATCTAATCAGAAAAAGGTCAGCATTTTTGGGTTTCTAGTGATGAGTACATACACCCTGTACTTTTTCTAAGGATTTTGAGGAGAACTTGTTGGTAAAAAGGTCAAAAAATGACCTTTCTGCCCTATTTTTGGCCTAGGTGTTGCCCGCTGAGCAATGTTGGGAGAATTGATTTTTTACTAGGAAAATGACATCTAAATTCAGAAATTCAAGTTTTTATGGAAATTGGACAGGCAACTCTTTCGAACAAGCTATTGTGGGCCCAATTTGGACATCGGGAAGGCCTCCAAAAGTGCAGCTAAATTTGAAGGGTGCGCCTAGCACTAGCGTTGCGCGTTTGACACTTTGTCTAGATTTTCACTGTTTCATCCCAGTTTTCACTTTCACCTTGGCAAATCATGAATTTATCTATGTAAATGATGATTTAAATGTAATTATCATGTTTCTAGTACTTACTAGGGTAAATACATTAGGTAAATCAAGTTCATGAGGTGTAATGAATCAGTTTGCTTGGATTAGGGATGAGTCACTTTGACCACCCTATTCTCTTGTTATCAGTTCAGCCTTTCTTGGATCTTTCCCTCTTCTCATGGATTCGACCCCTTGAGGTTAGGATGGGTGGTTTGAAGCCTATATTATGTATTTCCCTAGTCATTTTTAGAGGTTGGACTTAGTGGGATGCTTAGGCTTTGATAGACATCATTTTGTACTAGTTACAATAGGAGATTAATGAAAAATTGTAGCTATTTCTTTGGGATCCATGTGGTATGATGCTTAGTTCAGTTTTTCTTTTGTATTCATGTGTTAGAATGTATTGTTGACTCCATTTCATCATTTCATTTCCTTTATGTGAATGTATACAAGTCTGAGAGGCAGAATCCATATCTTTATGCTCTGTTTTGGGTAGACATTTCACAGTCTATGTTTTCTTCAGTTTAGGAAGAATCCATGTGGTTTACATGCTCTTTCTAGCTCCTCACCTATCTTTTCACCTCATCCATCAAACCCTAAGGTTCTGATCATTGTGCCTACCTTGCCCCATTGAACACCCTGCAGTTTTGACCTAATTTCCTTACCCTAACTGTTTGGCTCTTTCTGATCTAGCAAAACCCTTCAAAATTAAATCAAACCTTGTGCTACTATACCTAGCGTAATATCATTTTCTTGATCCAGTCATCTTGGCTAAGATCCTTATGGAGAGAGCCCTCTCCTGGCCTAATAGGGTATCTACTTGGCTAAGCGTCGTTTGTGGTTGCCTCGGAATTGCCTTCTTCAGCCTGAGGTTCAATCCGAGTGATAACAGAACCTATTGGGGAAGAAGAAGAACTCACTTCACCTACCCAAACTATGGTTGAAAACAGGGACAATGAGGTTTTCCCTATCAGAGAGACCAATGTAGAGGCTAGAAGGAAGAATATAAGCCTTACTGCCCTTCCATACTTCCATGGCTTAACCTCTAAGGATCTTGATACCTTCATGTTTGAATTTGTTGTTGTCTGTAGGACCTATTACTATGAATATGACGAACATAAGATGAAGTTATTCCCCTCTACCCTTAAGGATGTAGCCTTATGCTGGTTTATGGATCTGCCTAGGGGTAGCATCACTACCTGGACCTAAATGCAACAAGCCTTTAATAACAAGTACAGGGGCTTCTATAGGTCCAAAGAAACCAAGGAAGAAATCATTAGGATGAATCTTGGACTTAATGAATCCCTAGAAGACTATGAGGAGAAATTTCAACTTAGTTATAGGAGGGTCGGTTGTACCCTTGATCCTGAATCACTCAAATTAGTTCTTCTCCGAGGGATCAAGGAAGACATGTTGGAGACCCTCAACATGATGTTCGGCAGAGATGTCTATCAGTTATCCTATGATGACATTAAAAGTTTGTTCAAGAATCACTCTAGTGCTACTAGAAATAAGGGTAGGGCTAGTCAAAGCTTGGTCAGTTTCTCTCCCTCCAAAACATCCATTAAGAATGAGATAGGCAACATGTTAAAGGATTTCATGAGTGAAATCAAAATAAAATAGAAGGAAGAAGAAATGGCACTAGCTATTTTCTTCCCAAGATGCACCAAAAGACATCCTAGGAACGAGTTCCCCTTAAATGTCATAGAGGTTTGCCTAGTCTATGAATAAAATCATGCAACAGACAAGTGCCCTTCTTTTCTAGGACTAAAATTTGTATATCAAGGAGTAGAAGGGGGGTCAGAGAAACTTTGTTTCATCAATCAAAGAAGACCTCAAGGACCTAAGCCATATCAACAAGGCATGCAAGGTGCACACTACTCTTATTATAATCCAAATCAGAATACACCCTTGCAACCTTGGTACTCTTCCACTCACCCATCCTGGTCCACACCCCCTTCTTGGCCTTATGCTCCTCCATATCCTCCTCAACCTATCAACCATCCTTTTCAGCCATATCCACCCCAATCTTCTCAATGGGGCAACCCATCACAAGGGTGGAGGCCTCAAGTTAACCAACCTCCTACTTTACTACCTCCACCCAAACCTCAGCCACAACTCACTCATCCTACTCCACCTAAGAAACCTCAAATGCCTGCTCAACCAAATACGAACCTAGACAAAAAGTAAGCCCAGCAGGTCTACAGTGGAGAGACATCTTACCTTGCTTATGTTGTGGAAATCTAGGAGATCAACCTTTGGTTTGGGAGAATGCTTCCAGATAGCCACCCACCTTATCCACCTGAAGAGCTTGAAGGAGAGAAGGAAGAGAGTGTTCCTCAAGTCAATCCACCTCCTTTTCTTGAGAGGTTGATCCACCCTAGCCAACACACCCCAGAAGAGGTTGAACTTTTGGGAGAATTGAAGAATTTGTGTGTTAAAATACCCCTTCTCTGGGCTATTAAAGATGTTCCCATCTATAATAATCTCATCAAGGAGAAATGTTTCAAACATCATGGGAGAAGAAAAAGAGACACCCCCACCATAAATTTTGTTGGGCAATTATCTGATTTGATGCTTGGGAGGGTGATCTTCCCAAAATATCTAGACCCTAGAAGCCTTGTAGTAGATGTGCACATTGATGGCCTTACAGTACCTAACACCCTGATTGATCTTTTAGCTTCCATTAATGTGATGACTAAGGAAAACATGCTAAAGCTAAACCTCCAAGGAGCTTTGAGAAAGACCACCACAATGTTGTAGCTAGTAGACAAATCCACAATAGATCTTGAGGGAGTTGTTGAATATGTTATGGTATCCACTAGCTCTTGGGAGTATCCTGCTGATTTCCTGATTCTCCAACCGAAAACCAAGTTCAATGGCTATCCTCTCATCTTGGGAAGGCGATGGTTATCCACTTTTGATGCTTACATTAGTTGTAGGGCTCAGCACATGACCATTAAGAATGGTCATTTGTCTAAACAATTAGTATTGTATCCTCCCGCTCAACCTTCCATTGAGCATGACTTACCCTTGTGGCTAGAAGAGGAGGAAAAAGATGAACTATGTCACACAACCTCTCACCTAATATGCAATTTGGACATCATTACAGGAGGGGAGCAACTCGATGAATATGATCTCATTAACCACATCCTTTAGAATCAAACTCCCACTCCCATACCCATTGATGAGTTGATGAAATGATTTGAGAGTAATCCTTGGGCTAACTTAGAGTTTGGACCATCCAAAATTTTAAAGATCAACTCTTCTCTCTCAACTAAACAGGAAGAGAAATTGTGCAGAATGTTGAGGCAACACCTGGATGCTTTTGCTTGGGACTATAAGGAAATTAAAGGTGTGCATCCCTCGGTCTATACCCACCATATTTACATGAAGGAGGGATGCAAGCCTGTGTGCCAACCCCATAGGAGGATGAACCCATCTCTTAAGGATATTGTGAAGGAAGAACTACAAAAATTGTTGGATGTAGGGTTCATATACCATATTTCAGACAGTGAGCAGGTATCACCTCTTGTGTTAGTTCCTAAGAAGAATGGGAAGTGGAGGATTTGTGTGGATTACAGGGAGCTCAACAAGGCCATAAAGAAGGAACATTTTCCCTTACCCTTCATTGACCAAGTCCTAGATGGCCTTGCAGGGAATAAATTATTCTCCTTCCTGGATGGATTTAGTGGATATAATCAAATCTAGATTAGTGTCAAAGACCAAGACAAGACCACATTCACATGTCCTTGGGGTACCTTTTCTTATAGAGTCCTTCCATTTGGTTTGTGCAATGCCCCTGCTACTTTCCAGAGGGAAGTTTTGAGTATTTTTGTTGAATTGGTTCATGACTCTGTGGAAATCTACATGGATGATTTCACTCCTTATGGATGTGACTTCCATGAATCTTTCTCCAATTTGTGCAAGGTTTTGAAAAATGCATTGAAATGAATATCTCTCTAAGCACTAAGAAATGTGAGTTCTTAATGAATGACGGATTGTGCTTGGCCATTCCATCTCCAAGGAAGGGATACAGGTGGACCCAAACAAAATTTCTATCATCAAAAGGGTCCCTACCCCTCAAAAGCAAAGGGATGTCAGGAGCTTCTTGGGACTAGTAGGGTATTATAGGATATTCATCCAAGACTTTAGTAAAGTGGCTTCACATTTGTTTGGTTTATTGGCCAAAGATGCAGATTTATGTTGGACCAGCAGTTGTCAAGAGGCCCTTGAAGTGTTGAAAGAAAAGTTGACTACTGCACCCATCCTAAGAGGTCTGAATTGGGCATTGCCTTTCTATATCCATACTAATGCATCATACGAAGTTGTGGGGGGAGCCTTGGGACAATTAGAGGATAAGTTGCCTTATGCCATTTACTTCATTAGTAATAATTTGTCTAAATCTGAGTTGAATTACACCATCATAGAAAAAGAACTCTTAGTTGTAGTACATTCTTTAAACAAAGTTAGGTGCTATATCACTGGGTACCAAAATTTTGTTCATACTGATCATGCAACTATTAAACATTTTATGAACAAGGCTAATTTCAATGCTAGGATAATTAGGTGTTTTTTATTACTACAACAATTTGATTTGACTATCATTGACAAACTAGGAAAATAAAATGTGGTTGCAGATTTTTTGTCCAGGTTAACCTTGCCTGCAGGTAATGAAGAGATGGTGGATGATCAACTACCAGATGAGAACCTCTTTTCTATCTCAGTGCTTTCTCCCTGGTTTGTTGATATAGCAAACTACTTGGTTACTGGGAGGTTCCCTCCTAATCTATCACCCAAGGAGAAAAGAAAGATTGTAAGGAAAAGCTCCCCTTTCACTTGGATTGGGGGAAATATTTTTAGATTGGGACCAGATCAAATATTGAGGAGATGTGTAAGAGAGGAGGAGGTCTTTGACATCCTCTCAGCATGTCATGATGGTCCTTGTGGAGGTCATTTTTCTACAAAAAGGACAACCTTTAAAGTTTTACAGGTTGGTTACTATTGGCCCACCTTACATCAAGATGCAAGGAGATATACCACTAGATGTGATCAGTGCCAAAGAATGGGAAAACCCACACCCAGGGATGAAATGCCCCTACAACCTCAAGTGGCCTTAGAGCCATTTGAAAAGTGGGGCATGGATTTCATTAGGCCAATTGATCCACCATCAGGGTAGAAAAAGTACATCATTGTGTGCACTGATTACTTGACAAAGTGGGCTGAGACAAAGGCAGTCAAAGTAGCAACTGAGCAGAAAGTGGCAGAATTTTTAAGAGAGAACATCTTCTATAAGTTTGGGTATCCAAGGGAGGTAGTCACTAATCAAGGAGCACAGTTCACATCCAATTTGATTGAGGATCTCATGAGGCAACACCATATCAAGCACAAGACATCCATTGCCTATCATCCTCAAGAAAATGGGAAAGTAGAGGTCACAAATAGAGCATTGGAGAGTATCCTCACCAAAGTTGTTAACAGTAGTAGGAAAGATTGGGAAAGAGACTAGTAGAGGCCACTTGGGCCTACAATACCACTTGGAAAACCACCACTGGATTCACTCCATATGATTTGGCTTATGGGAAGAAATCTCTTCTTTCTATTGAGTTTGAATATAACACTTTGAGAATGGCAACTCAGTTGGACTTAGATGTCACCATAGCAAAGCAAGAAACATTGCTCCAACTAAATGGCTTAGATGAGTTTAGAATGAAAGCTCTCTTACACACTAAAGTCATAAAGCTGCAAAGGAAGGCATGGCATGACAAGCATATCAAGGAAAGGACTTTTTAAGAAGGGGATTGGGCCTTGTTATATGATTCTAGTTTCAAAGATTTTAAATGGAATCTAATGAAAAGATGGTTGGGCCCATACCTAGTGGAAAAATGTCATGAAAATGGATCTGTCCAGATCAGAACCATTAATGAGGAAGGAATCCCCTTGCTTGTAAATGGTTACAGGTTGAAGTTATATAGAATACCTCTATCCAAGGAGGAATTTATCAGTTCAATTAGCAAGGAATTGAATGTGATTGGGAGTTTCATAGCTTCTAGTCCACAACACTTCTAGAATTTTTGTTTAAAAAAGAGAGAGAGAGAAAAAGAAAAAAGGCCTGGATGAAAACCTCTATGAGGCATCTGAGGCCAACTCCTAGGTTGAAAACCTCTTTGAGGAAGCCCAAGAGCAATAATAATAATAATAATAAAGATACCTAAGTGAAAACCTCTCTTGAGGCACCTAGGGCAGGCAAGCAAGTTAAAAAACTCCTCTGAGGCAGTTTGTGTGTCTCGAGAAAAGGGAGAAAAAAACAAAAAACAAAAAAAGAGAGAGAAAAGAAAAGAGGAAAAGGAAGAAGCTTATATCATATTTTCTAACCTTTCTTTTGTTTTGCAGAGTTGTACACAGTGGAAGATTTCATGGTTACAGGCCAAGACCTACAGGATGCCATCCATTCCTCTATCCATACACCTCATATCCATCCTCTCCATTCACATTTCTATCTCTCTCCACCATCCTATCATCAAGAAATCTGAAATTCACCTCCTCTTTGTGCTGCTATAAGAAGGACTTGTGTTGCTACAGGAAGGTCTTGTAATGCTATAGGAGGAGTTTGTGGAGCTACAAGAGGGAGATCCGAGGAGGAAAGTGATCCAAAATACCATCCTGACTCTAAGAAAGGGTAAAGAGGGTCCTCCTATGACTTTTCCATCACTCATCCATCATCCATCCACTCATTTCACCAAAAGTTTGCTCAAACTTCTCCACTCTATCCTTAAAAAAACACAGAAGCTATCACTTTCTATCTCTACAGTGCCTACACTACTCCTCCATGATTCTAACCATATCCTCATCACTCATCATCATCTCCCTCATCTCCCTCATGCCAACTGAAGACTTAAAGGGGAGAACAAGGGACTACTACAAGAAGAAACTCCTCCTGTAGCAGCATGTACAACCACACAAAAAACATTGATATTATGTTTTTTTCACCACCAGAAGGGATGATGAAGCTCGGTTTGCAACCATGAAGAGACACCTCATTCTTAGGGAGGCTTTCCACTAGCAGCAGTAGCTTGAATATTAGAAGAAGCACTTGCAAACACACAACAACAACAATAGTCAAGGCAACATAAAAAAATGAAGACATGCACAGGAAATAAGTCAAAGAGGTCAACTCCCTTGTTCATAATGATGTATGGTCCAGCTCCAACATTAAAGCCTCTACAATAGATAGATCCATAGGTATGTTCAAGCATGGCAACCCTAAACACCTCCCTCTACATAAAAAATGAAAAAAATGTGTTTTAAGCGACAAAAGGTGTTTTAATAGGTTGGAGGTGGCTAATGAACTTGGCCGCCCTCGACTAGTCAACTCAAGTGTGAGTTAAGTTACCCATGCAATGTGGAAATTTCAACTCAAAACAAATTGGTGTCCTCGAAGAGTGGGGTGATGATCACGAAGAGGGAGAGATGATGACAGCCAGTGGAGACAACAGTCCAAAGGAAGAAACTCATTTTAATGGCAAGTCACCACAACTCCAAGATTTTAACCAAAAAGGGATATTATGTGTTGGCTCGACTCCATTTACACCATCACTCATTCCAAAAATTGGTAGAGGAGGGATGAGCTAGTGCATCGAGCAGTTAGAGTGCCATCGAGGAGTTTCAAACCCTACCTTCATAGTTTTACAAGATAAAGCTACATGCATGTCTGCAATTGATACAGGAGGGTCAAGAGGAGTGACAAGAAGACTTGAGAGGAGAAAAAGGAGTCACAGTGGCTCTATACTCCCTCAAAAACTTCATGCAGACCGAGAATTTATCTGATAAGAAGTAAGTGATACCCTCCTCCTTTGCTTCTACACCCAATTTCATGAATAGTCTTCTTGAAATTAAGAGCATATAGCAGTCAATTGATCAGTAGGGGATCCTTTTGGATGTTGTTGTGGTTAAGATAAAATAAATATCTTGGTGAATATAACTTTGAGCACCCTTCTTCCTCACTATCACCAAGCATTGTGCCACTGTTTCGCCATTGTTTCACCATTGGGACTGCATGAAATTTTAAAATTCCACACCTACATAACATTAAGGAATCATAGATAAGAAATGGGGGGAGGATTTAACAGAAGGGAACCCTCAGATACCAGGATAATTGACCAACCCTCTCTTGTAGTTGACATCTTTAGTGATTGGGCTTCTTTGAGCTACTAAAGGGGTATGATGTTGACCTTGCCCATAAATTTTCCACATCAATACACTCTCAAAGGGAAGGTAGTGCCACAACTGTTGTCAAAGGGTTGGACATTTCTTTCAATCCATAAACTATCAACGAAGTAACCACCTTGCCTCTAAGAATGAGATGGAGCAAAGAAGACGAGCAAGTGTCATAGCTAGGAAAAACTTCTTCCTTTCAAAAGAGAAGCTTGTAAAGACAAGAATGGGGCGAGGAGAGAAATTTTGCCTTACCCTTGGGATAAGGTAGCCTACCATATCCTTAAATACATATCCTTTTAAGGGAGATTAAGTGTATTTTATGCCTACCACTTTAGGTTGCTCCAAGAGCTGAGATTCAAGGAAGAATTACCCCTTTCTCAAAGACTTAGTCTCCCTAATTTTCTGTTAGGTCCCTATAATACTAGTGATTCCCCCATTACTATTGTTGTTGTATCCCTTATTATTATTGTTGTGCCCCTATTGTCCCCATATTGTTATTATTGTGCCCCATAGAATCCCTCTATTGTTATTTTTGTACCTTTATATTATTATTGTTAGGTCGGCTTGGTTATATTGTGACCCCTTAGACTCCTATATATAGAAGGGAGGTTTTGTCATTTGAATCATCGAAGAATTGTTCATTTTTGTAATGTGAAGGAGGTTTCCCCCTCAAAGATACTGAATTCTAAGGCGTTCATCTATCTTTTCTATCTCTTTGTGAGCTAGTTTCATAACATTTAGTATCAGAGCTTTGGATTCTAGGGTTTCGTTGCTCCAAACAGGTCATTGTGGCATTTTCACTATAGCTTTTTTTCTGTGATGTTTTAGAAGCTACAAAAAAAACCCATTTGATATGAAATCGTTTTGAACATCGAGTTCGAATTTTAGGGCTTGTCTCGCTATATTTGCAGAGATATGATCTGAGGAAGTTAGGGTTTTTTCAGACTCCCGAATTACATTCCAAACACGTGGCCTAGGGAAAATAATCATAACTTTTGTTTTGAGCATCATATTGAAATTTCGTAAGAAGTTTCAAAAATATGACAGCCTGTAGTTTTCTGTGTATTAGTTTCAGGTACTAAGGTTGAAACAGTGACACGTGGAACGTCATACAAGTTCGCTCTACTGAACTAGTCTATAATCAGGTCACCATGGGAGATTTGGCATAACTCTTCCTTGGAGAATCCAATATTGGTCATAATTATGGGGTTAGAAGGAGGACTCAAATGGATACCGCAGGATGAGATTTCATATATTTTAGATCTGTAGTTACAGAGATACAACAGATTCAATATCGAGCTCTTACAAAGTGAAAAAAAAAGGTGTGTAGTTTTTTTTTAATTTTGCATAAGATTGGTTTGAAAAATTAGTTTGAAGGAATTCAAAGGGAATAGTGAAGAATTATTAGAATTAATTAATGCCTCAAAGAAAGAAAATGGAAACACCTAGTAAGCAACCTGAAATCTCTAGCATGACTCGTGAAGAAAACGAAGAAATGCAACATGATATATCAAAATTACAAGACCAAGTACAACAAATTTCACTCTCACGAAAGGTAAATGAAGCCAAGATGAATGGCGTGGAAGCTAATATGAATGGAATCCAAGTTAAGATGAATGGTGTGGAAGCTAATATGAATGGCATGGATGCTAACATGAATGGCATGGACGATAAGATGGAAGAATTGAAGATAAATTTGAATAAGTTGCTACAAGAAATGGTCACCAATGGTGAAAGGGTAGTAAAGGAAACTCATGATGAGAACAAAAGAAATGTTAATCATGATTTCATAGACTCTAATGTTGGATTAAATACCCACCATGTTCCAAAAATCGATATGAGAAAGTTTGATGGCAAGGATCCAAGAACATGGATACTACAGATGGAGCAATTTTTCGATCTCCATAATGTGCAAAACACACAAAAGGTACGTATTGCAACTTTATATTTGGAACCAAATCAGTTTGTATGGTATCGATGGCTTTGCTCTCGCAAACAAATTGTCACTTGGGCAATTTTTACAGAAGAAATGATAACAAATTATGAGGATACAAAAAGCAACACCTTTTTTAGCCGATTGATAAATCTCAAACAAAAGGGTTCAATGATGGAGCACATTGAGGACTTCCAAAAATTGAACATAAGGGTAAAAGATATTCCAGAGGAGCATAGGATTGATGTGTTCATAGGGAATTTAAAGGATAATATCCAACATGAGGTTCGCCCTTGAGAACCTGTTTCATTAGAGAAGGCATTCAGGTTATCAAGAAAAATGGAAAGCAAAATTATGGCAACCAAGAAGCATACAACTCACAACTATAAAGATGGAAGTGTTTCTGCCCCTAGCCTTCCACAACCTACAACGTTGACACCACAACAATTGGAAGAAAAAAGATCAAAAGGGCTTTGTTACAGTTGTGATAGAAAATACACTAAAGGTCATAAGTGTGCTGAGAAGAAATTATTCTACATAGATTGTGAAGAGGAGGAAGAAAAGGAACAAGAAATGTCAAAAGAAGAGGATATACTCCAGGAACAAACCCTAGATAAAGAAGAAATGAATCCGACCATATCTTGTAATGCATTGGCTGGAATTAACACTCCTCAAACTATCAAGATAGAAGGACATATCAAGAAGAAAAAGGTAATAGTGTTGATTGAATCGGGAAGTACCCATAAATTTATTCATTGTAAGATAGAAAAGGAATTGAATTGCTTCTTATAACCATCACCAGAGTGTCAAGTGATGGTTGCAAGTGGAGGAACCATAAATTGCTTTGGAAAGTGCCATAATATCAAGCTATCCATGGGAGAATATGTATTGAATAGCCCAATGCTTTCCGTTCCAATGGGTGGTGCTGACGTTGTACTAGGAGTCCAATGGCTACAATCCTTGGGTACAATAGATTTTAATTTTCAAGGAATTTTCATGAAATTTTTTGTGGAAGGAAAGGAAGTTGAATTAAGGGGTATTGCAGGGAAACCGGGAAATATAATCAGCTCTAACGGTATGACAAAGCTTCTAAATAAGGAACAATGAGGTGTAATTTCACAATTATGTTCGCTAGAGGTTCCCACATCGAAATCATCTATTTCTCCAAATCTCCAAAAAGTCTTGGACAATCATTCCAAGGTATTTTAGACTCCCAAAGGTCTCCCACCTATTCGTGATCATGATCATGCTATTCATTTGATTCCAAGAAGTGTTCCTCTAAACATCAGGCCGTAAAGATATCCCTATGCCGAAAAGAGTGAAATTAAATGTATGGTTGCAGAAATGCTAGAGGTCGGTATAATTCAACCTAGTCAAAGTTCTTTCTCTACTCCAGTAGTATTGGTGCACAAGAAGGATGGATCATGGCACGTGTTCGGATTATAGGGAGCTCAACAAGCTCACTATTAAAGATAAAATTCCCATTCCTGTCATTGATGAATTATTGGATGAATTGCATGGATCAATTTGCTTCACCAAGTTGGATCTTCGTTCATGATATCATCAAATCAGAATGAAGACTGATGACATTCTGAAAATAGCATTTAGAACTCATGAGGGTCATTATGAATTTTTGGTCATTCCTTTTGGCCTTACCAATGCACCTTCTACATTTCAAGGTTTGATGAATTCCATTTTCAAACCCTTCCTTAGAAAAATTGTGTTAGTATTTTTTGATGATATAATAATCTACAACAAGTCTTGGAAGGATCATGCTGAACATGTTGATAGGGTGCTCAAACTATTGGAGGAGAAATAATTATATGAAAAAAGCTCCAAATGTTTCTTTGGAGTACAAGAGGCGGAATATCTGGGTCATATTGTATCTCATGAAGGTGTTAAGGTAGACCCTAGAAAAATTAAAGCCATTAAGGAATGGAAAATCCCCACATCCATAAAGCATATGCAAGGATTTCTTGGGTTGATAGGGTATTATCGCAAGTTTGTTAAGAATTATGGAAGAATAGCAGCACCTCTAACAACATTATTGAAGAAAGATGCATTTTCATGGACTCCAGAAGCAACAAAGGCCTTCGAACATCTTAAATAGGAAATGTGTCAAGCACCGGTCTTAGCTATGCCATACTTCACAAAAACCTTTATTGTGGAATGTGATGCTTCAGGAAATGGAATTGGTTCTATTTTAATGCAAGATGAAAGACCCATTACTTTCAAAAGTCATCCAATCAAGGGAAAGTATTTACAGAAAGCTATTTATGAGAAGGAAATGTTAGCAATACTACATGCACTTAAGAAATGGTGACCCTGCCTAATGGGAAGACACTTCAAGGTAAAAACGGATCAAGATAGTCTTAAATACTTTTTAGAACAAAGATTATCCTCTGAAGAGCAAAAAAAATGGGTCACAAAGATGTTGGGTTATGACTTTGAAATCATCTACAAAAAAGGGAAGGAAAATGTTGTGGCAGATGCACTCTCAAGAAAGGATGAGGATGTGGAAGCATTGTTGTGCGCCATTTCTATTATCCAACCAGATTGGATAAACGAAGCAAGGGAGGAATGGAAGAATGACGAAGAAGTGTGGGCACTCATTTGAAAGTTACAACAAGATTCTAGTACATATGACACATTTAGCTGGAAAAATGATTCGTTATGGTACAAAGATCGCTTATACCTGTGTAAGAATTCCCAACTCAAACAAAAGATTCTTATGGAATTGCACACTTCTCCCTTAGGAGGCCACTCAGTATTTTTAAAAACTTACCATGGGGTTAAGAAGGAATTTTTTTGGGATGGCATTAAATCAAATATTCAAAAGTTTGTGGCGGAATGTTTGGTTTGCCAAAAAAATAAAGTTGAAACAATTAAGATGCCAGGTCTATTACAACCTTTATCCATTCCAAGCCAACGTTGGGAGGAGGTTTTAATGGATTTTATCAGAGGTTTAACAAGTCCGAAGGAAAGAGTGTCATCATGGTGGTAGTTGACAGACTTACCAAGTATGCACACTTTTGTGCATTATCACATCCATTTAAAGCCAGTACAGTTTCTACTGCATTTATGGAAACAATTCAAAAGCTACATGGAAACCCAAAGATTATTGTAAGCGACAGAGATCCCATTTTCACTAGAAATTTTTGGATAGAATTATTTTCTTGTCTCGGTACTCAGTTAGCTCATAGCTCATCTTATCATCCTCAATCAAATGGGCAAACTGAGATAGTAAACAAATTTTTGGAAGGATATCTTCGTTGCTTTGTATCTGATAAATAGACACAATGGGTCAAATGGTTGCCTCTGGTTGAATGGTGGTATAACACTTCCTTCCACACTGCAGCAAAAATGACCCCATTTATGGCACTTTATGGATATCATCCACCATCCATCACATCATATTTAAGATAAAATTCTAAGGTTCAAGCAGTGGAACATCACATCGAGCATCAACAACAAGTTCTCCAACTCTTAAAGGATAACCTCATGTTGGCACAGAATAGAATGAAACAACAGGCAAATCAACATCGCAGTGAAAGAAGTTTTGATGTAGGTGACTGGGTATTCCTATGGCTACAACCATATAAACAAATGTCCCTGAAGCAAGCTAAGAAGGATAATAAATTATCACCAAAGTATTATGGTCTGTACAAGGTGTTGCAAAAGATTGGTACTATGGCATACAAATTGGAGCTTCCTGCAGCTTCTTGAGTGCACCATGTTTTCCATGTTTCATGTTTAAAGAAGGTTATAGGTGACAAGCTCCCAGTTCAAACAATATTACCAGAACTTGATGAGGAAGGAAAAATTATATTGGAACCGGAAGCAATGTTGGCTTATTAAGGCTTGACCCAGGTTCAACAATGTTTAGCCAAACAAATCCCGACACTACCGGCCATTTTGGCAACAGTCCGCGGAGCGCGGACTGAAGTCTCACCCGAGGTAGTATGGGAGGGTGTTGGAACTAGGTTTTCGCACCCTGGGGATGTATTGATGTAGTCTGGGGGTGCATGGATCGATCCTACACGCTGCGTTACTTCCGCGTAACTGTCTTTTCAGAGTAACTACCTTAGACAAGCGCGAATGAAATTTACCCTTTTCTGTGCTTAATATTATTATAGATATTAAATTACTTAAGATAGCGCAATGCTTCAGCTACCAATTAACACAACAAACTTACGTGCAATAATAAACCATAAACAGATGCATAAACAAGAATCTAGAATAGATACATGATATTTCAAAACCAACTTATCTTTATTAATGCCTTTATCCGATTACAATCCACTTCCTACCCTGTGCAAACAGCTGTAGGGGTCTACGCACTCAGCTGTGGACTTTAACCAGGCCTCCACACACACAGCTGCAGAGCCTCTATCTCCTACTACAACCCTTGACTCAGTCTTACAGACTCAAAGCAACTGCGGCTGTTAAAAACCCATGCACTATAGATCTTTTTCAATGCCTTTCCTCCAAAAACTATCTTCTACTCCTAGAACCCTACTTTATTTATACATTCTCATGGTCCGCGGACCATGGGCAGGCCGACTCACTTTCTATTATTTTACCTTATTTTCAGGCGAACTACCCTTTGACTTGACTCATTACAACTCACACTCTATGCACTTCGCGGAGCCTTTACAATACCAATATCCCAAAATTGTGGGCTTTAAGCCCAAAACCTGTTATGCGGGGGACCCGCTGCCCAACAGGTCCCCAACACAAACATCGTGACTCATCCCGAGTCACTTGGCCAGCATGGTGATCTTCGCTCGGAGACCATCCAACAACCTCTGTGCTTCGCAGATGTCGGCCACACATTCCTCCGTTGTCTACTATATCAATTGTGTGCAACATTCTGATGCATCATTGTTAGCGGTGTCCGCTTGCCTTTTCGCATATGTGTCCTGCATTTGGGTTAGCTTGCTCTCTATCATGGCAGTGACCATGAATGCTTCCTCGAGCCAAGGCTGGATGCGTGCTTTAAGCCCTGCTTCTTTCTGTCGCGCGGCGTCCACTCGTTCTTTCAGATCCTGGGCCTCCCTTATCTTGGCCAATCGCTGGGTGAGGGAGACCGTCTGCACGGTTCCCCGAACATCGTCATAAGCCTACTGCAATTCCCGCGCTTCCATCTCTAACTGTCATAGCGTTGGGTCCTCCTGGAGTGAAGTGAGCGTTAAGAGGGACTGGTCCAACAAGCCAGTGCAGTCTTGTACAACATGCTCTATCTCTTTCAACCCCGATTGAATGGCTTGGTGGCACTGCTCTCTGACTTCCGGGGGTATAGAGGACTACGCCTTCAATCACAGCTCTACTATCTGCAAGTTCAGCTCCAACTGCACCTTCGCAGCCTCCTCGTGGGTCCTGCGAACTCCAACTGCCAGTTGGTGAATCTTTTCTACTATGGGGAGTTCTGCTGGTACGACCAACTCCGCAATACTACTA
The DNA here is from genome assembly GCA_031772625.1 of Pinus tabuliformis. Taxonomy (NCBI): domain Eukaryota; kingdom Viridiplantae; phylum Streptophyta; class Pinopsida; order Pinales; family Pinaceae; genus Pinus; species Pinus tabuliformis. The sequence continues at coordinate 546,987,980 of CM062805.1, read as the reverse complement.
CAGGCTTCCTCCACTGCCTGTTCTACTCCCTGGTTTTGGGCAACCATGCTATCGCACTACAGGCTGAGTTGTTCTAGTTTTTCCTTCTGCTCACTCAAGATTTGGAGAACGTGGCCCTCCCTGGCACGAATCTCAGCAATTACCCCTTCCTGCAACTGGTGTAGGGTTTCTCTGGGAAGGGCAGCCAAATTCAACCCCCAGCCCCTTATGTCACCTTCGGCTGCTGCTAAGACGGCTCCTTCTAGTAACACCAAAGTGTTCGTTGTGCGTGTGCGCAACATCTATTCAGCCTCGGATATACCTTCCGCAAGGTGCGGTGTCATCATTCCTGGGGGTTGCACCTGAAATGCCTACAACTGCACTCTGAGTGCCTGTTGAGTCCCAAACTTGCATCTTTCCTATACACCTTTCTAGACTTTTTCCACTTACCTGGACCTCCTAATCTATCAACATCATTGCATATTAGTTTAAAAGAGCATATAAAGTGATTTCCTAGCTATGTTTTGTGTCTGCTGTTTGAATTAGATTTTTGCTCATTGAGCTGCGGAATCTTGTCACTTTCCGCAGCTAGTTCAACTTTCTGCAGCCTTTTTGTTAAAGTCTATGTTGTAGGTGTCTTCAGGAAAATCGAGCCACATGGGCAAGTTGGAAATGACGTGGATATGGATCGAGTCCAATTGGCTTAGTCGAATTCACCACAGAAGGCCGTGGTCAAAGGTAGTCAAGCGGTGGTCAACATAAGAGTCCTACGGTGACAGAACTTTGTTTTTCACCATGTGAAGACTTGCGTGGCCGTTCCTAAATCTCAGGGGACATATCAACACCTATGGACTGCTCCATAAGCCAAACCCAACAGCCACCCTCCATAGATTTAATCTTCATGGCAGCCATAATGCTAGATTCCTGGACGTGGTTGTTCACGTGTCTTTTATCAGCGCAGATTTTAGGAAAGTAGTTATGTCATCCTCTGTTATAAATAATGCGTTCTCATACGCATAGTAGCTAGCTTTTGTAATGTAATTTTGACTGTTAACAAGCCCACTATGCCGTGACATTATTTCTGTGTTATGACTGCATTTTAATACATGAGAAGACTCTATTTATAAGCTCAATTCGTGGTTGATAGCTGATTGCTTGAGGTTGTGCAGAGGGCCCTTGTACACACCGAGGTTTTGTTTATTGTTGTATAGTTTCTTGCTTTATTTCTTTACGTTCCTTATGCCATAATCATTCACTTGTATATATTGCACTTCTTATGGTATTAACGTTGATTGTTGTCCATAGTTTTTATGCTTTACAATGCTGTTAACTGATCAGTGTCTTTGTTTCAGATTACAGTAGGCAACCCGGGCATTTGCACATAGTTTTACAATGACTAATGACATGGAATTATTCTTGTCCTTCTGCTGATTTATTTTTCTTAGTTCTTAGTTCCAACACTGTTTTATTTATTTCAGTTTTGCTCATTTACTTTTCTGCAAGATAGATATTAAATTGCTCATTTCATTTTCAGTTACCTCCGAAAGCCATAGCGAGACTAATGGTGAGGGATTGAAGTATGAGTGTGTAGTTTGATATTAGTTTATTTTTCTGCAAGTTAGTTATTGAATTGCTCATGTCATTTTCAGTTACCTCCGAAAGCCATAGCGAGACTAATGGTGAGGGATTGAAGTATGAGTGTGTAGTTTGATATTAGTTTATTTTTCTGCAAGTTAGTTATTGAATTGCTCATGTCATTTTCAGTTACCTCTGAAAGCCATAGCGAGACTAATGGTGAGGGATTGAAGTATGAGTGTGTAGATTGATACTAGTTTTATTTTCTACAATTTAGATATCAGATTGCTCAAGTTGCTTATGATTATCTCCGAAAGCCAAAGTGAGACGAATGGTGAGGGGTCAGAATATGAGTTGATGTAATTTGATTTTAGCTTACTTTTCTTGCAATTTTTGGATTTCTTTGAGTTCAGTTTCTTTTATATTTAGACAGCAGCAAGGATACTGGGTTTCATGATCAATAGCTCATTGTTTGTTTAATTAGAATAGTGGCACATTTTCATTCTCTTTTAGGAATTAATTTCATCATTGCATGTTTTAAAACCTTTTTGAAAAGTTTGAAGTTTGGAAATCATTTTAAAGGACACCATTGCCTTGAACACTTATATCCATACTTGTCTTTTAGGATTGCCATCTTACATTAGGGAATCAACGAAGATAAACCCAAAAACAAACTAAAAAATAAAAAAAAGACAAAAAAGTAAGAAATTGGTTTTCTTACATATATAGTGCGCCTCACTTCAGCAGTTTACGACTCCCGGATTGACAATTAATATAGCAATTTAGGACACTCTAAATTGACCAAACATTTTGGCACTGTTGCCGGGGAAGTGAAACTACGTAGCCAATTTCTTAAAAAAAAAACAAGAAAATTTCAAGGAAGGTAAAAATTGATAACTTCTCAAAGTATACTCTCCTCTTGCACCTAGTGTGATCTGGAGGATCAGAAAATAGAGTTATTGGTTCAATAATTTCTTGAGTATGCTCTCTTCTTGCACCTAGTGTGACCTGGAATATCAGAAAAGAGAATTATTAGCCCGACTTGAAGAAAATAAAAAAAATGGCATGCATAGAGCAAGAGATCCTAGGGGAAGGTTTATAGCTAGGGCCAAGACTTCGATTTTTACAACTCCATCTACTTCAAGGCATAGACAAGATACACCTCCATCATCTCCAACTCACACTCCTAGCCTTAGGATTCCTGGAATTCAAGGGGCAGCAGCTGAATTAGGAGACTCTCCCACACTATCCACCGAATCTGACTTAGGAAAAGAACCTTTCTTTACTTCTATAGGAGAACAAATTGTAATCAAGGAAGTAGAATCACCTGAAGAAGAAGAGGGAGAAATTCCTCCTCATTCGCCATTAGTAGAGGAACCAGAGGACTATGAAATCTCTAAGGAAACTATCGTGACAGAAGAAGCAGTAAACAGATTTGGAGGAGGAGGTAGAGGTAGAGGTAGAGGAGGAGGAAACAATGGAGGAGGTAGAGGTAACAATGGGGGAAATAGGGATGGAGATAACTCGTTTGGATTTCCTATAGTTGATGAGGAATCTCGTACAACAATGAAAAACATCTCATCATCTGTCCTCCCAAACTTTTATGGGTTGCGAAGTGAGGATCCTGAAACATTTCTATTTGAGTTTGAAGTCGTGTGCCGAACTTATGATTATATGGAAGACTCTCAAAAACTCAAATTGTTTCCTTCAACATTGAAGGGAGCTACTTTGAAATTGTTCATGGGATTAGTCACTCAATCTATTAGGACTTGGAATGATATGAAACAAACATTTTTGGATAGATACTTGGACTATTCCATGCCCACCAATCATAAGGATGAGGTATTCAAAATGGTGCAAAAATAAGATGAAAACTTGGAGGATTTACTTGGAAGATTTCAATACAACCTAAAAAGAGCAAAAATGAGTAACCTAGATAAGGAGACCTTGAAAGCCCTTCTATTAAAAGCCATTAGAGATGAATGGATATATATTTTAAACATGATGGGAAAGGAGATATTTCTCAACTTCCACTTCATGACATAGCAGAACTATGTGTCCATCTCTCAAGGGGAAAATCTAAAACTGGAAAAGGGCCTAGAGATCCTTCTCTCATTAGAGCAAACAAATCTGCAACTAGATCAGTAAGTAGGGCTGAGATTGGCAATATGCTTGATGAGTTCAAAACTAATATTTTAGGGAGCCTTAGTGAGCAACTAAACACCCTTAAAATACAAACAAGCAGAAAGCAGAAGCTGAAGCTTTGGCCATCTTTTGTCCAAAATGTAGGAAGAAACATGCTCTAAGGAAATGCCCCTTAGATGAAAAAGTTGTAGAAACATGTATGATTTTCTCAGAAAGCCATGAGACCAAGGATTGTCCTTCAATTCCTGGGCTCAAAGCTGTCTTTCAAGAAGATCCAAATTCAATTGAGTCTCTCTGCTTTGTTTCAAGGAGACCTTGGCAGGGGCAACAAAATCAAGGGTTTAACAACCCCATGAACTTTCAACCCCCACCAAATTGGAATCCTTGGCAACAACCTTGGTCCCAACCTCAAAATCCATTTCAATCATGGGTACAAGGTATGCAAAATCCTTATGGGAGATTTGCTCAATTTTATCAATATCCTCCATCTTTTCAAAATCAACAAGCTCCACAACTTCCAAATCAGAATCCACAACTTTCATTGCCATTTCCACAACAACAACAACCTTCTCAACAAAATCCAAATTCTCAACTCTTGCTTCCATTCCAACAAAAGAAAAATCAACTACCTTCCCAACCATTGCCAAATCCCAATAATAAAAATCCTCAAAATGCTTACATGGTAGAAGGACAACAATTTCCTGCCTATATGATTGTTCCTCTCAATGATGTACAACTCAGATCTGGTAGAGTTTTAGAAAAGCGTTCTATAGATGCTCAAAAGCAAAGTATTTCTGAGGAAGATTCCCTTGAAGCCAATAAAGGTACTGAAGCATCTCTTCAAAACCCAAACACTCAAAAAGAAAAAGAAAAAGAGTCAACCCCCACAACTCCTATATTTGAGCAACTTGCATCTTCATCCACACCTCCTTTCCCTGAAAGATTACAAATTGATAAAGGAGTGGAAAAACAAATCTTGTTGCCTGACTATGATTTCCTAGATGAATTAAAGAATGTATGTATCAAGATTCCCTTGCTACAAGCCATTAGAGAGATTCCTATTCTAGCAAAAACAATAAAGGAGTTGAGTCTCAAAAGACCAAGAAGGAAACCAAGAGATACAAAAAGAATTCACCTGGTAGGAAAAATTGCAGATATCATGATGGGAAAAATTACCATGCAGAAGTATATAGATCCCGGTAGTCCAATTTTCAAGACACATATAAAGGGGGTAGAAATTCCAAATACTTTGATTGACTTAGGGGCTGCTATCAACATTATGAGTAGACAGACTATCGAACAGCTAAAACTTCCTAATCTTCTTTTTACACCTACTCTATTGCAACTTGCAGATCAATCAATTATCAAACCAGATGGTGTATTAGAAGATATTTCGGTCTCCTTAGATTCTTGGGAATATCCAGTAGATTTCATGATTTTGACTCCCAAGAGTAATTTAGGAGGGCACCCACTCATCTTAGGAAGACCTTGGCTAGCCACAGCTGATGCTTTCATTAGTTGTAGATCTGGGGATATGTACATTTCTGATGGTAGTTTGACAAAGAAATTCAATTTGTATCCTCCAGCAAAAGAAATCACAGAAGTAGGAGATAATGAATGGGTCAATGATGAGGACACCATACAACCTGTCTTTACCATTTCTGAAATCAGTGAAGATAGTCAAATTCTGAACACATTAGAAAATTTTGAAACATCTTCAGAATATGACCACACACAATTTCAGTTAGATTCTGACATTGAGTATCTATCATCTAGACAAATGTCTCTTTACTCTATGGAAGAGTTTGGTAGTTCCGCCATTGAGATTTTTCTAGGTAAAACATTGAATATCAATAAAAATTTGGAAAAATCACAACAGGAAGAGCTAACCAAAATCTTGCAAAAACATTCTACTGCATTTGCATGGGAGTATACTGATATGAAAGATATTGACCCTAAGACTTGCATTCATCACATCTACATCGAGGAAAACAGTAGACCAATCAGACAACCTCAGAGAAGGATGAATCCAAACCTTAGGGAGATAGTGAAAGAAGAGCTCCAAAAACTACTCAATGTAAACTTCATTTATCCAATTTCAGATAGCCGATGGGTTTCTCCTTTGGTTATAGTACCTAAAAAAAATGGTAAATGGAGAGTATGCATTGATTACAGGGAATTGAATAAAGCAACTTTGAAGGATCACTTTCCTTTGCCCTTTATCGATCAGGTATTAGATACTCTAGCAGACAAAAAGTACTTTTCATTCTTCGATGGTTTTAGTGGCTATAATCAAATTCAGGTAGCACCTGAAGATCAAGATAAGATCACATTTACCTATCCATGGGGAACTTTTGCTTACTGAGTGCTTCCTTTTGGATTATGTAATGCACTCGCAACATTCCAAAGAGCAGTACTAGGAATCTTTTTTGATCTAATCCATGATTGTGTAGAGGTTTATATGGATGATTTTACAGTTTATGGTAATACATTTGAAGAGGCATTAAAGAATTTGGAAAAAGTCCTTATAAGATGTAAAGAAACAAACCTTTCATTGAGTCATGAAAAATTCTTTATGATGTTTACTGAAGGTATTGTTTTGGGACATCACATTTCAGGGGATGGGATTAAAGTTGATAGATCAAAAGTTGAAGTCATCTCCAAGTTGCCTATTCCAAATTGTCAAAAAGATGTTAGAAGTTTTCTGGGATTTACTGGGTACTATAGAAGATTTATAGAGAACTTCACCAAAATAGTATCTCCACTCTTCAAATTTCTTACAAAAGACTATGAATTCAAATGGGATCTTGATTGTTAATCAACATTTGAAACTTTGAAAATAAGATTATCTGAAGCACCCATCTTGAGAGGGCCAAATTGGAAACTTCCTTTCCATATTTCTACAGATGCTTCAGACACAGCTCTAGCAGCTGTGTTGGGTCAAAAGGATTTAGTTCCTTATGCCATTTACTATACCAGTAAAAATTTGACTCCCACTGAGTTGAACTATACTGTGACTGAAAAAGAGTTCTTAACTGTTGTTCATGCAATCAATAAGTTTAGACATTATATAACAGGCTATGAAACTTTTGTCCATACTGATCATTCTGCGATTAGATATCTAGTGAACAAACCTGTTACTAATGGAAGAGTTACAAGATGGCTTTTACTTTTACAGGAATTCAATATTATTGTGTTGGATAGACCAAGGAAACAAAATACAGTCGCTGATTTCTTGTCTAGGATCCAAAATACTAAAGAAGATTCTCCTGTAGAGGATAAGTTTCTGGATGAATATTTATTTGCAGTAACTACTAAGACCCCTTGGTATGCAGATATTACTAACTATTTAGTTACAGGGAAACTACCTCCACATCTATTTCCTAGTGAAAGAAGAAAGATTATTCAGGAGAGTTCAAAATATTCATGGATTTCTAACGAATTGTTTAAAACAGGGCCAAAACTTGTGATCAGAAGATGTGTTAGGGAAGATGAAATGCCTGACATCCTCAAGGCATGTCATGATGAAACATGCGGCAAACACTTTGTTGAAAAAAGGACGGCCTATAAAATCCTTTCTTTAGGATATCATTGGCCTTCCCTCTTCAAAGATACAAAAGAATATGTCAAAAGGTGTGACAACTGCCAAAGAGTAGGGAAACCAATTCTCAAATGAAATGCCATTACAACCACATGTATTCATCAAACCCTTTGAAAAATGGGCTTTAGATTTCATTGCACCTATTAATCCACCATCTAAACAAAAGAAGTATATATTGGTATGTACTAATTATGTCACTAAATGGGTAGAAGCCAAAGCATTATTTTCTGCTACTGAAAATGTAGTTGTTAGTTTTCTTTATGAGGATATTTTTACTCGCTTTGGTGTTCCAAGAGAAATTGTGACAGATCAGGGAAGTCAATTCAAATCCAACATGGTGGAGAAGCTGATGGAATACTACAAAATCAAGCACAGAAAATCTACTCCTTACCATCCGCAAGCAAATGGCCAAGTGGAGTCTATAAACAAAGTTATTGAAGGCATCATCACCAAAACTATTCATCTACATAGAAGAGATTGGGCAGAAAATCTTCCTGAAGCCTTATGGGCCTACAGAACTACATGGAGGAATACAACAGGACATTCTCCCTATGAACTTATTTATGGGAAAGAAGTCCTGCTCCCCATTGAGTTTCAAGTCAAAACTTTCAAGATGGCAGTTCAGTTGGGGATGGATCTATCAGAAGCCCAAAAGCACAGAATGGAACAGTTGAATGAGCTAGATGAGATCAGACAAGAAGCAATCCTAAGAACTGATCTAGTTCAGTATCAAAGAGCTAAGTGGCATGACAAATACATCAAAGAGAAAAAGTTTCAAGAGGGAGATTGGGCATTACTATTTGATTCCAAGTTTAAAGACTTCAAAGGTAAATTTCAGACTCATTGGCTTGGGCCATATGAGATTGACAAAGTCTTTAGCAATGGAGCAGTAAGAATCAAGACCATTGATGAATTTCAAACTCCTCTTATTGTGAATGGCCATAGATTAAAGATCTATCATAAGCCACTCTCAAAAGAGGAATTTGTCAAAATGTTTCAAGAGAATTCTGCAATAAGGTTGGTGAAGAAGAATTCTTCTTCTTCACCAGCCTAGCCTTTGTTCCTTTTCGACAAAAAAATAAAATAAAATTATATAAGCCTGAAAACCAATCATTGATTGGCAGTCTTATATAGAAAATATAGAGTGAAAATCAGGAACACCTGACACCCTATATTTTCCAAAAAAAAAATCTCTCTTTCTTTCCCATTTTTATTTCACTTCACTTCATTTTCATTCCACTCCATTTCATTTTCCTTTCACTCCACTCCATTTCATCCCACTCCATTTCATCCATTTCATTTCATTTCATCAATAAAAGTCTCTTTCATGACCATTTTCATTCAGTTAGTTGTCATCTATCCATCTTCATTCAGTCAAGTGGTTGTTGTGTCAGTTTCCGCAGCTAGAATCAGTTTCCGCAGCCAGAAGCAGTTTCCGCAGCCACCACTCTGTTTTTCAAATTGACAGTCAAGATGTTAGTTCAATAATCATGAAATCAAAATGCAGGTATGACCGAGGACATATTATGAAGACATGGAGCACCTAAAGGCATCAATAAGGAGCAGTTGATCATGGACAAACAAATGGCAAAAATCCAAGGTACGAGTAAAAGTTTATTTCAAATAGCAATCAAAACACATTTTTGCATAGTTATTAAACCATAAGCTCCACTATATGCAATGATTGTCATGATAGCTCCATAACCATTCCACGACATTCCTCCACAAACCATGCATTTATTTTCCAAACGGTCTTATGATTAGCCTTCGGATTTCATTTGTGTTGGCTGCATCTTAACACTCCACCTGTAATCATGATGTGGTCGATTTGACTACGGCTCTTCTCAGCCGCATAAAATCCACAGTCGTTTCATAAACGTGTTCATATCTACTCTGCGGCCACCCAATTTAAAATTCTGCCGAATGTACTTTATTCCCCCTACTGTTCTATTGACATCACGACTGCATTTCCACCTTGTTCACATAAGCCTTCACCCATTTCACGAATTCATTTCCACTGTCTGTCCTCTATTTTTCCGCTCACAGTCACTGTTTTTCCATAGACTCTGTTCACTCCCATAACCAGCCGTCTCAATTCTGCTAAACCCTCCTCACGCAGACGAGTTTTAAGAACAGAAAGAAGAATGGGTCGGTTGTTGAGGGCAGAACCAGAAGGGCCCAAGTTTTTAGAAGGATACCCGCAAGTAAAAGACATACTGAAGAAGGCAAAATGGCTACGGTTTATTCAAAAGTTCAAAGGCTACAACAAGGAGATTACCAAGGCCTTTGCGAGGTCTTTTAACGGCCAGGTGGTGGAAATTGGGGACCTTAAGCTTACAATCACCGAGGCATCCATAGCAGCTGCTACAGAACTTCCCCAGGAAGGTGAACGCTGGTTCAAGAACAAGAGCTTCGACGAGCAGGCTTGGAGAGTCATGCTACACAACCCAGGTATGGATGTAACTATATTCAAAAAGGGAATTCCTGTCCATGCTTTAAAAGAGGAGTGGGCCAGCTTACTGTTAATCATTCAAAAGTTCTTTACTTATGAAGGCTGTTTTGGGGCAATATACATGTATCATACTCGGTTATTGATGAACTTTTTAGAGAACCAAACCCTCAATCTGCCCTACTTTTTATTGATGAGCTTGAAAAAGATGAGAATAACAGTCCAAAAGAATATAGAAGACATAGAACCTTATTTGTATCATCATGGGCTTGTGAGAATTATAATTGAGGACCAATTGAAGAAAAATAGGGATACCTGGGAATGGTTTTTCATGAGAAACTACTTTCAAGAGCCATCTGAGGCACCTGAAAGCAGTAAACCAAGAAGGAGTAGGAGAAAGGAGAAAAGTGCAATAATTCAAGACCCTCCTATTAGCAAAACCAAAGAAGTTGATCAAGAAGAGAGGCTAGAAAGAACAAAGGATAAAAACCAAAGAAAATCAAAAAGGAAACAAGACATAGAAGCTATATCTCAAACTGCAGAGCCTTCTCAAATAGAAGATCACCAAACACTATCCGAGAGGTTAGCCTATCTTAAAGAACAAGCAGCTTCAGCCAAGAAGAAACGAAAGGAAAAACAGGGTATGGGTATGAAGGAAGATACTAGTCCACAACATGTGAGAAGAAGCTCTAGGCTTAAGGGGAAATTAAAAACAGTACAAACCAAAGGGCCCCACTTTATTGATTTGGGGGAGGAAACCCCAGAAAAGCCTCCAGCAACCTCTCCTGACCGTAGCCCACACAATGTTTCCATTTCACGGCTAGATGTTGACATGAGTCCTTCTCGGCCAGAGTTTGAAATCAGTCCCTCTCAACAGGATTTTGGGGTCAGCCCAAGGAAGGCTACACCTAAGGTGGACCCAAATTAGCAGGAGATGTACGATTATATAGAATCCTTAGAGAAGACAACTGCAGGTCCAAACACGTCATCCACTCAGCCTCACACAGCGCAAGAAGCTCTAGTCCAATCCTTGAAACAATAAGTCTTTGAATTGGAGGTTTTAAATAGACATATTAAAAATGGAAATGAAGCATTAAAGGAGCAAAGCAGATTGGACAAGATCATTCATGACAACACTATGTTACATCTGGGACTGTGGTAGAAAAAGAATAGGAAATTAAAGAAAAAGTGCAGGAAGTTGAGTAGGGAATTGATCAGTCTCAAATTCAGATGTTTGATGAGGAAGCCCAGGATGGTAGTAGTACCAAGGAAGAGGAGAAGAGGACTGGATGTACTGGCAGAAGCTTCAAAGCACATGGACTAAAGGGAGGATGATCAAAATTTTGGTTGCATGGGGACATGCAACACCTTCACAGTGGGGGTATGTTGAGTCCCAAACTTGCATTTTTCCTATACTCCTTTCTAGAATTTTTCCACTTACCTGGACCTCCTAAGCTGTCAACATCATTGCATATTAGTTTAAAAGAGCATATAAAGTGGTTTCCTAACTATGTTTTGTGTTTGCTATTTGAATTAGATTTTTTCTCATTGAGCTGCGGAATCTTGTCAATTTTCGCAGCCAGTTCAACTTTCTGTAGCCTTTTTGTTAAAGTCTATGTTGCAAGTGTCTTCAGGCAAATCAAGTCACATGGGCAAGTTGGAAATGACGTGGATATGGACCGAGTCCTATTGGCTCAGTTGAATTCACCACAGAAGGCCGTGGTCAAAGGTAGTCAAGCGGTGATCAACATAAGAGTCCTACGATGACAGAACTCTGTTTTTCACCACGTGAAGACTTGTGTGGCCGTTCCTAAATCTTAGGGGACATATCAACACCTGTGGACTGCTCCATAAGCCGAATCCAACAGCCACCCTCCATAGATTTAATCTTCACAGCAGCCATAATGCTAGATTCCTGGACGTGGTTGTTCACGTGTCTTTTATCAGCGTAGATTTTAGGAAAGTAGTTATGTCATCCTCTGTTATAAATAATGTGTTTTCATATGCATAGTAGCTAGCTTTTGTAATGTAATTTTGACTGTTAACAAGCCCACTATGCCGTGACATTATTTCTGTGTTATGACTGCATTTTAATACATGAGAAGACTCTGTTTATAAGCTCAATTCGTGGTTGATAGCTGATTGCCCGAGGTTGTGCAGAGGGCCCCTGTACACACCGAGGTTTTGTTTATTGCTGTATAGTTTCTTGCTTTATTTCTTTACGTTCCTTATGCCATAATCATTCACTTGTATATATTGCACTTCTTATGGTATTAACATTGATTTTTGTCCATAGTTTTTATGCTTTACAATACTGTTAACTGATCAGTGCCTTTGTTTCAGATTACAGTAGGCAGCCCGGGCATTTGCACATAGTTTTACAATGACTAATGACATGGAATTATTCTTGTCCTTCTGCTGATTTATTTTTCTTAGTTCTTAGTTCCAGCACTGTTTTATTTATTTCAGTTTTGCTCATTTACTTTTATGCAAGATAGATATTAAATTGCTCATTTCATCTTTAGTTACCTCTGAAAGCCATAGCAAGACTAATGGTGAGGGATTGAAGTATGAGTGTGTAGTTTGATATTAGTTTATTTTTCTGCAAGTTAGTTATTGAATTTCTCATGTCATTTTCAGTTACCTCCAAAAGCCATAGTGAGACTAATGGTGAGGGATTGAAGTATGAGTGTGTAGTTTGATATTAGTTTATTTTTCTGCAAGTTAGTTATTGAATTGCTCATGTCATTTTCAGTTACCTCCGAAAGCCATAGCGAGACTAATGGTGAGGGATTGAAGTATGAGTGTGTAGTTTGATACTAGTTTTATTTTCTGCAATTTAGATATCAGATTGCTCAAGTTGTTTATGATTACCTCCGAAAGCCAGAGCGAGACGAATGGTGAGGGGTCAGAATATGAGTTGATGTAATTTGATTTTAGCTTACTTTGCTTGCAATTTTTGGATTTCTTTGAGTTCAGTTTCTTTTATATTTAGACAGCAGCAAGGATACTGGGTTTCATGATCAATAGCTCACTGTTTGTTTAATTAGAATAGTGGCACATTTTCATTCTCTTTTAGGAATTAATTTCATCATTGCATGTTTTAAAACCTTTTTGAAAAGTTTGAAGTTTGGAAATCATTTTAAAGGAAACCATTGCCTTGAACACTTATATCCATACTTGTCTTTTAGGATTGCCATCTTACATTAGGGAATCAACGAAGATAAACCCAAAAACAAACTAAAAAATCAAAAACGACAAAAAGTAAGAAATCGGTTATCTTGCATATATAGTGCACCTCACTTCAGCAGTTTACGACTCCCGGATTGACAATTAATATAGCAATTTAGGACACTCTAAATTGACCAAATAGCAACCCCAACATAGTCGTCTACTCCGTCATCAACTCTGCTAGAGCATCCTTGTCAATAAGGGTTCCTCCCACGAACGTTGTTGTCTTTGTCCTCTTTCGCGTAGAAGGTTGCTCCTGGACGTGTGGCCTTTTGAGTTGGGTCACATTTGTTGTAAGGTTCGTGCATTCATGTGTCTCCACCTCCCCTTGTATATTTTGCTCCATGGGCATTTCTTGGCCTTCCTTGGCCTCCTCAACGGGCATGGTTATGTTCTGTGTCATTTTCTCTAGTGCGGCTGCCTTAGCCGTTGTCTGCTACATGGCCGCTTCCTGTTCCTGACGCTTTCTTTCCGCTAGCTTCGCAAGGCGCAGCTTGGTCTCCTTCTTCTTCTGTTGTGCCGCGATTTTTTCCAACTTTGCCAACTCTGAGGCACGCCACTCCAGAGACCATGATGCCATTAATTCAAAGATTGCATTATCTATGGTAATGAATGGCAGCTTTTCCCATGCTCAGGTTGGATCCTTGCACGCCCGGATATACAAGTTATGTATATCCGCCTTCAATTCTGCCACACTCTGTAAAGTGTTATATACCGTCGAGGACAAGCACAGCCGATGGTTGATCCATGTTCGTAAACTTGCCTCTAAAAATGTCCAAAATACCTTTATCTCCCGGATCCTTGCCACGTCTTTGGTCGCCCAGAGCGAGGTATACCTCACAGCCTCAGGTATGTTCTGCTCCACGACAGGAAACTGGCTGTCTGTTGGCAGCTTCCTGGTAATCAACAAGATGGATAAGAGCACCCACGTGAAGTGGAAGGTCTTACCCTGGTCCTGTGCTTCCCTACAGTTCGTCAAAAATTCATCACAAAGAAATTACGCCCAATTGAACTGGACCCCTTTTGCACACTGCTCTACCAACGTAATTACAGATGCTGGTACTTCGTCTGCACAACATTTCCTCATGAGCTTACTGGCCAGCAACTGGGTGGCAATGCACACCCCTCGATCCTTGATACTTGCTATGATGTACCCTCGCTTCTATTTCTCTAGCTTATATTTGGCCTTCATAGCGTCCGCGAGGCACAAGTCACTACTTTTTCCGGCTATGTCTGCGGGATTGCTTCCTTTAATCAGCAGCCGCGAAATTCAGTGAATTAAGTCAGCTGTGATGGGAATCGGCTCTTCCAGCCACAGATACCCGTCATGTACTAGACATAGTAGCTGTCGGATGACAAAGATAGTGATAGGTGCACGGTGGTAGTGGGGTATCCACCACAGATGAAGTAACCCTACCTTCTCCACACCTCGCAACCATTTCTGCTATCATAGTTTTTCCACAGCCAACTGTGGGAACTTCTCACTATCCGCAAGGTCCCAGTCTTTGAATTTTATATTTGGTACTCGTCCTAGCGGTGGACCGTCAAACTTGATATCATCCGGAAGAAGCGGGGTTTGGAGCGCACTCTTCGTGGCCTCCAAGTCCTTTGGTATCTTGGTTGTCCCTTTCCATGGGGGAATGTAGGAGGGTAACTCTATCACTGAAGGTGCTTGGGAGACATTTTCCGCCTCATCATCCTGTGCCTCAATTTGAGCTATCAGGTCTTGCAGATCTTCCTCCTCCTCTTTTGTTTCAATAGTGACAGCTTTTCCCTTCTTGACCAGCGAGATTTTACTAACTCTTGGGTGCTGTGGTGATACCCAGATGGGCCCCATTGGCTGTTTGTTTTTCTACGGTCGCGGCATGCGTGGGGACTTCGATACCTCTGGTGCACTTGTTGTCTCTCCAGGCTCCTCCTGGGTCACCCGGGGTTCTTGGCTACCTCCCATAACTTGCACTCTGGTTCTCAACATTGTGTTTATACTGGATTCGATCAGTCGCGCATTCACAGGTGGCAAGGTAGCTTGGGGCTCACTGCTCTATACTAACTCAATTCTCAAAAACCCTAGAGCTGCTTGAAAGCTACCCCGCGGAATTTTATAGTAACATTCGGATTTGAATTCAACCAATCCCCCCATTTTTGAGTCCTTAGTACCTGCTTGGCGGTAGATCTCCCCGAATCTAGCTCGTAATTCATGTCTTAATGGTCCGTTGCCTGCTCCTTTCTGCATTAAATTAGCCTTCTTGTCATGAATAGTGTTGTCAACGGTCACCCCCCAGCCTATCTGCATGGCAGCGCATCCCCTTAAGCGTGGTTGTGAACCTTGTGACAGACAGGCTCTACACAGAACCCCCTTTCCGTGCAGATTTCCTGCAGCCTTGTTTATAGTCCCGCGCCTTCTTTCAACTGCCTAAAGCGCTGAGACTGTGCCTTCTATAGATAGTCAGGTGGTCGCATCCCTGGTGCGAGGCTTCGCTTTTCCTGCTAGCCCAGACTACGAGCACCTTCCACACGCCCTTGCGTCACATCCCTCTTTGTATGGTACCTTCCCTTTTTTAGTAAGGTGTGGTTGCAGCCATGATAGAAGGGTTGCAATTTCTTCTAACGCAGTAGTAGATTTGGCTGAACTCAGTCTCCTTATACTCAGTTTCTCACGGCATGTTTACGTGACTTCAGTTTCTAGTTTGCAGATTTCTTCATCCAATGTCATACTTCTCTTCCTTAGCCATGCCCATTCATCATCGAGTTCATGAAGTTTCATGCTTCCACGCCGAATGTTTTCTTGCAACTGCCTAATTCCTTTAACCAGGTCCTTGCATCCTGTCCCTACTGCAGGAGCCATAGTCTAAGGATTCTTCACTGCACTCCTGATTTCCTCTCTTCTTGTCGTCATTGAAATCATTTCCACACTCTAGTTTTTGCTTATGGTCCTATCAGCCCATCGAACCACTGGGACGCACAGGTCCCAATCTGATCGTCCCACCTGGTAAACTCTCTTCACGATCCTGCATAGCCTTGTGAATGCTCCATCATGGGGTATTTTCGGTGTGCATCGCTCTTTCTGCTGCCGCGTCGGGTCTTGATTTTTTATCCTTAGCCTAAGTTGTGCCTGCCCAGCACGCGCCTGCACCCATCGACACCAGTGGGTGTGCAAATGGCTTTGCCCTGGCCGCTCGGCTAGCATTTGACGCTAGGGATTTTGAAACCACAAGTGCATCCTTCTCCTGCATTCATGCCAGCTCCCATTATTCTTCTGATGCTTCTGCCACCCTTGTGCGGGCGCCGCGCACAATGCCCAATCCACCGCATCGTACCGCTGCTGTTTTGGTACTGAACTTCCAATTTCGTCTAATATTTCATCCCCACCTTTGTCCCCCTCATATTTTGGTAGTTCCCTGGCTTCAGTCGTCACGTACCGCAGTGATCTAATCATCATGTTGCAATTTAGCATTGATACTTCATGCAACTGGTTCTGCTAATGTTTTATTTCTTCGTCAAAATCCGAAGTACAGGAATTGTCACGCTCCCATGAGATTCTCCCATCTTCAATCGGGTTTACCGTATCCTAGTCTTACGCTATTATTTGGTAAATGCAGTCCAGCTCATCGTCATTTTCATCTTCGTGCATAGGTTCAGTGTATCGTGATCCAAATTGGATCCTGGAACACTCTCTAATTTTTCATGAACTCTGTAAAATTCATGCCAAAGTTTCAAAGTCTTATAAAGATTGAGCTTATCATAGATATCCTCGTAACAGTTGAAATTTGTGATCAGCGCGGAGCAACGAGGACCCTCAGTCAAGTGCGCAGACTGTCGGCCCATGGTAACGCGCGCTGTCACGAATTAGCAGAACGGGAGGTCATTTCAAGAAACGAGGGCAGTTTCTGATATGCAATTAGCAAGTCACTAATCACATATTGCAGGACAAACCCCTCAAAGAAGGAAAATCCCCAAGAGCCTGGACCCGAAAAATCATGAAATGCAATGGATATCGCGTCGATTCCGTCAGAAGCGGGGCCCACAAAAACCAGCAAAATATCGGAAGGGTTTCGAGTGGTAAGCGGTTTCAATAGAGTCCTGTCCGATGCCGCATGATAGGTGCCACGCGTCCGACGGAAGAGAGAGAAAACCGCTCACATCGGACGAGTAAACATCATGTTACTTACCCGCCCGATATGGACGAAGACCGTAGGATCTGGAGGCTCTAGATCGACAGTGGAAATGCGTTCCGATGGATGATCGGACCTGACGAGGTAAATAGACAGAGTTGTATAGGATTTGAAGTCTGATGTGGATGATGCATTGGCAGAAGAACGTTTTTCGCGGGCCTTCTCGGAGTTAACGGAATAAACGGTCGTTTTGAAAATGCCCAAGAGAACTGACACTCAGTTCATTATGAAACAAGTGGCCACCTCCGTGTGAGGCATTATACAGTGATGATGACGTAGAATAGAGGAATTCAAACAGAAAGAGGCAGGGGAACTAGGAAGCCGGGAAGTGGAAACGAATAGTCAGAGAGCAAATTGGCTTTAAAGCCATAAACTGACAGAGAGAGACAAGTAAGTTAGAAGTGGAAAGCGGAGAGCAGAGAACAGAGAGAAGAAGCTGAGCTGACCTGCAGGAGCAAAGGCAACATCGAGTCAGAGACAGAGATAGAGAGAGTCAGAGAGTCTGTGTACTCTAGAAAAGGCTTGAGAGGTTCAAGCGAACTCCTCTGTAAATGCCTGTCATGTAGTGAGTCTCAGATTGGACTCATACCATTGTGACCCATAGGAGGTCGAGAATTAGTAATGAGAGTCTGTGTACTCCAGAGACTTGGGAAATCCAAGTACAGTCTTGCTGATTTCTATCTGTTGAGTGAGACTCAAATTGAGCTCACTGTAGTAAAAAATCTGCTTTGAAAACATAATAAAGAGGCCACCACTAAAGGCTGGATTGGGAGACGTAGCCCAGGAGTATTGGGTGAACTCCTTATTAAACTTGTTGTGTTTATATGTTTTGCCTGTTGTGTTTTCTCTAACTGCTTCAGTGTTTGTGTATTTCACAATCTTATCGATTCGTTGCATAAAGTAACATAGGCACATCCATGCACATGAGTTTGTAATACCTTATTGTTTGTCTTCGATCAATTTCGGATCAAGTGGTATCAGAGCTCTAGGTTGTTAAGGTTAGACAAGCTTGTGCTAGATTTTGTTGTTGAATGCTAACTAGGACAAAGCTCAAATTAGGAGAAGGAGAATTGGTTGAAGCTAACCCAGAAATTGGAAGAGTCTACCCTAAGAGGAAAATGGCAGAAGAAAGTCCCCTAGAATCAGACTCCCAATTCATGGATAGTTTCATGACCATGAGAGCCATGCTGGAGGAAATGTATAGAGAATTTAAGAAAGGTTGAGATGAAGATTCATCAAACTCCAAACAAGATAAAGGAGTAGAAGAATCTCTCCTCCATGACCACTCTAAAGGAAAAGGGAAAGAATAAAAGTTGCCCACACCTCCTAATAGCCCTGAAAATAAAAAGAAAACATCTTTGATTAAATTAGATGTTAAATTTGATTTGTCGATATATGATGGAGAGTTGAATGCAGAGAAGCTGGATAATTGGATTAGACAGATTGATGTGTATTGCAGGGTGCAGAGCATTGATTCAGACAAAAGTAAGATTCAGCTGGCCAGCCTACACCTTGGAGGCACTACCTTGGTATGGTGGGAAGGCAGGACACAAGCTGACATGAAGAAGCATGGTAAAATTCTTTCTGTCTGGAGTGAATTTGTTTCTGCAATTAAAAAGCAATTCTATCCACTAGCTTATATGCAGCAAGCCATGATGAGTTGGCAAACTCTTCGCCAACTAAAAGGGCAAAGTGTACAAGGTTACACTCAAGAATTTAGAAAAAGAGATTTGATTCTAGGAATTTCTTTAGACTCACCTGAAACTCTGCTGAAGTATATAGGTGGTCTACACAGCTATTTAAAGCACACCATTCTCATGTTTAATCCCACTAGCATAGATGAGGTATTTGTTCAGGCTACACATCTAGAGGCTAGAGGCAAGAATGTGAACCTAGAAGTTGGGGGATCATCTAAACCCACTACAAGCAAAAACAAGGAAAAGAAAAAGCATAAATGGAAAGAGAGGAAGACAAATGTTGTACAAAAGACCAAGCCTTCATGCACTCACTGTAAGAAGGATGGACATGATGATGAACACTACTGGATTCTACATCTAGAGTTGAGACCCAAGAAGTTCGATGGAAAAAAGAAGAAGACTGCTGTAGCTATTCAAAAGGATTTGGGGTCAGACTCAGGAGATGAAACAACAATCGTAGCCACAGGTATAAAAGGTAAAAATTCTGAAGCATCTACTAGTAATTCTACACAATCTACTGATAATGAAGAAAATGAGAGGAAACGTCATGAGCTTTTTCATATTTGAGTTATTTCCAAGCATCAAAAGATTGATACTTTGTTTGATAGTGGCTCACAAGTAAATTTAATTTCTGAAGCAATTGTAAAGAAGCTGGGATTACTAACCACACCTCACAAGAAGCCATATCCATTAGGTTGGTTATGTGATAAAGCAAAGCTACAAGTGACTAGACAATGTAAACTTAAGTTTTCTTTTGGGTCAGCATTTTTAGATGAGGTTGAGTAAGATATAGTTCCTTTGGATATATGTGGAATTGTTTTAGGAAGTCCTTACTTGTATGATAGGAAAGCTATTTTCTATAGAGCTGAAAACAAGTATCAACTCGTTAAAGATGGAATCGAATATATTGTAAGAGCTCATAAACTCAAGAATAATTATACTCTCATAAACTCAGGGCAGATGAAAAGAATTGTAAATTCATGCAAACAATTTTTACTGATGGTTGTAAAGGAAAGGAAACCTGATAAAACCTGTATATTTGAGGGTTGTAATGCTAAACAACAAGCTAATTTAGAAAAAGTTGTTTCAAAATATGATATACTATTTCAAGAACCTAAAAGTTTTCCACCCCAAAAGGAAATAGTACATGATATTAATTTGCAGCAAGATGCTCCATTTCCTAACATCGGAATGTACAGGTTGTCCTCTTTAGAGAATGCAAAAATCAAGAAGCAGCTACAAGAGTTGCTCGAGAAAGGCTTTATAAGACCTAGCACATCACCATGTGGGTCTCCAATTGTCTTGGTGAGAAAGAAGGATGGCTCATGGAGAATGTGCATTGATTACCGAGCACTAAATAAGATAACAATCAAAAATCGTTATCCCCTTCCTCGCATAGATGATATATTAGATCAGTTGAAAGAAGCTATTTACTTTTCCAAGTTGCACTTGCATAGTGGCTACCATCAAGTCAGAGTTGCAAAGCAAGATGCATGGAAGATTGCTTTCAAAACAAAGCAGGGATTGTATGAGTGGTTAGTTATGCCCTTTGGCTTAACTAATGCTCCTGCTACTTTCATGAGAGTAATGAATGATGTACTCAGGCCTTTTATTGATGATTTTGTCATTGTATATTTAGATGGCATTCTTATATCTAGTAAAACATGGGAAGAACATTTGAAGCATGTCAAGCAGACTCTAGATGTTTTGAAAAGAGAAAATCTCTATGTTAAGCTCTGAAAATGTGAATTTGGAAAAACATTTTGAATTATTTGGGTCATATTGTAGGGGGTGGTGAATATAAGATAGATACCTCTAAGGTTGCAGTCATTGTAAACTGGCCTAAACGCAGAACTGCTACAGAAGTTAGAAGCTTCTTAGGAGCAGCAAAGTATTAGAGAAAGTTTATTGCTAACTTTTCCTTGATTGCAGCTCCCTTACATGCTTTAACCGGATTGAACAAGGTGTTTCAGTAGGGAGGCAAACATCAGAAAGCTTCTGACACCTTAAAAGAAAAGAGACAACACCAGTACTAGCACTGCCCGATCTTCAAAGACCATTTGAGATTGAAACAGATGCCAGTGACTATGCCATGGGAGCAGTGTTGATGCAACACGGTAAACCCATATGTTATCATTCTGAGACATTTAATTCTACAGTAGTTAATTATCCCACATATGATAAGGAATTGTATGCATTAGTACAGAGTGTGAAAAAGTGGAAACATTATTTAATGGGCAAAGAGACAGTTATACATACTAATCATCAACCACTTCAATATTTACACTCACAAACTAAGTTGCAGCAATCAAGACACTATAGGTGGATGGGTTTTCTACAATAGTTTCATCTTGTCATCAGATATAAAAAGGGCATACACAATAAAGTTGCAGATATGTTGTCCAGACCAATCATAAATGCATCTACTATACTTAAGCATAATTCAGTATTGCATTAAAGCTACATTGAACAATATGCTTAAGATATAGATTTTAAAGATGTATATGCAACTTTAAGTTGCAACAAACAAGTAGAAGAATTGGATTATCATGTTAAGGACCAACTCTTGTATCATTTTGGAAAGTTATGCATTCCACATACTGAAAGAGTTAAGATAATTTGAGAAGCACACACTTCTCTCATATCAAGTCACTTTGGTGTAAGTAAAACAATTGCACAGCTGCAAAGTTTTTGTTATTGGCCAAAAATGAATGAGACAGTTTCTAGATATGTAAGAGGGTGTACTATGTTTGCTACAAGCAAGCCCAGCAATAGAAAAGTAGGCTAGTACACTCCACTACCAGTTCCTTCTCATCCTTGGGAAAGTGTTTCCATGGACTTTGTTGGGGGACTGCCTAAATCTAGAAAAGGTCATGACTATTTATATGTTATTGTGGATACGTTCTGTTAGAGTCGGTCTCGTCAGCCCTCCATTAGAGATCAAAGCTCTTTCTGCATTTCAAATTTAGGTGTCCCGCTCCATCCACTCAACTGCATTTCACTAGGGACATGCCATGATCTGATAGAGAAAGTCATGCTACTCATTTCCCCTCATGTCTGGCCGCTGCTGATTCAGGTCTTGGTCCAAAATCAATGGAATTCATGATAGTCAAGGTCTGGTCCTATTTCAGGACAGAGTCATTTTTTATGGTTTGGGTCTAGAAATTCATCAGTTTGGTCCTTGAAAAACATGTCCAGAACAAGTCATGCAGGCCAGAGGAAGATCTTATACACCTACAGTGCATAAAGCTTCATCATCACTGTAAGAAACATCGACTCTTCTTCAAAACTTTGTTTTGAAGAAAAGTCAAACAAGGTCAACTATGACAAAATTTTCCAAAAAATCGACAGTTGACATTTTTAGATGCAGTCATGGATTTTGAAAGACAAAGGCTCAGTCACACAGTCCCCGCAAAGAAACGCCGAAAATTTCATCATGAGAGCCAAAATTTCAAAGAAAAAAGAAAAACAGAGTGTTTTAAAAGTCAATGAAAAGTGCAAAACAAAAAACATTAGAAAGGGGGTTTCAAGGAAGAAAAAATCAAACCAGTTTCTCTCAAGCCTATATATATATATGTTTTACCCAAATCAAATGGCATTGAGCTCTTGCATGACTTGGAGAATATATTTGCAAAGGTGTGAAGTCGATATTGTGAGAATTTGAGTAAGTGAGAGGCAGTTTCAAAGAGCACGGTGCATAGACCAAGGAGTGCGGCGCACACACAGCGCGCGGCGCACTGGCAGCCAGCCCGTAATGGAAAATTTGCAAGGGCGCGACACATATAAGGCACGCGGCGCACTGGGAATTGCACGCGGCACACACAGTTCAGCGGCCCAAAATAGTGCCAAACCATTTCAAATCTTTGCGAAAGCTATCAAATCATGAGGTAGGCTTTATAACACCTCTCCTCCAATCAATTTGGTTAATGTTTAGCTGTTTCTAAGGCATCAAGTGAGATCCAAAACATATTGGCCATCCATGCCAATCACCCTCAAAGAAAAAATGATAATGGGGGTTTGTAAATTTGAAGAATCCGCCAAGGTTTTGTTTCCCCTCTCCTTTTCCTCTCACTCCTCATCGCTTCCACCTCCATATCCCCCATATCTCCTAAGAAAACCCCTTAAAAACCTCCACTAAGACCCATCCGCTGTTGTTCCAAGAAAATTGTGTCGTTTGACTGCGCACGACGCACACACAATGTGGCGTGGCGCACTCAGGGCACGTGTCGCATTGGGAGCCCGACCACAGTGCAAATTTGCCACTGGCGCGACGCATACTCGGCGCGCGGCGCACTGGTCTCTGAGCCTAAAAAAGCACCAAATCTCCCAAATTTTTGTAAATTGGCTATCAACATGGCAAAAATGCCCATAAATCTTCTCGCCACTGATCCTAAACTCAAAGAAAAACATGTTTTGGTGACCATGAATTCGAAAGGCAAATTTTTTTTAAGCAAACACAAAATGGCACAAATAATGGAAAAATAGCTAGGGTTTTGCTACAGTAACTTGATTATCAATTATGCTCCTACCCTACCTCTGTCATCTAATTCCTCTGGAGCATTTTCCCCTAATGATTTCCCTAGCTACAATGCAATCCTATCCCTTTATCCCCTTTACTCATATAGCTCAAAAGTGCCTTAACCCTACCCCATCAAAACCACACCGCAAACACTCCCAAATCCCTGATAAATTTCCCCTTTAAAACCCTATTTCCCTTTTCATCATTCCCTTCCTAACACTCCCCTATTTTATTGTCCCCTTGGTAACAGATTTTCAAAGCATTCATCAGTGTCATTGGATTCAGAGGGCAGCAAAGAAATTCAGGGTATAAACAGCAGTAATGGCATCAAAAGTTTCATCAAATTATGAGGGGGAAACTCACAGTGACACAGCTTCGGGAGAACAGGCTCCCCGGAGACCTAGGAGTGGCAGACATGTCAGGGATGAACCAAATACCCTCACTGAGTTGTAGGCATGCCCTCTCGCTATGTCTTGTTTCCAGCACTTAGCATGTTTCGAATTTTGTCAGAGGGTGGCAAATGTCAGAATTCATCATGAGTTGGCCTGTCTTTTTGCACTTCACCTACATGGAGGTCAGTCTATCTTGGCAGGGGTCACTTTCACATTGACACTCGAAACCATATCAGTGGCAACAGGCATACCGAATGTTGGAGAACAGTGGCACAAGAAGATGAAGGTGGAGAGGGAACTTTATGAGCCTTACATTAAGGCTAGTTGTTTGAGTCAGCTCACTAGAGTTTTCCCATTCAGATTTCTGAGAGATGAGTATGCTCCGCTCATGAAATTGATCATGAAATACTTCAGTTATGAGGGGAGGTTTTCTCGCCTTTATGCATATCACATCAGGTTGCTCATGCACTTTACCAGGGTGTGTATGATGAACCTCCCATTTTTCATTTGCGGGAACATAGAGAGGATGAGAAAGTTCATGCAGCACAAGACCCCTCGGCAGTAGCTCAACAATGTTTATCACTTTGCTCTTATCCAGATTTTGGTGGACCATCAGTTGGGATTGTAGGGCATTGCTTGGGAGGACTTCATCTCCTGTGACTTCTTCAGTGCTCCACAGGTAGTAGCAGAGGCAAAGCATGAGATAGGTGGTCCTTCTCATCAGCATGAGCGCCATGAGACCACTGTGGTGCCATTTTCCATCACATATCAGAGAGGCTATCCGAAAGGCACCAGGCCTTTGTTTGCAGCAGCAAAGCGAGTGTTATCTCCACCCAGGGTGGAAGGGGCCTCGCTTCCTACATCGGAAATACAGGTACGGGACAAGGGCAAGAAGCCCAAGCATGAGGAGGGGCCTTCAGGTGTGCCACCAGGTAAACGAGAGACCGGATTCATTCTCCTTCATGATGATGATGATGCAAATACACGTCCACAAAATGCACAGCTGAAAGAGATCTTCTAGGAGCAAGAGACAGAGATTCAATCCTTGACACTCAAGTTGGAGATGGCCAAATGGAACATCAGGTATTTGGAGTAGAGGAACAAACAGCTAGAAGACCAGCATGTGATCATGGAGCTGCAGAACATCCGTGAGGATCGCCTAACTACCCAACAGAGGAGGATTGAATTCACTTCATTGGAGCAACATGTTATTGATGATCGTGAGTCTGTTCTCGAGAGAGTCAACATGCACCTGGACAATATGTTGAACAAGGTTGATGAAGACAACACACTGCTGAGACACATGGCTCGTCATTACAGGGCATGGAACTTGAGTTTGAGAGCCTGAATAAGGAGTTTGAAAGCAAAATTGAGGAAAGCCACAAAAAGGGAAAAAAGGGCAAAAGAGAAAGATAGGCTCAGAATCTTGGCTGAGGCTTCCTTGGCTCAGCAAGGCACCCCATAGAGAACTTCCAGCCCAAATCTCAAAAATTTTGGGCAAATTTTGGTCACAGGGAAATTTTTTGGGCGAAAAACAGGGATTTTCTCCCTGTGTGTCGTGCACCCTGCGCGGCGCTAAAATTCTAGGACTCCAATGAAGAAACGGCTTGCATATTTGGATTCAGAATCAAAAAATACGTCTACTAGTGTCCGGGCCAAAAGTTTTGATAAGTTTTGGGTCTCCTAAAGGTCAAAAAGCACCCAAAAATGGCCTCTCTGCCACTTTTTGGACACACAGAAGGCAGTCTTGGGAGAATGAATATTTGAAGTGGCAAATGAGCACCAAATTGAGAAATTCCAGTGGGGTTAGAAAGTAGACAGGTCAAGATTTCTAACAAGCCCACTTGGGAACATTTTGGACACCTGAAAGTGCCCCAAAACAGG
The DNA here is from genome assembly GCA_031772625.1 of Pinus tabuliformis. Lineage (NCBI taxonomy): Eukaryota > Viridiplantae > Streptophyta > Pinopsida > Pinales > Pinaceae > Pinus > Pinus tabuliformis. The sequence goes on along the minus strand of CM062805.1, from coordinate 546,962,336 downwards.
CCCCAAAGTAGCACGATGCACAGAGAAAAGCGCGCGACGCATAGAGGAAATTTTGCCCAGTTTGCTCCCGTTTCGCGAAATTTCGGGTCGCGACTTCTCCAAGTGGGCCTGGTCATCCACTCTTCAGTTTTTTGGCACCAAAGGTGGCTTTTAAAGAGTTTTCTCTCCAGGTAGGCATCTATCCAAGTGGCGAAGAATGTAAAGGGTCACCACAGCCAAATGTCACGCTTGAGAGCGCTACACCTGTAGCTGATGGTTGGCTCTCCATCTCCTTTTCGAAATGATTTGAGTAACTTCCCAACCCCTGGGTGTTCCATCTCTTCTCCCCACATTCTATATATTGTATGCATTTTATTTGCAAAGGGTTGGCTGGCTTGTAACTTCTGAGAGACAGTGGGAAAGAAACTTTGTTTTTGCACTGTGTATTTTTGACAGAGAGTTAATGAAAGGCAACGGCTCTGTTTCATGAGATTCTTGTGGTTGTGAGTGTAGAAAATGTGTTCTTATGTTCCATATGTACCTTGTTATGTTTCATAATTCATTTCATGTTCCATTTCAGTGAAATTTTCTAAGTGAGATTAGGTAGAATTCAATTTATATTGCTCTTCCTATGGGAAAATTTCATGTGAAGTGTTATTCTTTTGTTGAAAAGGATTCATGCGACCATGCCCTTTTCACCATCTTCAGCGATCTTTCCATTCCACGTCACCTTAAGTTGAAATTGCTGCGCTTCCCGCCTACCTTGCCTCACGGAATAATCTGTGCCTTCATTCTCATTTCTCTGTTCTTTGCTAAGCGCCAGTCCCATATACATCTCAGAAGTTCAGTCACTTTCAAAAATCTTTTCCAAAATCCGTTTTCACTTACTAGCCTAAGGTAAACATCGTATCGTAAGTCATCTCAGACTATTTTTCTTATCCATTCGCTGAGTGTGACTCGGAGAGAGCCCTCTCCTGCTCTCATAGGGCTAGCTACGAGACTGAGCGTGGTTTGTGGTTACCCTAATTTTTGCCTTCTTCAGCCTAAGGCAGATTTAGGTGCTAACATAGTGGCGACTCCACTAGGGACTTAAGTTGAAAATCAAATCCCCTTGTTTCATAAGAATTCTAGGCTCCCGGATGATGGGCTTAGGATTAGAAAGGCTGAGTAAGTTGGCTGTGTCCCGTAATTCCTCTCAATAGCACGCTAGCTTCAAGACGATATACCAGAGCGAATCCGAACCCGGATCCTCCTCACATTTACGAAAATCCCAATTTGATCCCAAGACTCCTTCGTCAAGAAAGCACCTTCACTCCTGTATTCAAATCCCCTTCATGTCCCGACATTTTTTAATACCTTGAAGAGTTTGAGTTTGACGAACTATTTGAGATATCTTTGTTTGAATCTAAATCTGAAAGGGCTGTTGATTACACCGTCCCCGATCCGAAATTTCTTGTAGACCTTGAGAAAAAAAGAGCTAATAGATTAATTGATAATTACATTGCCACACAGCCCCAAACTCCAAGTGCAAGCCCCTTGCAGACTGTGCACACTCCTCCAACACCTCCAAGGCCAAATCCACCTAGAATGATGGCTGCTCGTTTCGCTCCCCTTGTTCTACCCCAAGTCCTAGATGACATGCCCAATGATTATCAAAGTAAAATTCCGTTTTTTGATGGCACTCCTAGCAGTATTACAGCTCAACAACATGTGGATAAAATGGCAGATTTCTATGAACTTCATGAGATCGATGTGGAGAACGTGGCAATGAGGCTCTTTGTACAAAAATTTGCAGGTGATGTGAGGAAATGGTTCAGAGGTTTGACAGCTGCAAGCATCACTACCTTGGCTGAGCTGCAAAGACAATTTTTGAACAGGTGGGAAGTAAAAAAGAATCCCCTTCAAATTTTGGCTGAGTATGAACAAATTAAGTGGAATGCTGGTGAGTCAGTCCAAGATTATTTTGTTAGATTTAATGCAGTCTACAATGATATCCTAGACCATCTAAAGCCATCAGTGGGACTAGCAATGATGAGGTTTCTGGATGGTTTCGATGCTGACATGGTGTACCAATTGAGAGAGAGAGAATCGGCTACAATGGAAGACATGCAGAAGATCGCGGTCAGCGTTGAGGCAAATCTGCTGTCCAAAAGAGCAAGAGCGAAAGCAGAGAAGAAAACCACGGTGAAAGAAGAATCTTCTTCAATGGATCAGCTGCTTAAGAAGGTTGAACAGATGCTTGAAAGGGTAAAACTTGACAAGCCAAAGCCACAAGTTAGGAATCCTAACTTTCGTGGCCAACAGCAGCCACAACATAGGATAAGACAAAGATATCAGCGGACTCAAGAGCAGACAGCACAACAGCCGATACAAAAACCTTTGCAGCAGAATTTTGTACATGGACTGGAATCAGATGAGGAAGGGAATGTAATAGGTGAGGAAAACCATCTTTTTACTCCATATGAGTTGCCTACTTACATCACCGAAGAAGAAGAATGTGCAGTGAATTCAGCTACACACCAAGACACCGATTTTATCCTAGCTAACGAAACCGTGTTGGAAGAAGAGTCAGAAGAATATCAAAGGGGGTATATGAATGCTTTGTCCACACAACAACAGTGATATTCCCTCCGAAACAGAGATGTACTTGCTAAACCAATTCAGAAAAAGAAGGAGGATGAAACAACAAAGAAAGATCTATCAGTTGCACAAAGAAAGGGAAAAGAGGCGGTTGTTCCGGAGAGCAGCAAATTAAAATCAGCAGAACAATCACAGCAACCAGCCACATCAAAAGAGAAGGAAAGAAAAGAGATCCCAGTCAAAGAGGTAGAAAAAACTCCCGCTTTCAGCCTAGAGAATGAGATTTCTAAGCTAAAGGTATCCATTCCTTTGACCGAAATCATGAAAAACAGCAGTTACAGAGGACAAATTTCTAAAATGTTGAATTTGGACCCAATGTCTGACATGGTAAACGTGGAAGATGATCAGCCCGAGATGATTTTTGGACCAGCAACAAATGGTGAGTCTCCTGAGAGCGAGGTGCCACCCTTCTATATCAGTTTACGATTACATGACTTTGTGCTACACAATGCCATGTTCGATTCGAGAGCCTCTCACAAGCTCATGCCCAAGTCTATCATGGATAAGCTTGGTCTGGACATCACCAGCCAATATCATGATCTCTATTCATTCGATTCTAGCAGAGTAAGGTGCATAGGGCTCATCAAAGACTTATTTGTGAGTTTAGATCGGCTTCCTATGAAAAATTTGCTGATGGACGTAGTGGTAGCAGACATTCCTCCAAGGTTTGGTATGCTTCTTTCCAGGTCTTGCATGGAAAAATTGAAGGGGACACTACAGTTGGATTTCTCCTATGCGAAAATCCCGGTGTTCGGACAGATGAGGAAATTATACTGGGAACAAAAGATGAAGTATATGATTACAAGCAAGGAGAAACTGCTCAATCATCCTGTAAACTATGTACATATAGATTTAGAGTCTTTCGTTTTGTTTTCAGATAGTTTAAATGAAATAGATAGTCAGATAGTAGAAGCAGACGACATTCCAGAGATAACAGAAAATTTTAGAGAGATTTTGAAGAAAGAAAGACAAGAAAAGCAACAAAAGATTGGGCAATCAGTTGGAAATGATGGACAGCAAACAAATGATGGACAACAAACTAACAATGGACAACACAAAGATTTTTAGCAGTTGCAAGAAGAAGAAGAAGGCTTATGGACCATGGATTTTGATGGAGCAGTAGGGAATGATGGAGCTGGTATTGGTATTTGGGTACGCAGTCCTTTCTCCACCCCAAACAAAGTACCTAGCAGCGTGAGAGTTTTCTCCTACAAGCTAGCCTTCGAATGTTCCAATAATGAGGCTGAATATGAAGCTTTGATTGCTGGCCTGAAAAATTCTTAGGAAGCTGAATGCAAAGAGGATTTCAATATATGGCGACTCCCAGTTGGTGGTAAAACAGGTCAGAGGTGAGTACCAAGCAAAATATCCTAGGATGCGGGCCTATCATAATGCAGTTTTGGACATCTTGAAGCTATTTTCCGAATACACCTTGACATGTGTGCCACGAATACAAAATAGTATTGCTGATGCCCTTGCCAAGGCAGCGAGTAGCTTGAAGATCCCCATGAACTCCAGCAATAAGTTTGAAATCCATGTCAAGCATCGTCCAACCATTCCAGACAATCAGCGACATTGGCAAGTGTTCCAAGATGATGAGGAGATTAAGGATTTTCTGCTCAACAAAGGAAAGTTCAAAGAAACCTTAATCGATGTGGAAAACGATGAGAACAAAGGGAATGGTACAGAAGAAGTACAGATCAATCAAATGGACGTATTGCAGCTAAAGAACAACATCATTCCTAAAGGCTTGATACCCCTAGAAGAACTTTTTGATCAGGATGATGTAGCCCACAAGCCGACATTGCAGCCAATGTAAAAGGGTGTGGAAGAAGTCAACTTCGGTACAGCTGCAAATCAAAAATTGGTGAAATTGTCCAAAGCATTACCGTCAAAAATAAAAGACAAATATATCAGTTTGATGGCTTCATTTGCAGATATGTTTGCTTGGGATTATTCATATTTAAAGACCTATGATACGAACATCATTCAGCACACCATACCTATCAAGCCCAATCAGAAACCATTTAGACAAAAGTTGAGAAGGATCAATCCAAAGTTGTTGCCATCCATCCAAAAAGAGGTAAATAGGTTGTACAATTCAGGTATCATTGTGCCTATCAGATTTTCAGATTGGATATCTAACTTAGTACCTGTACGAAAGAAGACCGGTGAGATCCACCTATGCCTTGATTTCAGAAATCTAAACAAGGTCTCATTGAAGGACAACTATCCGCTGCCCAAGATGGACCATATACTTCAGTGAGTAGTAGGGGCATCTCGTATGTCGCTACTCGATGGTTATTCCAGATATAACCAAATTTCAGTCCATGAAGATGGCAGAGACAAAACAGCGTTCGCCACTCCATGGGGAACATTTCACTATGCCAAAATTCCATTCGGTTTGAAGAATGCAAGTGCCACATTTCAGCATGCAATGGACTTGGCATTTGCAAATGAGAAGGATGTGTTTTTGGTGGTGTACTTGGATGACTTGACAGTGTTTTCAAAATCAGATGAAGAGCACATGCATCACCTAAAAATTGTCTTTCAAAAATGCAGGAAATATGGTTTATCGCTGAATCCTAAGAAGAGCTTGTTCGCCATGGAGGAAGGCAAATTACTTGGACATATCATTTCAAAAGATGGCATCCGCATAGACCCAGCACGTGTCCAAGCAATTCAGCAAATCAATCTGCCTAGGAAAAAAAGGAGATACAGTCATTTAATGGTAAGATGAATTTTCTGCATCGCTTTGTGCCCAATCTTGCGGAACACTTGAAAGAAATGACCAACATGCTTAAGAAGGACAACCAGGTGAAATGGATGGATGAGGCTATAAAATCTTTCAACTTGGTCAAATTGGCCCTCTCTTCAGCTCCAGTTCTAGTCAGCCTGGATTATACTCAAGATTTCATATTGTTCTCATTCGCTTTTGAACACACTATGGCAGCGGTACTATTGCAGAAGAGGGATGATCATGAAAGACCTATTGCATTCTTCAACAGAGCTATAAGAGATGCACCATTAAAGTACAACATCATTGAGAAGCAAGCTCTAGCATTGGTGAAAGCATTGAAGGATTTCCGGGTATACATTCTACACTCTCACATTCTTGCCTATGTTCCTAATACTGTTGTAAAAGATGTTTTGGTGCAGACTGATTCGGAAGGGAGAAGAGGAAAATGGATCACAGCCTTGCTAGAATACGATGTGGAGATAAAGCCTACGAAGATAGTCAAAGGACAGGGATTGGCGAAGCTAATGGCTGAGTCAAATTTGCATGCATTGGACATAAATCTGATCACTGCCTTGTCCAATGATAATGAGGAAGGAACTTCAGTTCAGGTATCCGAAATGTTTGCTTTGTCCCCATGGTATTCTGATATAATATATGTGCTAAAAAATCTATCACCACCGTCGGGCATGGCTAGGAACAAAGCGAGAACACTTAAATTGAAAGCTGCCAAGTTTTGTATTTTGAATTCTGCATTGTATTGGAAAGATTCCGGTGGCATTTTGTTAAAATGTCTGGTGGAAGAGGAGGTAAAGAAAGCCATGGAAGACTTCCATGGAGGAGAGTGTGGTGGTCATCTTTTTTGGAAATCAACAGCTAACAAAATTTTGAGAGCAGGGTACAACTGGCCTACTTTGTTTGCTGATGTGCATAAGATGGTAAAGCGCTGTCATAAGTGTCAAATTTTTGAAGGGAAACAGAAATTACAGCCTTTGCCACTTAAGCCTATCAAAGTGAGCACTCCATTCCAGCAGTGGGGGTTGGATTTCATTGGGGAAATTCATCCTGCATCTTCTAGACAGCATAGATGGATCCTTACAGCCATGGACTACTTCACAAAGTGGATTGAGGCAACACCTACCAGACAAGCAACGAACACGGTAATCATCTCATTTCTCAAAAATAACATCTTGTCTCGCTTTGGTTGTCCAAACAAATTGATCACTGATAATGCAGCAACTTTCAAATCGAAAAGGATGGTATAATTTTGTCACAAATATCATATAATTTTGGGTCATTCAACTACCTATCATCCACAAGGAAATGGATTGGTAGAATCTTCGAATAAATATTTGGTCAACATCATCAAGAAGCTACTGGAAATTAATAAGAAGAGCTGGAACAAGAGGCTTGTTCATGCACTTTGGGCAGATCGAATCAGTCAGAAAAATTCTATTGGCATGTCACCATTTGAGCTGGTTTATGGTGTAGACACATTATTTCCCGCTTCCCTTGCTGCCCCGGTGGTCAAACTTCTTCAAGAGGCCGGCGGTGAGGAAGATCCCATGCAGAGAAGGCTGAAGCAAATGATCCACCTTCAGCAAACAAGAGAAGAAGTTTTCCAAAACACATCCAAGTGATAGGAGAAGATAAAGAAAATATATGACAGAAAAGCTAAAGCAGACAAATTTCAGTTGGATGATGTGGTGTTGAAGTGGGATGCAAGGAATGAAGAGAAAGGCAAGCACGGAAAGTTTGAAAATTTGTGGAAGGGTCCTTTCAAAATCGCAGCATATAGAGGTCAAAATGCCTTTCTTCTGAAGGAAATGAATGGGAAAGATTGTCCTGGAGGGCCGATCAATGGTCGGCTGCTCAAGTGGTATCATTGTTGATCTATTAATGCTGCTTCCACTGTCATTGTAAATACCATTTTTATTTCAGTTTGGTTTCAGTATGTACAGTCAGTTTTTGAGTTATTCCAATTGTCAAGTTTGAGTCAATTTCTTGGTTACTCCACTTTTGTAAATAAGTCAGAGTCTTGTTCTGTTTATCAAAATGATGACTCCATAGCCCAGTGGACCAAGAGGCACTGTCTAGCTCCTCCAGAGATTTGTTGTTCTTGGCACCTCCAAGGAGCTACCATCCCCCATTGGAGCCAATGTTAGAGTCGGTCTGGTCAGCCCTTCGTCAGAGATCAAAGCTCTTTCTGCATTTCAACTTTAGGTGTCCTGCTCCATCCACTCAGCTGCATTTCGCTAGGGACATGCCATGATTTGATGGAGAAATTCATGCTACTCATTTCCCCTCATGTCTGGCCTCTGCTGATTCAGGTCTTGGTCCAAAATCAATGGAATTCATGATAGTCAAGGTCTGGTCCTATTTCAGGACAGAGTCATTTTTTATGGTTTGGGTCTAGAAATTCATCAGTTTGGTCCTTGAAAAACATGTCCAGAACAAGTCATGCAGGCCAGAGGAAGATCTTATACACCTACAGTGCAGAAAGCTTCATCATCACTGCAAGAGACATCGACTCTTCTTCAAAACTCTGTTTTGAAGAAAAGTCAAACAAGGTCAACTATGACAAAATTTTCCTAAAAATCGACAGTTGACATTTTTAGATACAGTCATGGATTTCGAAAGCCAGAGGCTCAGTCACACAGTCCCTGCAAAGAAACTCCGAAAGTTTCATCATGAGAGCCAAAATTTCAAAGAAAAAAGAAAAACAGTGTTTTAAAAGTCAATGAAAAGTGCAAAACAAAAAACATTAGAAAGGGGGTTTCAAGGAAGAAAAAATCAAACCAGTTTCTATCAAGCCTATATATACATGTTTTACCCAAATCAAATGGCATTGAGCTCTTGCATGACTTGGAGAATACATTTGCAAAGGTGTGAAGTCGATATTATGAGAATTTGAGTAAGTGAGAGCCGGTTTCAAAGAGCGCGGTGCATACACCAGGGAGCGCGGCGCACACACAGCACGTGGCGCACTGGCAGCCAGCCCACAGTGGAAAATTTGCAAGGGCGTGACGCATATAAGGCGCGCAGCGCACTGGGAATTGTGCGCGGCGCACACAGTTCAGGGCCCAAAAACAGTGCCAAACCATTTCAAATCTTTGCGAAAGCTATCAAATCACGAGGTAGGCTTTATAACACCTCTCCTCCAATCAATTTGGTCAACGTTTAGCTATTTCTAAGACGTCAAGTGAGATCCAAAACATATTTTCCATCCATGCCAATCACCCTCAAAGCAAAAATGATAATGGGGGTTTGTAAATTTGAAGAATCCACCAAGGTTTTGTTTCCCCTCTCCTTTTCCTCTCACTCCTCATCGTTTCCACCTCCATATCCCCCATATCTCCTAAGAAAACCCCTTAAAAACCTCCACTAAGACCCATCCCCTTTTGTTCCAAGCAAATTGTGTCGTTTGACCACGCACGATGCACACACAATGTGGCGCGGCGCACTGGGAGCCCGGCCACAGTGAAAATTTGCCACTGGCGCAGCGCATACTCGGCGCGTGGTGCACAGGCCTGTGAGCCTAAAAAAACACCAAATCTCCCAAATTTTTGTAAATTGGCTATCAACATGGCAAAAATGCCCATAAATCTTTTCACCATTGATCCTAAACTCAAAGAAAAACATTTTTTGGTGACCATGAATTCGAAAGGCAAATATTTTTTAAGAAAACACAAAATGGCACAAAGAATGGAAAATTAGCTAGGGTTTCGCTACAGTAACTTGATTATCAATTATGCTCCTACCTTACCTCTATCAGCTAATTCCTCTGGAGAATTTTCCCCTAATGGTTACCCTAGCTACAATGCAATCCTATCCCTTTGTCCCCTTTACTCATATAGCTCAAAAGTTCCTTAACCCTACCCCATCAAAACCACACCCCCAACACTCCCAAATCCCTGATAAATTTCCCATTAAACTCCTATTCCCCTTTTCATCATTCCCCTCCTAACACTCCCCTGTTTTATTGTCCCCTTGGTAACAGATTTTCAGAGCATTCATCAATGTCATTGGATTCAGAGGGCAACAAAGAAATTGAGGGTATAAACAGTAGTAATGGCATCAGAAGTTTCATCAGATTATGAGGGGGAAACTCACAGTGACACAGCTTCGGGAGAATAGGCTCCCCGGAGACCTAGGAGTGGCAGACATGTCAAGGATGAACTAAATACCCTCACTGAGTTGCAGGCATGCCCTCTCGCTATGTCTTGTTTCCAGCACTTAGCATGTTTTGAATTTTGTCAGAGGGTGGCAAATGACAGAATTCATCATGAGTTGGCCCGTCTTTTTGCACTTCACCAACATGGAGGTCAATCTATCTTGGCAGGGGTCACTTTCACATTGACACCCGAAACCATATCAATGGCAATAGGCATACCGAATGTTGGAGAACAGTGGCACAAGAAGATGAAGGTGGAGAGGGAACTTTATGAGCCTTACATTAAGGCCAGTTGTTTGAGTCAGCTCACTAGAGTTTTCCCATTCAGATTTCTGAGAGATGAGTATGCTCCGCTCATGAAATTGATCATGAAATACTTCAGTTGTGAGGGGAGGTTTTCTCGCCTTTATGCATATCACATCAGGTTGCTCATGCACTTTACCAAGGTGCATATGATGAACCTCCCATTTTTCATTTGCGGGAACATAGAGAGGATGAGAAAGTTCATGCAGCACAAGACCCCTCGGCAGCAGCTCAACAGTGTTTATCACTTTGCTCTTATCCAGATTTTGGTGGACCATCAGTTGGGATTGCAGGGCATTGCTTGGGAGGACTTCATCTCCCGTGACTTCTTCAGCGCTCCAAAGGTAGTAGCAGAGGCAAAGCATGAGATAGGTGGTCCTTCTCATCAACATGAGTGCCATGAGACCACTGTGGTGCCATTTTCCATCACATATCAGAGAGGCTATCCGAAAGGCACCAGGCCTTTGTTTGCAGTAGCAAAGCGAGTGTTATCTCCACCCGGGGTGGAAGGGGCCTCGCTTCCTACATCGGCAATACAGGTACGAGACAAGGGCAAGAAGCCCAAGCATGAGGAGGGGCCTTCAAGTGTGCCACCAGGTAAACGAGAGACCAGATTCATTCTCCTTCATGATGATGATGATGCAAATACACATCCACAAAATGCACAGCTGAAAGAGATCTTCCAGGAGCAAGATACAGAGTTTCAATCGTTGACACTCAAGTTGGAGATGGCCAAATGGAACATTAGGTATTTGGAGCAAAGGAACAAACAGCTAGAAGACCAGCATGTGATCATGGAGCTGCAGAACATCCGTGAGGATCGCCTAACTGCCCAACAGAGGAGGATTGAATTCACTTCATTGGAGCAACAGGTTATTGATGATCGTGAGTCTATTCTCGAGAGAGTCAACATGCACCTGGACAATATGTTGAACAAGGCTGACGAAGACAACACACTACTGAGACACATGGCTTGTCATTACAGGGCACAGAACTTGAGTTTGAGAGCCCGAATAAGGAGTTTGAAAGCAAAACTGAGGAAAGCCACAAAAAGGGAAAAAAGGGAAAAAGAGAAACATAGGCTCAAAATCTTGGCTGAGGCTTCCTTGGCTCAGCAAGGCACCCCATAGAGAACTTCCAGCCCAAATCTCAAAAAATTTGGGCAAATTTTGGTCACAGGGAAATTTTTTGGGTGAAAAACAGGGATTTTCGCCGTGTGTCCAATGAAGAAACGGCTTGCATATTTGGATTCAGCATTGAAAAATACGTCTACTGGTGTTTGGGCCAGAAGTTTTGATAAGTTTTGGGTCTCCTAAAGGTCAAAAAACACCCAAAATGGCCTCTCTGCCACTTTTTGGACACACAGAAAGCAGTCTTGGGAGAATGAAGATTTGAAGGGGCAAATGAGAACCAAATTGAGAAATTCTAGTGGGGTTAGAAAGTAGACAGTCCAAGCTTTCCAACAAGACCACTTGGGCATATTTTGGACACCCGTAAGTGCCCCAAAACAGGCCCCAAAGTAGCGCGATGCACAGAGAAAAGCGCGCGGCACACAGAGGAAATTTTGCCTAGTTTGCTCCCGTTTCGCGAAATTTCGGGTCGCAACTTCTCCAAGTGGACCCGGTCATCCACTCTTCGTTTTTTTGGCACCAAAGGTCACTTTTAAAGAGTTTTCTCTCCAGGTGGGCATCTATCCAAGTGGCGAAGAATGTAAAGGGTCACCACAGCCAAATGTCACACTTGAGAGCGCTGCACCTGTAGCTGATGGTTGGCTCTCCATCTCCTTTTCGAAATGATTTGAGTAACTTCCTATCCCCTGGGTGTTCCATCTCTTCTCCCCACATTCTATATATTTTATGCATTTTATTTGCAAAGGGTTGGCTGGCTTGTAACTTCTGAGAGACTGTGGGAAAGAAACTTTGTTTCTGCACTGTGTATTTTTGACAGAGAGTTAATGAAAGGCAGTGGCTCTGTTTCATGAGATTCTTGTGGTTGTGAGTGTAGCAAATGTGTTCTTATGTTCCATATCTATCTTGTTATGTTTCATAATTCATTTCATGTTTCATTTCAGTGAAATTTTCTAAGTGAGATTAGGTAGAATTCAATTTATATTGCTCTGCTTATGGGAAAATTTCATGTGCAGTGTTATTCTTCTATTGAAAAGGATTCACGAGACCATGCCCTTTTCACCATCTTCAGCGATCTTTCCATTCGGTGTCACCTTAAGTTGAAATTGCTACGCTTCCTGCCTACCTTGCCTCACGGAATAATCTGTGCCTTCATTCTCATTTCTCTATTCTTTGCTAAGCGCCAGTCCCATATACATCTCAGAAGTTCAGTCACTTTCAAAAATCTTTTCCAAAATCTGTTTTCACTTACTAGACTAAGGTAAACATTGTATCGTAAGTCATCTCAGACTATTTTTCTTATCCATTCGCTGAGTGTGACTTGGAGAGAGCCCTCTCCTGCTCTCGTAGGGCTAGCTACGAGACTGAGCGTGGTTTGTGGTTACCCTAATTTTTGCCTTCTTCAGCCTAAGGCAGATTTAGGTGCTAACAGGTTCAGCAAAATGTGTATTTTAATGCCTTGTAACAAACAGATTACAGCTGAACAAACAACAAAGTTGTTCTTTCAGCATCTATGGGTTCATTTTGGATTACCCACTTCCATTGTATCTGATCGAGATTCCCGATTTGTTGGGAAGTTTTGGTCAAGTCTATGGGAATTGATGGACACTAGACTGAAGAAGAGCATAGCCTTTCATCCACAAACAAATGACCAAACAGAAGTGGTCAACAAGACAGTGATCTAGTTTCTCAGAGGCTATTTCAGCAAGCATCCCAAGCTTTGGGATGAACATTTATGTTATGTGCAGCATGCTTATAACCGTGCTAAACATTCTTCTACACTGAGATCTCCTTTTGAGATCTGTTTTGGTTTCACACCAAGGTCTCCCTTGGATTTTGTCTTTGGTAAAGACATAGCGGTTGATGGACACAATGATGTGGACAAGGCAACCAAGTTCATTGAACAAATCCAAGAGATTCACCAAGTAGTACAGGAACATCTGGAAAAGAGCCAAGCCAAGTACAAGGCAAGGCATGACAAGCATCGGATTGGGCATAGCTTCCAAGTTGGTGATGAAGTCTGGATGTATATCAGCAAAGACAGAATGCAAGGTGAAGGTAAGAAGTTGAAGCCAATAAGGTATGGACCTTTCAAGATACTTGAGAAAATTGGTGAGAATTCTTTTCGCCTTGATTTGCCAACTTACATGCACATCTATTTGGTATTTATTGTAGAAAGCTTGGGACTATTTGAACCTTCATTGATTGAAGATCCCGAAGAGCAAAGTCAGTTGCCTTCTATTGATGATTTGTTACCTGAATATCTCAATGAATTGCAGGAAGATACAGTTCTGGACAGGAAGGTGAGAACTACGCGTAGAGGGGATGTTGAGTACCTCAGGATTGGACTCAAAGGTTCAAAACCAAGCAGTGTGAAATGGATAGAAATTGGGCAAGCAAGGAATTTGTACCCTCACTTGATTGATGCTTAAAAACCAACTTTTGGTGGTCCAAAATCTTTTTCAGTGGGAAGGCCGTGATCTGAATTAGATCCTGGAACACTTTATAAGTTTTCATGAACTCTATAAAATTCATGCCAAAGTTTCAAAGTCTTATAAAGATCAAGCTTATTAGAGATATCATCATAACGTTGCAATTTGTGATCAGCGCGGAGCAACGAGGACCCTTGGTCAAGTGTGCAGACTGTCAGCCCATGGTAACGCGTGCTGTCACAAATTAGTAGAACAGGAAGTCATTTCAAGAAACAGGGGCAGTTTCTGATATTCGATTAGCTACAAGTCGCCAATCACATATCGCAGGACAAACCCCTCACAGAAGGAAAAGCCCCGAGCACCCGAACCCGAAAAATTATGAAATGCAACGGATATCACGCCGATTCCGTTAGAAGCAGGGCCCACAAAAACTGGCAGAAGATTGGAAGGGTTTTGAGCGGTAATCAGTTTCAATCGAGTCCCGCTCGATGCCACACGATGGGTGCCACGCGTCTGGCAGAAGAGAGAGAAAACTGCTCACGTCAGATGGGTAAACATCATGTTACTTACCCACCTGATATGGACGAAAACCGTAGGATCTGGAGGCTCCAGATCGATAGCGGAAATGCATTCCGATGGATGACTGGACCTGACGAGGTAAATAGAGAGAGTTGTAGATTTGAAGTCCGACGTGGACGATGTGTTAGCAGAAGGATGTGTTTCACGGGCATTCTTGGAGTTAACGGAATAAATAGTCATTTTGAAAACGCCCAAGAGAACTGACACTCATTTCATTATGAAACAAGTGGCCACCTCCCTGTGAGGCGTTATACAGTGATGATGACGTAGAACAGAGGAATTCAAATGGACAGAGGCAGGGGAACCAGAAAGCCGGGAAGTGGAAACGAACAGTCAGAAAGCAGATTGGCTTTAAAGCCACGAACTGACAAAGAGAGAGACAAGTAAGTTAGAAGTGGAAAGCTGAGAGCAGAGAATAGAGAGAAGAAGTCGAGCTGACCTGCAGGAGCAAAGGCATCATCAAGTCATAGACAAATATAGAGAGAGTTAGAGAGTCTGTGTACTCCAGAAAAGGCTTGAGAGGTTCAAGTGAACTCCTCTGTAAATACCTGTCATGTATTGAGTCTCAGATTGGACTCATACCATTGTGACCCATAGGAGGTCGAGAATCAGTAAAGAGAGTCTGTGTACTCCAGAGACTTGGGGAATCCAAGTACAGTCTTGTTGATTTCTATCTATTGAGTGAGACTCAAATTGAGCTCACTGTTGTAAAAACTCTGCTTTGAAAACATAATAGAGAGGCCACCACTGAAGGCTGGACCGGGAGACGTAGCCCAGGAGTATTGGGTGAACTCCTTATTAAACTTGTTGTGTTTATATGTTTTGCCTGTTGTGTTTTCTCTAACTACTTCAGTGTCTGTGTATTTCGCAATCTTATCGATCCGTTGCATAAAGTAACATAGGCACATCCATGCACATGAGTCTGTGATACTTTATTGTTGTCTTTGATCAATTTCAGATCAAGCACACTCCTTCAGCTGGATCTAGCGGAACTACTACGCGTAGAGACTTTTTCTCAAAAGTCATTTTTCACTTCTTCAGGTTGATGACTCCATTCATATCCATAACCCAAACTATCCCTAATAACACAGGGTAAGGGTTACTGTAATCCACAATCTCTATTACCTCAAAGTCCGTCTGTGTGCTCGCACCTTCAATATCCATAGTTACCCCTTGCAGTCTTCCCATGGGCATGATCTTTTGTTGGTTCGCCATCCACAATTGAATAGGAGACCATTGTAACACGAGACAGCCCATTCGCGTTCGAACCCAAGTCAAGGATTACCTGATCCATCTCATATTCGCCCATTTGCGCCGTCAGCGGCATTTCCCTCCCAATACGCAAAGTATGCTTCCCCATCTTTCAAACTACTCGCGGTTCCCCTGATCCTGTGCACCTAGTGATGAGCTCTTAGATTCCTTTAACTACCTTATTGTCTCGTAGTAGCTTCATGCATGTCTCTAAAAAGGTAGTAAGCATAGATGGATCCATTCTCGATTTTGGTTGATCCTTACTACCTGAAGTAGAGGCCTCCTTGAAGCTCTTCTTAGCTTCCATAACCATTTCCTTTGCGTGTTTCGAGTCAAGTTCAGATTCCTTCGTAGGGGCCTTGCGAACCCATGTATCATCCTCGGGTTGCTTTCCCTTATCTTCCCCTATAGTCACGCCACTTCTAAGCACCATATTCACATTGGGGTCTTCTTTGCGTGGTTCCAACCTCATCATTTGGATATTTTGAGTTGGAGTAGGTTGTAGTACCCCTTTCTCATGCATCTGTGCGATCAACGTCGTACAATCTACTGCTTCATGGTCAAACTGATAACAATACGTATGACATATTCTAGTCGGATTCGTACAATCGCGCGCGTAGTGCCCGAGTCCTCCGTAGTTGTAGCAGATTAACTGTCTGCGCCCTCGTCCTAGTCCCATTCCTCCTCGTCCTCGACCTCGTCCTTGAAATCCTCCCCGCACAATTACTGCAGCTGGATCGAGGCCTCACATTTCTGTCTGCATTCGATAAGCTAGGGTCCTATCCATCATTAGCTCATAGCTCTGACATGTCCGCTCATTGTGACCCACTGATCTACAGAAATTATAGTATAGTTGTTGCGGAGTCTGGGTATATTTTTGCAGCAGGTTATAGCTGTCTGTCGCGTGCCTTCCTCCCACCTGAAAAATTGTGCACCAGAGTGCGGTGAGTGCACTCGGCCCTACTTGTGCCTCCGGTCTCAACGGCATCGGTCCCCCTCCCACCAAATAGTTTGCGAATACAGGATAGTGATCCTTATCATGACCTTGGCCTTTACATTTTATACACCACACTTCTTCGTGCGCCTCTGGCCGGGGCACCCTATCCTGCTTCAAACTTTGCATCTCCAAGCATAGGTTTTGTAGTTGTGCATGGATTTTTTGGACTCCCAACCCCGGGTCCTGTATCGGTGTTTCGTGCAACCTCATTGCCATTTCCAATGCATCTGCCTGGGTTGAGAGCTTCTATTGTGTTATTGTCATCCGCAGGTGTGGTGTCAAAGATGCCATGAACCATGCATGTTGTTGCGCATCTGTCAATGTCATATTAGCTTCACGGATTGTACTTTTTAGCCTATGATCCAGATCCTAGGGGGTTTCACCTAGAAGCATCGTGATCTTCTTGAATCCGATGATCGACTGCGTCTCCAATTTTGACCGGCTAAATTCTCTGTTTAATGCAATCTGAATCTCCGCTATTCCAGCATTCGGGTGATCATTCAAGTGCTTGATATACCAAGTCAGCGCGCGATCCTGTAGCGCACTTACCAATGTGGCCTTTTTAATGTTATCATCCGTAACCTCGTGCGCTTCCCACACTGCTCTTACTATGAACCAAAACTGATTTGGGTCTTCATTTCCTACTCCTCTGAATATAGGCAACTTGATCATGCTCGCCATGCTAAACTGCTGGTTTGGTGGAGGCGGAGTGGGCGAAGTTGGAGGTGAAGAAGGTGATGGGAGTGGTGGCGTTAGCGGAGATGATAACTATGGAATGTGCTGCCCGATCAAACTGACCGCACTCCTCAGAGAAACCCAAGCGCGCTCTTCCTCACTTGCTCATGGTGGTGAAATTAAAGGACTGTTTCCTAACCCTTCGATTCCTTTGTACACCCTCCCGCTCCATGTCGTTCCGCTCATTAATGTATACGCATCACCCGTTTTTCACATAACAACATCTTAATCTAGGTATTCAAAGACTTGAAGTACTTACCTTGTGGCCCTTTGAGAAAACATCTTTCTACTTCGTTGTAGCTGACAGTCGTGTCTATCACAAATTCAGTGATAAACCCTCCTATTATTTGATCTAGCCAATGGTCTACGACCCGCGCGATCTTATCTTCAGATGCCTCTAGCCTGCGCACCAACTCCGGAGTCCACACTATCGGTTGATCAAGCTTGCACCTTCCCTGGCTATCTGCTAGCCTCGCGATCCAATCGTATAGTTCCAAAGAGAAGGTTGTGAAGAAGACCTCGTGGATTTCTATATATATGAAGCGATCCAACCACCTCTTCTCGGATATCTGCGGAGTTTTGTTTTCCTGTATTACGAACTCGTGCAGCTTCTGATCCAACCAATCTTCAATTTCTTTCTTCGTAGGGTTCCAGTGTTCTGACATCAGACATCCCTTAGGCAGATCCCAGTCCCGGCAACAGAACCATTTGTTGGCTTATTGGGGCCTGACCCAGGTTCAGCGATGTTTAGCCAAACAAATCCCGACACTACTGGCCCTTTCGGCAACAGTCCGCAGAGCGCGGACTGAAGTCTCACCCGAGGTAGTATGGGAGGGTGTTGGAACTAGGTTTCCGCACCCTAGGGATGTCTTGATGTGGTCTGGGGGTGTGCGGATTGATCCTACACGCTACATTACTTCCGCGCAGCTATCTTTTCAGAGTAACTACCTTAGACAAGCGCGAATGAAATTTACCCTTTTCTGTGCTTAATATTATTATAGATCTTAAATTACTTAAGACAATGTAATGCTTTAGTTACCAATTAACACAACATACTTACGTGCAATCATAAACCATAAACAGATGCATAAACAAGAATCTAGAACAGACACACGATATTTCAAAACCAACTTATCTTTATTAATGGCTTTATCTAGTTACAATCCACTTGCTGCCCTGTGTACATAGCTGCAGGGGTCCGTGCACTCAGTTGTGGACTCTAACTAGGCCTTTGTGCACACAGCTACGAAACCTCTATCTCCTACTACAACCCTTGACTCAGTCTTACAGACTCAAGGCGACTACCGCTATCAACAACCCATGCACTATAGATCTTCTTCAATGCCTTTCCTCCAAAAACTATCTTCTACTCCTAGACCCCTACTTTATTTATACATTCTCATGGTCCGTGGACCATGGGTAGGCCAACTCATTTTCTATTATTTTACCTTATTTTCAGGCGGACTACCCTTTGACTTGACTCATTACAACTCACACTCTGTGCACTTTGGGAAGCCTTTACAATACCAATATCCCAAAATTGCGGGCTTTAAGCCCAAAACCTGTTATGCGGGGGACCCACTGCCCAAAAAGCAGTCACAGAAACAAGAAATCGACAACTACAAAATCGATCAATTTCAGAGTATCTCAAAGTGGAAGAACTTATCCGCTAAAGATTCGACATGGGAGGATGAGAATTTTATACAGAAGCATCCAGAACTACTCAAGCGTTGAGGACAACACTTTTTTAAAGGATAGGAGCATGTTAGGTCCCTATAATACTAGTGATTCCCCCATTACTATTGTCGTTGTATCCCTTATTATTATTGTTGTGCCCATATTGTGCCCATATTGTTATTATTGTGCCCCATAGAATCCCTCTATTGTTATTTTTGTGCCTTCATATTATTATTGTTAGGTCGGCTTGGTTATATTATGACCCCTTAGACTCCTATATATAGAAAGGAGGTTTCTTCATTTGAATCATTGAAGAATTGTTCATTTGTGTAATGTAAGGGAGGTTGCCCCCTCGAAGAGGCTGAATTCTAAGGCGTTCATCTATCTTTTCTATCTTTTTGTGAACTAGTTTCATAACATTTTCTTATGCAGTCAATCATGGAGATGAGTCAGAAGGTAAGGGAAGGAAAACATCAACATTTATCTCACCATGGCCTCATCAAATTGATAGTGGTAGATGCTCTGAACCATTTGAGAATCCTTGTCCTATGGAACAAATTTGTAGACATGGATAGGGAGACTTTCATAGAAACACAAGCCCTCACACCAGGAGAAACCCTGGCTTCTAGTGTTGAAGGAAGAGAGGTAAAAACAGTGGAAGAAGAAGCACAAAAGGTAGAAGAGGAAGATGTAGTGAGGTCAGAAGAAGAAGAAAGAGAGATAGAAGAGGAGGAGGCAACAAGAATAGAAGGAGAAGAAATAAAGGCAGAAGAGAAAGAGGTAGACAAGGTAGAGGAAGGAGAAGCAAAGATGAAAGGAGAAGAGGAGGAGAAGAAAGGAGAAGAAAGAATGAGCCCCAAGAAGACTTCTCCACCCCAAGGAACAGAAGACACTAAACAGGAAGTGGATGCAGCCTTAGCTACATTGAGCACTCATGTCAATTCAAAGAGGAAGAAATCAACTCCAATTGAAATTCATTTTAGAACCAGGAAGAGCACTAGAATTAGACAAGGAAAGCCATAAACTCCTACAAGGGTTCCTATAATTATTGATGAGTCACCAAGAAAACAAGAAGAAATAGGACCCAGTGAGGGAAAAATTGAGGAGGTCACTCCTCCTAGAACCAAAAACAAGTCACCCATAGCACCTGTGAGTAGGCCTACCACTAGTTCTATCACCTTCAAGAAGACAAGGACACAATCTGCATTTGAGGAAGAGGAAAAATAGAAGCTACAGGAGAGACAAGGTTTTCTATAGGAGGGGAAGAATTTGCTATAGGCAAAACAAGGGAAGCTACAGGAGCCCAAGAAAGATTCACAAGAGGTAGCCACCACCTCAAAAACTATTGGAAAATACCTACAAGAGCTCCAAGAACCTAGCCCACAACCTATCTTGAGCTCCTACTACAAATTCATTGAAGGAGGGAGGATTATCCCTGAAAAATTTGTAGTCCCACTCCTTTATGAGCTAGAGATAGAAAGAGGAAGAACCCACAGGTGGATGAAAATTGATAAATCTAAGAAGGTAGAGGATGTAGGCCTCATGGAAGAAAAGGTCATTGAAATGAGAAAAGAATTAAGTGAGCTGAGAATGAGAGAGTCTATAATGAAGGAGAAGCTACAGGCAGAAAATATGAGGTTGAGAGAGAGGCTGCAGGAGAAAGAAACACAACTTTCCACCATGGCAAGTCTCTCCATGGAAGCATTGCAATGTAGACAACCATAAAATTCTTATGCCCTCTTTCTCAAAGAACAGTGGCTACAATTCCAAATCAAAACCTTGGCACAACATGGATCTATGCCCTTTTAGGATTACAAACAGTTCATTGAATTTTGCAACCAAGCTAACATGGAAGACAAAGCAAAATTGGTTGAATTTTACATGCACAACCTCACTCTCACAAATGTAATTTTTTGTGATCCTGATGCAAGATTGGGAGATATGCAGTTGATGTCCTTAGCATCCTAGATGAGTCATGAGGAGACAAGAGCTGAGGAAGTAAAAAGGGTAATGACAAAGGAAGAAAAGGAACCATTGTATATCAGGGCAGAGCCAGAGAGCCCAAGGGTTGTGATTAACAATCACGGCCTCATCTCTAATGACATTTCTTTAGCACCTAAATAGATTTCCAACCAGGAGAAAGCCATCCTACACTTTGAAGACACATTCAGGTTGTTGGGAACAGAAAGCCTGCAAGCTTGTTAGAGGAGATGGCATGCCTTACCCTACAATCTACAAATCATAGAATACCACTCTCCTGAAAGGCTAAGGAATGCCTTGGAGAGAACACCATTATACAAGAGGATCATGTAGGGGATGAAAATCATGTGAATAGGACTCAAGCTCAGTGCAGCCTTGTTTCTAGGCTTACAATAATGAAGAGATGAAGTAGGAGAGCAGAAGGACTGGACAAAAATAGAGAAGAATGGATGTTTTTACACCCAAGAGGGAAAACCATCTGAGAAGCCTTGGGATGTCAGGGAGGCCACCAGAGCCATGAAAGAGTTTCACGTGGCTGACTAAGTTTCTTAGAGGATGAGCAACACCTTCAGTAGGGGGTGATGATGAGTCCCATCAATAAGTACATTTTGAAGATTAATATGCCATCCTCCAGCCTTAAAAATACCCTTCTCTTGCATTAATTCACATTTTTCATTATATTATGCTTAGTAAGAGGAGTAGAAGGTGTTTTTCATAGTATGTAGCTTAATGTGGTTTAATTGTAGGAAAATGGAGCATTTTTTAGGCTATTATTATGCAAGGGCTCAATGGAGACAACTAGGAGAGAACCCAGGGGGTTTTTCCACCTCCTTAACTGCCTAAACTCATCTTGGGATCACCATATCCTCTCTCACTAGTTCAATTTCATTGGCATTTGAGTGACTCCTCGTCCAAGTGAAGATCAGTCAAGACAAGATCCACCATTTTCAAGATCAAGGAGGGAACCATTCCTATTTTCAAGGGAGTTGCTTCAAATACCCTTTTGTACTAGAGGAAGAGCTAATTAGGATTCAAATTTTTTGTTCAGCTAGGTGTATCTATTGAGCTCCAAGCATTTCAATGGTTATTTTCAACTTTTATGTGATGTATTAGACCTGCACTTTTTGATAATGAGAAGTTGGATTTTAAGTTGCATCTGAGTTAGTTTCAAAGGGCTGAGACCCTTGGGTTTGGGCCCAACCCATAGACTTTGGTCCCTCTTCTTGTACTTATGTTTCTTCTTGATTCCAAGAAATTCATAGTTTCTTGCATTTTAGTAGAAGTTAACCTATAAAATATTGTGGTTGCAGCTTCTATTTCACCTCTATTATGGGAGAATGGGTGGAAGGATTCATAACCACAGCCCAAAAATATTGTGTTTATGATTTCTTGGAAATAGATTAGTATTGGTTGTCTTGTTTTACATTTGATTTATGTAGTTTAGAAGTTAGTTCAGTGAGTAGATCAGTGGTTTGAATGAATTAGATGTCATTTAAATTCAACTCACCTTTTCCATCATAAGTTATTTCATTTTTCAAATGATAAATGGATTCATTCATTGATTTGCATTGAAGGGCACCTTCATCACTTCCATCCAAAGCTCTTTCACCTTCTCATTCCACCTCCAAGATCTGTCCCAAAACCCCTCTTTTATAAGCTATTCTTTCAAGGTCACCAAGAGCACTCATCCTAATTCAAGATAGGCCTCCGAGAGGTCCTGAGCTTGTCTAGGGGCTCAAACCAACCTTCTTTCGTTTTTTTCAACTACTATCCACCTCTCCATACCATCTGGCCAATGTGTTCACCTTAAAAAACCACTCGGATGCCCTCCTATAGCATTACAAGCCTGCCTGTAGCCTTACAGGCCTCCTATAGAAATCACCTGTAGCAAACCTATAGCAGCCTTTTTATTCATCAGTTTTGACCCATGCTACAAATTTGACCTAGCATAGATGCATAATGAGCTCCAGCTATGATAATATGATTAGGAAAAGCTGCTAGGCCACTCCAAACCTTCCTTGTCTTCAGTGCAAAAATAGAGTAGAGTTAATTATTTAGCATGCAAATAAGTTATTTATTTATGACCAAGTATGAACTAGGTAGATGGTACCTGTGATTTTGATTAGTAGTTTGATGAATTATGCAAGATATATTAGTTTCTTTTTTGCAAGTAGACGAGGTAGTGTGATGAATTTTACAAGATACATAGCTTCATTTCTGTAAGTAGGATAGCCTTTACCTTTTCATGAATTGAGTAATTAGGGTTTTACAAGTTGAGTCAATGGAATTTCTATTTTCATACGTAGAAGAAATTTCCAATTTTTCCTTTTATTAAGCTTTCATTCTAATTCAATAGAAGGAAGGGTCTTTGAGAACTTTTTGATCTAATGTCATAACTGAGGGTAACATGAGTGGAATCCTATCTGTTGTGCATATTACAATGTCACCTCGAAGTTTGTACTAACCCTAGGTTGATAATTTGAATTGAGGAGTCCTTGGGAGTTGCAATATTCTTGGTGCAATACTAGGGCTCAACACCATCTTCAACAGGACATGTGATAGTAATAACGTGTGATAGTAATAACGAGAAGTTAATGGCCTGTGACATGTTTATTAATGGTGTACTCGCGGATTTGATTCACATAACATGATATCAACACCTTTACACCTTGAATATCATACTTACTTAAATGAGCATTAAATTAGCCTGGAAAGGAGCAAAAAACTTTGATAAACTACATGGTATGCCTTGTGTGGAAACTTTATATGTGTGGATAAATAGAAGTGCAGAGGAATGGGATGTGAAAAAATTTGAATGTGTAAAGATTTATATGGATGGGGTGTTCCACACACTTGTGAAATGGCTAAGTATAGGAGTAGTGTGGGATGGGATATGTGCGGAATGAAAAGTGTGTGGAGTGCAGGATTATTACTCCATGTGTAAAGTTCCACACACAAATATTGGCAATATGATCAAGTATAAGATTTAACAAGAGAAAGGAAAGCGTAACGGATAAATGGTGATGATAATGATACACTAATGTGGGTCAAAAACGCACCAAGAAACTAATTTTGTAAAATCAAAGACTTCAGGCATACACTCAACATGCACAATGCTTTATGTCCAAGCTTTGTTAATGTTATTCCTTTCGGTTAATACCATAATACCATATATAGGCCATGGACAACTTAAAATCATAGTCTTGTCATCCAAGAGTGTTAAGAGTATCTCCACAAAAGGCTTCTGATATTATGTTTGGCATTCTTATTTTCTACTTATTAGCAATGTTGAATGGGTGAATGAACTAATAAGTGGCTAATTTAAAATATTTGATAATAATAAGTGTGTTATTAATCTTCATTATGTGAATACATGGAAGGAGGTGGTTAATAAATAACAAGTATTGCATTGATTCTAAAAGATTACCATATCTTAGTGAGAAATGTGCCTCTTTTAATACCAAAGAGATCTTAATTTCTGAGATTTAATGCGTAAAGGCACCAAAAAAGATGAATGTGGGATGTGGGATGCATATTGAAAATTGGGATATTTTTGAAGGGAATATCTTTCATCTGCATGCGAAAAAAAAGTAAATGTAGAAATGAATAAGTATAGAGTCACGTGGGGAGAATTAATGTAGGAATAACCCATGTGAGAAGACAAGGTAATGCGGCAGGAGGCCAACCTACATACAAGTGAAACGAATAAGTATAAGCATGTAATAGATAGCCATGCAGACATAAAGGTAAAGGAAATACCTCCCACATCATGCATTGGGAAAAAAAATTGGTTAAGTATATAAAGAGGTGCAATTTGTAGGTTTTAGAAATGTGGGTGAAAATTACAATATTGGACATAGTTTGAAGGAAAAGAGGGGTTGTAACCCACATACACAAAAATGACTAAGTATGATGGATTTTTTGGGTTGTGAGTGATGCAAGAAGGAAAAGATAAAAAAAGTGGTAGACAACCCGAAAATGTGAATTTGGATAAGTCTCACAAAGAAGAGATTTAAGAATTATATCGATTATGAGAAGTTACACACAAGTGATCAACAAGCTTTAGTCAAATAACACTTTTTTCCATGTTTTACTTTTTCATCCTTTTGCATGGAAGTCTCACAATTCACAATGAATTTTTTGCTCCCTGAGGTACATATCATGTTCTCCAAGGAAAGGAAAGAGGTCCATCACACTCTTTTGGCGAGAAAAATAATCTCCAAGTCAAATCAACCAAAAATCCCATCTTCAAATTGCAATTTCAATCATTGTTTCACCATCAAAATAAGTCAACTTTTATTGAGGTAAATGTGAGTTATTGACAACGTGGAACCTTTTCTGAGAAAATCAAAGGTCATTTCAAGTAAAGAACACTTATATCCACCATGCCTAAGCCTACAAACAATGAAAATATGCATTAAAAGTTTAATTCAAGAAATATCAAGCATAAATAAAGGATTTGTCCATATTCGAGAGATTTTTTAGGGGTAAAAAGGTTAATTTCAAGTGAACTTTAAGCAAAAGGGGGGAAATTGTAACAAACCTGGTGAAAATTCCATGTAATAAAGGTTAATAAAGGAAAAATAAGACCACGGTTAAGGGACACTTATTACAAGTTGAATGTTGGGCAAGACATCCCAGTGTGGGTGTTCATTTCTGTTTTTTATGGTTAAGGAGACTGGCAAAGGCAAAGGCATTAAAAGGAAAAAATACATTTTTGGCACATTTATTTATGAAAATAAAGGAAATTAGGAGAAAAGTAAGGTGAAAGGTCATAGGTTGCATGTGAGGAGGAAATTGAAGGAATGGAAAATGAAGAAAATAGAAGCCTCGTTGATAAAAAGGCTTATGAGGATCAGTTGGAAGCTCTTGGTTCAAGCTTTTCCTCAGGTTTTGGAGCATTGAAAGGAAAAGAAAGCAAGGGAAGGACAAGGAAAGGAAAGGAAGGAAAGAAAGGATCGAGCAAGGAAAAGTAAGATCAAGCAGCTTCAGTGTAATACTTTCAAGTAACATATTACATGTGTGATTTCCTAGATGGTTTTGACATGCATGGCTTTGCATGTTAGTGTATGGTTCTCTTGTTGTCGGTGGCATGGTTTTGTTGGGTGTGACAGTGGTTTTCAACCTAGCCTTTCCTTTTTCCAGATGCCATGGTGTGTTGGGATGTTTATCTCGGTTTTGAACTTTGGATTTTTCAGATGGATTTCAAAATATTGGGTGGAGGTAGTCTCAAGGTTCATTCCCAAAGGCCTAGGAATCCCTTGACTGGTTTGGCGAGATACACGATAAATCCCAAGGGAGGAGTCTCAGTTTATGGCATAGTGATATGGTGTGGATTGTGGCAAAGCCTGAGAGACTGGTCTCAGTTTAGGGCCTAGTGATCCGAGGTTGGATTGCAGTAAAGATTGAGAGACAAGGAGACAAAAAATTCCTCAAGGATAGTGATGGATTTTGGATGGAATTCCAAGTTCGGTTTGGTTTTGTGATCGGAGCACTGGTTTTGGTGTGATCACAGTTTTGTGAGAGTGGAGGTGGTTTAACCTCTGGATTCCCTTGGTTGTTTTTGGATTGGTTTATCCATGAGATCCCACATTCATTCTTGGAATATGGCACGGGGGTGACTAACAGAAAGAAAGATTTGGTTCAACCATATCTACGGTTTGGTGGTACGTGGAAGTCTCAAACTTGGTCAGATTTTCCTATGATTAATAAAAGATAAGTTATCTTTCTTCTTTACTTATTAATATGTGGATTTAATGGCTATTATCTCAATGTTATTTTCATGGTTTTATGTTGGCTATAAGCATGGTTAATTAACTGGTTCATGTCATGGTTATTTTATGTATTTACTTGTAATGGTTAAATGATGGATGCAAGACCTAATTGATGTCATAACAGTTCAAAGGAGAAGGTGGTGATCCTTCTTGTCATGTTTCATAAGAGTTTTAAGTCATTCATGCTTTGTCTTGTATCATAGACGTGTAGATTGCATTGATGCCAAGAATTTGACAGAATGTCAGTCCCAGTTGGGGATGGTCAAGCCTACTCTTGAGGTTTATTTTTGGTTTATTAGCCTTGTCATCATGTGTTTTATGGATTCTAGAAATTACAAAAAGTTCTCGGTAGTGGCTGGAATTCTGGGCTAGAAAAGTGTCTTAAATTTCACAGACGCTGGCACAAGTATGCTAGAAAAAGTCCTTGGACGCATGCATGCAGGCTTGTGAAAGTGTCTAGAGGTCCCTGGACACTGGCATGCCCATAGCATGAGAGCATACAGAGGTCAAGAGGTCTAAAAGGTCAGTGGGACCCAGAGGCAGGATGCCTGAGTGGCTGGGATGCCTCTTGGGAGTGTTGTTGCTGATGTGGAAGGTATGGTTGATGTGTTTACATGGATTCCATTTCCTTATGGTCACTAAGGAGGTTGAATCATATAATAGTAGCCTCTCATCACATGTTTACCCTGGTTGGTTGGTTACTTGGGTAGATATGGGAGGAGGGTGTTACAGGGAAAAGTGTCTATATAGAACTGCTCTATCCCACTAAGGTGTGACAGCTACCTTAGAAACAAACAGAGAAAAGCTACTTATGTTTTTCCTTTATGAATTATAGATAGAGAGGAACAGAAAGACCAACCTCTATCTTGCGTTAATCCCTTGATTCGATACCTCTCTTCTTTGATAGTCCTCAGCTACCTGCTTCCTTGCACGCCCAGCTTCACAAAGTACCTGTAAGATCACAAAACCATAGCACTATACAAAGACATGGATCTATATTCATAAACAATATAGGATCAGATGTAAATTGACCATACAAATGTAACAAGCATCAATGATACAAAAGCATGGAGGAAAACTCAAATAGCTTTTATTGATAAACAAGAAAAGGTCCAGGAGGAGTTATAACCAGTTGTTTCGACCCAGCATCAACCTCCCAACAAAGAAGCCCCTCTTCACCTCAAACAAAGCTTAGATCACCCAACAATCTAATGTTTGTCTCTAGAAACCAACAGCAATTCCTTACAATATGCAAAATTCCAGCCTCCAACCTCTGGATCTCTGGGATGAGAGATCTATATATAGATATTTGCAGAGGTGTGAGTTAGCTCTGGGTTTTTTATTAGTGTCTTCTCTCTGATAGTTCTTGATGCCACTTGGAGATCGCATTGATCTCTTACTCATCCTTGGGCGATTCTGAGAGGCAAGTGTCCCAGGAGAAGTTTCTGGAAGATTCCATGATCATCCACCTCGAAAACTGTCTCCGTCACTTGTCTTTTCTCATCCATCGCACCCCATAGAAGGGCTTTTTGAAATGCAACGCACTTCCCGTGTGTACAAGGTGCAATGCATCGCACTCTGGCCATGGAGCAAGTGCAATGATCCAGTTTTGACCAGTTCTGAGTAGTTTTTCATGGAGAACTTCTGGGAGAAGCTGTAATCTGTTGACCTTGTTCCTTTAGGGGTTAGAACAACACTTTTAGGGAATTAGGAGCCCTTGGTTTATGGACATTTCATGCTTGGGGTTGTAGGGCACAAAAATGTCTATAACAGTTGCCCCCTAAAGTATGAGGCCGTTAACCTTTTGGTGTCCAGTGAAATGCTTTATTACGAGGATCCGAAGTTCTTTCAATGTTGGGAGGAGACCTGTAATAAGATACAATACAATACATTATCTTCATAACATTTTCATGATCTAGCTGAGGCGGGCATTCCCATGCTCAGCTTTATAAATTCATTTTCATGTACATAGGACAGACAATCGTCTGAGTGTAGACTGATGATTCTGGTAGAGCCATCATCCTTTTGATAGGATGATTATTTGTGCTGCAATGATGTACATTTAATGTCTTTATTTCCCTGAATATATATCGCAGCCTGGATGGATGAAACTAGATCTGGGGTCTTCAATCTCGTCTGATCTTCACTCAAAGTACAAGTCAATCCATGTGAGAAATGTTCTGAAGTCGAACATGGAAAGACATCGCTTGATTACCAGTCAATGATGTAAACTGTTAACAAGCGCGAGAGGAATCACCGATAATGATAATGACCCTCAAGGTACTGCAATACAATTCACGTGGTGTGAATAAAGGACTTGGCGTCGAACACCACGCAAAATCTTTCGGTCGAAGGCCATTGATGTAAACCTGTCGCCGGAAGTGAGAAACTTGCCATTGAGGCATGCAAGCTTCAAAGTACTGAATGGGGTGTTCCTAGATCAACTTCTTGGATAATTAGCTGATGTCGACAAGAAGTGATCCGTCACAGGAGGGCCTTAATGAATCCCACATCAAAGACACGGAACAGAGCAAATGATTTTAATAGAGGTGAAAACGATCTGGTGATATAAGGTTCAGGGTGGCGGTCATGAAAGAATGGAGTATAATGTATGGTAGTGGGTGAGACACAGGTGAATTCACTGAATGACTTCTCTTGAACATATCGGCGACACTAATGTGATGGATTGGTAGCATTAACCCCAAATGTGGATGGTATGGCGTGACCATGGTGATGTGACCGGTGAATGAAACAACCCAACCCGACTCGGACATGGAGTGGAAGTGTCATGTTCAAGAGCGACTTGCTACCAACAAAGTTTCTTTGAGTTTTCTTCCCAATTTTTCCCCAGTCATTGCTGACCAGTACCTCTTTATTTTTGTCAAGCTTGAGGAGGATAACATATGCTTGTTCCATAATTTGCCCTTCGGGCAAACCCATCGCTATGTTTTAACGAGCCTAACAATAGTGAAACTCGTTCTCGTCTATAGACAAGTTTGTCGCTATTAATCTTTTTAACGAGTTTAACGACAAAGATAACTCGGTCCTGTAGGAATTTACAGGGTAATTTCCTCAGAAAGAACACCAAAAGGACACCGCTCACAACCAGATCACAGATCAATACACCAGTATTTTTGACGTGGTTAAAACCCTCAAAGAGGGAAACAGTCCACGGCCTGTGCCAACGTGGCTACTACAGGCAATTTATTAATCAAAGAATGAAAATTTACATAAGCTTCTCTCATGCACGGATTACCCGAACAATGACCCTCCATGCGCTTTAAATAGAACTCATGGACCAATCGGGTGTCAAGCCACGGATCAAGTGTCGGTAATACCGAGGAGAGAGTGAACCGTCGAATCACTACATATCGTGACCGTCGGATTGTAAGTTACAAAATGTACAACGGTAAAGAAACACACTTTACCTAACTCTATACTAGACCAAGTTGAACTTAACTATTTCCTATGTGTCGGAATATCCTAACAGGTCCTTTTCAATTTTAGAGAGTCTGAAAAGGAACGTAAAGGTAACTCCAAAATTCCTTTTTCATCATCTAATCCCTTAAGTCCGAAAAAGTATAAAACAATACAGAAGGGATGGATTTTCGATAATTTTAACGAGCCGAACAAAACAAGCGCTCGATCTTTTTGTGTAATAATCCCTCAGGTCCAAAAAGATTAAAATCTAGAGGAGGGATAGCACTTCCTGTCCCTTTAACAAGCTGGAGAGGCCAATGGCTCGGCAATATTTTCATATTTTACGAGTCAGTTGAAAAGAGCTTAAAGGAGACTCGTCTTTTGAGGAACGAGTGATAAAACGGGTAGCAACTGATTCCAGGTAAGGTTTGGAATTTTCCAATCACGGCAGTGTCACAAGGATGGCTAGTGAAATCACTCTTCGCAGCTGTTCCTCAAAATGGGTAAACAATCAAATGGAGGTGAATGATTGGCCAATGAAAAAGTGGAGGTGACGGTGCAAACACGACCAAGGCTTTAACGGCTGAAGTACTACATTCATGATGGTTATTTACCGGGGAATAGTTCATTTTTTAATAAGCTTAAACGCGAGTGGAAACATTTGCTCATGTCTTATGTTTATTTTTTAACGAGCTTGAACTATGTGCTAAAACTGCTCGATCAATCCAGTCGTGTGATAAGAATGTCTCATATAAAAACGGAAACTTTTAGAGTTTTTCCCCACATCCTTTCTTTATGCGAGTTAGGAGACGACCAATCCTACGAGTTTAAAGTGTTAGAGGTCCTAAAAATTTAAAAAAATAAATAGTCGCTCTTCGCTTGCATGCCAAAAGGCTTGCATGCCCCCAGGTATAAAACAAAGTTTCAAGGTTACCCCTTCTTTAGTCCGTTAAAACATTTGTTTTACCGAGAGAGGCCTACCTCTTACAGGTTACCAAAGATTGTTCTATTTACGGCGTAAACAAAACACTTCTTCGGCGATGTCTACCGAGATAAACAAAGGTGAGTGGCGATGCCCGCCAACTCACATAACTTTGACAAGAGAATCTTGTTCTAGAATAACCCCCTCTTCCAATCACAGACGGGAGTACAGACTAGTCATATCCTCTCGTGGAAACCTACCCTATACCCGAAGTTTTCCTGCCGGAGCAGGCCAGGGTGCATGCCCCTTGGGTTTCAGTCATGTCCCCCCGAATCACTCGTGCTCATCGGGTGGACGGACTGGGGATTGAGACATTTCTTGCGTGAAAAGACCATTTAGGGATGGTGTATGACTATTTGCTCTGTATGATCTGGGAAATGAAAGCTGGTCTACGAGCTTGACCACTCTTCCTTCGTGCGGAAAACACATTACTCTAAAGAGTGAGGAGACAATTGCTCCCATGCAATAAATATAGTCTCGTCCAAGGAGTAGATTGTAATCCAGGGGTACTTGAACTACCATCACGTTCATGTGAATGGTTTTCCCTCTCAATGTCATGGGCACATTGGGAAGGATCCCTAACGGTCGACTGGTTCCTTTATCAAAGCCTGTCAGATTTCTCATCTCAGGCAAAAGCGATGGCGAACCAAGCGCTTTCCAAGCAGTTGAGGAAAGGATACTCACAGAAGCCCCCTCATCTATGATGGTACCAGCCATAACCATTCTATATATTTGAACAATAATTCGGAATGGTATACTAGCTGGTAAACGGGGTCTGCCTAGTTGATTCCAGTTGAAGGAGACAACTAGGTTGCTTGGAGGTGGGACCGAATAGACGGCCGGGTACGACTCTGACGAACTTCCTTCCTACGGTAAAGGAACGGGTAAATTGCCCCCATGTTCGTTAGAGTCTGTGCTTATGAAAAGAATTTGGATGTTGTCATCCTCGTTCTCTTCAGTGACTGTATCATCTGAAGATGGAACCTCTGAAGGCAAGACCGGGTCAACTGCCACCTCGCCCTTTTGACTTTCGTCTGGTATGGGTTCATATGGTTTATCTTCAATGATAGATGCTTCGGCTGACCACCTGAGTGGGGCAGCCGATTTTCAACTAGTGACGGACTCGACAAGAGTTTTTTATATCCAGGAGGAAGTCGTAACGGTGAAACCGAACGATCGTCCAAAACTCTTTTATCTTTGTCTAAGAAGGGACAACGGTGGACGGCATGATCGCCTTCGCACAGTTTACAAGGAAATCTATATTTTCCTTTTTGTCCTGGGGCTTCACTTTCACTAGTTGACGGTGTGTTTTCAACATGATCATCAGAGGTTGACGACACCGGGTTGTGCAAACAAGGAGACCAGTCCCTTAAGATCCAAGGGATGCAAGGACAATCTCTGAGATAGTGGTCTCCCTTGCAAATGACACATGGCGATTTAGGCCTGGTCGGTGCAGTGTGTGGATTTTCGCTAGACGACACTCGTTTGCCCCCATTCGCTTTTGGCTCTTTCTTCTTCTTTTCCTTCTTCTCCTTAGGTACTTGACTTTTGGCTTTACCAGCCCCATCAAGCGAAGAGGAAGGAGGAGAGGAAGAATTAGAGGAAGTAGAAGGTTGGTGGGTAACTCTGGACTCGTCTAATTGCTGATTCGATTGTTCAGGAATTGTGGTGTTCTGAACGACAGAGGTTGAGAAGAGCCATACAGGCAAACCAATTGTCAGTCCTGGAAGCGACAATGTGGCCATATGGGGTGCACCAACATCTCCCCAAGAGGAGAAGGGACTAGGATTTCCTCCAAGGGGAATTCCTTGGTTGGTGGATTCCATTTTCTCAACCCAAGATCAATGTAGGAAAAGGGTAATGAATATTCCATTTAAAATAAATTTTAGACGCTTTGACACAACTTTTTTTTTCAGTTTTTAAGAGTCGAGAAAAAACAAAAGATGACTCTAGTCGCCTTCGATTTTTAATGAGCCTGAAGTGACAAGTGCTCAGATGGACCTTTTCCGTTAAGGAGTCTGAAAAGCAACGAAAGGGACTGCTCTGGAAATCTAGGTAGAGGGAGTACCAAACCAATCACAAAACTACATAATACTTTTTACGGTATGGCAGTCAATCTTCCCGAATGCTGTGTTCAGTGCATTGCGATCGATAGGGCGGCAGACACGGCTTCCTATGGATAAAGGATTTAAGCCTATAGGGGTCTCCCAAAATATGCTCGACGGTACGTGGGAGCACAAGTCCGTACTGGCACTTATCGTCTCAAAGTGGAGGAATCACTCAACCATCAGTGAGAACAACAGTTACCAGGCTTTACGACGCCGGAATACGTCTCTAGCCTAGACTTCTAAATGTTGTGCGTTAAGTTCCAAAGCGTTGTTAGATTCATTGAATTTATTTTAAGTTGATCTTGTTTATGAAGTTTGCCTTTCGGGTTCACCACGAGATGTAGATGCAATTCCTAAAATGCAATCTAAGATGATAAACAAACTTTTTATCTCTTTTATGCAATGAAAATCCTAGCTACTAGGGAAAAGAAAGACAGAATCTTTTCACAAAGAGCAAAGAGCACACTCTAAATGAACTTTTCCTAAATCAAGCCAATCAGACTGTCTATATGCAAATGCACATGCATGTATTTGTTTTTTCGACTTTCTTAGTATATGGATGCTAAAAAGAAATCGGATGCACAAATCTGAATTTCTTTTCAAGTGACAAATATAAACAAGCTTCTTTTTGAAATCAAAAATGGAGACGATTACGACACCTTACGATTTTGAAATGAATACTCGTTCTTGACACTAGAAAATTACAAATTCAGACCAAAAGCAATAGTAACAGGATAATCGACCATCAACAGCAATCAAACTCTTTCCTACGATTGAAATCGACACTTGCAACAGTTTCAAATCAAAGGGCGACAGTACGATTATGTTACTTTTGCAAAGGAAAACTGTAAACGACTCAACAAACACACAAAAACATCTACAGTTCTTTTGTACAAAGGAGGCAGAATAACAGCAAGGAAAAGGGGTTTCAAACAGACATATACTGATCACAGGGAGCAAAATTCAGGAATAGAACTGGAAAGAATGATCCACAGAAACTACAACTGCACAGAGCTAGTCTGATCAGCGCACCTGTAACACAGAGAATCTGAAATGCAACGCAGGTTGTCCACTTGGGAAGTGCGCTGAATTTCAGAATCTCTGAACAGTACCTACGCTGGGCCAGAAACGAGACTCTGTTCGGTCTCCGGGTAACAGTTTGCGGTTCAGTTCTTGGTTTTTGGCCAAGTAAAAAGCAATCAGTAATGCAACAATCAGGGGTAGATCTAAGGAGGATCTAAGAGCTATCACAAGGGCAATCAGATAGTTTGTAAATCAGTTATTTAAATCATAAACAGATCCAGTAGATGGATTGAAGTAGTAGCAGTTTTTTACTTTGCATTTGTTATGGCAAATGCGGTTCGAATGCTACTTGTAAGTTTATGAAATAGACAACAAAGAATGATAAACAAACAAACTAATTATCTCCCCAGCGGAGTCGCCATTTTGCTACAAGGAAAAGTGTCTATATAGAACTGCTCTATCCCACTAAGGTGTGACAGCTGTCTTAGAAACAAACAGAGAAAAGCTACTTATGTTTTTCCTTTATGAATTATAGATAGAGAGGAACAGAATGACCAACCTCTGTCTTGCGCTAATCCCTTGATTCGATCCCTCTCTTCTTTGATAGTCCTCAGCTACCTGCTTCCTTGCACGCCCAGCTTCACAAAGTACCTGTAAGATCACAAAAGCATAGCACTATACAAAGACATGGATCTATATTCATAAACAATCTAGGATCAGATGTAAATTGACCATACAAATGTAACAAGCATCAATCGTACAAAAGCATGGAGGAAAACTCAAATAGCTTTTATTGATAAACAAGAAAAGATCCAGGAGGAGTTACAACCAGTTGTTCCGACCCAACATCAACCTCCCAGCAAAGAAGCCCCTCTTCACCTCAAACAAAGCTTAGATCACCCAACAATCTGATGTTTGTCTCTAGAAACCAACAGCAATTCCTTACAATATGCAAAATTCCAGCCTCCAACCTCTGGATCTCTGGGATGAGAGATCTATATATAGATATTTGCAGAGTTGTGAGTCAGCTCTGGGTTTTTTATTAGTGTCTTCTATCTGATAGTTCTTGATGCCACTTGGAGATCTCATTGATCTCTTACTCATCCTTGGGCGATTCTGAGAGGCAAGTGTCCCAGGAGAAGTTTCTGGAAGATTCCATGATCATCCACCTCGCAAACTATCTCCGCCACTTGTCTTTTCTCGTCCATCGCACCCCATAGAAGGGATTTTTGAAATGCAACGCACTTCCCGTGTGTACAAGGTGCAATGCATCGCACTCTAGCCATGGAGCAAATGCAATGATCCAGTTCTGAGTAGTTTTTCATGGAGAACTTCTGGGAGAAGCTGTAATCTGTTGACCTTGTTCCTTTAGGGGTTAGAACAACACTTTTAGGGACTTAGGAGCCCTTGGTTTATGGACATTTCATGCTTGGGGTTGTAGGGCACAAAAATGTCTATAACAGAGGGTGGTTACAAATTGGTATTAGAGCATGGTTGCGCTCTCCTTGGGTGAATGTGTTTGTCATGCATACATGTCAGTTGCATATGTGTTCTGTATGTTTGTGGATTATGTGCTTGTTGTGTATGCATGGTGGTGGTCATTGTGGCAGTTGTGTCACCATGTGGAAGTTGATGGTGTTGTTGTTGGATGTGATTGTCATGAGTGCATGTCAGTTATGCATTTGTTATGAATGTCAGTGTCTATATGTTGTTAGGCATGCATTGTCATGGTGAAGGTTGTCATGCATGAGGTCATTGTATGCAATTAGGTCATCATGATGCTATTGGTATGTTATGATGCTAATGTGTTGGTTGAGATAGAGCAGGAGATGCAGATCATTAAAGTGAAGTTGCAACATTGGACCTCAAGGAAAGAGCATGTTGTCATACATGTATTGTATGTTTGACAGGCATGTATGTTAGTTAATGGATTGTTATATGCATTATGGTTATGTGCATGCCTTTCATTCTATTGATGTTATGGTTACATACATGATAGATGCTAATTGATTAGTGTATTCATATGCACATGTGTCAGAGAGTCATGAATGTTAGTGACCTATGGTTGTATGCATTGCTAGCGTTTTTTTTTATGTTAGATAACTTGATGATTAAGTTATATGTTGTTGATGAACATGCTATATAAATTGTTGTTGTTATATGCTAGTAAACATGATGATTAGGATTATTACGTTAAGACCTTGATGTTATATGTATCATACTAAGTTCAGTTGGTCTATGAAAATGGTTAGGGTTATGAAATTTGGGCATAAATTAATATGATGTGATATTATGCCATACTAATCTAGATTGATTGTGGAGGTGTGATTATTATGTATGAATGATAATTGTTTATGAGTTTATGATGTGAATATGATTATGGATATCATGACCTTATTTATGTTTTAGTTTATATGTCGTAAAGGTATATCATGCTAATATGGATTCATTGTGAAGACAAGATAACCTCCCCTGAGATACATTAAGGTATGAGTTTTCTTATGTCGTATATTTGGTGTTTGAATGTTTGGTGTATATTATGTCGTCTAGTTCATATATTTAACATGGTATGTTTGCAAGTTGGTTGAATGTTTGTTGAATTTCATAATATGAGTATGTGCTCAAATTATCTCGTTTTAAGATGATTGTACTAACACATGTGTTGAGACAGTTGATATGTACTTGAGCGTAGTAGGTGATAGTTGTAGCATTATGTCTAATGTCTATGAGTTTACTATGGATTATGACATGATTGTTAGTCTTGAGAAAGGTTTATTTCAAATTGATAGATATGATTGTCTTGATATTTGGAACATGTGGTTGACATGTGTAAACAATTGTAGGAAATATGCTTGGTATTACCGTGACAAGGTAATAGTTGATGTGTTTATATAACTAATGGTTGGGTGATGTAACAGTACATAGTAAGCCTTGATTGCAACAAGGTAAAAAGGGTAAAAGAAAGAAATTGGAGAAGAATTCCTTGGTTGCTTTACATACAAGAAATATTTTTAACCTTGATTTTGTCTGACATTATGCAGATATGTGCTATAGTTATGAACATGTGTTTGACAGGTACATCAACTAGTTGATAGTTATAGGAGGATATGTAAAGGGAATTGGAGTCCCTTGAGAGATGGCATGGACGTGTTTAGTCACAAGGAAATGTGCTTGGCACAACAAGACAAGGTAACTAGTGTATTGTTATGTTTATTTAAGCACTAACATTTATGTGTTTATGGTAGTATGATGCAAGGGATTGCATGGAAAAGAAGATTTCCATGAAATCTCGAACAAGGATCAGGTTGATCTTTCCTTTGGAAGCACTGGGAACCATGGGGATTGAGTCATGGTGTCTATGGTTATTCTTGTGCTTTTGGTATTTTGTGATTTGCTTGTGCTTTATTTGTAGTTTTGTTATGTATAGTGCATGACCAAGCCACTTTGTTTGTGGTGTCGTATTGTTATTGGTTTTCATGGTTTTCTTCTTGTTTGTTTCTTGTGCTTTCCTTTTAAGTTTTGATTCTTGGGAATTGGTTGGGAAAGAGGAAAGTTAGTGGAGTTCAAGGAGAGCCAAATGAAGTCCAACAGGTGATGTAAGACTCAGATGAAGTTGATGCATGTATAAGGGCAGTTGAAGGCAAGAGTATGAAAATCGGCTAAGTTGGTTGGGTCCATTAGTGTAAATGGATGGTGGTAGGACAAACATGAGAAAGTTAATAGGAAAGGTGAAGTAAATAGATCTGAGGTGTCAGATGCCTTGGCTATGTTGGGAACGGTTGTTCTCAATGTTGTGCATGGTGTGCACAGATAAAGGGAGTTCTCTTAACCTTGACCTTATGCTATCTAGTAATTATGTTATGATCATGATTATGCTAATGTTTATATATGTATGTATGTCGTTGTCTAACAGGATCATGATTGTTTAATTATAGTATTTATATGTATATAATTGTATGTATGTATGTTGATATCTGACAGGGTCGTTAGGAATCATTCTTATGAAGGAATGATTTCCTATGCAGGTGAATGACATGAAGAGGTTCCCGGTTCATGAGGAATCAAGTGGGAAGAGTAGTCTTGACAAATCTATGAGGTCAGTATCATGTGGATATGAATTGATTTTATGTTATTATAGTATGTTTATGTTATGGACAGGCTAGGCTATGGGATACATCAGCAAAATGAACGTAGTGTGGTCTACGAAGTGCTGGGACAAGCATGGATAAGACACCAGAAGCAAGGTTGCTTGGTAGGAACAATGTAGTTTTGGATGTGTGGTACTACTATGGTACATATGTTTTCATATGTGATGCTTTGCACATGCAGTGTTGTGTATATATAGTGTGTGTACACGTTGTTTATGCAATGTTATGTATAGGGTGGTATAGAAAGTGTTGTGTGAATGTTACATATGCAGTGTTGGGTATAGATGGTGCTATGTACATGTTGGATATGTGGTGATGTGTACACATTGTAATGTGTGCATGATGGATATGTAGCATTGTATGCATATGGTGTTGTGCGCATGTTGGATATGCATTGTTGTGTACATAGGGTGCTATGTACATGTTGTATACGCAGTGCTATGTTCATATGGTGTTCTACGCATGTTGTATATATGGTGTTGTGTGCATGATTGTACAAGTGGTGTTGTGAGCATGTAGTGTTGTGTACAGGTTGTACATGTGGTGTTATGTGCATGTGGTTCTATGTACATGTCATTCATGTGATGATGTGTACATGTGGTGTCATGTACTTGTCGTGCATGTCGTACTGTGTACATGTGGTATTGTGTACATGTTGTATAAGTGGTGCAGTGTACATGTGGCGTTGTGTACTCGTTGTGTAGGTGGTGTCGTCTACATGTGATGTTGTGCACACGTTGTGTAGGTGGTGCAGTGTATTTGTGGTACTATGTACATGTTGTACATATGGTACTTGTGTATGTGTGGTATTGTGTGCATGTCATACATGTTGTGTTGAAGGCATGTGGTACTATGTATGCGCATTGTGTAGTTGGGGTATCGTGACATATGTATTCGTTATGTTGTACTCTGTGTACGTATATGTATTGTGTTGTACATCAAATGTAGTCATATGTATTGTGTAGTGGTGTACATCAGATGTGGGCATATGTATTGTGTTGTGTTGTACACTGGGTGTAGATGTATGTGTGGTATGTCAGATGTGGGTGCATTTATTGCATAGTGTTGTATGTCATGTGTGGTTGTATGTGTGTCATGCACACTGTGTGTATGTGCATATGGTTGAGGAGAAGGCATTGGGTGTTTGTCAGGTGTAGCAACTGATCCAGTGTGCATACGAAATAAAGGAAATGGTAGAAGCTAAGGATTGATTAAAGGATAAGTATCAATATTTTACTTCATTTTTATTATGCATGTGAGTTATGATTTTGGTCCATGGTGATCACATGTGATCTATGATTCTGGTTTATGTTGATTACATGTGATCTATGGTTTTCGTTTATGATGATTACATGTGATCTATGATTCTGGTCTATGATGGTTACATGTGATTTACGATTTTAATCTATGATGGTTGTGTTTTGAGCTAAACTAATGTGATATATTTATACATGATGATTTGATCAAAGATGCTAGTTTGACTTGTTGTGACATGAAGTGAACATGATTACAAGTGTACCTTATTGACGAGATACCAATGAGGTATGATGTGAAGTTATTTCAATTTATTTTGAATCTAATGGATATTATGTGCTTGGAACAGGAATGCATGAACATGCCCATTTGGGTGGTTGAAATCAACTGCAAGCATTATTAGCAACGAAAAAAGGAATTGGAACATGCACTAGTATGCTTGTAAAACACTTCAAGAGTAGGGTCGTTGTGGGACACTAGTACCCAATAGTGTACATTAATTTCCATGAGCGTGCAATGACTGATATGATGGTTTGAGGCAGGTATATGCCTTGGTTGTTTTAATTTACGACACGAATAATCCTTGCCAAGGGATGGATCACCTGATATAGGGAATGTCGGGAAAATTGCAAGGTGAGTGACTGCACAGAACGGGGTGACCAAATTTCCCGAGGGACTATGTAGCAAAGAAGGGAAGGTCGAGGTTATATTCTTTTTATTCATGAGAATTACCAGATGGAATCAAATGCACATTGGGAGTGCACCCTAGAACAATGCGCTGATAATTGTTCACTGAGAGGAAAAGTGGCCCGATATTATAGGGCTAGACATTGGATGCAGCTTTGACTGTGACAATGGATTATGAACTTCCTGGGAAGGAGGTGAATCTTGGTATTACTTTGAGGGTGGATATGTTAGCCTCTCAATTCCCTTGTTGATTGATACATGCATCATATCCTTTTATTTGTTGGTTTAGCAAATGTGCATATGTGTATATGTGGTTATTGTAAATACCGTAATGAGTTGTGTTATAAAGCTCCAAAAAACGGTATGTTTGTCATGTTGTCATGATGTTTTTATTTTGAGTAGGTCATTCATTATAAATACTACAACGAGCTAAGTTATAAAGCTCCATGGGCAGTATGTTTATTTTTCAGCAGTTTTGTTGAGGTCTTGGTGTGGTTTAAAATTGAGGATGATGTTCCCCAAGGGGGAGGTTTCTATAACAACCCTGGTGAAAATTCCATGAAATAAAAGTTAATAAAATCAAAATAAGACCATTGTTGAGGGACACTTATTCCAAGTTTAATGTTGGGCAGGACATCCTAGTGTGGGTATTCATTTCCGTTTATTATGGCTAAGGAGATTGGCAAAGGCAAAGGCATTTTTGGCACATTTATTTATGAAAATAAAGGAAATTAGGAGAAAAGTAAGGTGAAAGGTCACAGGTTGCATGTGAGGAGGAAATTGAAGGAAAATAATGGAAAATGAAGAAAATAGAGGCCTCATTGATAAAAAGGCTTCTGAGGATCAGTTGGAAGCTCTTGGCTCAAGCTTTTGCTCAGGTTTTGGAGCAAGGAAGGGAAAAGAAAGCAAGGGAAGGAAAAGGAAAGGAAAGGAAGGAAAGAAAGGATCAAGCAAGAAAAAGTAGGATCAAGCAGCTTCAACAGGAATACTTACAAGTAACATATTGCATGTGTGATTTCCTAGCTAGTTTTGACATGCATGGCTTTGCATGTTGGTGTATGGTTCTCTTGTTGTTGGTGGCATGGTTTTGTTAGGTATGACAATGGTTTTCAGCCTAGCCTCGCCTTTTTCTATATGCCATAGTGTGATGGGATGTTTAGCTTAGTTTTGAACTTTGGATTTGATGGATGGATTTTAGAATCTAGGGTAGAGGGGGTCTCAAGGTTCATTTCCAAAGGCTTAGGAATCCTTTGACTGGTTTTTGTGGGATACACGGTAAATCCTGAGGGAAGAGTCTCGTTTTAGGGCATAGTGATCCGGTGTGGATTGAAATAAAGCCTGTGAGATTGGTCTCATTTTAGGGCCTAGTGATCCAGGATTGGATTGCGGTAAAGCCTGAGAGACAAGGAGACAGAAAATTCCTCAAGGATAGTGATGGATTCCGGATGGCATTCCAAGTTCGGTTTGGTTTTGTGATCAGAGCACCAGTTTTGGTGTGATCACAGTTTGGTGAGGGTGGAGGTGGTTTAACCTCTGGATTCCCTTGGTTGTTTTTGGATTGGTTTATCCATGAGATCCCACATTCATGCTTAGAATATGGCATGGGGGTGACTGGCTGAAAGAAAGATTTGGTTCGGCCAAGTTACATACTATTTTGTCACGCCTCCTGCACTTCCTTATGACATACCCCAAAGTGCCCAAAACATGACTATTATAAAGTATACTCATCCATGTTTACAACTCAAATCCCCCCTTTAACGTTTCTTGGAAAATGTCTTGAGCTTTCCCTGAAGAAACAACTCTCAAAACCTTAAAATGAGGGTCATTGCTCTTATGAAGCTCAAAATTTCGATGGTCATAATTGCATCATGTTTGAACCATGATGGCATCGCTCTATTCCCTATCATACTCGCGAATATCCAAAAAAGATAATTTTCCCAAATAGGATGAGAAGCTTCGTGATCTAGAAGCTTCTAGAGCGACGAGCTGGAGGTGGTTTTGCATAGATGAGGCCGAATCCTCCCATTTTTACCTCTTTGGCTTATCTCTATGAGCTACCTCCTTGAGATGTGGGCCTAATCCTATCTTTGGAGAAGTCATAACTCCCTCTCCTAGCCTATAAATTCATCCTCTCCCATTCCCAAATGGTTGTTCTATGTCCATTTACACCCCTATGTTGAGCTTGTGCTTATGGGCTATTCATTAGACTTGCAGAAGGAGTGTTTGGAGAGTTTCTTGGCTTGGATTTGGATTACCACTGAAGGGGAGCCTTTCAACATCAAGGCTATGGTTGTAAGCTTCCCTTTATTCCTTAAGTAATATACAACTGCTGGTTCATCTTCCCAAAATATATATGTTCATGCATGTATTAGCTTAGCATTCCTTGATCAGCAAGGTAGGTTATTATTGGATATTCTATTGGTTTTGGCATGCTTTGTTGTCCCTTGATCAATTGTGCAAGTACATTAGCATTGAGAGAAGTAGGAACAAGTCCGTGACACAAGCAGTTCGAGGCTCTCAATAAAGGAAATCTAAAATAGCATCAGAATGAGGTAGGTCATCTCTCTCGTTCTACTTTTCAATTATAATCTAGGAATATGTATAGTTGATTGTCACTTTAGTTTATAGACCCACTCATTGGGCTAGAGGGATCGTCTCTGTCCGCAGAGAGGATTAACCTTGTCAACAACATGGTGACTCCACTGGGGATAAACCCTCAACTAGTAACAGTAAAGCCTATGGGAAAAAGGGAAAAGTCAAATTTTCCTGTAAGTTGTGTCAAGGTAATCATCCCATTCACCTTTGTCCTTTAATGGATGAAGCTTCCAAAGAATTGGAAAACCTTACTCCTTCCCAGCCTCATCTTCCAGATGGTTACTGAAAGCTTTCCCCTGATCCTTCACTAGTTTATCCAGTGATTGATCAAAAGTCATCTTTGGTCAACCCCACTCTCTCTAAAAGTCAGTCTCATGAGTTCGTTCTCAACCAACCATTGGTTGAGAAACCGGTGGACTTGAATCCACCTTCAGTTAATCGTACCTTTCCAGTAGAGAGTGAAGCTCATACTGCTCAAGTTCTTCTGGTTTCTTTAGTTTCGAATGAACTGGAGGTAAATCCTCTTGTTCCTAAGGTGCATGAGAGCATTTCTCTTGTTCCCATCAAGAAAGAGGGCAGCTCTCACGTTCCTACGACACCCCCTCTGAGTAGTTTAGTCACTTATTTTGATTGGAGTCGACTGGCAGGATATCGCCTTCCGTCTTATGTGCCTTTCCAGATTACAATACAGGCTTACCATATGGTCGTACCTAGCACAGTCATAGATGAGGGTGCATCTGTTAGTATCATGTCCTCAACTACTTGGCAAGCTTTAGGTTCTCCTCGGTTTTTCTGCGTCACCCAAAA
Source organism: Pinus tabuliformis (assembly GCA_031772625.1). NCBI lineage: Eukaryota > Viridiplantae > Streptophyta > Pinopsida > Pinales > Pinaceae > Pinus > Pinus tabuliformis. The sequence goes on along the minus strand of CM062805.1, from coordinate 546,918,927 downwards.
TCTATTAGATTTTAATAGAGGAACCAGTCAACCATTATGGATCCTTCCTAAGTTATCTATTACTTTGGGAGGAAAAGTTATCTATATAAACGTGATGGTTTTCCAAGGCCCTTTAGATTTTAATCTACTCCTTGGTCGTGACTATGTTTATGTCATGGGAGCTCTTGTTTCTTCTCTATTTCGAGTGATGTATTTCCCCCATGAAGGAAGCATTGTGATCATTGACCAACTTACATTCATTGGTCCTGAATCAACTCCCAATCAACCATCATCCCTAAATGGTTCTCATATGCAAGTGGTATCACCCCTGCCACAGGTTAATTATGTGGCCACCTGTTCCATGCCCACATCTATTGATGATCTAGTGGGTGATGTAGTACATCATGTACTAGGGGCATTGGAGCCCGATTTTTCATTTGGATCCCTAGACATGTATCCCTTCCAGAGTGTTATTCTCCCATCTGATGAGAAACTCTTGGAAGCCATGGCCTCTTTTGGGTTGTGATAAAAGGATCATGGAGCAAAGTTCCTTGTCTTGTGTCAAGCTCCTTAAAAAATGAAACAAGGGATATGGAGCAGAGTTCCTTGTCTTGTGTCAAGCTCCTTAAAAAATGAAACAAGGACTATGGAGCAGAGTTCCTTGTCTTGTGTCAAGCTCCTTAAAAAATGAAACAAAGGATATGAGGATAGTTCTTTTACTATGTCAACCTCATTAAAAAATGAAATAGGTCCCCATGGAGCAAAGTTCATTTTCTTGTGTCAAGCTTGTTAAAAAATGAAACAAGAACCATGAGAAAAGTTCTTTTACTTGTGTCAAGCTCATTAAAAATGAAACAAATCCCCTTCCAATTCGAGTCTTTGATTAGATCTCGTAAAATCCCAGTCGATTCTTTCACTTGATCTCATAAGTGAACCTTCATTCCATCCACTTAGGTGAATGAAATGAAGCTTGGGGGGCATGTACCTCGAATTGATTCATTATGTTGGGGGCATGCAAACTTATCTCAAGCATAGTTTATCTTTGTTTCAAGCTTGTGTAAAAATGAAACACAACCCAAGCATAGTTTATCTTTGTTTCAAGTTTGTGTAAAAATGAAACCAAATCCAAGCATAGTTTTTCTTATGTTTCAAGCTTATGAAAAATGAAACCATATTCAAGTATACTCAAGCATAGTTTCCAATGCTTCAAGCTTTTGTAAAAATGAAACCATTCCTTTTTTACATCTTTTGATTGTCGTTTTTATCAACCCCTTTTGTCAAGATGAGCCTTGGTTATTTCATTCCATCATCACCATCTCTTTGGCTGATCGTACACTTTCAATTGGTGGTTTTACCTTACCTGAGGAACATTTGCAACGAGTGGTCTTATTAACCATCCTCTTGATCATTACATGTTTTGAGCAGTTCCATCATGACTGGAACCAGTTGCTATCCTTTTTATACCACTCGTTCCTCTAGGAGGAGTCTTCTTTCAGCTCTTTTCTAACTCTTAAAACATGAAAAGATCACCGAGTACTTGTCTTTTCAAACTTGTTAAATTAAATGAATTGAAGTCACCTCAGTATACATTTACCCCCTTTCAGGCTGGGATTGACTATTTACAAAAAAGGTACACCTTGATCGACATGGTCAAGAGGTTCTCTTGGATATTGTTTTTTACCTTTTTGGATTCGAGAGACAAATTATGAAAAGGGACCTAATGGAGTTTTATTTTTCGTCTCTTTTTCAAACTCTCTAAATATGAAAAATACACCGATTTACTCTTTCATCGGATGCGTAAAAACTAAACGGTGAAAGACTTGTCACCATGACAAGACCGAGCTTCTCCTTCCTAGGGCTCGTAAAACTTACTAGGATGGATTCATTTGAAGAATCAACTTATATGACAAGCATATGGTATCCTCTTCAAGCTTGTGTAAAAATAATGAGGTACTCGCTAGAAATAGCGGGGGAAAAATGAAGATGAAACATCCTTTGTATAGGCAGCATGTCGCTCTTGAACATGAGACTTTTATATTCTCGTGTCGGGTTTGGGATATCCTTGCTCACTCACTTGTCCTTCTGGGTTTGGGTTATCCATTTTACCTCTCATCTAACTATTCCACTTTGTCATTATGACCCATGGTCCTATGTTGAGTCAAATGTTGCCACACTCTCGAGTCGTGTCACCAATATGTTCAAGAGAAGTCCAACCTGCAGATATTTTTTTTTAACAAGATCGGGTAGTTGATATATTACCAAAGGATTTGATGGAGCAAGCTCCTATTACAAATTACTGTACCATGAAAAACATCTAATCCATGAGATAGGAAAGCAGTCTCTTTTCCTAGGCTTGTGTTCAATACTTCATGTATTTTTATGTGTATTCTAGTGTACTGCCTAACAAACTAACCTACTAGAAAGAGAAATTTACATGTCATGGGCTTTCGGACATATTTTCAAGGCTTGTAGGTTGATTTCTCTTGAGTTGACTGGTTCTTCTTGTCATAATTGACCGATTTCTCTCATACGTTGCTCGAAGAGTTGTTTTTGTAATATGCCACTGCTTCTTCTTCAATGGGTTGAATTCCATTTGATTTGTTTGCTTGTTCTTCCTTTGTCTCTGCTTACTGCTCCATATTTTTCTGTGCTTCTTTGATTTTGTGTTGCCTGAGGTGCTTCTTCTTCTGCTACTGTTGACCACTTTCCTTTTGGCATAAACAGGAACCGTTGGATATCGGAGATCAACGGACAAGGTTGTCAGAAGAATAGTGGCCAAGATTAAGTCACATAGATTGGGATCAGGGGATGAATGGTGGAGATTAACCAGAGGCGCTGGTGGAAGAGGAAACTAGAGGAGCCGTCGTAGCCGTTGATGGTTGAGATCTACGGTCATCAGGCGCGAACAAGTCCAGACGTTAACCGAGAAGAAAGGTGGGATTATACGCGGAGATGGTATTTTAGGCGGGGTAGAAACCATAAGTGGTAAAAGGGAGAAGTCGCCCAATTCCACTGACCGAGCGACACGTAGCATCGGAGGAGAGAGAGAAAACCGCTTTTTGGGTGGGTAATCTCCATGCTTGTTGTCTGCCCAAAATCGGTGGGAGCCGTCCGATCCATTGAGTACAGATCGACGGTGGAGGAGAGTCGCGCAAGTTTGATTGAACAGGCTAATCGACGACCGTCGGATCAAGCGCCAGATCAACGGTCCTGATTTGATCGGAGATCAGAGAAAGGAGGGAGCAGCGTTGTGGAAAAGGCTTGGGAGTGTGGGCCCGACGATAATTATAGATGCGAATGAATGATTTTTTGAAGTCTGGTTTAAGCGCTCGGACGGGTTTTTCCTGTGTATACCGATAGAGCTGAAGTCCCTGCGAACGACAGAATTGAAGGAGGGCCAAAATCTGGTTATAACAGTCAGGGAGGAGGGCTGAGATAATGGGAGGGGCAGATGGAGGGCGTGGATGCTCAGAAGGGATTTGTGCTCGCTGAGAGGAGGGAGTGAAGGGAGTGAAGAGATACGAAGTGAGCAAGCTGGGTAAGAAGAAGGGTGGGGGCTTAAGATGAAGTCTGCGTGCTGAACAGAGGAAACACTGTGGGCTATTAGAGAAGACAGGGAGGGGCTTTGAAACCAAAGTAACACTATAATAACATGGAAAGTGAAGATTTCCTCGCTGAGATTGCTGCTGCGATTTTTGTGAATGCACCCTCTATTCTTATAGTGCTTTATCTCAGCCTGAAACCTGCCTTCGATGAGATAGATTGCAGTGTGGTTCTTATGACCAGGATTACAATCTTCATTCCTATTGTTGCTCATACGAGAGTCTGAAGTTTCATGATTTTTCCTTTGCATTCCCATGATTTCCTGGCTGTTGCTGCAGTGATGTGTCCTTTGTTGTTTTTTGACTGTTGTTTTTTGATTTATTGCTTTTATCATTGTGATTTTTCCCTTGGATTTGGTTAGCTTTATACTTGTGATTTTTGTTGATTATTAAGGAACAGAGTTGTGATATTCCTCCTAGTTTTCACGAACAAGCCCTTCATTTTTTTTCACTGCTTGGTTTGCAAAATAATCCACCTGTTGATTGTGGATTCTCAAGATATGTCTGTAGATTACATCACCAGAGCCTTCCAAGTTCTTCCCGATGCTTCTAAAAATTCTGTTCATGAACTCATTGCTTGGATTTTTGTTTCTTTCCGTTGCCTCTATTATTATGGCTGAGTCTCCTATTATGATAGGATTTTGAATTTCTCTTTTTTATTATTATTCTTGTTCCCATCAACAAGTTGTATGCTTCTACCTTATTATTTGAGATTTGTCCCAATCCCCATTCATATGTGACATTTTCTTTCCCATCAGGATCGAGGATTATTCCCCCTACCCCTGCCTTTCCCAGATTATGCTTTGAGGCCCCATCAAAGTATAGACAGTATCTATTCTGATTTTTCCTCCAGTTTGTCAGTTCCTCTTCACTCATTCTTATTTTCCATATATTTCCTAAGTTTGTCTTCCTCTATCCTTTTTGTCCATTATTATTTATTATGGCTTTGCTGAGCCAATCTCGCTCTTCCTGTTGAAGAGTGTTATAGTCTGTTGGAGCTGTTCCTTTGACATTGAGTATTTCAGAAGTTAATCCCCACGTTTTTGAGAGGGTCTTCCCTATCCTTGGGATTTGATTTTTGAAAATGCACTTGTTTCGTGTCAACCAAATTTTACAACATAGAACCACTGGAATGCATTTCCATATTCTCTGAATTGTGGCTTTTTTCTTTGTTGTGTATGGGTAGGCCTTCTCAAAGGTCTGAAGAAAATCCGGCAAGGGCTTTTCGAAATTTATTCTTATTTCCAAAGGACTTATCAGTTGCTGCCAACATTCTTTGGCAAAAGTGCATTCTTGGAAAATATGTTGTATATTTTCTTTAGCTTGCATGAATAATGGTCATCGTGTTGGACCTTGAAAGGCTTTTTTTTTTAAGTTTTCACTGGTCACTATTCTCCCTTTTAAAAGAGTCCAGATGAATATTTTGATCTTAGGCAGACTTTCTGATTTCCATGCTATTTTCCAAGAATCCCAATCTTGTTGATTTGGTCATTCTTGAAGGATCTTATATCTAGTCCTAACTGTGTAATGTCCACCGCTTGGATCCCAGAGATATTCATCTTCCTCATCATGGTGGATTGGTGCTGCCCCTTTTAAGAGCTGCCTGATTTTGCTCCATTGCCCTTCCAGATCTACCAGAATTGCTAAGATTTTCCAGTCTTGCCACTCCTTTTGGTTCCATAGAGAGATTGAGTGTAAAGTATTGAAACCTTTACCTTTCATCCACTCTTGTATGTCTTCAATTTCTGGATGAGTCTGTAGTAGTTCTTTTCCCATGATTCTGTCCTCCCAAATTGAAATTGTTTTTCCATTTCCTAGGATTTTAGAAATGTATCTACTCATTAATGGAATTGTTTTTTTAACCAGCTTCCAAACTTGGGTACATTGTCTTATTGGGATATTTCCATTAAGCAATCTTTTCCTGGTGCCATCCATATATTTTGATATAAGGGTCTTTTTCCACTAGCTCTCTTTCTTGTAATTATTCTCCATACTATTTTCATTCCCAGTGCTGCATTCATGAGCCCAGGTATCTGTATTGATAGTCCTCCTTGTTCATATGGTAGTACTACTTGCTCCCACCTGACCAGGCTAAATTTTTTGTTTTCTTGCTTCCCCCCGTGCCACAAAAAGCTTCTAAAGATTAACTCCATTTGTGTGTGGGCACTTGCTGGGGCCATGATTTTTGCATATTGGTAGATAGGTAGTGCTACAAGGAGTGCTTTGATTAGTATTACCCTTCCTGCCATATTCAGCCACATCATACCCTGGCTTTGTATTTTGTTTTTCAATTTTTCAATTTGTTTAGTCCATATTTATGTCTTCATGTTCTCTTTTGAGATTGGAAGTCCCAGATAGAAGAAATGTGTCCATTTTTCCTGTACAGGGATGTCTAAGATTTGTGAGATCCTTTGCATAGTTCGAGGGGGGGTATTCCATCCATATATCCTGCATTTTGTATTGTTTAATAGCCCACCTAAAACCTGTAAAAAATCATCCAGAACTTTTTTGAACCTCCTTGCTATTATTGTTGATGCCCCTCCCAACAACAATGTGTCATTAGCAAAGAGTGAGTGGTTTATTTTTTTTACTCCTTTTGCTATTCTGATCCCCGTGATATTTCTTTCCTTTCTTTGTTTTTCCAAATCCCTACTTAATGTTTACGCCATTATAATATATAGGAAGGGAGAGAGAGGACAACCTTGCCTAAGGCCTCTTATGCTTTAAAAGAAGTCACTGGGCCTTCCATTTACGAGGGGGGCAATCCAAGGAGTAGAAATGCATGCCTATATGACTTCCATTATTTCTCTTGAGAAACCAAGTTTCTGGAGGACAGCCATTAGATATGGATGGCTAACCCTGTCAAATGCATTTTCCATATCTAGCTTGATTATGAGGCCTTTTTCTTGCCTTAGCATACTAGAGTGTACAGCTTCCTATACAATAATTACATTATCTATGATTTTCCTGTCAGGCACAAATCCTCCTTGGTTTTCATATATGATTATTGGAAGTACTTCCTTGATTCTATTTGCAATTATTTTTGTTATTATCTAATAAGATGAATTGCAAAGAGAGATAGGGTGAAACCTGTTGAAAGTTGAGGGGTTTGCTTCCTTTGGGATTAGAGCAAGATAGGAGGATTTTGTGTTGCCTCCTATTTTTTTTTTTGAAGACATTCTTCACCATTCTTAAGAAATCCTTTCTAATGGTGCACCAATGAGATCTATCGAATGCTATTGTGAAACCATCTGACCCTGGGGCTTTGTCCGGATGCAGGCTCCATATGGCCGCCACTACCTCTTCTTCTGTGGGATCCTTGCACATTGCAACATTTTGGTCTTTTTTAATTTCTTTTTTTTGTGTGCTTTAAGAAATCTTCACTCTCAGCCATTTCTTCGTTGGCTGAGAGTAAGTTTTTAAAGTGTTGATAGGCTGCTTTTTTTAGTTCCTCCACACCTTTGACCTCTTGGCTTTTAACTTGAAATTTTTCTATTTGGTTTCTTGCTCTTCTTATCTTCATTGTGTTGTGGAAAAATGATGTGTTTTTGTCCCCTGCCTTGAGCCACAAACTTCTGGATTTCAATCTTGCCTCTTCTTCTTCTTTCCTGTTTTCCCTATATATTTCCCAAAAGATTTCCTTCTCTCTTAGATAATCTTGCTTGCCTTCTTCTCTGTTTTCTTTTTCAATTTGCATGTTGTCCATTTTCTACTGTAAATCTTTTTTCTTTTTTTTCTTTTTTTATTTCATTTGCTCTTGCCCATTCCTTTAATTTGGTTCTTGCAGTTTTTAATTTTGTTTCCCAAATATACTGTGGTGATCCTGTTACTCTTGGCTCCCATGCTTCCTTGACTAGTTCGCTGATTTCTGTGTTGCTGTCCCAAATTGAGCTGTATCTAAATGGGAGTGGTCCCTAGTTTTCCATTTTTCCCATGACTATTGTCACCGGTTTATGGTCAGATGTTGTGGTGTGTAAAATTTTTATGGAGCTATGCACTGTTGCTATGTTTTCTTGTATCAGAATTTTGTCCAGCCTTTCTTTTATGTTGCTTTTGCCCACTCTTTTATTGCTCCAAGTGTATTTCTCGTTGCTTGGCGGGATGTCTATTAAATTGTGTTGTTCCATTATTTCTTCTAGAATATCCCTGGATGGGTCTGTGTGGTATGTTCCTCCAAACTTTTCTTCTATACTTCTTACCAAATTTAAATCTCCTCCTAGTATTATTTTCCCAGCTTGCATTTCTTTTAGTGCTTCTTTTATGGTGGCCCAACATTACTCTTTTTCCTTGTAGTGATTTGGGGCATATATATTTATAACATTGTACCTCTCTTTTGTACTGATTTGCATTAGATCCATTTGGATCCAGTGTTGGTCTTTTTTGTATTTTATTAATTCCCAGGTTCCTTTTTTCCATATTGTGCAAATACCTCTAGACGCTCCTGTTGCCTATATTGCTTCCCCTTCATAATTTATGATTTTTTTTTTTGATATTTTCAGTTTCTTGGTTGCTTTTTTTTGTCTTTTGAATCATAAGGATGTCTGGGTTTTCTTTTGCCAGAATGTCTCTTGTGGCATTTTCTTTGATGGATGATCCCATTCCTCTACAATTCCAGGAGATCATCATCATTATTTACTTGTTGGGTGGTGCATGCCTCCTTTCCCTCTTTGCTGTCTTTTTTCGTTGTTTCCTGTACTCCTTCCTAAGAAGGTTTCCATAGGTTGTTGCGTTCCTAATGCCATTTCCTTTTCTGCTGCTTCATCCCTGAGTTCTTTGTTTGTCTTTCTTCCTGCTTTTTTTTTTAATTCTACATTTGGGGGTGCTTCCTTTGACTGTTTCTGGTTAGGATTCTATCTACTGAAGGGCGGGGGGGTATGAGAGTTTGATACCAGAGGGGATGAAGGGGGTTGGGGGTATGTTGTGGGGATCTGGATCTGGATCTGGATCTGGATCTTGGTCCAGGGGATGGGGGAGCTGAAGGGTCCAGAGGCTCAAAAGGATTAAGGCTAGCAAGAGGATTATTGTCTTCTTTTGGTGATGGGGGATGGAGATCAAAGGATGTGGAGGGCTGCGAGGAAGATAGATTTGGTTGTTTGTGGACTGTCTTCTTTATTTTAACCTGTTCTCATTTGTTTTCCGGATATTCACTCTTTTCATTTTCATTTTCTTTTTTTTTGTACATCTATTTGCAAAATGACTGTATTCATGACATACCTTGCATTTGAAGGGGATTTGTTCATAATCCAACTGTTGTATGTGTGTCCACTGGTCCACTTTGATTTTGATAGCTTCTGGTAGCCCTTTCCCAAGATCCACTTCTACACAGATTCGGGTGCATGCATGCATATTTTCCTTTGGCTCGCACCTGTCTATATATTTCCCAGCTGCATTTCCTATGGCTTTGACTAAATCATTCCCCCAACAGTGAAGGGGAAGGTGTGGAAATCTGACCCAGACGAGGATGGCATTGGGTACATCCATTTCTGGGTCAAAATTCAGCGTCCATATGTTTAGATACAAACCTTTGTGTCCATAAAATAAGGTCCATTCCTAAATATCAGAGCTCGATCCTCCTTGGTTTCAAAGTGAAAGGTATAGTAACCTCTTCCACAAAACCTAATTGAGATTTTTCCATCTATTGATGTAGTCCAGATCCTTTCTACCCATTTTTGCACAGTTTTGGGCAGTGGCCATAACCCAGTAAACTGCCCCACTAATCCACGCTCTGCCAGAGAAGGTGTTGCTCTATGAGGAAGGGCAGGAGGGAGTGAGATTTCAGGAATGTCTTCCAATATTTTAACAAACTTAGTGGCTAATGCTTTGTTCTTTGTCGGGCCCATTGCATAAATGAGATAGGCAAAAGCTTTTGTTGTTCCTTCATTTTCATGTTGTTGATTTGAGAGAGGCTCTCCATCCTCTGATGCGTCCATGGTGCTCAGTCCCCCAGTAGCAGGAGGCCGTTGAGGGGCAGCTGCGAGCTGCTACATGCTTCTTGCTGCGTTCTGGCTAGGGCTACATAGCTCCTTCAACAAGCAGCGCGATTATTATAATTCTTAAATTATTATCCAATCTACAGTTATTTACCTATACATTGTTTGAGTCATTGCCACAGTCTTGGATCTTACTCATTTCATTCCACTTTATTCCTTGTTTCGTGTCAATGATGAGGGAATCATTATGAACCTCCTTCGATGGGTCACTTCCTGTCGACTTTAGCTCATTATCCAAGAAGATGACTTAGAAACTCCCTTTCAGTACCTTAGAGCTTGCATGCCTTAATGGAAAGTTCTTTGCATCTGACGATAGGTTTTCACTATTGGCCTTCGATCGGGTGATTCCACGAGTGTTCGACTTCATCTTCGTTATCACATTCACGGATTTTACTGTCGTACCTTGAGAGCCATTATCATTATGGGTGGTTCCTCTCGTGCCTTTTAATGGTCCACATCATTGGATGGTAATTAGGTGGTTTTCTAGCATGTTCGACTTCAACACATTTATTCGCATGTTAGAATTCGTACATTGATCGGGCCAGGATGGAGCACAAGACCCTAAGTCTTGTTTGTTATGACTCAGGCTGCATGGATTTATATATCATTAATGATTGTACACATGCTTCTATTATACAGATGGATGTGACCATACCGTGAGACTTTATATTTATGATGATCCTTCTTATTTGGATGGTTGCACCCATACCATGGATCTCTTCATATAGTATTCATCATCCGGATGGCTGCGTCCATGTCGTAGATTCATGTCCTGATCTCATATATGTATATGTATATGCGTCCTTTATTTGCAAGTCTCCTGATAGTGTGTTTCCTCGTCCTTGCCAAAAGCTCGTAAAGCATCTCAGCCATCACTCCTCGTTTTTCCTTCATGCTTTAGGGGCAATCTGTTACACAGTATTTTTTCATGCCTCCTCCACTTCCCTACGACATAACCTAAAGTGCCCGAAACATGACCATTATACAGTACACTCATCCATCTAACTCAGATCCCTCCTTTAACTTTGCTTGGAAAATGTCTTGAGCTTTCCCTGAAGAAACAACTCTCAAAACCCTAAAATGAGGGTCATTGCTCTTATGAAGCTCAAAACCGTGATGGTCGCATGTTGCACCATGTTTGACCTGCGATGGCATCGCTATGTTCCCTATCATACCCATGATGATCCCAAAAAGGTAATTTTCCCAAAGAGGATGAGAAGCTTCATGATCTAGAAGCTTCGAGAGCAACGAGTTGGAGGTGGTTTCTCATAGATGAGGTTGAATCCTCCCATTTTGACCTCTTTGTCTTATCTCTATGAGCTACCTATGTTGGGTCCCTATAATACTAGTGATTACCCCATTACTATTGTAGTTATACCCCTTATTAATATTTTTGTGCCCCTATTTCCCCCATATTGTTATTACTGTGCCCCATAGAATCCCTCTATTGTTATTTTTGTGGCTTTATATTATTATTGTTAGGTCGGCTGGGTTATATTGTGACTCCTTAGACTCCTATATATAGAAAGGAGGTTTTGTCATTTGAAATCATCCAAGAATTGTTCATTTATGTAATGTAAAGGAGGTTTCCCCCTTGAAGAGGCTGAATTCTAAGGCGTTGATCTATCTTTTCTATCTTTTCTTGGGCTAGTTTCATAACATTTGGTATCAGAGCTTTGGATTCTAGGGTTTCGCTGCTCCAAACAGGTCATCGTGGCATTTTCACTATAACTTTTTTTCTACGACGTTTCAGAAGTTGCAAAAAAACCCATTTGAGAAGAAATCGCGCTGAACCTCGGATCCGAATTTCAGATCTTTTCGCTATATTTGTGGAGATATGATCTAAGGAAGTTGGTCTTTTTGCAGACTCCTGAATTACATTCCAAATAGGTGACCTGGGGAAAATAGTCATAACTTTATCTCTGGGGATCAGATTGAAATTTTGTAAGAAGGTATAGAAAGAGGACAAACTTTAGTTTCTTGTCTGCATTTTTCAGATCCAAAGGTTGAAACAGTGACTCGTGGCACGTCCTACAAGTTCGCTCTACTGAACTAGTCTATAATCAAGTCACTGTGGGAGATTTCGCATAACTCTTCCTTGGAGAATCCAAATTGAGTCAGACTTGTGGAATTGGAAAGAGGACATAGAGGGCTACTACAGATCAAAAATTTAGAACTAGATGATTGGAAAGTATAGAGATACATCAGAGGCAATATCGAGCTCCTACAAAGTGAAAAAAGGTGTGTAGATTTTTTAAATTTTTGCGTAAGCTTGGTTTGAAAATTTATTTTGAAGGAATTCAAAGGGAATAGTAGAGAATTATTATCGGTAACTGATGCCCTGAGGAAAGAAAATGCAAACACCTAGTAAGGAACCTGAAAGCTAGAGCATGACTCATGAAGAAGAGGAAGAAATGCTACATGATATATCAAAATTACAAGAACAAGTGCAACATATGTCACTGTCACAAAAGCTAACAGAAGCTAAGATAAATGGCGTGGAAGCTAAGATGAATGGCATGGAAGCTAAAATGAATGGCATGGAAGCTAAGATGGACAACTTGAAGATAGACTTGAACACAAATTTGAAGACAGGCATGGCAGGTTTGAAGACAGATTTGACAAATTTTCTACAAGAAATACTTACCAATGGTGAAAAGGTAGTAAAGGAAACTCATGATGCGAACAAAAGAAATTTTAATCATGATGTCTTAGACTCTAATGTGGGATCGAAAACCCACCATATTCCAAAAATGATATGAGGAAGTTTGATGGCAAGGATCCCGCAACATGGATATTACAAATGGAGCAATTTTTCGATCTCAATAATGTGCAAAACACACAAAAGGTACGTATGGCAACTTTATATTTGGAACCAAATCAGTTTGTATGGTATCAATGGCTTTGCTCTCGTAAACAATTTATCACTTGGGCAATTTTGCGAAAGAATTGATAGCACATTATGAGGATACAAAAAGAAACATTTTTTTTAGCCAATTGATAAGTCTCAAACAAAAGGGTTCAATAATGGAGCACATTGAGGAGTTCCAAAAATTGAACATAAGGGTAAAAGATATGCCAGAGGAGCATAGGATTGATGTGTTCATAGGGTCTTTAAAGGACAATATCCACATGATGTTTGCCTTTGGGAACCTGATTCATTAGAGAAGGCATTCAGGTTAGCAAGAAAAATGGAAAGCAAAATTATGGCAACCAGGAAGCATACCACTCACAACTATAAAGACGGAAGTGTTGTTGCCCCTAGTCTTCCACAACCTATAAGGTTGACACCACAACAATTGGAAAAAAAAGAGCAAAAGGGCTTTGTTACAGTTGTGATAGCAAATACACTAAAGGTCATAAGTGTGCTGAGAAGAAATTATTCTACATAGATTGTGAAGAGGAAGAAGAAAAGGAGCAAGAAAGGTCAAAAGAAGAGGATATACTCCAGGAACAAAGCCTAGATGAAGAAAAAATAAATCCGACCATATCTTGTAATGCATTGGCGGGAATTACCACTCCTCAAACCATCAAGATAGAAGGACAAATCAAGAAGAAAAAGGTAATAGTGTTGATTGATTCAGGAAGCACCCACAATTTTATTCATTGTAAGGTAGCAAAAGAATTGAATTGCTTCCTATATCCAGCACCAGAGTGTCAAGTGATGATTGCAAATGGAGGAACAATAAATTGCTCTGGAAAGTGCCATAATATCAAGCTATCCATGGGAGAATATGTATTGACTAGCCCAATGCTTTCCATTCCAATGGGAGGTGTTGATGTTGTACTAGGAGTCCAATGGCTACAATCCTTGGGTACAATAGCTTTTAATTTTCAAGAACTTTTCATCAAATTTTCTACGGAAGGAAAGGAAGTTGAATTAAGGGGTATTGCAGGGAAACCAGGAAAGATAATCAGCTCTAATGGTATGACAAAGCTTCTAAAAAAGGAACAAAGGGGTGTAATTGCACAATTATGTTCGCTAGATGTTTCCACATTGGAATCATCTATTTCTCCAGATCTCCAAAAAGTCCTGGACAATCATTCCAAGGTATTTGAGACTCCCAAAGGTCTCCCACCTATGCGTGATCATGATCATGCTATTCATCTGATTCCAGGAAGTGTTCCTCCAAACATCAGGCCGTACAGATATCCCTATGTCCAAAAGAGTGAAATTGAACGTATGGTTGCAGAAATGCTAGAGGCTGGTATAATTCAACCGAGTCAAAGTTCTTTCTCTGCTCCAGTAGTATTGGTGCACAAGAAGGATGGATCATGGCGCATGTGTCCGGATTATAGGGAGCTCAACAAGCTCACTATTAAAGATAAGTTCCCCATTCCTGTCATTGATGAATTACTGGATGAATTGCATGGATCAATTTACTTCACCAAGTTGGATCTTCGTTCAGGATATCATCAAATCAGAATGAAGACTGAAGACATTCCGAAAATAGCATTTAGAACTCATGAGGGTCATTATGAATTTTTGGTCATGCCTTTTGGCCTTACCAATGCACCTTCAACATTTCAAGGTTTGATGAATTCAATTTTCAAACCATTCCTTAGAAAATTTGTGTTAGTATTTTTTGATGATATACTAATCTACAGCAAGTCTTGGAAGGATCATGTTGAACATGTTGACAGGGTGCTACAACTATTGGAGGAGAAACAATTATATGCAAAAAGATCCAAATGTTTCTTTGGAGTCCAGGAGGTGGAATATTTGGGTCATATTGTATCTCATGAAGGAGTTAAGGTAGACCCTAGCAAAATTAAAGCCATTAAGGAATGGAAAATCCCCACATCCATAAAGCATCTGCGAGGATTTCTTGGGTTGACAGGGTATTATCGCAAGTTTGTTAAGAATTATGGGAGAATAGCAGCACCTCTAACAACATTATTGAAGAAAGATGCATTTTCATGGACTCCGGAAGCAACAAAGGCCTTTGAACATCTTAAAGAGGCAATGTGCCAAGCACCGGTCTTAGCTACACCGGACTTCACAAAAACCTTTATTGTGGAATGTGATGCTTCAGGAAATGGAATTGGTGTTGTTCTAATGCAAGATGAAAGACCCATTGCTTTTGAAAGTCGTCCAATCAAGGGAAAGTTTTTAAGCAAAGCTATTTATGAGAAGGAAATGTTGGCAATACTCCATGCACTTAAGAAATGGCGACCCTACCTAATGGGAAGACACTTCAAGGTAAAAACGGATCATGATAGCCTTAAATACTTTTTAGAACAAAGATTATCCTCTGAAGAGCAACAAAAGTGGGTCACAAAGATGTTGGGTTATGACTTTGAAATCATCTACAAAAAAGGGAAGCAAAATGTGGTGGCAGATGCACTCTCAAGAAAGGATGAGGATGTGGAAGCATTGTTGTGTGCCATTTCTATTATCCAACCAGATTGGATAAACGAAGCAAGGGAGGAATGGAAGAATGACGAAGAAGTGTGGGCACTTATTCGAAAGTTACAACAAGATTCCAGTACGTCTGATACATTTAGCTGGCAAAATGATTCGTTATGGTACAAAGATCGCTTATACCTCTGTAAGAATTCCCAGCTAAAACAAAAGATTCTTATGGAATTGCACACTTCTCCCTTAGGAGGGCACTCAGGATTTTTAAAAACTTACCACAGGGTTAAGAAGGAATTTTTTTGGGATGGCCTTAAATCAGATATTCAAAAGTTTGTGGCGGAATGTTTGGTTTGCCAACAAAATAAAGTTGAAACAATTAAGACACCGGGTCTATTACAACCTTTATCCATTCCAAGCCAACGTTGGGAGGAGGTTTCAATGGATTTTATCACAGGTTTACCCAAGTCTGAGGGAAAGAGTGTCATCATGGTGGTAGTTGACAGACTTACCAAGTATGCACACTTTTGTGCATTATCACATCCATTTAAAGCCAGTACAGTTTCTACTGCATTTATGGAAACAATTCAAAAGCTACATGGAAACCCAAAGATTATTGTAAGTGACAGAGATCCCATTTTCACTGGAAATTTTTGGACAGAATTATTTTCTTGTCTTGGTACTCAGTTAGCTCATAGCTCATCTTATCATCCTCAATCTGATGGGAAAACTGAGATAGTAAACAAATGTTTGGAAGGATATCTTCGTTGCTTTGTATCTGATAAACAGACACAATGGGTCAAATGGTTGCCTCTGGCTGAATGGTGGTATAACACTTCCTTCCATACAGCAACAAAAATGACCCCATTTATGGCACTTTATGGGTATCAACCACCATCCATCACATCATATTTAAGAGAAAATTCTAAGGTTCAGGCAGTGGAACATCACATCGAACATCAACAACAAGTCCTCCAACTCTTAAAGGATAACCTCGTGTTGGCACAAAATAGAATGAAACAACAGGCAGATCAACATCGCAGTGAAAGAAGTTTTGATGTAGGTGATTGGGTATTCCTACGGCTACAACCATATAAGCAAATGTCCCTCAAGCAAGCTAAGAAGGATAATAAATTATCACCAAAGTATTATGGTCCGTACAAGGTGTTGCAAAAGATTGGTACTATGGCATACAAATTGGAGCTTCCTGCAGCTTCTCGATTGCACCCAGTTTTCCATGTTTCATGTTTAAAGAAGGTTATAGGCGACAAGCTCCCAGTTCAAACAATATTGCCAGAACTTGACGAGGAAGGAAAAATTATATTGGAACCGGAAGCAGTCACAGAAACAAGAACTCGACAGCTACGAAATCGATCAATTTCAGAGTATCTTATCAAGTGGAAGAACTTATCCGCTGAAGATTCCACATGGGAGGATGAGAATTTTATGCAAAAGTATCCAGAACTACTCAAGCGTTGAGGACAACACTTTTTTGAAGGAGAGGGGCATGTTGGGTCCCTATAATACTAGTGATTACCCCATTACTATTGTAGTTATACCCCTTATTAATATTGTTGTGCCCCTATTGCCCCCATATTGTTATTACTTTGCCCCATAGAATCCCTCTATTGTTATTTTTGTGGCTTTATATTATTATTGTTAGGTCGGCTGGGTTATATTGTGACTCCTTAGACTCCTATATATAGAAAGGAGGTTTTGTCATTTGAATCATCCAAGAATTGTTCATTTATGTAATGTAAAGGAGGTTGCCCCCTCGAAGAGGCTGAATTCTAAGGCGTTGATCTATCTTTTCTATCTTTTCTTGAGCTGGTTTCATAACAACCTACTTGAGATGTGGGCCTAATCCTATCTTTGGAGAAGTCCTAACTCCCTCTCCCAGCCTATAAATTCATCCTCTCCCATTCCCAAATGGTTGGTCTATTTCCATTTTCACCCCTATGCTAAGATTGTGCTTAGAGGCTAATCATTAGAATTGGAGAAGGAGTGTTTGGAGAGTTTCTTGGCTTGGACTTGGATTACCACTCAAGGAAAGGCTTCCAACATCAAGGTTATGGTTGTAAGCTTCCCTTTATTCTTTAAATAATATACAACTGTTGGTTCATCTTCCCAAAAAATATATGTTCATGTATGTTTTAGCTTGGGATTCCTTGACCAATTAAGTATGTTATTATTGGATTTTCTATTGGTTTTGGCATGCTTTATTGTCTCTTGATCACTTGTGCAAGTACATTAGCATTGAGAGAATTAGGAACAAGTCCATGACACAAGCGGTTCGAGGCTCTCAACAAAGGAAATCAGAATAGCATCAGAACGAGTTAGGTCATCTCTCTCATTCTAGTTTTCATTTATAATCTAGGAATATGTCTAGTTTATTGTCACTTCAGTTGCTAGACCCACTCATTGAGCTAGAGGGATTATCTCTGTCCACAAAGAGGATTAACCTTGTCGACAAGCCATGTCTATGTTCGGGTGGTACGTGGAAGTCCCGAACCTGGTCGGATTTTCATATGATTATAAAAGCTAAGTTCTCTTTCTTTTGTACTTATTAATATGTGGATTTAATGGTTGTTATCTCAATGTTATTTTCATGGTTTTATGTTGGCTATAAGCATGGTTAATTGACTGGTTCCTGTCATGGTTATTTCATGTATTTACTTGTAATGGTTAAATGATTGATGCAAGACCTAATTGATGTCCTAACAGTTCAAGGGAGAAGGTGTTGATACTTCTTGTCATGTTTCATAAGAATTTTTTGTCACTCATGCTCTGTCTTATATCCTAGACCTGTAGATTGAATTGATGCCAAGTGCTTGACAGAACATTAGTCCCAATTGGGGATGGTCAATATTATTACTAAGGTTTATTTTTGGTTTATTAGCCTTGTCATTAGGTGTTTAATGGATTACTGAAGTTACAACAACTTCTGGGCAGTGGTCGGAATTCTAGGCTAGAAAAGTGCCTTACATTTCACGGACGCTTGCACAAGTCTGTTGTGAAAAGTTCCTGCACACAGGCATGCAAGCTTATGAGAGTGTCCAGAGGTCCCTGGATGTTGGCATGCCCATAGGATGAGAGCATCCATAGGTCAAGAGGTCTAAAAAGTAAGTGGGACTCAAGGGCAGGATACTTGAGTGGTTAGGATGCCTCCTGGGAGTGTTGTTGCTATTGTGGAAGATATGGTTGATGTGTTTCCATCAATTCCATTTCCTTAAGATCACCAAGGAGGTTGAATCATATCATAGTAGCCTCTCATCACATGTTTACCCCGGTTGGTTGGTTACTTGGGTAGATGTGGAAGGAGGGTGGTTACATAAATGTTGAGCCGCTCCTAACCTCTAAGTATTTTATCTTTTTGTGAGTAAGGTCGATTTGTATTACTTAAAATATTTAAAGTACATCCATATTATCATGTTTTTGCTTCTGGATTGCCACTTGGAAAACTAGACCAATAACATAACCATAGCAATTTTGATGGAAAAAACTAGTATTGTCTAACCAAAACATAATTATCATACAAAATTGGGATTTGTTCCCTGAATTTTAATCTCTAGTATATAGTTTGATAGCATAAAAGTGACACTAGGAAACGTAACTAGTACTGGTATATACAAATGATAAATTAAACGAGGGAGTCATGTAAGAATTTAATTTGTAGAGGAATCCACCTTAATGGTTTCAGAAGGTATGGATTCTACTTTTAACTTCAACAAACACGGTGTTAACTTCATGCTTAGCTAGGATTTTTAGCCTTTTATCCAATATGTTAATTTTCCATTGGATTTCCCCAATTGGACCTGCATATTTTGATAAGTTTCCCCTCTCTTCTTTAAGACGAGGCAAAAGACAATCTCTATTTGTCACTAAAAATCCACCACACAAAGATACCTAGATTTTCAGGTATCGAAGCAACCATTTTCCATAATCCAGTCTCTAATTTCTACCGACAGTTCCACATCTAACAAGTTTTTGTGCCTCAGACGCGTTTTTCGGTGAATCAATAATAGTTTACATTAAAAGAATCCACATATTACATGGGATATAATATAAGAGTGACCCCAGTGGTCATGATATACAACTACATAATGAAAGCATAGCCCTATTCCCATTGTTCGCTAACAAATCTCAAAGTCAAATCTCTGCTTTTATACAAAGTGATACACATGGTACATTGAAATTATCCATTGCTAAAGGTCTTATTATAAGTAAGATCTAAGGGATCCAACAATCTCAGCTCTATTCTAGAATGTTGCTACAACATAGTGTCAATCTAGGGTTGGGTGTTCGTGTTTTGGATGAGGATATCTAAACAAGAGAGCTCTAATCTAGGCCACATCACTCTAGGTTTTATTGACTGAATGGAAATACAACTACACAATCTAAGTGAACTAGCATACCAATCCAATAGGTGGAAAACGAGGTCAAATTTAGGTCCAAAAGAACCCACGTATCCAGCCAAGTGTGCAAGGCATGCTTGCATGTCCATTGTGGAGCCCGATTTCAGGATTCCTAAGAGAGGTGTGGGACCTACTTCAAACCACCATTAGTAGCCTCATAATAAGTAATGCATTTCAATACATCCAAATACCATAGATAATTTACATTAAGCTAAATATTTACCTTAGTATCCATTATTATCATGATTCCCTATAATATGCATGAAAGATGGTAATAAAGGGGTGAAAATGGGGGTTTAAAGGGTCAAAAATGGGAAACTAATGGAAAATATGTCATCAATTCTAGGCCTAAACATCTCCCCCAACCCTAATGTTTTGTGTCCCCTCACACAAAAAGAAACCAATCCTGATAAAGATAAGTTAATCCACTAGGTTCTCTCTATACAAAATAAACCAAAATTGGAGTGGCCCTATGGCCTCATCGACCACAGTTGTTGATATTGACATTGGTCCCACTTTCCTTTTGTGTAGCTTTGAGCTTCTTCCTCAACTTCTTATTTCTTATCTGCAAGTAAAAATTCTACCTATACCATTTTCTATCCAACTTCTAATGTTTTGTACTTTCCTTGGTCAATTCTTCAATCTCCCTTCTAATCTCCTCATGTCTAATCTTCAGGACAATTTTCTTCTTCTTGACATACTTGTCAAGAACTCTAAACTCTTCAATCTTCTCTTTCAACTTCTCAACCCTCCTATCCTTTTTCTTAGGTTTATGAGCTGAGGGTTCCATTGGTATAGCAAAATAGATAGTGGGATGATATGATTCATGAAATTCAGTAGCATAGTCAAAGTCTTGTACTTGTGGATCTAAAAAGTCACTAGGGATAGTAATTTTAAATATTGTATTCTTTGTTTTCGACTTATGGGGAAGAGAAGCTATTTATTATTCCTTCTAAGAAACATTAGGGTCTGTAATTATTCATTTTGAAAAGAAATTTTGGCATAAACCAGGAAATCCACTAGGATGATGAGACAAGGGTAAAGTTTGGGTTTCACATGGAGATGTGGAAATAGACTTAGCCCCTAAATGAGGAGGAAATGGCACACATGGTTCATTCAAAGGAGATGATTCATCATGAGGTGAATCTAGAAGAGTTATACAAGGAATAAGAGAAGATAGACGAGCAACTTGTTTCGATCTAGATGACTTTCCTTTTTCCATGCTCCTAGTTATCCTCCTTGGGGGATTCAAAAGTGGTGGCTTTAGCTACTATGTTTTCTTTGGATTGTTCACACAAGGAGTGGTTGGAGCATCCCCTTTTTCAAAAAAAAAATAATCTCCATATTTTTCTTGATTCCTAATGGGAGTTTCCTCAACTAAACTATCAACCACATTTTCAAGTGTCTCTTGAAGCATGGAAGAGGGCTACCAAATTGATTTTAGGTTGCAAAAGCCTCCTATTTATCTTCTTGTTTCCTTAACTCTTCCACATTGATAATTTTAATAATACCATGGTGATACATGCATCCTTGGCATTTTTATGGTTTTTCTTAGCACCCTTGGCCATACATTTTAGACTCTTGTTTAGAAAATAGTGAAATTTAATGAGCACACTGTGCTTTAAAATGCTACAATAGGTGAAGATGATATACAAAGGTAATGGCAACTTTCCCTCATAGGTTACGAACTTTTACAATACATCTAAAAAAATTCTCCACTTCTCCACGATATGGCATTATGGCACACCCTTTTCCCAGTTTGTCTTCTTCTCCAATGTAGTAAAAAATCGAGCCGAAACTCGCTGCTCCACCTATTTATTATTGAAGCATCAATCCCCCTCTTGATACAACCTTATGGCCTAGGCCACAAATCCTCAGTCACTACCATGACTAGATTTCCAACCTTGGATACCTTTTCGTTAAACCTTTGGGAAAAGGCCATCATGATGGCATCATCGTGGTTGTAAAATTTCTTAAGGAGAGGATGTCATTTGGTAGCCTTTAGAATTTCTCTAACATTATATTCAGGATAATTTTTCAAGGTTGCTAATGACCACGACTCCTGTCTCACAAGACCTAATTTTCCCATCAAAGCACATCGAGGCTAGGGATTTCATAATCCTCTTTTCAGTGGGATGAGGTTAATGCTAAGGATGTGAGGCATGGAAATGTAAAGAGATAATATGATATACAGGGTAGAGAGTAGGTAACATATACAATAGAGTAGAACGATTGTGAAACAAGGAATGGTAAATGCATATGACAATATGCCAGATGAGAGAAAAATAATACCTCAGCAAGGGACAATATAGTTAAAAGATGATGAGCCATGATGATTCATAAGAATGTAAGCTAATAATATCCCCTGACAGCGAGATTATGATGGGGGGTATCATTATATGATCGAGCAACTCATCCAATGATTGCATAATGAACAGAGAAATCATGTACTTATAGATATGGGACTAAGGTTTTTTTTTTTAATTGATGATATTACCTAGTTTTTGAATACATCAAAGAAACTTATAACATAATAGGATTTAACTTAGGCTACCAAAGCTTCCTGTGATACCATACAATAGAAAACATGATGTTTTTGCGGTCAATAAGATGTTGTGTTGAATATGAACATAAATCCATGGATTGGAAGTTGACTTTCACTATTATATTCTTAAAACTTGAAAAAGAAAAGATCCATTTTTCTAGCAAGATCTAAAGACAAATCAAAAGACATGAAGCCAGATCCTATCTCACACCCTTAAACATTGAATACCCTTGAAATATATAATTGGAATGTTAAACATTCACATAGGCAGTCATGTAACTCTTGTAATGGTCATATGACCAGAACTACCATAGCTATACATACTTGAAAATTCAAGGAATTACCAAGGTTGTTGTTGTTGTCCTTTCATAAATTTATAGACCCATGCCTTGAGAATTCAATTAATTATCAGTTTCAAGAAAATCCAAGGGCCAAACAATAAAAGTATTAAAAACCAATGACAAGATGACCCATGAGAAATGATCTAATTCCCTTCACTGCTACATAATACTATTGTTAATAGTGTTTAGAAAAAATGGTATTGGAGTCGATTTTGTTGATGAAGAGGATGGTGTTAATGATGATGAAACTAAGAGTGATAATGGTTTTGGTTATAATGGCAATAATGATGACGTTAGAAGTTGTACTAATGATAGTGATGATGACAAAAAAGATGATGTTGATACTAGTGCTTCAGAAAAATTAACTACAGTGGAGGGTCCTATGCTTCTTGAGATGGTGAAATCGATAAAGCAACCATTTCAAGCTTTGTGTTAGAGAGGTTTTGCATGGACCTTCCTCACATGACTCAGTGTTTTCATTGAGGTTGGACATAGAAAAACAGCTCCTTTTGAAATAGGCGACTTGCTAATTAACAACTAACAACTTTTTATTAAATGCACACAATTTTGGGGGAATATTTGTCTGCTAGTTGCATGGTTTTCAATCAATTTTCCTGTCCAGTTATGCCATAAATCCATTGTTCACAGATGAATGGTTTTTTTCTTTAATTTTTACTTATTATTTTTTTTGTTAGGGGAAGATATGCCCTCTAGATGCCTAGTTTTCAAGAAAACTTTCTGTTCAATTGCACCAAAAAGCTAATTTTCAAAATTAAACTATTTTTTCTCTTTAATTTTGATTTTTTTTCTAATTTTTTTCTTATAAGATTATATAAAGAAGAAGAAAAAATAAAAGTGAAATGGAAGCATGTTGGGAATCCTCCCTACCTATTACTTTCAATCCAGAATGTTGGAGAACTCTTTGGACAAATTCCTCCCAAACAACAAGTTATTGGTATAGTCTCAATCATGGACATTGACCAAGAATGAAGTTCCCTTCCCATTAGTGGTCTTAATTCTCACATATATGTTGTTGAAGAATTCATTAACCTCATAGGGACCTATCCATTGTGTATGGAGCTTCCCTTTGAACTATTTAAACTTTGCATCAAAGAGGAGAGCCCAATCTCCTAGCTTAAACTGATTCTTTTTGTTGAATCTATCATGCCATATACTTTGTTGTTTATAGACAAGAGTGGTTCATTGAATGGAATTCAATCACATCTTTTCTATTCATTCAGTTGGGGGAGTCTTTATTATTGTGCTTCAAATATATTTATGTCCAAGCGAATCACAATCCTATATGTTTTCACCTAAAACTCAATTAGAAGGAAATATTGCTTGCCATACACCAACTCGTATGGTGTGTCGATTTGTATTCCTCCATATGGTCCTATAGGTTGAAAGGGCCTCAAGAAGTTGACTTTCCTAGTCCTTGTGATGTAACTACATTGTCTTGGTCTAAATGGCCTCTAGGACTTTATTGTTCGATTCCACTTACCCATTGGCCTTTGGATGATAGGGTGCATATTTTTGTTGCACAATTTTATACTGATGTGTGATGGCATAACGAAGTTTTGAAGAAAATTGCACTCCCTTATCTATTACAATCTCTCTAGGAACACCAAAACCTGTGAAATTGTACTTAAATAAAAAATCAACAACTACCTATTCATTAGCATGACAAAGATCCTTAGCCTCTACCCACTTAGTAACATAATCAATACAAACCAAAATATACCTTTTTCTTCTAGACATTGGAGTGATATGCCCCACAAAGTCAAGTGCCCATTTTTCAAATGGTTGAATGAGTACCTGGAGCTGCAAATGAATTTCATTGGCTTCTACTAGGTGGCCCATCCACTAACAATTGTCACATTTTTAGACATACTCTTTGGCATGCTAAAAAAGGGTAGGACAATAGTATCCCAAGTGAAAAACTTTATAAATTATTCTTTTGTTGGTGAAATGTCCCCCACATGGCTCATCGTGGTCAACTCTCAATATATCAATAATTTCATCTTCTTGTACACATCTTTTAATAATCAAATTAGGTCCAGTACAGAAAAGGTCCCCTCCAACCCAAGAGGAAGAAGCATTGAGCTTGATGTTCTTCTACTTCTCCCTGGAAGAGATATGTTTCACCCACTTACCTATGACCAAATAGATAGCTATATTTGCAAACCACAAAGAATTAGTAGAAATAGCGAATAAATTTTCATCGGGAAATGTGTCATATTCTACAAACGTGGCTTGTCCCTTAGTATGATGTTAGGTCCCTATAATACTAGTGTATTCCCTCATTGTTATTGTCGATGTTGCCCCCTTACTTTTATTATTGTGCCCATGTAGTACCCATATTGTTATTATTGTGCCCCATAGAAGCCCACTATTGTTATTGTTGTGCCCTTACATTATTATTGTTATCTTTTCTCTGATTATATTGTGACCCCTTAGACTCCTATATATAGAAAGGAGGTTTTTTCATTTCAATCATCCAAGAATTGTTCATTTATGTAATGTAAAGGAGGTTTCCCCCTCAAAAATGCTAATTTTGAAGTCATTGATCTATCTTTTCTTCTATTTTGTGAGATGGTTGCATTTCGTTTGGTATTAGAGCTTTGGATTATAGGGTTTTGTTGCCTCAAACAGGACATCATGAAATTTTCGCTATAAATTTTTTTTCTACGAAGCTTCAAAAGCTAAAATTGAAACCACACAGAGCCTAAATCTTGGTGAACCTCACATACAAATTTCATATATTTTCTCACTATATTTTTGTAGATATGATCCGAGGAAGTTAGGGTTTTTGCAGGCTCTAGAATTCCATATCAAGCAGATGACCTTGGGAAAATTGTCATAACTTTCTCTTTGAGCATAAAATTTAAATTTCGTAAAAACTGACAGAAATAGGACAGAATATATTTTTCTGGGTATCATTTTTAGGGCCGAAGGTGGAAAAAGTGACACGTGGAACTTCATACAAGTTTGCTCCACTGAACTAGTCTATAATCAGGCCATCGTGGGAGATTGGGCATAACTCTTTCTTGAAGAATCCAATCTTGATCAGAATTTTGGGGTTGGAAAGAGGACTTAGAGGGATACCACAAGGAAAATGTTCAGACCTTGGAGGTCTGAAATTACATAGATACAACAGATTCAATATCAAGCTCCTACAAAGTGAAAACAAAAAGGTGTGTAGTTTTAAAATTTGCATAAGTTTTGTTTAAAAAATTAGTTTGAAGTAATTCAAAGGGAATAGTGAAGCATAATTATCATTAATTGATGACCCGAAGAAATAAAATGGAAACACCTAGTAAGAAACCCAAAATCTCTACTATGACACATGAAGAAGAGGAAGAAATGCAACATGATATATCAAATTTACGAGACCAAGTGCAACAAATTTCGCTCTTGCAAAAAGTAACGAAAAATGAATTGGAAGCCATGATGAATGTTAAGATAGATGGTATAAAAAGGGACATGGGAGTTTTTAATGATGGTTTAAAAGAATACATGGAAGCAATGATGAATGTCAAGATAGAGGGGTTGAAGGAAGGTTTGGCAAAGTTTCTAGAAGAAAGGTGTCCTAGTGGTGACAAGGCAATCCATGAAAATCATGATGAAGACAAAAGGAATATCAATTACGATTTTAGAGACTCCAATGTGGGGTTTAAGAACCACCACATTCCAAAGATATATATGAGGAAGTTTGATGGCAAGGATCCGGTAACTTGGATACTACAGATGGAGCAATATTTTGATCTACATGATGTGCAACCCTCACAAAATATATGTATTGCATATTTATATTTAGAACCCAATCAGTTTGTATGGTATATATGGCTTTTTTCTCGTAAACCACTTGTCACTGGGTCAGTTTTTATGGATAAAATGATAGCACATTATGAATATACAAAGATAAACACGTTCTTTAGCCAATTGATAAATCTTTTAAAAAAGGGTTCAATGGTGAAGCACATTGAAGACTTCCAAAAATTGAATATTAGGGTAACTGATATTCCATAAGAGCATAGGATTGATGTCTTCATAGGGACTTTAAAAGATAACATCCAACATGAGGTTTGCCTTTGGGAACCTGATTCATTGGAGAAGGCATTCAAGGTAGAAAGAAAAGTTGAAAGAAAAATTATGGAAACAAGGAAGTATACCACTCACAACTATAAAGATGGAAGTGTTGATGGTCCTAGTCTTCAACAACCTATAAGATTGACACCACAAAAATTGGAGGAAAAAAGAGCAAAAGGTCTTTGTTACAATTGTGATTGCAAACACACTAAAGGTCATAAGTGTGCTGAGAAGAAATTATTCTACATAGATTGTGAAGAGGAGGAAGAAAAGGAACGAGAAACAGAAAAAGAGGAGGATATACACTAGGAACCAACCCCAGAGAAAGAAGAAATGAATCTGACCATATCTTGTAATGCAATGGCAGGAATTACCACTCCTCAAACTCTCAAGGTAGAAATACATATCAACAAGAAAAAGGTAATAGTGTTTATTGATTCAGATAGTACCCATAATTTTATTCATTGTAAGATAGCCAAGGAATTGAATTGCTTCCTATATCTAGCACCAGAGTGTCAAGTGATGGTTGCAAATGGAGGAACCATAAATTTCTTTGGAAAGTACCATAATATCAAGCTATTCATGGGATAATATGTATTTAATAGTCCAATGCTTTCCATTCCAATGGGTGGTGATGATGTTGTACTAGGAGTCCAATGGTTACAATCTTTGGGTACAATACGCTTTACTTTTCAAGAACTTTTCTTGAATTTTTTTTGGGAAGGAAAGGAAGTTGAATTAAGGGGTATCGCAAGGAAACCAGGAAAGGTAATCAGATCTAATGGCATGACCAAGCTTCTAAAGAAAGAACAACGGGGTGTAATTCCACAATTATGTTCACTAGAGGTTCAAACAGTGAAATCATCTATTTCTCCAGATCTCCAAAAAGTCTTGGACAATCATTCCAAGGTATTTGAGATTGCAAAAATTCTCCCACCTATTTTTGATCATGATCATGCTATTCATTTGATTCCAGAAAGTGCTCCTCCAAACATCAGCCCTTATAGATATCCCTGTGCCCAAAAGAGTGAAATTGAACGTACAATTTCATAAATGCTAGAGGCTGGAATAATTCAACCTAGTCAAAGTTGTTTCTCTGCTCCAGTAGTATTGGTGCACAAGAAGGATGGATCATGGTGCATTTGTTTGGATTATACAAAACTAAACAAGCTCACTATTAAAGATAAATTTCTCATTCTTGTCATTGATGAATTATTGGATGAATTACATGGAGCAATTTACCACCAAGTTGGATATTCATTCTGGATATCATCAAATAATAATGAAGATGAAGACATCCTGAAAACAACATTTAGAACTCATGACAATCATTATGAATTTTTGGTCATGCCTTTTGGCCTTACCAATGCACCTTCGACATTTCAAGGTTTGATGAATTCCATTTTCAAACCCTTCCTTATAAAATTTGTGTTAGCCTTTTTCGATGATAGACGAATCTACAAAAAGTCTTGGAAGGAGCATGTTCAACATGTTGACATGGTGATCAAACTCTTGGAGGAGAAAAAATTATATGAAAAAACCTTGAAATGTTTCTTTGGAGTACAGGAGGTGGAATATCTAGGTCATATTGAATCTCATGAGGGTTTTAAGGTAGAACCTAACAAAATTAAAGCCATTAAGGAATGGAAAATCCCCACATCCATAAAGCATCTATGAGGATTTCTCGAGTTGAAAAGGTATTATCACAAGTTTGTTAAGAATTATGGGAGAATAACTGCACCTCTAACAAAATTATTGAAGAAAGATGCATTTTCTTGGACTCCATAAGAAACTAAGGCCTTTGAACATCTTAAAGAGGCAATGTGCCAAGCACCGGTCTTAGCTATGCCAGACTTCACAAAAACATTTATTGTGGAATGTGATGCCTCAGGAAATGGAATTGGTGTTGTTATAATGCAAGAAGGAATACCCATTACTTTTGATATTCGTCCAATCAAAGGAAAGTATTTACACAAAGTTATTTATGAGAAGGAAATGTTGGCAATACTACATGCACTTAGGAAATGGTGACATTACCTAATGGGAAGGCACTTCAAGGTAAAAACGGATCATGATAGTCTCAAGTACTTTTCATAACAAATATTATCTTAAGAAGAGAAGCAAAAATGTGTAACAAATATGTTGGGTTATGACTTTGAAACCATCTAAAAAATAGGGAAGAAAAATGTTGTTACAGATGCACTCTCAAGAAAGGATGAGGATGTGGAAGAATCACTTTGTGCTATTTCTACTATCCAACTAAATTGGATAAGTGAAGCAAGGGATGAATGGAAGAATGATGAAGGAGTGTGGGCACTCATTCAAAACTTGCAACAAGATCCCAATACATCTTATACATTTAGCTGGAAAAATGATTCATTATCGTAAAAATATCGCTTATACCTTTGTAAGAATTTCCAACTCAAACAAAAGATTCTTCTAGAATTGTACACCTCTCCCTTAGAAGGGCACTCAAGATTTTTAAAAACTTACCACAAGGTTAAGAAGGAATTTTTTTTGGGATGGCCTTAAATATGATATTCAAAAGTTTGTGGCATAATGTTTGGTTTTCCCACAAAATAAAGTTGAGACAGTTAAGACCCCGGGTCTGTTACAACTTTTATCCATTCCAAGTCAATGTTTGGAGGAGGTTTCAATGGATTTTATCACTGGTTTACCCAAGTCCGAAGGAAAGAGCATCATCATGGTGGTAGTTGATAGACTTACCAAGTATGCACACTTTGTGCATTATCTCATCAATTTAAAGCCAGTACAGTTGCTACTGCATTTATGGAAACAATTCAAAATCTACATGGAAACCCAAAGATTATTGTAAGCGACAGAGATCCCATTTTCACTGGAATTTTTTGGACATAATTATTTTCTTGTCTAGGTACTCAATTAGCTCATAACTCATCTTATCATTCTCAATTTGATGGGAAAATTGAGATAGTGAACAAATGTTTGGAAGGATATCTTCGTTGCTTTGTATTTGATAAACAAACACAATGGGTCAAGTGGTTACCTCTGGCTGAATGGTGGTATAACACTTCCTTCCATGCTACAAAAAAAATAATCCCATTTATGGCACTTTATGGATATCATCCACCATCCATCACATCATCTTTAAGAGAAAATTCTAAGGTTCAAGCAGTGGAAGATCACATTGAGAATCAACAACAAGTTCTCCAACTCTTAAAGGATAACCTCACTTTGGCATAGAATATAATGAAAGAATAGGGATATCAACATCGCAGCGAAAGGATTTTTGATCTAGGTGACTAGGTATCTTTATGGCTACAACCATACAAACAGAAGTCCCTCAAGCAAGCTAAGAAGGATAATAAATTATCACCAAAGTATTATGGTCCTTACAAGGTGTTGCAAAAGATAGGTACTATGGCATACAAATTGGATCTTCCTACATCTTCCTGAGTGCACCTAGTTTTCCATGTTTCATGTTTAAACAAGGTTATAGGTGACAAGCTCCCAATTCAAATAATATTTCCATAACTTGACAAGGAAAGAAAAATCATATTGGAACCTGAAGTAGTCATGGAAACAAGAACTTGATAGCTCCAAAATCAATCAATTTCGGAGTATCTAATCAAGTGGAAGAACTTACCCGCTGAAGATTCCACATGGGAGGATGAGAATTTTGTACAAAAGCATCCAGAACTACTCAAGCATTGAGGACAACACTTTTTTGAAGGAGAGGGGCATTTTAGGTCCCTATAACACTAGTGTATTCACTCATTGCTATTGTTAGTGTAGCCCCCTTGTTGTTATTGTTGTGCCCATGTAGTACCCATATTGTTATTATTGTGCCCCATAGAAGCCAACTATTGTAATTGTTGTGCCCTTAAATTATTAGTGTCATGTCTGCTCTGATTATATTGTGACCCCTTAGACTCCTATATATAGAAAGGAGGTTTTGTCATTTGAATCATCCAAGAATTGTTCATTTGTGTAATGTAAAGGAGGTTTCCCGCTCGAAGAGGCTAATTTTGAAGTCGTTGATATATCTCTTCTTCTATTTTGTGAGTTGGTTGCATAACATATGAATCCTAGATAATAAATTAGCTACAAGGTTATCTTTACCAGGTTTGCCTAAAATAGTAACATTGAAATCTTGTAGTAATAAAAACCACTGAGTCACTCTACCATTAGTTCTTGGTTTATTCATAAATTACTTAATAATATAGTGATTAGTATGAACGAAGACCTTATATCTAGTGATATAAGACCTAAATTTATTGATAACATATACTACGAATAAGAACTCTTTCTCAGTAACTGTATAGTTTGTAGAAATATGGTGATAGAATTGCAATTGATCAAGAAATTTAATCTAAAATCGAGAGACACAATTCTGTTATATTGATCTACAAAATTTAATTCACAATTTAGAACAATATTCACAAACATACAATAAGAAGAACCACGCATGAACAAAATTTTTCTAGGGGAACCCAACTGGGAAAAACCCCTCAAGCCTCTTTGCATTAATCAGATGAATAGAGAATGTATTACAATTTCTTGCCCGCTCTGAGCACAACCTGCAAGTGAATAACTTATTTGTTTGCTCAATGAGAAGCTCTAACCCAAACTTAGTCAATTTTTTCCTCTTCTTGAGCCCCTATTTCCTTGTGTAAATATTGAGGAATTAGGCCCCTATTTTTTAGGAGTTTTCCTCCAATTGATTATGCAATTCCCAAGGATTGATCATCTGACTGCATGCAACACATGTACACTCAAACTAGTTTACAACTTCTTGTTACATTGCCTTGGAATCTCCACCAAAACTGAGGAACTTGAATTTCTTGCATGCAATAGCTATTTTGAGTTGATTGATCAGTTAATTGAATTATCACTGAGTTATATTTTTGTCCCACTACACAACTGACCTCCAACTAGTTCTATCAATAGTTATAAGTAGTTTAGCATAATATAATTGGAAATAACTGAAGTAGATTGCTACAAATTAGCAATCACACATGCATAACTAAACTCCAAGACCTCTAACTCAAATTTATTGAGGTAATTGAGTGAAAAGAGCCATATCACCTCAATTAACTACGTCCAAGTTGTATGCTGATGTGGGAATTTGATTTTTCTCAATTTGACCAAGGCAAAGTCAAATTGAGACTTTCTTGCTACACTTCTCAACACTCCCCCTTAGCAAGAAAGAGATTATCAACCACCCCTATCCTATACCTATGGAATTTGAACTTACCTCATGAAAAATCCTTTTTCAAGATGTCAACATCTTGTTCGTCTATCTAAATGTATTGTAGCAACATTATTCACCTCTGCACACAGTCCTGTAAATTATTATAACATATATCTATATGCTTGCATCAATAGTGAAATGTCAGATTCTCAGAGAGCTTAATGCAACTCTGATTATCACAATAGATCACAGTTGGATCCATCACATGACCAAACAGTCCCACAAGTATCTTTCTCATCTAGATTGCCTCACATGCTGCTTGACTTGCAGACATGTATTATATTTATGTTGAGTTGAGCACCCCATGCCTCTACTTCTTGTTGTACCGGGAAACAACTCCGGACCCAACACTGAAAATTCCACCTAATGTACTCTTTCATTTGGATGGAATCCCTGCCTAATCTACATCTGGGAAACCACATAGCTTCACTCCATCTATCCGTATGTACTATAATCCATACTGGGTAGTGCCTTTGAGGTACGCTAAGACATGCTTGACTGCCTTCCAATACAATTTGGCTGGCCTAACCATAATTTGGCTCAGTTGGTTGACAACATAGAAAATATCTAGTTGTGTGTTCACAAGATACACCAGTGAACCCACTAGTTTCCGGTAAATGGTGGCATCAACCTCTTCACCTAAAGTGGCATCCTCCTTCCTCTAGTTGGTCTCTAGAGGTGTCTCCATGGGATTACAACTCTCCATGTGAAATATCTATAGTATATTAGTGGCATACTTTCCTTGAGACATAAACAATTCCACATCACCTTTCCATACTTCTAGCCCGAGGAAGTAGTGCATGAGACCCATGTCTTTCATCTCAAATTCCCTTGCAAGGTCTTCTTTGCAAGAGCTGATTAGTTGCTCATCACATGTAAATATTAAATCATCAACATATAAAAAAATGATAAGCAATTTACCTTCTACCAAATATGATAGAGGTTCACATCTGCTTCACTTTTGGTGATGCCAAAACCAGTGAGATAACTGACGATCTAGGTGTACCAAGCACGCGGTTCCTGTTTGAGACTATACTAAGCTCACATGAGTCTACACACATGAGACTCCTGATCAAATGTCTTAAAACCTTTTGGTTGATCTATGTACACTTCCTCCTCAATAACACCATTGAGAAATGTTGTTTTTACATCCATCTAGTGGATCTTCCACCCCATTTGCACAACCAGTGAAAGAATTGATCTAATGGATGAATACCTTGCTACAGGAGAAAAGGTTTCCTCATATTCAATTCCCTCAACTTGAGAGAATCCTTTGGCCACAAATATGGCCTTATACTTCTCTATGATTTTTTTTTCTACATGCTTAACCTTGAAGATCCATCTCGAACCCACAACTAATTTATCTGTCAGTCTTAGGACCACTTCCTAAGCACTATTCTTTATGATGGATTTGTATTCTTCCACAATTGCATCAACCCAAATTGGTTTCTCAACTGCTTCCTCAGAAGATGATGTCTCGGTCTCTACAAGCTTAGTCATTAGAGCCATATAGCTAGTGTGCCTCTTAGGTGACCTCCTTTGCCTATGCAAATTTGAAGGAGCTCCCACATTCTCCCTCTCATCACTAATATAACATCTTCCCTAGTTCTTTTTCTTCCTTATCTATATGATTATGCTTGAGTGTATGTCTCCACTTTTCCTCCTCTCTTCTCCTCCATTTGTGGTTTCCCCACAACTTCCTGAGGCTCCTCCTTTGGAGATAAAGTCTCCTCTTCTAGTGGGATCTGAATCTCCCTCTCAAGAGAGCACTGCATCAATTTCTCCTCATAAAACTTTACATCCCTTCTCACAACTTTCATTCTGAGGGAAGGTAAGTACACATGGTAATTATGTGGATTTTTAGTGTAACCCACAAAAACTCCCAACTCTATTGTTGGTTCAATTTTCTTGGTCAAATTTTTGGAGACATGGCTATAAACAGAGGCCCCAAAATTTTTGAAATGAGACACATCTGACTTTCTCCCAGAGAAAACCTCCTCCGATGTAATAATAACAAGAATCTGATGAGGACTCTGGTTCTACAAGTGGATTGTTGTGTTACATGCCTCTACCCACAAATGCAATGGCAGACCTTGGTCATGTAGCATAGCTCTCGCAACTCCCAAAATGATTTGTTTCTTCCTCTCAGCTACCCCATTCTACTGTGAATTATGGAGTGTTGTCATCTCTCTTCAAATTCTCTCTCTCGTACAAAATTCCTTGAATTCATTCAAAACATACTCACCTCCATTGTCGCTCCTACGAGCATTCACCTTCTTGACGGTCTCTTTCTCAACTAGTGCCGTGAATTCTACAAACTTTGAGAATGTCTCATCCTTCTTCCACATAAAGAAGATCCAACACTTTCTTAAGAAATCATCATTAAAAATAAAAAATTATTTATGTTTGGCAGTGGAGGTTATTGAGAAGGGTCCGCAAACATCAGAATGGACTCTCTCCAAGATTGCATGTGCTTTGTTGTCTCGATCATGGAATGTGAATTTTACATACTTCCCCAAGGTACTTTGCAGACATCCTACTACTCAAGTGCTCCTTTAGGGAGGCTAGTGGTTATTTACTGCATAATTTTTAGGGCGCCATGATGAAAATGACCCAATTGCTTATGCTAGAGTTCACCGACATTGTGACTTTACACTTTCTCTACCTTACTTCTTAATGCAACACAATATTCCACATCCAACTTGTACAGTTTCTTCACACGAACCCCGATCTGCTTCACCTGTCCAGTATTTATGTGCCTCAGAAAGGCTTTCCCTTTACTAAAGATTACATCATAGCCACGGTCTTCCAAAACGACTACAGAGATGAGGTTCTTCTTTAGGCATAGCACAAACATTACATCTTTAAGGCGAAGAGGGGATCCCAAATCCCTATAAAAGGTTACTATACCAATCCTGGTAGCACTATACCTTCCATCATCCCCAAGCTCAATATGCATCTGGATATCTTTCTCCTTGATGTCACTAAAAAACTTTCTACACCTTGTCATGTGGAATGAGGCACTTGAGTCAAAGTACCAAACAGTCCCCATCATATTGTTGGCCATGCATGCGATAAGGGTGAATTCTAGCTCAAACTGTGAAGCCAAATCTTCTCCTGCTGCTCCTTCTGAGTTCTTCTTGCCAGACTTTTTGTGTGGACACTTTGTAGCATAATTCTCGAATGCATGAAAATTGAAGCATTTTATTTAGGAAAAGTCTTTCTTCTTGCCCACTTGGCTGGATTCTGATTTGGTTTGAGATTTCTTCCCTTTCCCTTCTTTCCCTTTCCAACCAATGAAAAAATTCCTTCATCCTCTCCCTTGAATGAGGTTCCATCTCTGGTATTCCACCTAATCTCTTCTTGTAGGAAATAGAACCATAAGATTTCCCCATTCGATAATTTGGGAAAAGCCTTATATGAATATCCTGTAATACCCAACATGACCTAAGAGACTTCTCATCTCTTTTGGAGATTTCGTGACAGGAAGCTACAGAATAACCTCTATCTTGGTAGCATCAATTTGTATACATGCACTAGAGATAAGATGACCAAGAACTATTCATGCAGTTTGTAGAATACATGATTTAATGTTACTCAAAGCAAGACTAGATTATTGGCATCTAATTAAAACTTTTTCTAAGTTTTGTAGGGCTTCTTGAAATGAGTCACCATATACAGAAAAGTCATCCATGTACATCTCAACACATTTTTAGGTAAGATAAAAAAAAAAAAAAAAAAGAATACCTAGAACTACTCTCCATAAGGTAGAAAAAGAATTACATAAACCAAAAAGTGGTACTCTAAAAGCATACATCCCCCATGGGAATGTGAAATTTGTTTTGTCCTAATCATCGGGCACTATCTATATTTGGGTGTATCCGCTGAACCCATTAAGAAAGGAAAAATATTTTTTCCTAGCTAGCGTATCCAAAACTTGCCCAATAAAGGGAGAGGAAAATAGCCTTTAAGGTTGGATTTATTTAATTCTCTATAGCCCACACAAATCTAGCATTGTCATTTTTCTTAGGCACTATCATGAGGGGAGAGACCCATTGACTATCTGAAATGGGATAGATAAAATTGGCATCCAAAAGTTTTTGCAATTCCTCTTTGACAACTTATCTAAGGGTAGGGTTCATTCACATCTAGGGCTAACTGATAGGTCGAGCACCCTCCTAACTTTAAATATGGTGTGTACATGTTTTAGGAGAAATTTCTTTCATGTCTAGGTAGCTCCAGGCGAAAGAACCATTATGTTTCTACGACATCTTGAACACCTAATCTTGTTCGGATGCATCCAGATGAGAATTTATATATAAAGGTTTTTCTAGACTTACCTTGACAAGAGTGTTGTTAAACTTTGGTAAATGTATGGATGATATTAAAGTTTGTAGCAATGAGGAAGTTATAGGGTTACAATTTTCTTGAAAATCTGGGCTAAAGATATGGTCCAATGGATCTGGATCTTATAGAGAATCCAAATTGACAATAAATTCATGTACCCTACTCTCTTCAATATTTTCTTTAAATTATGCATTTTTTTCAATAGAAGAGATTGACTGAACATTCTCTCCATTGCTAGAATTGTTGTCGGGCCATAAAGTTTCTTCCAGTTCTTGAGAATATTTGGCAGGGGGTATAGTGTCACTTTATTTATATATTCCCCATTTGAAATAAGTATATATCTGGAGCAACAACCAATTTAGGCATCAATAGTGGCCAACCATGGTCATCCTAATATCAAGGGATGCCCTCCTGAATGATTTTTAGGTTGTAAAATCATCATATCTGCGGGATACTCCCAAGAATCTAAAGAGACAATTATATCATCTAACACACCCCTAGGAATTATTTTAGACCTATAAGCTAATTATAAGACCATGGGTTTGGGACGAATATTGGACAGTTGTAATTGTTTCATGGTCTGTCTTTTCATTACATTAATTTTGGGTCCTAAATCTCTCAAGACATTAAGGACAAGAACATTATTGATGTGAACCAAAACAACTGGATTGCCAGGATCCATATACTTTTCATTAATATTTTTTCCTGACATCAAACCAGTTTTCCTCTCAACAAAATGGATAGTTTGTGGCTCAACCTTCTTCCTACCTGGTTTCTTAAGGCAAATTTCCCTTATGGTTTTGGCTTAGATAGGAATGTTTCTAATGACTTGCAACGAGGGGACTTTGATACAATCATTTTTCAACCTAGAAACCAAGTCAAATTCGAGGTGTTCTGTAGGATTTTCTAAATTAAACCTTTTTTGGTAGGGTGTCCTACTGGATGATGGAAAAGACTTTAAATTTGGGGGAAACTATTTATTTGATGAATCAAATGTTTGGATTTTCCTCCCTCATTTCCTCCTCAATGATAATAGGTAAGTCTTTATTCCTATTAAGGGTCTTTCCCGAACTCAATGGGATTTATTGCAGCCCAACTGGAGAAATAAAATATGTAAAAAAGGAAGATAATTCATCGTTAAAAACATCTTGATTTGTCTTATTATTTCATTTAGCAATCGATTGGGTAGGAAGTTGTGTAGGTTGTGGAGGTTGGGCAAGAGGTGGTTGTTGTATTTTCAATTGTTGTGGTGCTCTTGATTGAGGTTGATGAGATTCAGAATAACTAGGATATGGTTGTGGGAAAGGTGTAAAGCATTGTTGTTGTGGTGGTGGAGGATAAGTAGAAGTAGACATATTGTTATAAGGAGGCCCTCTCCATTGTTGTTGCCATGGAAAATTTTGAACTTGTTATGGTACATATGTTTTCCAAGGCATGGGAGGGCTCATATATTGACATACATGTTGTTGTCCAGAAAAATGATTAGAATACTAAGTCATATGTTCAAAATTTATACATGAGGGTCCATTTTTCCATGGTTTCTTAGGTGCCAATGAGTTCAATTGTGTTGCTTCATAGTTCTATCCTTGATAGATTTCTTCAAGTCTAGGTAGAAATGTGCAGTTTTCTATTGCATGTTCACCTACACAAATGACACATATATCAATAGCATCCAATGAAAATTCCTATATAGAGTGTTTCTTCCTACATTTAGGAGAAAAAATGGAAAGTGCTTCTCTTTCTTCTTCTTGCTTTTTCTTGAATTGCAATGTATCCAATTGTAAATTAAGATTTTCGAGAAAATCACTTTTAAAATTTTCTAACAAATGTTCTAACTCGTGCTTTGTCACACCACTCATTACAAATTTGGTGTTTTTAGAGAGAGTATCCCTAATTCCTTTACCAAATCTTACTTGGCTACAGGAATACCTCCTTTGAAAGGTCACAAATGTTATCAAAAGGTAACTATGAAATATCTCTAGAACCCATTAAGTTTAGTACATTTATAGATTCATCCAAAACACCTCGTAAGAAAATAATCCCAATAGTTTCTAGATCATGTTTTTGTTGTTTAGATCGTTCGAGATTATACAAGAATTACTCAAGATAATATTCAAGACTCTCATCCTCTCTTTGTGTAATTTTAAAGATTTCCTCTCTCAAATCCCTAGCCTTGCAATACTCTTGATACTTTTTAACCATCATAAGGTTACATCCTTGAGAGTAGAAGGGAACAATTTGAGTTTTGGGGCATCCATAGAATAGCCATAACTCCTACATAAAATATCAAACTCAAATAGAAAAGCGTCAGGATCTTCATTACGCTTACATAAAATTGTGGCAGTGTTGAAGGGGGGGTATTCTTCATTCATACCACTAAATTGGGACCCACAATAGGGAATATGAATGTTACCTCTTCCTCTGTCTCTATTCCTTGTACAAATACCTCTTCTTCTCCTTTTGCCATATTTTCACCTCCATACAAACTAAACTTGGTATCCAGGGGTAACTCGGTCTCTAGATAAGGATTATGGTTAGCTTTTGAATCTATCTCAAGTTCTAACCCCTCAGTTAGAGTGGCTTTCCTGATAGAATATATCTCTACATTCACCTGATCCTTTGAACTACTTACCAGATTTCTATCTACCATCTCCTTCTTAGAATATTAATCTTCCAATGATTTAGCATTAGAAGGGGGAGTTTTAGAAGCGTCTTTCCTATTTCTACCTTTAGTTTTATGCCTATCTCCACTCATACATCCTAGAAAAAAGAAACAAAACTCAAATTAGCAATTAGAAATTAAACCACACTCATGAGATCCAGATGTTATTGTTGAGAATGCAACAAGATGATGGAGCTTAGTGGAAGGAAGTCGCCTTCACTAAGTAGGCCCGCAGGCTATTTCTGGCGCAAAGTCTATTTTTATACTATGTCTATTTTTAGACATATGGATCATGGTCTATGAGTTGCAGGATGCTATTTGTGGATGATTGGTCATGTTGGTAAAAATAGATGGACTTCTATTTTTAGACATATGGGCGGATTCTATTTTTAGACTGCTAGGCTAAAAATAGAACAGTCGAATATTATTAGCTCATAATAATATTTGGACTATAAACATTATCTTATCCTCTTGGAGCACTTCAGTTTGAGCTACAGATGTGGCACATACAGCTGTCAGAAGGAAATACGCTTTTCTTACGGGTCATTTGAGCTATTGCATGATGGACTTCAGTTAGAACTCATGTGGTTGAGTTTGGTGGAGTTGATTGAGGAGTTGATGGAGTTGTGTTCAGTTTGACTTGGTTAAAATAGTTGTATTTAGTTTAACTGCAGAATACACTAGTGATGAGTGATGTGAATTAATTGTTAATTAATTCACTAATTATTAACTCATAAAGCAACTAAAGAATACATCAGTTAACTCAGTGCATGGACAGTTCAGTGGAGACAGGTGTTAGAGGTTGAGATTGCTATCAGTTGTGACTATAGTTGTGCATGAGATCTTGCACAATCAATTGATTGAGTAATGCCAATGAGGATTGCGTGGTGCAGCCAAGAAAATATGAGTTTGGATCAGCCATACTCATCTATTCTCATGCAAGATTGCGCAGTAGAGGTAGGCAAGCAGTGCAGGAGATTTGAACTTGTGATTGATTCTGATCTGAGCTAGTTTGTGTGTAACAGGTGGAGATAGTACTGAGTACTTGTGAGGAGTATTGTACTATGTATTGTTACATGTTCTCAATCATTATAATATATAGATAGTGTGGGGTTTTCAGCTGTATGCTTTCCCCGGGTTACATACTGTGTTAATGTGTGCATGCGATTGATGTTTCATTGTTTTAAATTCTGCAAAATTGGTGATCAACGTAGAGAAGGTTATGTAATATGCATGTATTCTGCAATAGTGTATAATCGTGATAATCTCTGTGAATAAGTGTCATATTATTCAAAATTTCTACATGGTATCGGAGCTGTTGATCATCAGATCTATTATTCAGAAAGTGTTTACATTTTATTTCTTCAGGCAGAGTCTGTAATCGGGCCAGGTAGCCTCTGGATTCATCCTTCCTTTGGAAGGTGAGATATCCAGTGAATGCCCATACAGTCAATCTCTGTATGAGAAATACTTTGTTCTCACGAATTTTAGATCAGAAGCGGTTGACTTTTGAGCTCGTGGAATTCGAATTTGCAGCAGTGTTTTCTTGGTGTCAAAGTTGAAATGTCTTTCAACGGATTGCGATTGGAGTATGCTCTTGAGGGCAGCTCGAATTATATTACATGGAAAGACAAGATGGAGGCAATGTTAGATGATAATGGGCTGAAGGAGTTCATGAGGCTAAGGTCCCAAAGCCTACTAATACTGCTCAAGTTGAGGCTTGGCAAAAGAAGACAGCAAAGTGTCGAAGGATTCTGTTGGAGGGCGTGAAGGATCACATTGTGTCCAGCCTGCATGGAAAGGCTTCTCCATACTTGATGTGGAAAGCGTTGACTGATCTATTCCAAAACAAGAGCGACCAGAGGAAGTTGGCGCTCAAGGACAAACTCAGAAACATTAAGTGTGAGAAAGGAGACAGTATGTCCAAGTATCTCATGAAGTTCACTCAATGCCGGGATGAGCTAGGAAGTGTGGGGGTGACTGTCAATGATGAGGACTTGGTGAGCTTGGCTCTCCTTGGTCTTCCAAAGAGTTGGCATTCCTATCAGGACTCTGTCAATGGTCGGGAGAAATTTCCAGGATGGGAGAGACTTTGGTCAGATCTTGTGCAGGAGGAGATCAGGCAGAATATCAGGGACGAATCTTCATCAAAGGCACCTGATGAAGAAAATTGTGCTTTGGCTACCAAAGCAAAGAAGGGGAAGAACAAGAAAGCTTCTCATTCTGGTGCGAAAGGCAAGAAGCAGGACATGTCCAAGGTGAAGTGCTTTCACTGTCACCAGCACGGACACTATGCCACAAATTGTCCGCAGAAGAAGAAAAATAAGCAAGTTGTTGGATCTGCAGCGGGAGAGGCCTTAGCCTCACAGTTTGAGCTTGATTTTTCGTTGATTGCATGCTTGGTATCAAGTGTGATGGGATCGGTATTTGTTTAGTCAATTTAGTGTTCCTAAATTGATGTCATTAATTGTCGACCCGGGGCTCGTAAGCTGATGAAGTGAAGGTGTACTATATGTACTTAAGCAACCTCTTAGATCTTTTTGTCGTTTGGGGGTGTTGTTTGTGGTCAATTTATCTTCCTAAGATGGAATGGAGGTTTTATAAACAGATGAGTGATAGTGTGTGTAAAGTGATTTCTAAATGAGTGAGTGTGTGTTACTGGTGGTTTCTAACTACCTTCTAAACTTGCAAAGAAAGAGCTTGAAATAAATAACTTGAAATGAAACTGAAAGCAAAGCATAAAAACCACTTTCTAATGGCACTAGTCACTACTCATGCTGCTGCAATAAAAAGGTAAGAAAAACCACTTTAAAGACCAATTATAATGTTCATCTCTTCCTAACACTCTGCTTCCAACATATAGTACTATGTGAAACACGATTAAGAAGTAGTTAGATATAAGTCTCAAAAGTAATCAAGCTCTAAGATGACAAATTATAACACCACTTTGCCTCTCTCCAACATTCTGCTTCCAACATATATTGTAATGTGTAACAAGTGAAGAAAGAGTTAGTGATATAAGTCAAAAACTACTCAAAGCAAGCTGTAATTTATTAGTATTCTGATCTCTTAAAGATGAACAACTTATGATAAGGAGACCATCAATATGTTAGCATACAACTTGAGAAACTAAACTAGAAATCAAGCTAGAAAAACAGAGTAAAGGCAGCAACTATGAATATGACAACTGAAAATACCATTAGAGATAAAGAAAATACAACAAAGACACACAATCCCGGACTAACACCTGCAGAAAACAATCCTGATCAGTTAAAGTAAATGCTGGAAATGAAATGACAGTGAAAGTAAATCAAAACTGTACATGTATTAAAGAAAAGGAAAATTGCTGAATTCAAAAGAAGGAAATGGCAAGAACATAAAGGTAAATTTACTGTACAAAGGCCGTTATGAATGGGGGCCCTCCATCCACAAAACCCAAGGAAAGATCAGCTACTTGAAGGAGTCAAAACAGCACAGTCTTCTATTAACTCATATGCAGAAATTACAGTAAAAAGTGCTGAAACAGCAGCTTCAAAACAGAGTTTCTGTATACACTAAAATTGTAGCAATTGCATAAACAAAGCAACTAAAAACTAATCCTTAAGTGTACACAGACGCTGGATTTTATAGGCGTATGAACAACTGCCTACTGCGTAAAACATGAAACTAGAAATTAACTGACAGTCATGCTAATTAAATGGTACAGCAACACGTAAACAGGTCCGTGTGTTATCTGGAAGGTACGGTCGTCATGGAGGTTGAATCCAAGGTTGGATCCTGTCTCCCATAACCTGCGTAGCGTGGAGGAATCGCCATCTGGAGTGATGTGACCTATCAGCTCACGCAGCACCGTTTGAGCTGGCTTTGTTGACCGAAGTTTGATCCACGTTGACCGGAGGTGTGCATGGCGTTGCTGACCGAACTAATAGCATAGGAACCTTTAACACCTTCATTCCCACGTGCCCATGTGATTCATTTTTCAAAATGACACGTGGAACATAGAGATCAATGAAAAGGCTGCGGAATGACTAGATAGCTGCGGAATTGCTGTGCATATGTCAAAAATCTAGACAAACAGTCAAACATTAGCAAAGTTAACCAATCATGCTTAAAGACATCAAATGTAATGATCTGGATAGGTTTATGGGGAAAATAGGGCAAAAGAGAGAGATAAGTGAGGAAAAGTTGTAGGTAATGATAGATAATTAGGTGCAAGTTAGAGGCTCTACATACCCCCACTACGAGGGTGTTGCATGTCCTCATGCAACGAAAACATTGTTTAATCCACCTGCTGAGATGCCTCTGCTAGGACATCTAGTCTTCCCCTCTTCCTCTATGTAGCCACATTGACTCTTGGTTTCCTCACCAAGCATCTGAATTTTAAATTGACCAAAGCTCTGCTTAGCTTCCTACATTTCTTCTTTAGCTTTCTGTTTTTCCTTTGCCAAAGGCCCAGATGAAGCATGGTATTATCGTGGACCATTTTGTCCACTTTACCTCGTTCTTTTAATGCTTCATTCTCTTGTGTGATGTGGCAGTTTAAAACTTCAAGCTCAAAAATTTCTTGTTTAAGTGAGTGAACTTGCTGCTCAAGAGGTAGAACAGTGCTTGGACCAGCAGCAGCTTGTTCTAACGTCTCCAGGTAGTTATAAACTTTTTGCTGGTCCAGGTCAATCTCTGGTGACCTCTTTGGACTAGGCTCATGCTCAAATTCGATTTCATGCTCCTGTTGAAAAGGGCTTTCCTCTCGTGGAGGAGTAATCTCAACATGTGGTGGGCTTGCCTCAAAGTCAGGTCTTGTAGCAACCTTTTCAGGTGTGCTCAAGTCAATAATGAGTGACTCTTTGTCCTTTGTGGCCCCCACTTTGTCTTGTAGCCTACTGCTCCTCCTCACGGTGGTGATGCTCTGTTTTTCCTTTTGTTGCTTTTGCTTTTGTTTTTGCATCTTCTTGGAAAGGGCAGCCTCATGAAGTTGGGCCAATCTATGTGCCAATGGCTGAGTGTCCTCTTCACTGGAATTTTTAGGAGTAAGGTAGGTTTCTTGGGCTATAGCTTTTCCCTTATCCTTCTTTTGTCTCTTCCTACTCTCCTTTTTCTTTTGAGCAGCCTCTTGGACAATTTCTTGCAGGGTTTCTGTAATGATTTCTTGGGCTGTTTGGTCAATATCTACAGCAGGCTCAGGGTCATTTTCTTCTTCAGAATGATGTGCAGCAATTTCTTCTTCAATCAGGTCTTGGACAGTTTCTTCTTGGTCAGCAGTTTCAGGGATAGCAGTTTCTAATTGGACAACAATTTCTGGGGTAATTTCCTCTCTTCTTTTCCTTCTACTCTTTTTAGGCACTTGAGGTGAACCACCAGAGGCTTCCCCTATCTCTTGGAAATGATTCCTTATAAGAAATCTTTCCCATGTATCTCTTTTTGCTTTCAACTATTCTTCAACTAGTATCTTGACAAGCCCATGATGATACAAATGTGGCTCAATGTTTCTTGGGTTTCTTTGGACTATTGAGCACATTTTTCTAAGGCTTGAGAGTAAAAAATATGGAAGGTTAATGTCATGCTCTCCTAAGAAATGCATCATAATTTTGGCATGGTAAACATATAGAATTCCAAACCTTCCCTCACATGTAAAGAATTTTTGTACTAGTAGAAGCAAAGATGTCCATTATTCTTTGACAAGACTAACAGGGATTCCCTTTGTAAAAATGCTAGTATCCATACCTGGATTCTTCAGAATTTGCTTCCATTGCTGGTCTTTTACTAATCGGTTTTTGAACCATCTCTCCCCAGTTTGTGGTAGTGAAGTGGCCTGTGCTAAACTGCTTTCGGTGACTGTAAATTTCAGATCTCCTATCTCCACTTGGTTGTCTTTGAAAGAACGTGCAAAAGCCTTTGTGACCTCTCTATGGTAACCCTTGAATTTTTGGATGCATTGGAGCCAATTTGCCTTCTGCAAAGCGTCTTTGATTTGGG
Source organism: Pinus tabuliformis (assembly GCA_031772625.1). Lineage (NCBI taxonomy): Eukaryota > Viridiplantae > Streptophyta > Pinopsida > Pinales > Pinaceae > Pinus > Pinus tabuliformis. Next base: position 546,874,392 of record CM062805.1, on the reverse strand, counting down.
GATATCCTTCCAGAAATTTGGAGCCCTCTGGCTCTGCCCTCAAAAGTTTACCCATCAGCTCTCTGGCTTGTCTTACAGCTCTGTTTTAATACTTTGGAGAAAGGGTTATACGGCTTCAACAGTGGCTTCAACACAAAAGATTTACGGCTTCAACACAACAGCCGTAATGCACTCACAACAGTGGTCAAAGTTTAGCGGAGAAAAAAAATGAAACAGAGTATGGTTACGGTGGCAGAGTAGTGAATAAGGCAGAGCAGTGGAAAACAAGGGAAATGCGGAAGTGAATCAACAGCGTGAATGAGATTATACATGCGTAGGAGGGTTATGAATAATGGTAAGAAACAGTTAAGTCCCTTAGATATCGGTCATGAGTGTACATTTGGCTGCGGAATCATAACGCAGAGAGCCGTAGTACAATTGTCTACGTCACTCAGGTACAAAAGTTTTAATGGAAGAGCAGTCGTGTTTGAGTTTTAAAATCGTGATGAATAGGGACTGTTAAGGCTGAGAGATACGTGGATTTCCGGTCGAGTAATGGAAAGGACTGGTAATCATTACATTAAATGGCTAAAAACACAATCTGGAAACCATGCAAAATGTTATAACCGTAGGTTTAGAAATTAGATCATACCTTATGCATCCGCGCTTTGATTCCTTTTGCTCATATGACACTAACCTTTCATTGTTTATTGCTACTACATGACCTTTTTTCAATTATTGCTGATGACTTTTGGACTGCAGATTCCTTCTTAAAACAGACTGTGTTTTTTTTTTATGTAGGTGCAGAAAGTGTATCGGCTGCGGAATTGGGATGTTGGCTGCGGAATTGCTCCTCAGCTACGGAAACTACAATGATACCCTCTGTCTGCACAAAACAACTTTAGCTGTGTGAAATAAATCTGACAATGACTTTATTGGTGAGATGGAATGTAATGGATGGATGGATGGAAAGAAATGAGGTGGAGTGAGAGTGATTGGATGAATGAGATGGTGAATGAAGTGGGCGAAATGAGATGGAACAAGGAGGAGAGAGAGATTTTTTATTTTTTTTTTGGAAAATGTGAGGTGTCAGGTGACCCTGATTTTCACCTCAGATTTTCTGCATAGGACTGCCAATCAGAGACTGGTTTTCAGGCCTATACTTTTATATATTTTTTTCTCTTTTTTTTTTTTTTTTTTTTTTCAAAAACAAAAGATTAGGCTGATGGAGGAGAAGAATCCTTCTCCATCAACCTGATTGCAGAATCTTCTTTAAACAACTTGACAAATTCCTCTTTTGAGAGTGGCTTCTAGTAGATCTTCAAGCGATGGCCATTCACAATAAGAGGAGTATGAAATTCATCAATAGTTTTCACTCGAACTGCTCCATTGCTAAAGACTTCATCAATCTCATATGGCCCAAGCCAATGAGTTTGAAATTTTCCTTTGAAGTCTTTAAACTTTGAATCAAACAATAGAGCCCAATCTCCTTTCTGAAACTTCTTCTCCTTGATGTATCTATCATGCCATTTTGTTCTTTGGTGCTGAACTAGATCGGTTCTTAAAATGGCATCTTGTCTTATCTCATCTAGTTCATTTAACTGCCCCATTCTGTGCTTCTGGGCTTCTGAAAGATTCATCCCCAACTGGACTGCCATCTTGAAAGTTTTGACTTGGAACTCAATGGGGAGCAGGACTTCTTTCCCATAAACAAGTTCATAGGGAGAATATCCTGTGGTACTCCTCCATGTAGTTCTATAGGCCCATAAAGCTTCAGGTAGCCTTTCAGCCCAATCTCTTCTATGCAGATGAACAGTCTTGGTGATGATATTCTCAAGGACTTTATTTGTAGATTCCACTTGACCATTTGCTTGCGGATGGTAAGGAGTAGATGTTCTATGCTTGATCTTGTATTCCTCCATCAGCTTCTCCATCAGATTAGATGTAAATTGGCTTCCTTGATCTGTTACAATTTCTCATGGGACACCAAAACGAGTGAAAATATCCTCAAAAAGAAATTGAACAACTGAATTTTCAGTGGCAGAAGGCAAAGCTTTTGCTTCTACCCACTTAGTAACATAGTCAGTACAAACCAATATATACTTCTTTTGTTTAGATGGCGGATTAATGGGTCCAACGAAATCTAAAGCCCATTTTTCAAAAGGTTCGATGAGTACCTGTGGCTGCAATGGCATCTCACTTGAAAGAGTTGGTCTCCCAATTCTTTGGCAGCTGTCACACCTTCTGACATATTGCTTTGCATCTTTGAAAAGAGTAGGCCAATAATATCCCAAAGAAAGGATTTTATAGGCTGTTCTCTTGTCAGCGAAGTGTCCACCGCATGGCTCGTCATGGCATGCCTTAAGGATGTCAGGCATCTCATCTTCCCGAACACATCTTCTAATCACACAGTCTAGCCCTGTTTTGAACAATTCATTAGAAATCCATGAATAACTTGAACTCTGCTGAATAATCTTTCTCTTTTCATTAGGAAAAAGATGTGGAGGTAGTTTCCCTGTAACCAAATAATTAGCAATATCTGCATACCAAGGGGTTTTAGTAGTTATTGCAAACAAATACTCATCAGGAAACTTATCCTCTACAGGAGAATCTTCGTTAGCATTTTGGATTCTATACAAGAAATCAGCTACTGTATTTTGTTTTCCTGGTCTATCTAACACAGTAATATTGAATTCTTGCAAAAGTAAGAGCCATCTGGTGACTCTGCCATTAGTAACAGGTTTGTTCATTAAATATCTTATGGCAGAATGATCAGTATGAACAAAAGTTTCATAGCCGGTTATGTAGTGTCTAAACTTATTGATCGCATGTACCACAGCTAAGAACTCTTTTTCTGTCACAGTATAATTTAACTCAGAAGGAGTCAAATTTTTACTGGTGTAATAAATGGCATAAGGGATCAAATCCTTTTGTCCCAAAACAACTCCTAGAGTCGTATCTGAAGCATCAGTAGAAATGTGGAAAGGGAGTTTCCAATTTGGTCCTCTTAGAATGGGTGCTTCAGATATTCTCATTTTTAAAGCTTCAAATGCAGATTGGCATTCAGGATCCCATTTAAATTCACAGTCCTTTGTAAGTAGTTTGAAGAGCGGGGATGCTATTTTGGTGAAGTTTTCAATAAATATTCTATAGTACCCAGTAAACCCAAGAAAACTTCTAACATCCTTTTAGCAGTTTGGAATAGGTAACTTGGAGATGACCTCAACTTTGGATCTATCAACCTTAATTCCATCTCCTGAAATATGATGTCCTAAAACAATCCCTTCAGTAAACATCATAAAACATTTTTCATGACTTAAAGAAAGATTTGTTTCCTTACATATTATCAGTACTTTTTCCAAATTTTCCAAAGCTTCTTCAAATGTATTACCGTAAACTGTAAAATCATCCATATAGACCTCTACACAATCATGGATTAGATCTGAAAAGATACCTAATATAACCCTTTGAAAAGTATCAGGTGCATTGCATAATCCAAAAGGGAGTACTCGGTAGGCAAAAGTTCCCCATGGACAGGTGAATGTGGTCTTATCTTGATCTTCAGGTGCCACCTGAATTTGATTATACCCACTAAAACCATCCAAGAATGAGAAATACTTTTTACCTGCTAAAGTGTCTAGTACCTGATCAATAAAAGGTAGAGGGAAATGATCCTTTAAGTTTGCCTTGTTCAATTCTCGATAATCAATGCAAACTCTCCATTTATCATTCTTTTTGGGCACTATAACCAAGGGAGAAACCCATTGGCTATCTGAAATGGGGTAAATGAAGTTTACCTTGAGTAATTTCTGGAGTTCTTCTTTCACGATTTCCCTAAGGTTTGGATTCATCCTTCTCTGCGGTTGCCTAATAGATCTGTTGTTTTCTTCAATATAGATGTGATGAATACAAGTCTTAGGATCGATTCCTTTCATGTCAGTGTATTCCCATGCAAATGCAATAGAATGTTTTTGCAAAAGTTTGGTTAATTTTTCTTGTTGTGGTCTTTCCAAGTTTCTATTAATGTTCAATGTTTTTCCTGGAAGGATTTCAACTGTAGAACTACCAAACTCTTCCATTGAGAAGAGAGACATCTGTCTAGAGGAGAGATATTCAACGTCCGCATCTAACTGAAACCGTGTAGAGTCATATTCTGAAGATATTTCAAAGTTTTCTAATGTATTTAGAATTTCACTGTCTTCACTGATCTCAGAGATGGTTAGAACAGGTTGTATAGTATCCTCATCATCGACCCACTCGTCTTCTCCTATTTCTGTTATTGCTCTTGTTGGAGGATACAAGTTGAATTTCTTGGTTGAATTACCATCTGATATATACATGTCTCCAGACCTACAACTGATAAAAGCATCAGCTGTTGCTAGCCAAGGTCTTCCTAAGATAAGAGGATGTCCTCCTAGATTGTTCTTGGGAGTCAAAATCATAAAATCAACTGGATATTCCCAAGAGTCTAGAGAGACTGGAATGTCTTCAAATACACCATCAGGTTTAATGATTGATTGATCTGCAAGTTGCAGTAAAGTAGGTGTAAAGAGAAGGTTAGGAAGCTTTAACTGATCCATGGTCTGTCTACTCATGATGTTGATAGCGGCTCCTAAGTCAATCAAAGTATTTAGGATTTCAACCCCATTAATATGAGTTTTGACAATAGGACTACCGGGATCCACATACTTTTGCATGGTAATCTTACCCATCATAATGTCTGCAATTTTTCCAACCAGATGGATCCTTTTGGTATCTCTGGTTTTCTTTCCTGTTTTCTTCAAACTCAACTCCTTTATTGTCTTCGCTAGAATAGGAATTTCCTTTATGGCTTGTAACAAGGGAATCTTGATACATACATTTTTCAATTCATCTAGAAAGTTATAGTCAGGCAACCAAATTTGTTTTTCCACTCCCCTATCAATTTGCAATCTTTCAGGAAAAGGGGGAGTGGATGAGGATGTAGGTTGCTCAACTATGGGAGTTGTAGGTGTTATTTCTTTTTCTTTTTGCTTTTCTGGGTTTTGAAGTGATGCTTCAGGACCCTTATTGACTTTAAGAGATTCTTCCTCAGAAATGCTTGGCTGTTGAACATTTATAGAAGGTTGATCTAGGATTCTACCTGATCTGAGTTGTACTTCATTGAGAGGAACAATCATATAGGTAGGGAATGGTTGACCTTCCATCATGTAAGCATTTTGAGGGTTCCTATTATTGGGATTTGGTAATGGCTGAGAGGGAAGTTGATTTGACTTCTGTTAGGATTGAAGCAAGAGTTGAGAATTTTGATTTTGTGGAGGAGGTTGTTGTTGTTGAGGGTATGGCAATGATAGTTGTTGACCTTGATTTGGAAGTTGTGGAGCTTGCTGGTTCTAAAAAGGTGGAGGATATTGATAGAACTAAGCAAATCTCCCATAAGGATTTTGCATGCTTTGCATCCATGATTGAAAAGGATTTTGAGGTTGAGACCAGGGTTGTTGCCAAGGATTCCAATTTGGTTGGGGTTGAAAATTCATAGAGTTGTTAAACCCTTGATTCTGTTGCCCTTGCCAAGGTCTCCTTGCAACAAAACAGAGAGATTCAAGTGTATTTGGATCTTCTTGAAAGACTGCTTTGAGGCTAGGAATTGAAGGACAATCCTTGGTCTCATGAGTTTCTAAGCAAATTACGCATGTTTCTACAACGTGTGCATCCAAGGGACATTCCCTTAAAGCATGTTTCTTTCTACATTTCGGGCAAAAAATGGCCAAAGCCTCAACTTCTACTTTTTGTTTATTGTGAATCTTAAGGGTATCTAATTGTTCACTAAGACTCCCTAAGATGTCAGTTTTGAATTCATCAAGCATATTGCCGATTTCAGCCCTACTTACTGATCCCGTTGCAGATTTATTTGCTCTAAGGAGAGAAGGATCTCTAGGCCCTTTTTGAGTTTTTGATTTGCCCCTTGAGAGATGGATACAAAGTTCTGCTATATCACTGAGTGAAAGTTGAGATATATCCCCTTTCCCCATCATGTTCAAGATATCTATCCATTCATCTCTAATAGCTTTTAATAGGAGGGCTTTTAAGGTCTCCTCATCCAAGTTACTCATCTTTGCTCTTTTCAGGTTATATTGAAATCTTTCAAGTAAATCTTCTAGGCTCTCGTCTTCTCTTTGTATCATTTTAAATACCTCGTCCTTGTGATTAGTAGGCATACAATAGTCCAGATACCTATCCAAAAATGTTTGTTTCATTTCATCCCAATACCTAATGGATTGAGTGAGTAACCCCATGAACCATTTCAAAGCTTGATCTTTCAATGTTGAAGGGAATAATTTGAGTTTCTGAGAGTCATCCAAATAGTCATAAGTTCGACACACAACTTCAAACTCAAATAAAAATGTTTCGGGGTCCTCAGTTCTTAACCCATGGAAATTTGGGAGGAAAGATGGCGATATGTTTTTCATAGTAGCCCGGGAATCCTCATTAACAATAGGAAACCCAAATGAGTTATCCCCATCTCTATTTCCTCCTCCAAGGGGACCTCTACCTCCTCCATTGTTGTTTCCTCCTCCTCCTCTACCTCTACCTCTACCACCTCCTTCTTCCTCTGCCATGATGGTTCCCCTAGGGATTTCAAAATCTTCTGGTTCTTCTACAAAGGGTGAATGAGAAGAGATTTCTCCTTCTTCTTCAGATGATTCTACTTCCTCAATTACAATTGGTCTTTCTGTAGGAGAAAGAGAAGGGTCTCTTCCTGGTTCAAATTCAATAGAAGGTGTGGGAGAGTCAATTCTTGGCTCTTGAATTCCAGGAATTCTAGGGCTAGGAGTGTCGGTTGGAGATGAGGGAGGTGTCTCTTGTCTATTCCTTGAAGCAGATGGACTTGTAAAAATTGAACTTCGAGCTCTAGCTAAAAACCTTCCCCTAGAATCTCTAGCTCTATGCATGTCATTTTTTTTATTTCTTCAAGTCAAGTTAATAGTTCTTTTTCTGATCTTCCAGGTCACTCTAGGTGCAAGAAGAGAGCATACTCAAGAAACTACTAAATCAATAACTTTCTCTTTTCTGATCCTCCAGATCACTTTAAAGTGCAAGAGGAGAGCATACTTTGATAGGTTATCAACTTCTTTTCTTGAAATTTTATGTTTTTTTTCCTAAGAATATGGCTACTTAATTCCACTTCCCCGGCAACGGCGCCAAAATGTTTAGTCAATTTAGTGTTCCTAAATTGATGTCATTAATTGTCAACCCGGGGCTCGTAAGCTGATGAAGTGAAGGTGTACTATATGTACTTAAGCAACCTCTTAGATCTTTTTGTCGTTTGGGGGTGTTGTTTGTGGTCAATTTATCTTCCTAAGATGGAATGGAGGTTTTATAAACAGATGAGTGATAGTGTGTGTAAGGTGATTTCTAAATGAGTGAGTGTGTGTTACTGGTGGTTTCTAACTACCTTCTAAACTTGCAAAGAAAGAGCTTGAAAGAAATAACTTGAAATGAAACTGAAAGCAAAGCATAAAAACCACTTTCTAATGGCACTAGTCACTACTCATGCTGCTGCAATAAAAAGGTAAGAAAAACCACTTTAAAGACCAATTATAATGTTCATCTCTTCCTAACACTCTGCTTCCAACATATAGTACTATGTGAAACACGATTAAGAAGTAGTTAGATATAAGTCTCAAAAGTAATCAAGCTCTAAGATGACAAATTATAACACCACTTTGCCTCTCTCCAACATTCTGCTTCCAACATACATTGTAATGTGTAACAAGTGAAGAAAGAGTTAGTGATATAAGTCAAAAACTACTCAAAGCAAGCTGTAATTTATTAGTATTCTGATCTCTTAAAGATGAACAACTTATGATAAGGAGACCATCAATATGTTAGCATACAACTTGAGAAACTAAACTAGAAATCAAGCTAGAAAAAACAGAGTAAAGGCAGCAACTATGAATATGACAACTGAAAATACCATTAGAGATAAAGCAAATACAACAAAGACACACAATCCCGGGCTAACACCTGCAAAAAACAATCCTGATCAGTTAAAGTAAATGCTGGAAATGAAATGACAGTGAAAGTAAATCAAAACTGTACATGTATTAAAGAAAAGGAAAATTGCTGAATTCAAAAGAAGGAAATGGCAAGAACATAAAGGTAAATTTACTGTACAAAGGCTGTTATGAATGGGGGCCCTCCATCCACAAAACCCAAGGAAAGATCAGCTACTTGAAGGAGTCAAAACAGCATAGTCTTCTATTAACTCATATGCAGAAATTACAGTAAAAAGTGCTGAAACAGCAGCTTCAAAACAGAGTTTCTGTATACATTAAAATTGTAGCAATTGCATAAACAAAGCAACTAAAAACTAATCCTTAAGCGTGCGCAGACGCTGGATTTTATAGGCGTATGAACAACTGCCTACTGCGTAAAACATGAAACTAGAAATTAACTGACAGTCATGCTAATTAAATGGTACAGCAACACGTAAACAGGTCCGTGTGTTATCTGGAAGGTACGGTCGTCATGGAGGTTGAATCCAAGGTTGGATCCTGTCTCCCATAACCTGCGTAGCATGGAGGAATCGCCATCTGGAGTGACGTGACCTATCAGCTCACGCAGCACCGTTTGAGCTGGCTTTGTTGACCGAAGTTTGATCCACGTTGACCGGAGGTGTGCGTGGCGTTGCTGACCGAACTAATAGCATAGGAACCTTTAACACCTTCATTCCCACGTGCCCATGTGATTCATTTTTCAAAATGACACGTGGAACATAGAGATCAATGAAAAGGCTGCGGAATGACTAGATAGCTGCGGAATTGCTGAATGGCTGCGGAATTGCTGTGCATATGTCAAAAATCTAGACAAACAGTCAAACATTAGCAAAGTTAACCAATCATGCTTAAAGACATCAAATGTAATGATCTGGATAGGTTTATGGGGAAAATAGGGCAAAAGAGAGAGATAAGTGAGGAAAAGCTGTAGGTAGTGATAGATAATTAGGTGCAAGTTAGAGGCTCTACAGTATGGTTCATGGATAGTGGTGCGTCTTTTCACATGACAGGAGATCAAGATTTGTTTTCTGATCTAGAGGAGAAAGATCTTGGAGTGCACATTGAGATGGTCGGTGATGGTAGATACAGTGCGACCGGTATCGGTACCATTTCCTTTGAGAGCGAGTCTGGTAAACCCTTCATATTGAAGGAAGTGATGCATGTTCCAGGATTGAAGAAGAATCTTATCTCTGTGTTAATGTTAGAAGACAAGGGATATGATGTTGTTTTCAGCGAGGGAAAGGCTTTCCTGCGCAGTAAGACAACTGGAGAAACCCGTAAGATAGGGGTTCAAGTCAGGAACCTTTATCAGTTGCATGTAGATGGCTGTGCAGCAATGGCATGCAAGGTAGAAGGATTAGTGAGCCGGGATGATGGTGAGGTGTGGCACAGGAGATTGGGTCACCTTCACCATGGAGCCTTGAAGATACTGTAGCAGATTACTACAGGGCTTCCTAAAGGCACTCTTGCGTAGTCAGATCAGTGCAAGGGGTGTACTTTGGGAAAGTTTGTGAAAGCCACCTTTCACGAGAAGGATATTTGCGCCACGACGATCCTTGAGAGAATTCACACAGACGTGTGTGGACCTTTCTCAGTAGCTTCGACAGCAAAGCACAGGTACTATGTGATCTTTGTTGATGATTTCTCTCGAAAGTGTTGGATCTTCTTCATGCAGAAGAAGAGCGAGACATACTCAAAGTTCTGTGAGTTCAAAGCACTGGTCGAGAAGGAGTCAGGGAAGAAGGTGAAGGCTCTTAGGAGCGACAATGGTGTTGAATACATCTCTGACGAGTTCAAGGACTTCTGCAGTGCAGAAGGGATTCGAAGAGAGCTCATAGCTCCCCATAACCCATAGCAGAACGGGGTTTCTGAGCGGAAGAACAGAACTCGTGGGTGCTGCATGGGTGATGTTGCATGATCAGGGCCTACCCCTTCACTTGTGGGCGGAAGCATGCAATACTGCAATATATGTGCAGAACCGTTGTCCTCACAGGATACTTGGCAGGAGTACACCTGAGGAGGCTTATTCTGGTAAGAAGCCTGATATTTCCCATTTGAGGGTTTTTGGTTCTAACGTTTATATGCATGTGACAAAGGATGCCAGGAAGAAGCTAGAGCCAACCGCAGAGGTTGGGATATTTGTGGGGTACACTGATACGCCCCACAATTATCGTGTGTATTTGCCAGACAGTCGCAAGATTGTTGTGCGACGAGATATAAAATTTCAAGAGGAGAAAGCCATGAAGTGTTCGCTTGAGAGGGAGCCACACTTGCATGCAGATGAGGAGCTATTAGTTCCTAAGGATGAGATTTAGGACGTGGATCAGCCACAGGACGAAGTTCATGGAGTGGAAGAGACCACTCATGCAGCGCCAACCATCAGACGGTGAAAGCGCATGACAGAAGCTGAGCGATTGGCTCAAGATGCAGAGAAGGTTGTAGGACCACCTATAGCTCAACGTAGATAGAGATAGTCACCTGATCAGTACACTAGATACATGGCTCTTGTGAGCAAATGTGTTGTGACTAAGCCATCCTATTTCGAGGAAGTTGTGGAGGATCCCGCATGGGTAGATGCCATGGTGGAAGAGTATGATTCGATTGTCAGAAACAGTGCATGGGAGATTGTCCCAAGACTGGAAGGGAAATTAGTGGTGGGTTCGAGATGGATATACAAAGTTAAGTAGGTAGCTGACAGGAGTGTGGAGAAGTACAAGGCAAGATTTGTTGCCCGAGGCTTTTCACAGATAGAGGGGATCGATTATGAGGAGACCTTTGCACCTGTCGCAAGGTATTCTTCCATACAGATGATTCTTGCTCTCTCAGTGCAGATGGGGTGGCACATTCATCAGATGGATGTGAAGACTGCGTTCCTCAACGGAGTCATTGAGGAGGAGGTGTACATAGAGCAACCCGAAGGTTTCGAGATCTTCAGCAGCGAGTCACATGTGTGCAGGCTCAAGAGAGCGTCGTATGGGTTGAAACAAGCACCACTTGCTTGGTACACACGAATAGATAGTTATTTCACCGGACTTGGATTCTCCAAGAGTGAGGCAGATCCTAACCTATACCAGATTGTGGTGGAGGGTAAGTTGCTTATCATTGTACTTTATGTAGATGATTTGATTCTAACAGGTGATGAGCTGTTGATACTTTCATGCAAGGATGATCTTGATAAGGAGTTTGAGATGAAGGACTTGGGCCTCCTTCATTATTCCCTGGGATTGGAAATTTGGTAGCGCAGTGATGGACTATTTGTTTCTTAGGGTAAGTATGCTCGGGAGATACTGGAGAAGTTCAACATGCATGACTACAAGCCTATTGACACTCCTCTTCCTGGAGGTTGGAGGAAGGAGGATGCTACTTCAGCAGAAGTAGTGGATGCCACTGTTTATTAACAGTTGGTGGGGTCGCTTATGTATCTAGTCAATACACGACCCCATATATGCTATGCTGTTAACCAGCTTTCACAAGCTATGGTTAAGCCAACCAAGATCTTCTGGAAGGTAGGAAACCATGTATTGTGTTGTCTCATAGGCACATCGGGATATGGATTGTGGTACAGACAGGAGGATGAGGTGAAGCTATGTGGCTTCACGGATGCAGATTGGGCAAGGAGCCCAACAGACAGAAAGAGCACATCTGGAGGGGTCTTCAGTATCGAGTTGACAGTAGTTTCTTGGTACAGCAGGAAGCAAAGATCCGTGACACTCAGTTCAGTAGAGGCCGACTATATGGCAGCAAGTTTGGCTGCATGCAAGGCTATACGGATGAGGAAGATCCTGGTCGGGTTGTTCGGTTCATGCTTGGAGCCTACAGTGATTTATTGTGATAACCAAAGTTGTATTAAACTCTTGGCTAATCCAGTATTTCATGATATATCTAAGCACATTGACATCAGGTACCATCATATCAAAGATCGTGTGCAGCAGAGAATCATCTTACTTTCATACATTCCAACGGAGGATCAGGATGTTGATATCTTGACGAAGGCGCTCACCAGGAGAAAATTCGAATACACCGAGGCAGGATAGGGGTTGTTGATAATCCATATCTTGTTGAGAGGGAGTGTTGAGAATGCAACAAGATGATGGAGCTTAGTGGAAAGAAGTCACCTTCACTAAGTGGGCCCGCAGGCTATTTCTGGCGCAAAGTCTATTTTTAGACTATGTCTATTTTTAGAAATATGGATCATGGTCTATGAGTTGTAGGATACTATTTGTGGATGATTGGTCATGTTGGTAAAAATATATGGACTTCTATTTTTAGACATATGGGCGGATTCTATTTTTAGACTGCCAGGCTAAAAATAGAACAGTCGAATATTATTAGCTCATAATAATATTTGGACTATAAACATTATCTTATCCTCTTGGAGCACTTCAGTTTGAGCTACAAATGTGGCACATGCAACTGTCAGAAGGAAATACGCTTTTCTTGTGGGTCAGTTGAGCTATTGCATGATGGACTTCAGTTAGAACTCATGTGGTTGAGTTTGGTGGAGTTGATTGAGGAGTTGATGGAGTTGTGTTCAGTTTGACTTGGTTAAACTAGTTGTATTTAGTTTAATTGCAGAATACACTAGTGATGAGTGATGTGAATTAATTTTTAATTAATTCACTAATTATTAACTCATAAAGCAACTAAAGAATACATCAGTTAACTCAGTGCATGGACAGTTCAGTGGAGACAGGTGTTAGAGGTTGAGATTGCTATCAGTTGTGACTATAGTTGTGCATGAGATCTTGCACAATCAATGGATTGAGTAATTCCAATGAGGATTGCGTGGTTCAGCCAAGAAAATAAGAGTTTGGATCAGCCATACTCATCTATTCTCATGCAGGATTTCACAGTAGAGGTAGGCAAGCAGTGGAGGAGATTTAAACCTGTGATTGATTCAGATCTGAGCTAGTTTGTGTGTAACAGGTGGAGATAGTACTGAGTACTTGTGAGGAGTATTGTCCTATGTATTGTTACATGTTCTCAATCATTATAATATACAAATAGTGTGGGGTTTTCAGCTATATGCTTTCCTAGGGTTACATACTGTGTTAATGTGTGCATGCGATTGACGTTTCATTATTTTAAATTCCGCAAAATTGATGATCAACGTAGAGGAGGTTATGTATTATGCATGTATTCCGCAATAGTGTATAATCGGGATAATCTCTGTGAATAAGTGTCATATTATTCAAAATTTCTACAGTTATTATGACCATTTCATCAACAAGTTATATGTTTGCGTCGTTAACTCAAAAAAAACACTGGCAAAAATAAATAAAGAAAAAAAAACCTTACCATTATGACAAGGGATTGTGGGGCTCACAAAAGTGGTCACATATTTTCTGACCTCCCCACTCTTCTAAGTATTAAATGTTGTGGAATCCAATCAAAAAATCAGATCACCAATTCTCTTTATCTCTTAAGTGCCTCCCTGGAAAAGGTGCCAAAATGTTGGTTGAATTTATTGACAGCAAACTCAATACATAAATATGTCAATCTAATAGCATAGGCTTATATTTGTTAGACAATTTGTGTAGATATAGGAACACTGAAAATCTTTTTATTCGTCTACTAAAATAAGAATCCTATCTGGTACATGCATTTATTCTTTAGGCAAAAAACGTAGAGGGATGAATCCTACAAGGCCAATCAATTTCTTACAGGGAACCTCTAGGTATTTCCTTCAGTAGATATAACTCCTTTTCTCACTGATAATCAAACCAAAAGGGGCACTCTAAAAATTTATAAATCAACCAAACTCCTATTACATGACTTGTTACAATACACATCTCACTCAATGAATTTTTATCATAAACCACATCTAAAAGACCACCTACATTCAGGATTTTTCAATGATATAATTCTTCTACTCTAATGCTTTGAAAGGGAATCCTAATCTATGGGGGCCATTGGGTCATGTTGTAGAGCCCTTCCCTTAAGGGATGTAGTCTTTCACACTCAAAAGGGAGTTGTTCTTACAGCCATGGAAGGTTGCAATGCTTCATAGGAACCTTCAGTGCTCACTCCTACAAATCCAAAGCAATTTTCAATAAAAGAATCATGGCATAAAAACAAACTTAAAACCACCAATTGTAACGCAACGCTGGAAAACAGATCTCATAAAATAAATCTTAAAGCATAGTTGTATAACTTGTTTAATAAAAGCATACCTGGATTCATTAACAAAATATTGGCATATACATTAAGTCCTATTTTTTACTTCTAAGTTGGTTGAGATGCAAGACAAGGTAGAAATCATGTGTGAAACATGTTAACTCATTAAAGAAATCCATGTTATCATTTGTAAGCTTCTAATGTTGAGTGTTAAGTTTATATATATTGCAGACTATGCTACAAATAGGAAGCAATCATTCATTTAGTTGATTCATGAAGAAAACAAAGCATTACTCTCATAAACAGGGCATAAACATTAAATATTAGACCTATATCACAAATCAATGAAACCCTCATATACTTGCCCTATATGCTTGTTGAATCAAACTATAACATATCACACCAGATCTAATTATAATGAAAACAAACCCTTTACCGAAGTATGAATACCAAAGACAAAATCTGTGAATCGGATGGCCACAAGGTACAATCTTCCTTATTAAATTGATCAAGGAACAAATATAATTAACATTGTCTTTAATCATTAACATGATAAATCTATAACATCCTCGGGTTAAAGTTCATGTAATAAAGGATAAATAAGACCAATGTCACAAGACACGTATTCCACTTGAATGTTGGGCAGGCATTGTACTGGGCATCACTTTTGGTCTAATTTTGGCTATGGAAATTGGCAAATGCATTGGAAACGGAAAAGAGGCAATAATTGGCATTTATTTATGAAAATAAAGGGAAATAGGAGAAAAGGAAGGTGAAGGGACACAAATTCATGCAAGAGAAATTAGAGGAAAAATGAAGGAAAATGAAGAAAATGGGACATCTATAATAAAAAGGCATCGGAGAACCAGTTCAAAACTTTAGTTAGTTTTGGCTTAGATTAGTTTTGAGAGAGAAAGAGCTCTAAAAAGAGAGAGAAAGCAAAGACAAGTGAAGGAAATCAAGGAGAAGGGTGGATCAGCAACTTCAATAGGAGGATTTTCTAGGTAATGGGTTGCATGTGTGATTAGGCATGGTTCATTCATTTATTTATTTGGTTCATTTGTTTTCATTGGCATGGGTTTTTTTCTAGTTTGCTAGTGGTTTCAGCCTTGACTTTCCATTTCCTGGATATCCATGATGTGATGGGATTCATTCTTTATTGAGCTTTAGATTGTCAGAAGGTTTTGGAACCGGGTGACGCGGTCTCAACAAAATTCCAAAAGGTTGGGGGTGGATATTTTTTTCTCCAGGAAGCCCCCGGCAGGTGGGTGGAGACGGGAAATTTCCTCGAGGCATGGTGAAGAAATTTTGAGGCATCCAAGCTTGGTTTGGTTTTGTGATATAGGGGCCGGTTTAGGTGAGATCATGGTAGCTTGAGGGTTGAGGTGGTTTAACCTCTAGAGTCCCTGGTTGATTGTATCTTTGTTTATCCCATGAGATCCCACATTCATGCTTAGAATATGGCATAGGGGTGATTGGCTGAAAGAAATATTTGGTTCGGCCTAATCAATGGTTGGGTGGTACGTGGAAGTCCTTGACTTGGTTGGATTTTTCATAAGTTAATACGAGTTATTTTCCTAATATAATCTATGAGAACTTGTACTCGTTATTATGTTGATTTGATGGTTGTCTTATCATGGTTAATATTATGGTTATATGTTGGTTATAAGCATGATTCTATAATGAGCTCTAGTTATGGCTCTTGTTCATGATCTAATAAGTATTTGAGCAGTTGATGTATGCATGGGATAAAAAGTGTTGTTGCAACTACTTGATATGGCATTAGAACTTCTCAGTGATTTTTAAATGAAGTTCATAGATTTAAGATAAAATATGCATTCATGACCTGTAACTCACATGTTTACCATATGTTTGATGAAATGACTAGTGTGGTCTAGGTAGTCCAGGTCAAGTTCTAGTTTCAAGATTGAATGTTTAGCATTGCCATCATGTTAAATATGATTCTAGAAATTTATAGAAAGTTCTCGGCAGTGGTCTGGAGGTTAGCCTAGAAAAGTGGTTCAGATCTCAGGATCGTTGGCACAAAACAGGGGATTTTAGGTCATAACTGCATGGAGGCAAGCCTATGCGTGCGGTGGGAGACCTATAACCACACCCTTACCTTGTTGTGCATGCGATTGGGGTGTTAGGTCAATGAAAAATGGTTCCATTTTAGGAATTGATGATCCGAATTTAAACAGGAATACAAAAAATTACAGATATAACTATAATATAAAGATTCAGTAGAAATGGCACTTCATTTCATTAATATCAAATACTGAAATATGATTACAAAAAGAATGGAAATACAACTAGCTCAGGCAATGGTAGCTTATCTCTAAGAAGAGATATGGTGGCTACATGCCTCTGAACTATGTTACAATGAGGCTCAAAGGCCTATTTATTATTGAAAAACATGAGAAAACCCTAAACAACCAAAACCCTAACCCCAAGAGATGTAACGCCAAAAGTTTGTAGGCCCCGTTGGGGTTAGATGGGTAGCAAACTTCCCGGGGTCATAACTTGGTCATATTATCTCCATTTGGCATGTACAATACCTTGTTCAAAAGGTCTCTCTGAGTACTAAAATATTTTCCATCGGCCCATGCCTTTGGCTATAGTCTTGTAACGGACCTCAAAAAAAAAAATTTTAGGGGGTCAAAACTGCGCTGGAAGTTCAGGACTCGAAAAACTACAAAAAATAGTAAATGTTGAAATAAACAAGGAAACAAATGAAACTGTTTGGAGGTCTAGGTGGGATAGGTGGGTGGCCACCAATATCCACCTGGATCATTCCTCCCCCCTTAGGAAGCAATGTTCCCCATTGCGTGTAGAGCCTCCATGAGGTGAGGAAATTTATGTTGAACCTGGTCCCTGGTGAGCCACTTGCCTTGGTGCAGGGGTTGGCCAGCTTTGACAACCTGCTATATTTGGATCTTTTGCTAGCAAGTGTTATTAACCTGTGTGTCCATAATACGATCAGTTATGGCCTGTTCCATGCATTCTTGGTTTAATGTTGTTGGTGTGAGTTGTTTTGCAATGTCTAGTGTGTCCAACAATGGTGAAGTATGGTCAAAGGCAATCCACATTGAACACTGGGTTAAGGCCGAGGAATGGGGGAATGTTGCACTCAAAAGAATTGTCTCCCAAAGCCTTGGTAATGGTGTAAGGACCATATCAAAGTGGTCTGAGCTTCCGATGGGCTCCGGTAAGGCATTCTTTCTGCAAATGCAACCAAATTTTTTCGCCCACCTGAAACTTGTGTGGCACTCAATGTTGATCATGTTGTTGCTTGTACTTGGAATTTGACTTCTACAGGATGTCATGAACTTGTTGGCGGATGTGTTGGATGCGTTCAATAAATCTAGTCACTTTATTAGCCTTGCGCAGTACATGTGTGGATTTTTTCTGCGTAGTCGCATGAGGCATGGGAACATCAATCAGACACAATGGTTGAAATCTAGACCCACTTGAAAGGGAATACGACCAGTCGATCTATGGAGAGCTCTATTATAATTGTGTTGCACATATGGAAGATTCTCATCCCAGGTTTGAGGATGCTTGGATTTGTACATGCGGAGTATGTGCACTATCATCCTATTGACGACCTTTGTCTGGCCATTAGTCTAGGGATGGAAGGCAATCAATTTGGTGAGCTTGGTGTCCAATAGTGTCTAGAGGCTTGACCAGAATGTGCTCAAGAACTTGCTATCCCAATCTAATATAATGGTTTGTAGGATCCCAAAATATACCCATACTCGTTCAAAGAAGAGCTTGGCAGTGTCCTCCGTTGTGATACTCTTCTTGCAGGCCACCAATATATCCATCTTAGAAAAAATTTCCACGACCACAAATACACAGTCATTACCATGGTTGGTAGAAGGGAGGCTAGACATATAGTCCATGGAGATGGATTCCCATGGCTGGTTTGGAGTAGGCATAGGAGTGTACATGCCTTGTTTCATGATGGTTGGCTTGGCAATGGCACAGGCAATGCAATATCTGCTATATTTCCCAACATCCAATCAGAGTTTGAGCCAATAAAATTACTTTTGTAGTATAACCACTGTTTTCTCCACACCAAAGTGTCCTGCGACCTGACTTTAGTGTGCCTCCCAAATCAACTTGGCATGCTCGCTTGAAGGAACACAAAGTTGGCCTAGGTAGCATAATAATGCATCCTAGAGGTGGAAATTAGGAACTTGCTTGCCATCTACTAGCATCTAGTATGTCGAGGTGAACTCTGGATCATTTTTATATAGTTGCAACCACCAGAGGTCTCATGATCACAAGAGTTGAGAACAGTAGTCAATGTTTCAACTGGGGGTCTGCTGAGCCAGTCTGTAACATGATTGGTGCTAACCTTTTCTTATTTAATGTTCAAGTGGAATTGTTGCAGATATGTAGACCACTTCTGATGGTGATTGTTCTGTGACTTCCCTTGTGTCTGTAAAAACTAAATAGGTCGATGATCAGTGTGGATGACGATGGAATACATCTCTTTATCATAGGCGGGGTACTTCTGAATTGTATCGGAAAGTGTCTCATTATGATAGGCCATTGGATGCCCATGTCGGGTGAGGACTGCACCAATAGCATAGTCTGAGGTGTCTATCTTGATTTCAAATGGCTGCTACAGGTATGGCAGTGTGAGTACTAGTGCAGAGCAGGGGTAGCGGTTCAAGTCAATGAACGCATTTTGTTGGGACTCGAACCAGGAAAACTTTTCTTTTGCCCTACCCTTAGTAATCTGACTCAAAGGCCAAGTGATATGTGAGAATCCCAACATGAACCTCCGATAGAAATTTGCAAGACCCAAAAATCTGCGAAGCTTTGTTAGAGTGGCCGGGGATAGCCAATCCTAAATGACTTGGATCTTGGTCGGGTCCACATGCACGCCATGCTCATCTATGATGTAACCTAAGTATTGGACCTCGCTCAAGCCAAAGGTGCATTTCTCCAAGTTGGCACATAGTTTGTGTTGCCAAAGGGTTTGAAGGACATGCCAATTGTGTAGCAAGTGTTCTTCCCAACTCTTGTTGAAGATGAGGATGTTCTCTAGATAAACCACCACGAACGAGTTGGTGAAGGGCCGCAAGATATCATCCATTAGCCTCATAAAAGTAGCAGGGGAATTTTTCAACCCAAAGGGCATAACCAACCATTCAAAAAGGTCTACCTTGGATTTAAAGGTAGGCTTCCATACATCTGTGGACTCTATTGGAACCTGGTCATAACCAGACTTCAAATCGATCTTCCTGAAATACTTGGCCCCCTTTAGTTGTTCCAGCAGGTCATGAATCTGTGGGATTGGCTACCTATTCTTGATAGTGATTTTTTTTAGTGCCCAATAATCAATGCAGAGCCTCCAGGTGCCATCCTTCTTCTGTAACAACTCCTGGATTTTCTGCTTGATCTCTTCATTTTCCAAAATGGAGTGGTGATATATTGGCCCATTGGGTAGAGGTGCTCCAGGAGTCAAATCGATTGAATGCTTGACCTGACAATGCAAGGGTACCCCTGTGGGTGAGGAGAAGATGTCCCTGTATTCTTCCATGACTGTATCCACCTAGTTATGCTTCTTGGAGGATACGTTCCCGGGGGCCATGGATGTGGCTACGAACTTCCCCTTACTTTGAGAGAGAATAAAAAAGAAAACAAGTTTCCCAGTTTGGGAGATGACCTTACTACATTTCTTAGCAGAGATCAAAGAGATGGTGGTAGGAGGGGCTACCTCCAGTATCCTGTATAACTTAGTACCCAAAGAAATAATAACAGAGCAAGGTCTAGACTCATATACAGCATGTCGCTTCCATAAGTATGTTTGTCCTAATAATACATCACAAACTCAAAGAGGAGAAATGTCACACAGTACCTCATCTGTGAAGGGCTTGATGCCATTGGGAAGACGACACTGCTACTTGATGCAAAGATCTTGTCCTTGGTGAAGCCACCCAATGGAATATTGTTGCAGATGTGTTGTATTCAGTAGGCCCAACTAATTCATGACCTCTGCTGAAGTAAGGTTCTTTTGGCTCCCATTGTTGATAATGAACTGCAGTGGAGAACCTTTCACCCACATCTATGTGTGGAATAGGTGCTCCACGTCTTCTGGATCTGTGTGGTGACCACAATGGCACTAGGCTGCATGTCAATTATCTTATTCCCTTTTTCATTCCCCTTGTTGGGTTCTGACTCAGATTTGGAGCATGCGTTGAACTCAGAAGCCTTCAGCTCAGCCACCAGTGATTGCTTGGCCTGACACTCACTTGTGTTGTCAGTGGAGCTCTTACAAAACTCATACCAATTTCCCGTGTACTTCTTTGTCTTCTTGGTGTTGTTATTTGCTTGCAACTTTGGTAGGTTATCCTCGGTCATCCCGCCTTGGCTTTTCCCTTTGATCTACAGTTTGGGGGTGCCTTTCCCTTGCTTCAGATTTGTAGATCCAAAGTCTCAATTTTTTTGTTTAAGCTTCTGCTCGATCTTGACATCATATCAGTACATTGTGCCGAGCGAGGAGATGTCCAGGAACTCCATTTCATTCTAGATATACCTGTGTAGGTAGTTGTGGTACTTGAGTACCAAATGTTTCTCAGAATCCTTGATACCCAACTTCATTCAAAGGGTATGAAAAGCATTGGTAAAATTCGACACATCTTGGTCCCTTCCCTATCGTAGTGTGGTCCACTTTATGTATTTATCCTCATAACTCCCAACAGGGTAGTACTACTCCTTGATGGCATCCCAGAACGAATCCCAAGTGGGTGTGGCTGAAAATAGTGAGGGTGTACTTTCATCCTTCTTCTCACACTAGGTTTCCCACTAGACCTTGACATGGGGGGCAGCTTTGAGAAGAGAAAAAATAATCTTTTCCCGGCTGGAAAAATCATGAATAGAAAAATGTCCTTCTAGAAGATTTAACCATTTATCTACGACATCCGCATCTATTTGACCCTTAAATATGGGAATTTCAAAGTTAACTGTACCTTATAGGGTGTGGTGCTTCCAGAGTAGTTGTTGGAAGTAGATGCGTCACCCTTGGGTAGTCGTTGAAGGATCTGGGCAAAGTTGTCCATCATCGCGTTCCTTTGTCACTCGAGGGCTTCTTCGAGAAATATTTTGAAAGGATATCTTGCCCCCTCATCTTTATTTTCTTCCCCCATGGGAGGCCGTTGGGATTTGCGAGGCTGGTCTTGCAAAGGTTTTGACCAATTCAAGCCATAACTCCTTATATCTCGACCTCGTTGGGGACATGCAAAGAAAAATAGAGAAAGAGCATATAGCTCTGATACCACTAATCCAAATTTAAACAAGAACGTAAAAAATTACAGATATAACCATGAAAACAAAGATTCAATAGAAATAACACTTCATTTCGTTAATATCAAATACTGAAATATGCTTACAAATAGAATGGAAATAAGACTAGATCGGGCGATAGTAGCTTATCTCTGAGAAGAGATGTGGCGGCTACATGTCTCTGAACTATGTTACAATGAGGCTCAAGGGCTTATTTATTATTGAAAAATCTGAGAAAACCCTAAACAACCAAAACCCTAACCCCAGGAGATGTAACGCCAAGAGTCTGTGGGCCCCATTGGGATTAGTTAGGCAGCCAACTTCCCGAGGTCATAACCTAGTCATATTATCTCCATTTGGCGTGTACGATACCTTGTTGGAAAGGTCTCTCTAAGTACTACAAGATTTTCCATAGACCCTTACCTTTAGCTATGGGCCTGCATTGGACCTCAAGAAAACATCGTTTAGGTGGTCAAAACTGCTCCGGAAGTTCAGGACCTAAAAATCTGCTAAAAATAGTAAATGTTAAAATAAACAAGGAAACAAATGAAACTGACTGGGGGTCTAGGTGGGATAGGTGGGTGACCACCAATATCCACCTGGATCAATTGACCACCTGGGGTGGTTTGAAACCTTCTTATTAGTTAGTGGTCTCTGAGGGACATAAGTAAAGTTGGTTTAACCGCCCAAGTTCCTTAACTGGAACATTGGAGGTTAGGTCATGTCACAGTAGCACGCAAATTCATATTTACCTAGAGGGCTTGTAAAAGTGGGTAAATGTGGGGAGGGGGTATAGATTGGTACTAGAGATTCGAGGTTCAAACACTTGGACTGGATGGGCTAGATGTGATTGTTATTCATCAGGTCATGTCACAGTAGCACGCAACTTCACATTTACCTGGGGCTTGTAAACGTTGGTAAATGTGGGGAGAGGGGTATAGATTGGTATTAGAGCTTCTAACTCCAAACACTTGGATTGGATGGGCTATATGTGATTGTTATGCATGCATGTTAGTCATATGCATGCATTCTAGTGGTTATGGTTTTCACGTATAAAGTCAATGTTACAGGTGAGTTATCATGCACGATGTCGATAGGTTGATAAGTTGGTGTCATTATATATATATAGATATATATATATATATATATATATATATATATATATATATATATATATATATTGTGTTAATCTAGACTAATTTGTGTAGACAAGATGGCCTCGTGTGAACTTCATTAAGGTATGTTTGATCATGTTTCTATTTGGTTTATTTAACATGGTATGTTTGCAGGAAGAACAAGATCAGAGATGAAGAGAAAAATGGTGGATTACAGCTCATGTGTCCTTATAGATCAACTAAGAAGCAAGGAGATGATTACTCTCTTGATATACCATATACACTGAGAAGTATGAAGGCAGGAATCAGAAGTTGCAAGGTAGATAATCACAGGAAAGACTTTCCAAACCTCAGGAAAAGCAAGAAGAAGTTAATGTAGTTGTCCTTCAGAGCTTATCAAAATTGCAGAGATAGGGACAACCAAGGATCAGTTATGGACAAGAGGAAAGGACTATTGGGGCATATGCTAGCAGGTCTTAATCAGGGCACAAGTTGGATAGGGATGACATAGCCATAGGTGTCATATGGTTGGATACACCTGATAGGAGAGGTAATGGTTATGGGTACTATTCTAGTTCTGGTTTAGAGAGATATCATGGTCATCATCACCATCATCCTAACAGCCAGAGTGAGAGGGGGTACTTACCAGATGAGTTTAAGAAAGGCAATTTTCCTACCTTTGATGGAGAGATGAAGAAACTCGAAGATGAATAAGCATGGCTACTTGGGATGAAGAAGTTCTTTGAGTTGCATCATTATACAGACAACATGAAAGTCAGGATAACTATTTTCGGTCTCAAGGGAAAAGCAGATATTTGGTGGGAAGATGTGAAGTGTGCCAGAGGCATCAAGGTAGAAGAACTGAGTTGGCATGAGTTCAAAATACTCTTTAGGAAGATGTACTTATTTGAGAGATAATATGATGGAAAGGATAAGGAGTTCTATGAGTTGAAGATGGGGTCTATGATAGATGAAGAGTACTTGATGAAGTTTTTGGAGCTATTGAGGTATGTGCCTTACCTCAAGGATGAGAAGATGAAGATCCAAAGGTTCATTAGTGGACTGCCATTATCATTTAGGGATTGGATTGAGTATGATGAGCATCGGTCATTGGAGGAATTCATTGGGACGTTGAAGCATTGCTATTAGTATTCAAAGCGTAAGTCTGAGCCTAAAGGAAAATGGAGTCAAAAGCGGGAAAGACCTCAAGATGCAAGTGAAAGAAAATGTGGCTCCTTGCAAGAAGTTGAATGCAATAGAGAAGGGACATGGACCTCAACCTAGAGAGCAACAGAATAAAGGTATTGGTAGGGAACCGTTGTAGTGTTGGATTTGTGGCAAGGATCATCGTAAGAAGGATTGCCCATTGTACCAAGGTGGGAGACCTCAGATCTATAGTGCCCAAGAGGCACAAAGAGTTGGGGATGTTGATAAAGCATTCATTGGATTTATGCAACGCTTGATAACAAGCAAGAGGATCATCAGGCATCCATTATTGAGATGGAAGGTAAGCTATGTGATCGAGTTATCTCCATTTTGATTGATTTTAGATCAAATTATAATTATTCTAGTCCTGACCTAGTGGATAAGTGTGGCTTGAATAAAGAAGTGCATGCAGAGTCTTAGTTGGTGTAGTTGGCTACAAGGATCAAGAAAAGAGTTTGTCATTAGGTGAGGGCTTTTTCATTTGAGCTAAATGGTATGCATACATAAGTACATATAAATGTGATTCCATTGGGTTCCTATGATATGATTTTGGGTATGGATTGTTTGTTCACTCACAAGACCAAGGTAGATTGTTATGAGAAGGTTATTGAGTGCTTGGATGATGATGGAGAAAAGAGAATCTTGCAGGGAAAGAGGAAGCCTACATCAGTGAGAATGGTTACAACTATGCAGGCTAAGCACAGTTGTAGGAAAGGATGTGTATTGTTTATAGTGCATGTTTCCAATGACAAGGGGAAGGATGTTGAGGATGATGAAGTCTTAAATAGGTATCATATTTTGCAGCAGTTTCAGCATGTCTTTCCAGCAGATATTTCAGAGTTACCACCTCATAGGGAAGTGGATTTTTCTATTGAGTTGGTACCAAGAGAAACACCATAATCAAAGGAACCTTACAGGATGAGCACTAAATAGTTGGTGGAATTGAAGTTGTAGCTTAAGGAAATGCTTGATAAGGATACATAAGGCCAAGTGCGTCACCTTGGGGTGCACACATGTTGTTGTGAAGAACAAGGACAATACTCTTAGGTTGTGTAATGATTATAGGAATTTGAATAAGGTGACTATCAAGAACAGGTATCCATTGTCGCAGATTGATGACTTGTTTGACTAGTTGAAGGGAGTAGCAATGTTCTCAAATATTGACTTGAGATCAGGATATCATCAGGTATGCATCAAATAAGAGGACATATACAAGACCGCATTCC
The DNA here is from genome assembly GCA_031772625.1 of Pinus tabuliformis. Taxonomy (NCBI): domain Eukaryota; kingdom Viridiplantae; phylum Streptophyta; class Pinopsida; order Pinales; family Pinaceae; genus Pinus; species Pinus tabuliformis. The sequence continues at coordinate 546,849,411 of CM062805.1, read as the reverse complement.
GTACCAGGTATGGGAATTATGATTTTGTGGTGGTTCTGTTTGGTCTTAATAATGCTCCAACTACTTTCATGTGCTTAATGAATAGTGTGTTTCATCCTTATTTGGAAAATTTTGTGATATTGTTCATTGATGATATATTGATCTATTTTAAGAATGAGGAAGAGCATGCAGAGCACCTAGCAGTAGTATTGAGATTGTTGAGAGAGCATCAGTTGTATGAAAAGCTTAGTAATTGAAGTTTCTTTCAGACTGAAGTTCATTACTTGGGACATGTTGTTTCCAAGGAGGGGATAGCAGTGGATCCGAAAAATATTAGAGCTATCATGGAGTGGTCAGCTCCTAGGAATGTGGATGAGATCAGATCATTCATGGGATTATTAGGTTATTTTAGGAGGTTCATTGGGAACTTCTCACGGATTATATATCCTATTACATATTTACATACTAAAGGAAATAAGTTTGAATGGATTGAGGAGTGTGTAGTGATTTTTGAGCAGTTGAACCATTTGCTTACAAATGCTCTGGTCTTAAAGATTGCAAATACTGACAAGGAGTTCTTGGTATGTGCATATTCTTGCAAGAGAGGAATTGGTGGAGTCCTGATGCAGGAAGGACAGGTGGTATGCTATGAGTCAAGGAAGTTGAATGAGCATGAACAAAACTATGTGACTCATGATCTTGAGTTGGCAGCTATCATTCATGCCTTGAAGATGTGGATGCATTATCTTCTTTGCAGGAGGTTTATTCTAATGAGTGATCACAATGGGTTGAGCTACTTTTTTGACCAACCTAATATGAATGTCAAGAAAGCTAGATGGTTGGATACCCTCAGCGACTTTGAATTCGAGATCAAGTACATTAAGGGCAAGGAGAACAGGGTTGTAGATGCTCTTAGTAGGAGCGTGCAAGTGAATCATATTGCAACAGTGATTTCTTATGGGACATATTTTCAGGGGCAGATCTTGAAAGCAGGGAAACATGATGACAGGTACCAACAATTGAAGTGCATATTACAATAGCATGGTGAAGGTGATAGGGATGAGGAGTATCATCTCATGCCAGATAGCTCGGTCATATTCGGGAACAAGATTTATGTGTCGGATAGCAATGATCTCAAGAAGCTTATCTTGAGGGAGTTTCATGTCAAGTCATATTCAGGTCACTCGGGATATCAAAAGACATTGAAAATAGTTAAGAAATTCTATGATTGGCTGAACTTGAAAAAAAAGGTGGTTGAGTTTGTTGTGAAGTTCTTGGACTGTCAGCAGGTGAAAGCATAGTGTAAGCATCTAGCTAGTTCATTACGACCTATTTCAATTCTAGAGTGTAAATGGGAGGTCACTTCCATGGACTTCATTACAGGTTTTCCAAGGACATTAAAGCAGCATGATTCCATCATGGTTTTGGTTGACAGGTTAAGTAAGGTAGCTCACTTAATTGCAGTGAAGTCTACGAATTTAGCTAGTGAGGTAGCTCATATCTTCATTAGGGAGATAGTGAGTTTGCATGGTGTTACCAAGAAGATCATATGAGACAGAGATACAAGGTCACTTCCAGGTTTTAGAAGGAGTTGTTTGCAGGCTTGGGGACAGAGTTGGCTTTCAGTAAAACTTATCATCTGCAGATAGATGGAAAAACATACAGGGTTGACAGGATTCTTAAGGACACTTTGAGGATGTATGTTATGCATTAGCAGAGGAAGTGGGAGGAGTATCTTCCACTGGTAGAGTTTACTTATAGTATTGGGTATTAGGAGTCCTTGAAGATGAGTCCATTTCAGGTTCTTTATGAGTGGAATTGTAATACTCCTATCAGCTAGAGTGATCCAGTCAACAAGGTACTGATTGGGTTGAAGATGTTGGTAGAGATTGAACAAGAAATTATTTTTATTAAGAGGAATTTGAAGGCAGCATAGGAAAAGCAGAATATTTATGCAAATAAACATAGAGCATTCAAGGAGTTTCATGTTGGGGATCATGTGTACTTGCACATCAAGCCCAAGAGGAGCTCCCTGAGGATTGGGTCATGTGCCAAGTTGGAACCTTGGTATTGTGGGCCTTTTGAGATACTTGAGAGGATTGGACCACTGGCCTATAGATTTGCACTACCGCCAATAGTGAAATTCCACGATGTTTTCCATGTTTCATTGCTTAAGAGATATGTGTAAGATGTTGATCATGTGATTGATTAGTCTATATTTCAGGTGGAACCAAAGGGATAATTCCAGCTAGAACCTAAATGCATATTGCAATGGAAACAACTCATGCTCTAGAACCGAGCAATCAAGCAAGTTAAAGTCTAGTGGAAGCACTTTGGGCCCAATGAAGCTACATGGGAGATGGTTGATTAGATACGTCATTTGTATCCTTAATTATTTTCTAGTTCAAGAAAATGAGTTTTTGGTGTGTGTGTGTGTGTGTGTGTGTGTGTGTGTAGTTGTAAATATCGTAATGAGTTGTGTTATAAAACTCTAATAAGCGGTGTGTTTGTTTTTCTTTCAATGGGATGATATTGTAAATATTCATTGAGCTCTGTTATAAATCTCCATAGGCAATATGTTTTGTTTTCTATGGTTTACTGGTCATAAGTGTCATAGAACACCAAAGGAAGTGTTCCCCCAAAGGGGAGGGGTTTGTAATAGCCCCAAGTAAAATTTCATGTAATAGAGGATAATAAAGGCAAAATAAGACCAAGGTCACGAAACACGTATTCCAAGTTGAATGTTGGGCAAGCACTATAATGGGAATCACTTTTGGTTTAATTATGGCTATGGAAATTGGAAAAGGCATTGGCAAAGGAAAAGAGGCAATAATTAGCATTTATTTATGAAAATAAAGGGAAATAGGAGAAGAGGAAGGTGAAGGGACACAAATTTACATGTGAGGGAAATTAGGGGAAAATAAAGGAAAGGTGACATCAATAATAAAATGGCATAAAAGAACTAGTTCACAACTTTAGTCAATTTTGGATTGGATCAGTTTTGAGAGAGAAAGAGCTCCAAGAAGAGAGAGCAAGAAAAGACAAGCAAAGGAAAGGAAGGAGAAGGGTGGATCAACAACTTCAATATGAGGATTTTGCAGGTAACAGGTTTCATGTGTGATTTTCTAGTTGAGGTGTGAATGCATGGTTCATGTATTTGTTTATTTGGTTCATTTGTTGTCATTGGCATTGGTTTTCCTTGTTTGGCAGTGGTTTCAACCTTGCCTTGTCATTTCCTAGATAGCCATGGTGTGATGGGATTCATTCTCGATTGAGCTTTGGATGCTGGAAGGTTTTGGAACTAGATGAGGTGGTCTCAGGAAAATTCCCAATGGTTGGCGGTGGAGATGGTTTTCTCTTGGAAGCCCTTGACAGGTGGGTGGAGAAAGGAAAATTCATCAAGGTATGGTGAATAAATTCTAGGGCATCCAAGCTTGGTTTGGTTTTGTGATCTCAAGACCAGTTTAGTTGAGATCACAGTAGCTTGAGGGTGGAGGAGGTTTAACCTCTAGAGTACCTAGTTGATAATGTCTTGTTTATCCCATGAAATCCCAAATTCATGCTTGGAATATGGCACGGGGGTGATTGGCTGAAAGAAAGATTTGATTCAGCCCAATCTGTGGTCAGGTGGTACGTGGAAGTCCTTGACTTAGTTGGATTTTGCATAAGTTAATAAGAGTTATTTTCTTAATATAATCTATGTGCACTTGTACTCTTTATTATGTTGATTTGATTGTTATCTTATCATGGTTAATATTCTAGTTATATGTTGGTTATAAGCATGGTTCTATGATGTGCTCTAGTTATGCCTCTTGTTCATGATCCAATAAGTATTTGAATGGTTGATGAATGCCTTGGATAACAAGTGTTGTTGCAGCTACTTGAGAGGGAATTAGACCTTCTCAGTGATTTTCAGATGAATTTTAGAGATTTAAGATCAGATATGCATTCATGACCTGTAACTCACATGTTTACCATATGTTTAACGAAATGTCTAATGTGCTCTAGGTAGTCCAGGTCAAGTTTTGGTTTCAATTTTGAATGTTTAAGCATTGCCATCATGTTAAATATGATTCTGGAAAGTTACAGGAAGTTCTGGGCAGTGGTCTAGAGGCTAGCCTGAAAATGTTGCTTAGATCTCGAGACTGCTGGCACAGAAAATGGAAATTTAGGTCATAACCGCATGGAGGGAAAATTATGCATGCGGTCGGATGCCTATAATCATACCATTTCCTTGTTGTGTGTTTAGTTAGGGTGTTATGTCAATGAAAAAGGGTTATAGCACAAGGAATGACCACCTAGGGTGGTTTGCAGGCTTTTGATTGGTTTGTCATCTCTGAGGGATGTCAATAAAGTTGTGAGTTTGTCAGCCCCACTTCCTTAACTGGAACATTGGATTTCATATCATGTCATAGTATCACTCAACTTCACATTTACCGAGAGGGCTACAATCAAACCTGGACTCATAATCAGTTGTAAAGAATATACTTCACATTAATCTCTTATATAGAAAAACAAAGCACAAGTCGATTCATCAATATGTTTATAATGAATGAAATCTTGGACATTGTCTACATATAAATCATGATCAAAAAACTCAAATATGAAGTCCAAAATTCAAATGAAACCCATATCTCTTCGATTCACACAATGGTTATGGGGTATAGCTACCAAAAATTTCAAATTCACACATCAAAATGTTATGAACTTGATCGATTAAAAAACACAAAGCATCTTAAAGAAATGAAACAAAGTATACATGGAAACTAGAAAAATGCACACAATCTACCTACTAAAAAAAATATATATATATATTTGATAAATGAGGTAATGCGCTAGGTTTGTGGGCCCTTGCCAATCCAACAATGTTTCCTATAAACACACCGAAATTAGATCAAAAATTACGCAACGCATGAATCAAATATCAGCAGCAATCTTTCATTATGAGAATCCACATAATAAATAGGAGATCATATAAGAGTGGCCCTAGTGGCCATGATACCAGTTACAGAATGAAATCCTACCCCTATTCCCACTGTCTACTAAGAAAACCCAGAGTCAAAGCTTTGCTTTTATACAAAACAAAACATTGGCATTCTCCATTGCTTAAGGTCCTATTATGAGTAAAATCCAAGGGGCCCAACGATCTCAACTCTAATCTAGAATGGTGATGCAACAAAGCGTCAATCTAGGGTTGGGTTGTCAATTATGCATGAGGATATTTGAATAATAGCAGTCTAATCTCGACAACATCACACTAAGTTTGATGGTTGAATGGTAAGCCAAATATGCACTCCAAGTGAACTGGCATACTGATCCAATAGGAAAGAAAGGAGCTCGAAGTTAGGTCCAAGAGAACCCACATATGCAGCGAAGTGTACAATGAATGGTTACATGTCCACCATGGAGCCTAGTTTTCAAATTCCTACAAGAGGTGTGGGACCTGCTTCAAACCCTCATTAGCAGCCTCATAATAATTACGTCCTTTTAATGAATCCAAATACCATATATAATTGACATTAAGCTAAATATTTATCTTAGGATCCCTTAGTATCATGGTTCCCTATAATATGCATGAAAGAGGGTAACAAAGGGGTAAAAATGGGAGTTTAAAGGATAAAAAATGGGTGAATGATAGCAAATACGTCGTTAATTCTAGGCCTCGACTTGTGCTTCCTCCTATACCTCCTCTAATTCTATTGGACGACTAGTGGTGTGTTAGTGAAGAATATTCTATTTTCTCTCTCTGCCACCATCTAAGCATAAGAGGTTGGGCCTTTCCCCATGCGACATCGGCCACGTCCCATGCCACCCCAATGGTTTGTAGCTATGTTGCCTTGTTCATGACTACCCCTTGCCATGCTACCAGAAAAACTGTGAACCCTATCAAATGAAGACACATAAGGGTTGAAAGTGTTTATCCATCCAGTTACAAATATAACTAAATGCACCAGTTCGACCTTGTGTGCCTCTATATTAGAATTTTTCCAAAATAGGGAGAGGTTAAAGGCAGACCAATAATGGACTAATTTTCTTGCCCCAAAATGCCTTCTCAATTCATACACACGACAAGTTTGAATTTCATTCAGAGAGACCTCCCATTTTTCTCCGAAGAGCACAACACCAACACAAGTGAAAAAACACCCAAAAAAATGGTTGACCCAACCTGCAATGGTGGATTCCAGCCAAGTCACCACTCGGTTATCCCAAGGGCCACACATGGAAGTAGACCAGTAGCCCCACTTGAGGGTAACTAGGGACACAAAGAAAACTACTACAACACCTAGGTGTGACCACAATTCTACAACATTGAAACTTAAAAAATCCAACTAAGAAAACCAAAAAACTTGACAATTTTACCATCACACACAATCGTCGAGCTTGTTGGCTTTCCTTCTTGCCATCGAATTTCATGAAATAAATCCCAAGTTAACCAGACAATAGGAACACAATGTATATCCATGCATATAACCATCGCCAACCATGGACTAAAATGATGGTTGAGGTGGTAGTGTCTGACCTGTATACCAGCTTCAACCCTTTGCATAATGGTGAGATTATGCTATAGTATGACCATCCTAGTCACCACAATCTTGATCCATACGGCTCCCAAACCTTCAACACTGCCACATGAGCCCTCATCACTCGAGGAGCTCCAAAACCTACCATTGATTAACTTCTTCTTTTCCATCCATCAGGTGGACCAACCATCTATCATATTGATGGTCATGGGTGTTGTGTGTGTGTGTTTAATCACCCAAAGTGGGGGTTCCTAGCCTCTAATTATTATTCCAAGTCAATCTATGCTATTTTTTAGGGCAACATTGGACTTCTAAAGCAAATTACCCCCCTTGACAAGCAAGTTGAGCCTCGTTATGTGAATGTCAACTTTCTTTGGAGGGTTTTCAAGCAATGTAAAGATAAATGTATATAATGAATTAGTCTCCAAGCTTTTTTTGGATGCCAAGTCAATATTTCTTGAAGTTTCTTAGCATTTTCTAAATAGAAAAAGGGGGAGAGATATCGGGAGCCTCTTCTATAAATTAAAATCTTATTCTCATCCCAAATCATTGTAAATTATTGATATCATTATGCCATAATGTAATATCTTCATGAAGCTTTGGTGTAAATCTTGAAGTCTCTTTTTCATGGTTATTCTACATAATTCTCAAGACAAGATCATTCTTATTCAAGGCTACTACAAGCTTATCAAGATCGATCCATTGAGGGAAATTTTATCACTTAGAGTTAGATGTCTAGGGTAGTTTCTCTCACTTCTCTTATGTTGGTGTGATGTAATTGTTAGATATCAAGGGTAGTTTCTATCACTTCTCTCACGTTGGTGTGATGTAAGCATTAAATCTCCTTGCTGGGCTATACCCTAGAGGTTTCTTAACAAGGGTTTTGATTTTATTTCATTCCATAGCTGATCTTATGGTTGAAGGTTTTCCCCTTTGAGGGATCTCTTCTAGTAAGACTTGTTTTAATAGCTTGTCTTGATTAAATAAGAAGGTGATTTAACTTCTAGGATTCTAACTTATTTCCTAAATCCACAAAACATTAAATAACCAACTTAAGTGGGCATTCATCTTAGATCCCATTAAGCCCTAGTGGAGATAAGGCATTAGCCCTAAATCCAACAACCAACCATAAAATTTACCATTTTCAAGTTCTTCATTTTATATATTTATATTATTGTAGAATCCATAAAAATATGAAATACATAAGCAAAATCTAAAACATAAAATACTAAAAATAATCTCATTTTCAAGGTAGGTGATTTTATTATTCATTTGATTTTTTTATCAAACAAATTAGATATTTGAAATTAACCTAGAACCTCATTTTGTGTTGGATAAAATTTCTAGAAAAATTTGTGTAGAGAAAGTGTCATTAAAGGGATTAAGATTAATTAGCCATGGAAGAAAAAATAATTAATCAATTAAAAATAGTTTTGATTGTTTATTCATAACTAATTTAATTTAAATAAAATTTAAAGGTTGAAGATTTTTTTTGGTTAATATTTTAGTTTTGTAGAATATTTGTTAAATAATTATGTGGGTATTATTTGGATGGAAATATCTATTCCAACTAAATCTAGGTAGTTTAATAATTATTCTTTAAGTTTGTATGTTTCATTTATTTCGAGTTGTTTAAATATGTTATGTTTTGGAGTCTTTGGTCAAAATTTTTTTGTCAAGTATTATTTTTTGTTGTTTAAAATGAGTTTTTGACTGTGCATATGGATTCAACACTCTGAAAAACTCCTTGGGCACTCAAATTGTGAAGAATTTACAATTCAAATTTGTGATTCTAGGAGATCCCTACCAAATTCTAAGCAAATTAGACCAAAAAATATACAAAAAAAACTCTCCAAAACAAAGAAACTACAACCTTAACAAATACATAATTAAAGTGAAAGACACCGTTATTTTTGCTTTGTTCTTCTAAGTTTTATTTTTTTTAATCTCAATGGAACATTGTGTTTTGAATTCACAATTCGATGTTTTAATTCATGGGTTCCAACCATAAAAACAACCATACTTTAATGAAACCAAATTTTTCCCATTAAAAACATATTAATAATGTTGAAAAACATAATTTATTGGGTTGAGAGGTGCTCTCCAATCTAGTGCGGAAGAGATGTTGTAAAGTTATGTTATGCGATGTGATGTTATGTTATGTAAACATTTTGACTTAGTCAAATTACATAACAATACAAATAAAATTAAAATACAATTAAAAAATAAATAAAAAATAAAATTAAAATTAACCATTATAATTATTAATTAAAACATTAAAAATTAAATTAAATAAAATTAATAATTATAATTATCAATTATTAATAATTAAACTAGCCTAGATCCATCTTAACTCTAGATCTACCGAGGGTGAGAAGGATCAAATCTCTTGAGGTGCAAACTTTTTTTACAATGAAAAGAGACTAATCTACCAAGCATGAGAGGGATCAAATCGTAGATTTTGAGTTAAGATGGATCTAGGCTACTTTTTTTTTTTTTTTTAAATGCATATACAATTGGAACATATATTCTATTTGTTATTTATAAAATTGATACAGTGTAATTACAAATATGCAAATAATACCAAATATATAAAATTAAGATTACTTGTGTAGTCTAACTCATAGATGAAATAGTCTTTTTCACTACGATATAATTTCAAACAAAATTGTGAATTTTATTATTTAAAATATATTTTTAAATACACAAATAAATATGATTAAAAATTAATTTTTAAAAAATATCTACCAAATTTTAATTTAAAATAACAACAACAACAAAAATTACTTTGAAAAAATTAATTTCATTTATAAATTAAACTACACATTTTTTTCATGACACATAATAAAATTAAATTACATAGAGAATTAAAGTCCATTTTCACAAGTTTAAAGTCCATTTTCACCAATAAAGACTGAGACTTTCATTCTGAAAAACACGGTTAGGGGTTCGGTTTGAAGTTTAAGGCCTCTTTCAATTGTGAAAATGAATCGAATTAAATACTATTAAATATTATTAATTTTGTCAATGGTAAGGGGAGGTGAACCCTAAATTCAAAACTATCAAGTGCACATGTTCCTCAATAAAAACTTACATGTAAGTTATCAAGTTAGCTACTTTTATCAACCCACCTAACTCCAAAAAACTAATTCCGGATATCGTCCTAAAATTTCTTTCACATTTCATTAAACTAAATTTATGTTCATAATATCCATGCTTCTAAGTCAAAAAGTTTATATTTTTCCACTTCCAGTTTATCTTCATTTCACTTTTCCTCGTTTTATATATATTATATTATAATGTTTATTTTGCGGATGAAGTTTGACATTTGAAGGTATTTTTTTTATCATGAATTATAGTAGGTGGTTTAAAATGTGAATTTAAAAAAAAAATGATGTGATTAATTTGAAAGAGAGAATTATAAATATTATAAATTACAAAAGTCTATATTCAAAAATATTAACTCTCCATGAGAGGAAATTAAAGTTGGATTTTTTGAATGTATTTTCTCATGATGAATTGTTAAAATTAGCAACTAGGGTCAAATTCCACTTTGGACAACTCATTTGATGGAGATGGTTATTGCATTGAATTCCTCTTTTCAAGAGGACCAAAATCAACCTAAAGATTATCAAATTTGGATAAGCATAAATGTGTTTTTGAATTTATGTCCTCACATGTGCAAATTGTCAAGGTCAGCCACATTATCATGTAGGCTCATGAAGCCCAAGAGACATGTCACTTCACCCTCAACGATTTGTATAAATAAGAGAGACCTCCAACCTCATTTGGTACTTCACTCACTCACACAATCATCTCTCTCCTTCTTTTATTGGTTCGTACAACTTATTGGGCATATCTTTTCCTCACATGTGTGGTAGCAGAAGGACAAATTGCAGGACGAATTACAAGGCCGAAATTTTAGAGACTATTGCAGGTTTGACCAGCGTTGACTAGGGGTGGTTTGACCTCCTTTGACTATGGTTTTTGTGCCAAAATTTTGGTTTTGGCAAGCCACATCTATTGGCACAATAGCTGAGGCATTTTGTTGACTTTGACCATAAACCAATCATAGGGTTGACTGCAAACCTAACCATATATTTGACCACAGAGTTTGACCATTGTTTCCATGACTTTTTTGAGTTTTCTTTGATCACCTTTGAAGGTCGAGTTTGGCCGGGTATGACCAAGCTGCATTGAGGACAATTTGCTGCTACTTTAACCTATTGTTGACTCTCTGGTTAGGACAGATTTTGACTGTTGTTGACTACATATTTGACAATGTTGTTTTAACTTCGATTTGGCAAGACAATTTTGAATTTTTTACTCTCTTTGTTGAACATTTTGATCTAATAATAAGAAGAATTGATCAAAGGGTTTTCTCCATCTTGGGGTTTTTCCATGGCATTCACCAAATCTGGTGTCCTCTTGTCTTGGCTTGTCTTTTGCATTTATGTTTGATTTTCTTTCATTATTTATTTTTATATGATAATGGTTAATGTTATTTCTAATGGATTAATGGAATTAATAATGGGCTAATGGATTAATGAAGTAACTGATCTAAGTAAGAAACATGTTAACTCAAAAATTAACATGGTATCAGAGCTAGGTGAGGTCAAGCCCAAGCAAGGGGAGGAATGCAATCACAAGAGATGTTGTCAAGTTTCCTTGTAGTCAAGATAAAGCAGTGGAATGCTAATGCATTTGAAGTATTCCATTACAAGCCCTAGAAAACATGAGAGATCTCGAAAAATAATGCAAGTCTAGGTATATGCAAGAGTTGGGCTAAATAGCTCATGAAGGCCATTAATCAAATCTGAAGATGCTAAAGTCCTCCTTTAATAGCTAAGCTACCTATCATGATAAGAAGTCTATGAAGAGTTTTTTTAAGAATGCATTGATCTGATGCACTCTTCTGCGAATTAATTTCTAAGGTATTGCATCCCTGTGTAGCAACGAATCTACTGTGGAAGATTGGCACTTATTTTCTCTTGTTTTCTGTTTAGATCACTTGCTGAAGGAGTAGATTGTCTGAGGCTACTCGTCCTCAGGCAAGGTCATATGTTGCACAATTTTTCCATTTTTGTTGGGCTTAGGGTGTGTTGATTATGGGATCTTAACCTTTGATTAACCACCAGTGGAGGATTCTCGGCCCTATGGTAGGGCAGTAATCTAGGCAGAGTATTCACAGTGTTCTATGGTTTGTGGCATGCATCAAGGTTGCAAACGCTTGAGAATTCCCCGTCTATGCTAAGGAATTTAATATGGATCAATTCATGGCATCTTTGTACATTACTTTGAAGGCTTGATTCTGAGTATAAACAAGGTATTTTTTCCCTCTGTTTGAAGAAATTCTGAAAGACTTTTTTGCTCAAGTAGAATTGAAGGGTATTTTGCTTATGCTACGCTTGATAGTGCATCCTTGTTACCGTTTCATTATTCTCATTATTATGAAGAAATTTAAATGCCCTAATCTGAAGAAAAACTTGGCAGTTTTGTGGAATTTTTCACTGGCCTATGAGGCCCTAAAAGGTGACTTCATCTACAGCTAGAAGGGTGGCATCCTATCAGTCATCTTGAGGAGGACTTGTCCTGGAATTAGAGGCACAACATTATAAAGGACAATTATAAGGCCCTCCATAATTTAAGGAAGTCGAGATCTTGTATGCATATGTTTGCAAGGTATGAATTGTAGCCTTAAAAGAACAATTAATGAGCATCCCATGTCATTCATATCAATAAAATCAAGGAACCCTATTATGAGTATAGAAGAAGAGGTCGAGTCCTTATCACTATTACAAGCGCATATATATATATATATATATATATATATATATACACACACACATAATAGGGTTCTGTTGGGTCCCTATAATACTAGTGATTACCCCATTACTATTGTAGTTGTACCCCTTATTAATATTGTTGTGCTCCTATTTTCCCCATATTGTTATTACTGTGCCCCATAGAATCCCTCTATTGTTATTTTTGTGTCTTTATATTATTATTGTTAGGTCGGTTGGGTTATATTGTGACTCCTTAGACTCCTATATATAGAAAGGAGGTTTTGTCATTTGAATCATCCAAGAATTGTTCATTTATGTAATGTAAAGGAGGTTTCCCCCTCGAAGAGGCTGAATTCTAAGGTGTTGATCTATCTTTTCTTGAGCTGGTTTCATAACATTTGGTTTAAGAGCTTTGGATTCTAGGGTTTCACTGCTCCAAACAGGTCATCGTGGCAGTTTTGCTATAACTTTTTTTCTGCGACGTTTCAGAAGCTAAAAAAAAAACCCATTTGAGAAGAAATCGAGCTGAACCTTAGGTCTGAATTTCAGAGATTTTTGCACTATGTTTGCAGAGATATGATCTGAGAAAGTTGGTCTTTTTGCAGACTCCTGAATTACATTCCAAACAGGTGACCTGGGGAAAATCGTCATAACGTTCTCTCTGAGCATCGGATTGAAATTTTGTAAGAAGGTACAGAAAGAGGACAGACTGTAGTTTCTTATATATATTTTTTAGATCCAAAGGTCAAAACAGTGACTCATGGAACGTCATACAAGTTCGCTCTACTGAATTAGTCTATAATTAGGTCACTGTGGGAGATTTGGCATAACTCTTCATTGGAGAATCCAATTGGGGTCAGACTGGTGGCATTGGAAAGAGGACACAGAGGGCTATCGCAGGTCACAATTTCAGAACTGGATGATTCGAAATTACAGAGATACATCAGAGGGAATATCGAGCTCCTACAAAGTGAAAAAAGGTGTGTAGATTTTTTAAATTTTTGCTTAAGCTTGGTTTGAAAAACTATTTTGAAGGAATTCAAAGGGTATAGTAGAGCATTAGTATCAATAACTGATGCCCCAAGGAAAGAAAATGCAAACACCTAGTAAGCAATCTGAAAGCTCTAGCATGACTCATGAAGAAGAGGAAGAAATGCTACATGATATCTCAAAATTACGAGACCAAGTGCAACAAATTGCACTCTCACAAAAGCTAACAGAAGCTAAGATAAATGGCGTGGAATCTAAGATAAAGGGCGTGGAAGCCAAGATTGACGATTTGAAGATAGATTTGAAGGCAGATTTGACAAATTTTCTACAAGAAATACTTACTAATGGTGAAAGGGGAGTAAAGGAAACTCATGATGCAAACAAAGAAAATGTTAATCATGATTTCATAGACTCTAATGTTGGTTCGAAGATGCACCATATTCCAAAAATCAATATGAGGAAGTTTGATGGCAAGGATCCTGCAACATGGATATTACAGATGGAGCAATTTTTCGATCTCAATAATGTGCAAAACACACAAAAGGTATGTATTGCAACTTTATATTTGGAACCAAATCAGTTTGTATGGTATCAATGGCTTTGCTCTCGTAAACAATTTATCACTTGGGCAATTTTTACGGAAGAATTGATAGCACATTATGAGGATACAAAAAGCAACACTTTTTTTAGCCAATTGATAAGTCTCAAACAAAATGGTTCAATAATGGAGCACATTGAGGAGTTCCAAAAATTGAACATAAGGGTAAAAAATATTCCAGAGGAGCATAGGATTGATGTGTTCATAGGGTCTTTAAAGGATAATATCCAACATGATGTTCGCCTTTGGGAACCTGATTCATTAGAGAAGGCATTCAGGTTAGCAAGAAAAATGGAAAGCAAAATTATGGCAACTAGGAAGCATACCACTCACAACTATAAAGACGAAAGTGTTGTGGCCGCTAGTCTTCCACAACCTATAAGGTTGACACCACAACAATTGGAAGAAAAAAGAGCAAAAGGGCTTTGTTACAGTTGTGATAGAAAATACACTAAAGGTCATAAGTGTGCTGAGAAGAAATTATTCTACATAGATTGTGAAGAGGAAGAAGGAAAGGAGCAAGAAAGGTCAAAAGAAGAGGATATACTCCAGGAACAAAGCCTAGATGAAGAACAAATGAATCCGACCATATCTTGTAATGCATTGGCGGGAATTACCACTCCTCAAACCATCAAGATAGAAGGACAAATCAAGAAGAAAAAGGTAATAGTGTTGATTGATTCAGGAACTACCCACAATTTTATTCATTGTAAGGTAGCAAAAGAATTGAATTGCTTCTTATATCCAGCACCAGAGTGTCAAGTGATGGTTGCAAATGGAGGAACAATAAATTGCTTTGGAAAGTGCCATAATATCAAGCTATCCATGGGAGAATATGTATTGACTAGCCCAATGCTTTCCATTCCAATGGGAGGTGTTGATGTTGTACTAGGAGTCCAATGGCTACAATCCTTGGGTACAATAGCTTTTAATTTTCAAGAACTTTTCATGAAATTTTCTGTGGAAGGAAAGGAAGTTGAATTAAGGGGTATTGCAGGGAAACCAGGAAAGATAATCAGCTCTAACGGTATGACAAAGCTTCTAAAAAATGAACAAAAGGTGTAATTGCACAATTATGTTCGCTAGATGTTTCCACATTGGAATCATCTATTTCTCCAGATCTCCAAAAAGTCTTGGAAAATCATTCCAAGGTATTTGAGACTCCCAAAGGTCTCCCACCTATTCGTGATCATGATCATGCTATTCATCTGATTCCAGGAAGTGTTCCTCCAAACATCAGGCCGTACAGATATCCCTATGCCCAAAAGAGTGAAATTGAACGTATGGTTGCAGAAATGCTAGAGGCTGGTATAATTCAACCGAGTCAAATTTCTTTCTCTGCTCCAGTAGTATTGGTGCACAAGAAGGATGGATCATGGCGCATGTGTCCGAATTATAGGGAGCTCAACAAGCTCACTATTAAAGATAAGTTTCCCATTCCTGTCATTGATGAATTACTGGATGAATTGCATGGATCAATTTACTTCACCAAGTTGGATCTTCATTTAGGATATCATCAAATCAGAATGAAGACTGAAGACATTCCGAAAACAGCATTTAGAACTCATGAGGGTCATTATGAATTTTTGGTCATGCCTTTTGGCCTTACCAATGCACCTTCAACATTTCAAGGTTTGATGAATTCAATTTTCAAACCATTCCTTAGAAAATTTGTGTTAGTATTTTTTGATGATATACTAATCTACAGCAAGTCTTGGAAGGATCATGTTGAACATGTTGACAGGGTGCTACAACTATTGGAGGAGAAACAATTATATGCAAAAAGATCCAAATGTTTCTTTGGAGTACAAGAGGTGGAATATCTGGGTCATATTGTATCTCATGAAGGAGTTAAGGTAGACCCTAGAAAAATTAAAGCCATTAAGGAATGGAAAATCCCCACATCCATAAAGCATCTGCGAGGATTTCTCAGGTTGACAGGGTATTATCGCAAGTTTGTTAAGAATTATGGGAGAATAGCAGCACCTCTAACAACATTATTGAAGAAAGATGCATTTTCATGGACTCCAGAAGCAACAAAGGCCTTCGAACATCTTAAAGAGGCAATGTGCCAAGCACTTGTCTTAGCTACACCGGACTTCACAAAAACCTTTATTGTGGAATGTGATGCTTCAGGAAATGGAATTGGTGTTGTTTTAATGCAAGATGAAAGACCCATTGCTTTTGAAAGTCGTCCAATCAAGGGAAAGTTTTTACACAAAGCTATTTATGAGAAGGAAATGTTGGCAATACTCCATGCACTTAAGAAATGGCGACCCTACCTAATGGGAAGACACTTCAAGGTAAAAACGGATCATGATAGCCTTAAATACTTTTTAGAACAAAGATTATCCTCTGAAGAGCAACAAAAGTGGGTCACAAAGATGTTGGGTTATGACTTTGAAATCATCTACAAAAAAGGGAAGCAAAATGTGGTGGCAGATGCACTCTCAAGAAAGGATGAGGATGTGGAAGCATTGTTGTGCGCCATTTCTATTATCCAACCAGATTGGATAAACGAAGCAAGGGAGGAATGGAAGAATGACGAAGAAGTGTGGGCACTTATTCGAAAGTTACAACAAGATTCCAGTACGTTAGATACATTTAGCAGGAAAAATGATTCGTTATGGTACAAAGATCGCTTATACCTCTGTAAGAATTCCCAGCTAAAACAAAAGATTCTTATGGAATTGCACACTTCTCCCTTAGGAGGGCACTCGGGATTTTTAAAAACTTACCACAGGGTTAAGAAGGAATTTTTTTGGGATGGCCTTAAATCATATATTCAAAAGTTTGTGGCGGAATGTTTGGTTTGCCAACAAAATAAAGTTGAAACAATTAAGACACCAGGTCTATTACAACCTTTATCCATTCCAAGCCAACGTTGGGAGGAGGTTTCAATGGATTTTATCACAGGTTTACCCAAGTCTGAGGGAAAGAGTGTCATCATGGTGGTAGTTGACAGACTTACCAAGTATGCACACTTTTTTGCATTATCACATCCATTTAAAGCCAGTACAGTTTCTACTGCATTTATGGAAACAATTCAAAAGCTACATGGAAACCCAAAGATTATTGTAAGTGACAGAGATCCCATTTTCACTGGAAATTTTTGGACAGAATTATTTTCTTGTCTTGGTACTCAGTTAGCTCATAGCTCATCTTATCATCCTCAATCTGATGGGCAAACTAAGATAGTAAACAAATTTTTGGAAGGATATATTTGTTGCTTTGTATCTGATAAACAGACACAATGGGTCAAATGGTTGCCTCTGGCTGAATGGTGGTATAACACTTCCTTCCATACAGCAACAAAAATGACCCCATTTATGGCACTTTATGGGTATCAGCCACCATCCATCACATCATATTTAAGAGAAAATTCTAAGGTTCAAGCAGTGGAACATCACATCGAACATCAACAACAAGTCCTCCAACTCTTAAAGGATAACCTCGTGTTGGCACATAATAGAATGAAACAACAGGCAGATCAACATCACAACGAAAGAAGTTTTGATGTAGGTGATTGGGTATTCCTACGGCTACAACCATATAAGCAAATGTCCCTCAAGCAAGCTAAGAAGGATAATAATTTATCACCAAAGTATTATGGTCCATACAAGGTGTTGCAAAAGATTGGTACTATGGCATACAAATTGGAGCTTCTTGCAGCTTCTCAATTGCACCCAGTTTTCCATGTTTCATGTTTAAAGAAGGTTATAGACGATAAGCTCCCAGTTCAAACAATATTGCCAGAACTTGACGAGGAAGGAAAAATTATATTGGAACCAGAAGCAGTCATAGAAACAAGAACTCGACAGCTACGAAATCGATCAATTTCAAAGTATCTTTTCAAGTGGAAGAACTTATCTGCTGAAGATTCCACATGGGAGGATGAGAATTTTATACAGAAGCATCAAGAACTACTCAAGCGTTGAGGACAAAACTTTTTTGAACGAGAGGGGCATGTTGGGCCCCTATAATACTAGTGATTACCCCATTACTATTGTAGTTGTACCCCTTATTAATATTGTTGTGCCCCTATTTTCCCCATATTGTTATTACTGTGCCCCATAGAATCCCTCTATTGTTACTTTTGTGGCTTTATATTATTATTGTTAGGTCGGCTGGGTTATATTGTGACTCCTTAGACTCCTATATATAGAAAGGAGGTTTTGTCATTTGAATCATCCAAGAATTGTTCATTTATGTAATGTAAAGGAGGTTGCCCCCTCGAAGAGGCTGAATTCTAAGGCGTTGATCTATCTTTTCTATCTTTTCTTGAGCTGGTTTCATAACAGGTTCCTTGATTTTATTGATATGAATGACATAGGATGCTCACTGTATATATATATATATATATATATATATATGCGCTTGTAACAGTGATAAGGACTCGACCTCTTCTTCTATACACATAATAGGGTTCCTTGATTTTATTGATATGAATGAAATAGGATGCTCACTAATTGTTCATATATATATATATATATATATATATATATATATATATATATATATAGATATATATATATATATATATAAGTCAGTTCCATTGAAGCCGACTTGCAAATCAATAAGGAATATATATTCATGTCTTTGAAGCCTTCATAAAAGGTGTCCTGAATTTAATGAAAATATAGGATGCAGTTATAAGAAGGGATGGCCTCTTTAGACATCAATTAGAAAATTATTTTTGAAGAATAGTAAAAGACCTCCATAATGTCATATTATTGACTAATTTGATCATTATCTAGCAGCTAGTGTGATTTTTAGAAGGTTTAGCAACAACCCTCCATGTGATCCTATTTTTGTCTAGCAGCTGAAGCAAAGGAAGTTCATCTAAGAAAAGTATGCAACTCCTTTATGTGGCACCTTTGGATAAGGATGATAGTACCCTTGAAATTCTGGCAGATGGAAGAAGTGCAAGGCACTTTAGAGTAGACCCTTGTAGCATCCTATATGAAAATAAAATCAGAGGTATGGTATCTCTCAAGGTATGTGTAATGTATTTATTTTCTTATTTTAAGGGTCTTTTGATGGAGGATTTGATTTGAATAAGAAACCTAGATGGCTCATGGAAAACCCTAGCTCATATATGAAACCTTAACATTATTATGTTCCTCATAAGAAACCATTTCTTTTTATTTTTAGGGTTTGTGGATTCTAGGGTATGATTGATGAGGATGAGAATTCCATCGTTCATTAGTGTATAAAAACCCTAGATCATATCTCATGCTTTTATGATCACATATTGTGCTTGGTAGTGCTTACCTATGACTATTGCAGGTGCCTCATGAAGAAAGCATTAGAAGAAGGATGTGCATGGCAGATTCTATGTCTTGGCAAGCACGATGATCAGAGAGAACTATGAGGACCTCGATTTTGGCATATTGATTGGGTCATTAGGATCTTTGATGCATTGTACCATAATCTTATGAAGGATGGTTTTATGAATATGAATGCTTGGATGCGAAGGACTCCTCCTCATCATGGATTGGGTGATTTAACGCGTTGGTTGCAGTCATCTAGAAATTAATTTTAATGTAGTTGTTTTGGGACAATCTCATGGGAGGATTTCTTCACTCTGGTTGACAAAGGACCATGATGATTCTTCAAACTTTACTCTCTGATATGAAGCAAGCTTCCTAGAAGTTTGTTGTTGCAGTTTCCTCGTGGAAAGTCTCATCCCTTGCATGAGAAGCTCATTATTGAAAGCTAGATGATCACATGAAGCAAGAATTCAGAGGGAGCTATAGAATCCCTAATAGTATGACCCGATGACTCTTCTTGCCCAATGTTTATTGATGAAGGCAAGTCATGGCAGCAGATTATGACTATGATGACTCTGATAATGCCTTGATATATCCATCTTGCTTGAGAGGCTGCATGGAAGCTGCATGATTATGATTGATGACTTTGGCACATGGACCTAAGGGTCTATAGCAGGAAAAAGGACATGTTATAGGTAGCTCAATTATTATGTTTTGGCAAAGGTCACTTTCTCTATATTTAGAGGGAGTTATGGACAAGCCAGGTTGATTGGATTGTAAAGATGCAGTTATTGATGATGTCTGATTGATTATCGTCTCATTTATCAATGTAAGAGGGAGTTGACTTTTGAAGTCAATATGGATGACCTAGCCCTAATGCACTATTTCCTACACTTAAAGGTCTGATGAGATGGACAAGTTGTTGGTCTTCATATGTATATCTTGTGGGATCCCTAGTGTTCTTGATAAACACTCTATCAGTCATATGCCTCACTCTGAAGACTCTGAGTCGATCTATGGATAAGCCTCATATATTAGATAACTGCTTATTGAGATATCTTTGTGATTCTATTATCTATAATCTGAGGTACACTACTAGAATCTATGATTCCATGAATCTTCTGATGTTGGCTTGGTTGGCAATGTTATGGATGGAAAGATCACATCTAGTGCTATATTTCTTGATTCAGCTACTCTAGAAGCACTCTTGAGGTTGAATGTATATAGCAGCAAGTATGGCTTATTATGAAGCCAATTGGTTGAGGAAGCTCTTCAGTGAGCCATTTGAGTATGTGCTGGTAAACACTATTGTATATTGCAATATTCTTGAGTGGGATTCATTTTTCAAAGAATCCATGTTCCACGATAGCTACAAGTATTGGGTACTTGATATGGTACGTTGGAGAGTTACCAAGCTCCATCATTGTTGGTTGGATGAGTAGATTATTGTCATCCTTACATAGCCTCTTGGTAGGTCAAGATTATCTTTCTTTAGAGAGAGGTTGAGAGTCATGGATAGACCCTACTATGAGGGTTTGGATTGAACATTGATCTCTGGGGGCTCCTTGGGGCCTAGGGTACTTCTTGGAGCTATTTACGGCCATAGGGTGAGTGGTTCACCTTCGCTTATAGATACAATTTGTATAGGGTGAGTGGTTCACCTTCCCCTCTGATACTCCATGATGATATATGAGAGCATAGAGTGGGTGGTTCGCCTTCCCCTATAGTTGATGATATATGCATAGGATGAGTGGTTCACCTTCTCCTATGGCATATGATTAGGATGAGTGGTTCACCTTCTCCTACGGATACCCCTAGTGAGAGATGCATATAAGCATCTGTCAGTTGTCACATGTGGACATGTCGGTGGGTCGTGGTTCACCCTTTCCCCACATGTAGGTTGCTCATTCCCTACAGTCGATGGTTGACATGTCGGTGGAATCGAATGTGATTCTTCCTTTCCCCACTTGTAGCATCCTTCCTATGATTGTTGGTTGGCTTGCATGTAGGATGTGGTTCATCCTTTCCCTACTCTCATTGGTTTGCATGCACGTAGGATGTGATTTATCCTTTCCCTACGATGGTTGTGACATGTGACTAAAGGATGTGGTTTGTCCTTTCCCTACATGTGGTTGTGAGTAGGATGTGATTTATTCTTTCCTTGTTGTTTCCCCAGCATTATCCTACCCATGTAGTCCGAGACACATGGGAAGTACCTCTCATTTGGCCAGTGAGTTAAGAAAAGTGGATAGGGACCATAACACTACAAATGGGTGCATCATGTATTGTCGTACTCCCTATGTTTAGGATTCATGGTGTTCAACAACTTAAATTGGGACTAAGTCTGATTGGGGTTCTACCCCTGGACTGACTTTTGTCAGTGGAGAGTGGCAAGGTATTGTGACTCACTCTCGATCAATTATTCTTCATGATTACATCATTATTCAACAGAGTTGAGATGAGATGCAAAGATGGATCATGATGATAGGATGGCATGATGGATTGGCAGGTGGAATTATCCCTAGTTGAGAGGGAGTGTTAAAATTAGAAACTAGGGCCAAATTCCATGTTTGACAGCTCATTTTATGGCGATGATTATTCCATTGAATTCCTCTTTTTGAGAGGACCAAAATCAACCCAAAAATCATCAAATTTGGATAATCAAAAATGTGTTTTTGAACTTATGCCCTCACATGTGTAAATTGTCAAGGTCGGCTACATCATCATGTAGACTCATGAAGCCCAAGAGACATGTCACTTCACCCTCAACGATTTGTATAAATAAGAGAGACCTCCAACCTCATTTGTCACTTCACTCACTCGCACAATCATCTCTCTCCTTCTCTAATCGGTTCATACAACTTATTGGGCATATCTTTTCCTCACACATGTGGCAATAAAAGGACAAATTGCAGGACGAATTACAGGGCCGAAATTTAAGAGGCTTTTGCAGGTTTGACCAACGTTTACCAGGGGTGGTTTGACCCCTTTGACTATGGTTTTTGTGCTAGAATTTTGTTTTTGGCAGGCCGCATCTATTGGCATAGGAACCGAGGCATTTTGTTGACTTTGACCATAGACCAATCACAGGGTTGGCCACAGAGTTGACTGCAGAAATCAATCAATTTTGACCACTATTTTCATCATTGTTTTGGGTTGTCTTTGACCACCTTTGAAAGCCAAGTTTGACTGGGTATGACCAAGCTGCATTGAGGAAATTTTGTTGCTACTTTAACCTATTGTTGACTTTCTGGTTAGGCCAGACTTTTACTGTTGTTAAGTGCAGATTCGATACGGTTGTTTTGACTTCTATTTGACAAGTCAATTTTGACTTTTGTACTCTCTCTCTCTCTCTGGTAAACAATTTGATCTAATAATAAGAAGAATTGATCAAAGGGTTTTCCTTTTCTTAGTGTTTTTCCCTAGCATTTGCCAAATCTGATGTCCTCTTGTCTTGGCTTGTCTTTTGCATTTATGTTTGATGTTCTTTCATCAATTACTGTCATATTTTAAAGGTTAATATGATTGCTGATGGATTAATGGAATTAATAATGAGCTAATGAATTAATGAAGTAACAGAGATAAACAAAAAAACATCTTAACTCAAAAATTAATATAAACCACCCACTCTAATTATAAACCATAATGAGTGATTTGAAACATCCACCCAAAAAAATTAATATAATTAATCAAAAAAAATATTATTATCTTCCTTTCATTTTTACTATATATAATTATAATAATTTAATTTTCCATTAATATTAAATAATAAAAATAACAATTATTATTAATTACTATTTATAATTATAAGTAAACTCATCACTATTATTAAAACAAAACTAAAGTTTTGTGAACTTTTTAATAATGTTTAAAATAGAAAATGATGAGGTTGCAAGTGAATATGTATGAAACATGTCATCATTATAATTCTTTTCTAAAATCAATTTGAATATATAAATTGCAAAACTAAATAAAACTATACTATCATGAACTTTTTAATAATATTTAACAATAAAAATCATGGGATTGCAAGTGAATATGTGTGAAACAGGTCACCATTATAATTGTTTTCTAAAATCAATTTGAAGTTATTGTAATTTGTTTTTATTTAATAATATTTTTTCCTCGTGATAATTAAAAAAGATCCTTAAGGGAGAGCGACGAGGGAAGCGAGGTTCTGAGACTCGGCATTAGGGTTTTTGTACTCACCTGCAACGGCAGGTCCTCCGGACAGAGGCCACCAGGATCAGAACGCGGCAGAGTAGAATACCACAGCCCGCAGGTTTTGGCAGGCGGGTACAATGAACCCCCATCAGGGGGAAGGAGGGGCGCCTCCTCCAACAAACGACAACCAGCAAGGGAATATCGAGGGTTCAGAAAGGGAACAGGAGCACAATGATGGAAGCACAGACAAAAGTCAGCAGAAGCAGACTGAACAAGCACAGCAAGACAAGCCGAAAGTAAGCTCGTCCACATGCAAGCCAGTAGCTACGCATAGACCAAAAGTGGAGCTACCTAGTCATCGCATCAATGCTAGAATTCAATATATGAGAGATCATGCTCTCATAGGCAAATTTATTGGAATATGGCCAAATGAGAAAGCGTTGAGAGCCTGGATAAATGTCAAATGGCATCCAAAAGGACACATAACCTTGCATCTAGGGCCGAAGGGGTTTTTCACTGCAGTCTTCAACTGCTTGGAAGACAGAAACAGAGTTTTCGAAGGAGGGCCTTATTTCTTTAACTCTGCCGGGCTATTTCTCAGAGAATGGATTGAACGATTCAACCCTGATAAGGAAGACCTGAGCTGGGCGCCGGTGTGGATCAGGCTGTACTCTCTGCCATGGGAATACTGGGAAGAGGAGTCTCTCAAAGCGATCGGTAAGGTACTGGGCGACTTCGTCAAGGTAGCAGAAGACACAAAGACGCAGAGATATACCTCATATGCACGGATCTGCGTCTACATGGACCTGAAACAACCTCTTCCTGATACGGTAAGTCTCTTTCATGAAGATGTGGAATGGATCCAGTTAATTGATTATGAGCATGTACCCTTTAGGTGCAGGAAATGTCATGACCTAGGACACCTTTACAGAGATTGCCCATTAAATAGCAAACCTGCGGTTCAAACTGACCAGGAAAACCCATCGTCAGATGGCTTCACTAAGGTGATAAATCGTAGAAGAGGAAATAAAAAATCAGTAGTCCCTACAAAGACACCTCCAGGGGATCAATCAAAACCCTCTACTAGTAACAGCTTTGAAGCTCTAGCCAATGAAGATTTGCAAGATCCAGACAATTTAACCTCCAATAAAAAAGGATCTAATCAGGAAAAAATTGAAGGATCCCAATCGAAAGAGGGGGAAAAGGGTGTAGAACAAGAAGGCAATAAGCTCAAGACCGCTTCAAAAACCTGGAGCCTCCCTGAAATGGATATAGATGGCACAGACCCCAGTATAGAAAATGAGAAGGAAGGAGATGGAAACTATCAAGAACCTCAAAT
Source organism: Pinus tabuliformis (assembly GCA_031772625.1). Lineage (NCBI taxonomy): Eukaryota > Viridiplantae > Streptophyta > Pinopsida > Pinales > Pinaceae > Pinus > Pinus tabuliformis. The sequence continues at coordinate 546,824,761 of CM062805.1, read as the reverse complement.
CATGGAGGAGGATACGGAATCAATAGACATCGGCGAGCTAGATATATTGGGTTTGGAACAAGCATGCAAAACAGGGAACTTTGACAAAATACCTGATAGACAAGTGGATAACCTAGTGGTAGTCCTCAACAAAGCCCCAAAAAAATACTCACTAGGGGTTCAAATCGGTAGCCAATGGGATGGGAAATTCATCACCAAAGATAGTAAAAAACGAGGACGGAAAACTACTCTAGAGAGAACCATCAAGATTGGAGAAGTATTGGTAGAATCAAGCAGATATGCCAAGCTAACCAAGTATTTCAATACCAACCCCAAGCCTTCCCAATGAAGTTGATCTCATGGAATATTAGAGGGCTTAATTGCCCAAGGAAAGGAAGACTATTAAAAAACATGTTAATGGAGGAAAAACCAGCAATTCTCTTTTTGCAGGAAACAAAGTGTAATTCGACAGTCTTGGAAAAAATAGCAGCAAAAGCCTGGCCAGGTGGGTTAGTAACAGCTGTTGATGCTCAGGGAGCATCATGAGAACTAGCAGTGCTCTGGGATGCAAGAATGATTCAACTAGTCAACATACATGCAAATAAAAATTTCATCCAAGCCATCTTTCATATAATTGGAACCAATATCTATGGTCACATAACAAATGTGTATTTTCCTCAAGAAACCCAGCACAAGGTTGAAATTTTGGATGCTTTAACGCAGCTTAATACAGAGAGGAAATACCCGTTATGGGTTTCTGGAGGAGACTACAACATGATCGCATCAATGGAGGAAAAAAAGGGAGGGCGTTGCAGAATAAACAGGGAAGGCTCTATATTAAAAGACTTCATTCAGAATAATTGGCTGATAGATCTTCCTACAAATAATGGCCTCTACACCTGGAACAACAAAAGGGCAGCACCAATGCAAATAGCATCGCGTCTTGATCGATTTCTAATCTCTGATAATGCAGTTCATCTAGGAGGAGAATTCACAGCATCTATTCTTCCTTTTTCCGGTTCTGATCACTGGCCAATAGCCCTCCATTGGAATAGTCCTGGTTGCAATACAAGGCGTCCCTTCCGGTTTGAGGCTTTTTGGCTAACTCATCCGGACTTCCATGAATTTGTCAGAGCATCTTGGCTAAAATGCAATCCGACGGATGGCACAAAAATGTCCATATTCCAAAGGAAGCTGAAATACCTCAAGGGGGAAATTAAACGCTGGAATCACTCTATCTTTGGCAACATTTTTAAAGCTAAGGAAACCCTCAATCAAGAGATGAAAGTTACTCAGCAAAGAATGATCTCTGAAGGACGCTCGGAAGAACTTACCAAGAAAGAGCAGTCCCTAGAAACTCAAATCCTCGAGAGAGAATTACAGGAGGAAACTCTCTGGAGGCAAAAATCGAGAGTTAGATGGCTGAAGGAGGGTGAAAAGAATACGAAATTCTTTCACAAATCTACAGTGCAAAGAAGAATGATCAATCAAATCTCTCACGTTAATAATGAACAAGGAGGAAAAATTGAAACCCATGAAGGAATCGAACAGGTGTTCCTCAATTACTTCAAGAAGATGAATCAAGAACCTGACATAAACAGAACAGAGGCTATTGATAAAATCATCAGACATATACCCAGATTAATTACTGAAGACCATAATACTCTCCTTCTCAAGCCCATAAGCCTTCAGGAGGTTGAAGCTGCTGTGCATCAGCTCAAAGCAGGGAAAGCGCCAGGACCCGACGGATTTACCTCAAATTTTTTTCATCATTTCTGGGATCTGGTCAAATGGGAAGTTTGGCAGGTGGTGGAAGAATCGCGCACTCTAAGGTGGATGTATCCAGGTCTGAACGCAACATTCATTGCATTAATCCCTAAAGAAGAGGAATCCAACACTCCGGATAAATATAGACCGATTGCTTTGTGCAACATTATATACAAGATTGTCTCCAAGGTGATAGCTTCCAGATTGAAGCCCCTGCTTCCCCTTATCATCTCTCCAGAACAATCTGGTTATGTAGAAGGAAGGCAGATTACGGACGGGATAATTTTAACCCATGAAATAATCCACTCTCTCAAGCACTCAAAAAAACCAGGTATGCTGCTCAAAATTGATTTATCTAAGGCTTTTGATAGTATTAGTTGGGAATATATGCAAAAAATCCTCCAGGCCTTTGGTTTCGCCCCCTCCTGGATTAGATGGATCAGTAGTCTTATATCCTCCTCGTTCTTTTCTATTCTCATTAATGGAATCCCGTCGCCCACATTCCGTCCTTCTCGGGGAATTCGCCAAGGGGATCCTCTCTCGCCCTTTCTGTTTGTCATCTTAGCTGAAGGGTTAGGACGTAGCATTAAAGAGGCTATCCTTTCTCATCAACTCAAAGGTCTAGCTTTCCACTAGGCCCCTGCCTTTTCGCACCAGCAATTCGTAGATGATAACATGCTATTTGGTCATCCTTCTATTCAAGAAGCTCGATCTTTCAAATCTATCCTTGCAAACTTCTCGGATGCCTCAGGAGCTCTCATTAACAAAGTTAAATCCCAGATATTCTTCTTCAACACTCCTCCCACCACCCAAAGAGCAATAGCCTGTATCCTTGGCTTCACCATCGCTACCCTTCCGTCTAAATATTTGGGTGCTCCATTAATTGCCTCGGCTCTCAAGCATTCCTCTTGGAATAGTCTTTTAGAAAAACTAGAAGCCAGATTGTCCCTTTGGACTCATAGAGCGCTTAATATGGCAAGCAGGCTAGTACTAATCAAAGCAGTTCTACAGACCATGCCTCTTTACCTTTTTTCCATATTAGCAGCACCTAAGTGGGTTCTCAAAGCTATCAAACAGCTTCAGCGTAATTTCCTATGGGGGAAATCGGGGCCAAATCGAAAGTGGGCACTAGTCAAATGGGAGAAAGTATGTCTTCCCAAAAAAGCAGGAGGCATTGGGCTAAGAGACCCAGAACATAGTAATATGGTAATGGGGGCCAAAATCTGGTGGAAATGGCTCTCTAATCCCAGTACACCTTGGGCCTCCCTTTGGACAGCGAAATATGCAAGCAATACGCCCATGGAGGAGAGAATTAGAATGTCAGAAGTCAGTAAAGGATCGGTTATTTGGAACTCAGCCATTCAACATCGAGATATAATTCAAAAGCACAGTTTTTGGGATGTGAAGGATGGCCACACAGCTAGGTTTTGGGAAGACTCATGGCAGCAGCTCCCAAACCTTAGAGATACAGTTCCGGGAATCTCAGATCAAGATATAAATCAATATGATAAGGTGAGCCAATTTTGGAACTCACACAATGCCCAAGAACATAGAAAGTGGAAAGAGGCCAGGCATATAATACCTCACAGCCCGGAGCAAACTCAACTCTCTCTCTCCTTAGAACTTCAAAAACGGAAAATTCTCACTTCGGCAAGCATGGATACTCTCAGATGGGGATATGAGGAAACGGGCACCTTCACAACCAGGGAAGCTTATAAAATAATTATCAAAGACAAGATAATCAAAGACAATGTATGGGATAAGATATGGAATCCCTCCATATGGCCGAAGGTCTCAACTTTTCTGTGGCTTCTTTCTCACAACAGGATTCTCACATGGGACAATCTCAGGAAAAGGAATTTCTCTGGACCATCTATTTGTCCCAACTGCAAACAGGAAGGGGAATCAGCATTACATCTTATGCAAACCTGTCCGCTAGGAAGGAAATTGTGGGAAAAAGTTACATTCCGCTGTCAGAAGGAAGGAAGAGTGATTGGGGACATTAAAGGGACTCTTCGCACTTGGAGCCAAGAGCCATATCAAAGCAAACTCTTAAATACACTATGGCAACTCATACCGGGACTACTAATGTGGAATATTTGGAAGGAGAGAAATAGAAGGATATTTAAAGATCAATCACAGTCGATAGAGCAGATATGGAGTGGATTGCACCATAACATTAAAGAAACTCTGTCTATTAAAGGCTGGTCTAAAGAGGATTTCCCATCTCTCCCGCAGGAACAAGCCATATGGGACAATTGGCAGATTCAATTAAAGCATCCGGTCTCTTCAAATGATAACTCCTCAAAGCATCTAGATTCTCCACCAAGATGGACACCACCACCAATCAACGTGTTTCAACTTAACTTCGACGGAGCTTCGAAAGGGAATCCTGGGAAAACGGGATTTGGTGGAAGCATCAGAAACTACCAGGGTACTCCCCTAATAACTTTTGTTGGCTCAATTGGCTGGAATACCAATAATGCGGCGGAACTGGAAGGACTATGGAGAGGGCTAAATCTGGCGCAAGAACGAGGATTCCTTCCTCTTATAGTGGAAGGGGACTCCCAGATTATTATCAACATGGCCTCAAAGCTTATGCAGGGATCCCCGGTGTATAAGGTAAGTAGCAGTTGGAGAATGGCCACTCGACTAGAGCTTCTCAAACAATGGCTTACTAATCACCAAGCAATTTCCTTTAAACATATTAGAAGGGAAGGGAATAAACTGGCTGACTTTCTTGCCAATTTAGGAGTGGACAGTGGAAGGGAATTCTTTGAAGGCTCAATTTCCAGTATAGCTTCGGAGAATCAACTCTCTACCTTCAAAACCATAGTAACCAGTGATATGCAATCGAAGGAAGGCTCACACCCGGATGCGGGTGCCTTAATGAGTTGTTAATGCTCGAGCACGCGGCGCCGGCATCTGGCAATACCTCGAGTTGGTTTGGCGGTTCGTGGCAGGACATTAATTCGCATTTATGATGCATTGGGTTCAAGGCAAGCAGGGAAAGGATTTCAGGATGGTGCGCACAATTCACGGTTCATTTGTTCTGGTCTCTTCAGACAGTTGCAGAGTCGCTCCGGTTTATTCAGGTAGTGACATTCTCTGGTGGTTATGTCCTCAGAACTTTGGCGCAGTACAGAGCATTTGGAAGCCACCATGGCTTCATAATCGCTCGCATCTCGCCAGCTTCAGGTATTTGGTTTTGTTTCTTTTCGAAGGTGTCTGGTATAGTCAGTCAGTTTTCTCTATATGCGTCGGGTGTATTAAGCCAATCTTCTGGCCCATCTCTGTAAGAGGTCTCGTTTCGGTCTTTGCTAAAGGTGTTTGGGTCAGGTATTGGGTTCATTCAGTCAGTGCTGGGTTATTTCTCGTGGTCGTTTATACTCTCTGTGCTGGGTTATTTCTTGGGGTCTTCAGATCAGAGGTCTGTTCACTCCGGTTTCTTTTAGTTTGTGGCGGGTCGTTTCTCTTTCTCCCTCAGTCCTTTAGCACTTTCAATTTGTTAATCCTTTCTGCAATGGCCCGGCGTCGTGGTATTCCCAGGCGGGGCAGTAATTCAGGATCCCGTGGAGGTTTTCGGGGTCGTGGTGGCTCTGGTCCTCGACGTATTTCCCCGTTAGCCTCTGCCTCGCCGGCCTCACCGCCATCAGACCACTCCGGACCGTCCCTAAACAGCTCTTTTCACTCATCCCGCTTCAAATTTAAAAGCAGGCTTAACAAGCCGATTATCTCAGCTATTATTACTGTCATCTTCTCAGAGGAAGAAGATGAGCTCACAGGCTCAGTTGAAACCTCAAAGGAAAAGTCTCTTTCTCAAAATTCCAGTGACTCTCAGGGCAGCTTGGCAGGTGATGTCCTCAATAATCCCGCTGTGTTGCAAGAAGAAGGTCAACAAGAAGATTCTCGCCATCAGCAAGACTCTTCTCAAGAGAATATCATAGCTTGTGCGCCGGCGCAATTCTCTGGCAGCGTTCTGCACCTTGTGACTCCTCCAGGCTGCAACATGATGGAAATTGAAGATAATGTGATGGTTCATTGGGTAAGCTCTCCCAGCAAGGCAAATGAAGAAGACACAGACTTGCCACCTCAGGCATAACTACCTCTGCCTCAGCAAGTCATCTCAGGATTGCTGGTTTTTTTGGATGTAATTCTCAGTGGGTATGGCTTCTGATATCATCAGTATGGTTTTTCTCATCTTCCAGGTTATGATTTTGGCTTTCCAGCTTTTTTGTAATAGTTGCAAAGAACAGCATTTTGTAATAGGGCGGCTCATACTAAAGTGTCGATCCTATCTAGCTCTATTTAGTCTTGGGTCTATGATTTTCATCTATGTAAACAGAAGGCTAAGTGTTAACTGCAACGGTTTTTCTGACAGAGGGCAGGCTACAGCCCCCTCAGAGGTTCAAACCTCTTTGTAAATATTTTTCTTTTTATTCATAATAGAATAGTCTTTATACAAAAAGAAAAAAAAAATAAAAAAAATAAAAAAAAAAAAAAAAAAAAAAAAGAAAAAAGATCCTTAATATTATTAAAAAAATTAAAAAAATTATTATCATTTTAATATATTTAATTTTTATAATTTAAAAAAAAAATAGTATAGTAAAATAAAATAAAATAAATAATTATAATTATAATTAATAATTAAACTAGTTTAGATTTATTTTAATTCGAAATTTATTAAAGACACATTTTTTAGAGTGAAAAGAAATTTGATTCCTCTCGAAGTTTAGTAAGATTGTGAATTAAGATAGATCTATATTGGCATACTAATTAATAGAATTTAAAAATATAAATATATATTAAAATATAAATATAAATTTCATTACTAATTATAACTTACTTAGTTCTTATGATTTTTTTTATTAAATTGTATAGAAAAACTCTCTCTAACCCAATATGAAATGTAAAGGAAAGGTTACAATCTCATGTGATGTAAACATTTTCACTCAAACAAACTTACTTATCAGCCACTTAAAAACAAACTTACTTCTAAGTCATAATTCCTATAATTCTTATCAGCCACTTAAAAACAAACTTACTTCTAAGTCATAATTCCTATAATTTTCTAAAATTAGAAGTGTCCCTGCGGTTCTGAGAAATGCAATGCAAAGGTAATCTCTCGAGCAAGCGCCGTCGAGCTGACATCAGCCAAACGCCAGCTGAATTGCACACCCAAGAAGCTGGGAAGGGTTGATTTCACTGTTTATTCCACGCATCCTTTGACTGTTTATCCACGACACATTCCACACCTACAAGCGCATTATCAAATTCCACGCATTATCAAATTCTTCACCGCCAAGAACGGTGCTCTTCGGCCCACAATGCGTGCGCAACTTCAATTTCGGTTTCTGAACAGAGTTTCAGTATAAAATTTGCAAGAATCGAAATCGGACAATACCCATGTTAAAGAACAGGGAAAAAAAAGCCGTAGCTGCAAGATTGAATTGCCTGGATGATACCCAATTTCACGAAATCGTGGGAGCTTAAGCCAATCTGTTAGAAAGCTGGATTCTCTTCTGTCTGTTTGAGATTTGAATTTGCCAATGGATTCCCTTACCCAATTTTGGTTCTTAATGGGGATCATACTAGTCTTTTGGTACTTGGTCCCTCCCCAGCTGCTGGGAATGGTGAGGAGATGGCTGGAATCGTGGCAGGAGAAATGGAAAGTTTACAAGTTTTTCAGGATTCCTCAGCACTATGGCTATGACGGGATCCAAGATAATGGATTATATAATAAGGTTAGTACCTATGTCAGTACCCTGGCAGGTGCTGTGGATACTCATTGTGCCAATTTGTATGGTGTTAACAATTCCAAAGATATGTTTATTTCATTAGAGGCAGGTCAGAGTGTGGAGGACGTGTTTTTAGGTGCCAGGTTGTGGTGGATACATGAGGTGAAGAAGAAGGACGGTGAGGGTGATGCAACCAGGAGTTTTATTTTGAAAATCCACAAGAGGGACAAGGCTGCTGTCCTGAGACCTTATTTGGAGCATGTTCAGGCTGTTGCAGAGGAAGTTGATCACAGGAAGAGAGAGCTCAAGCTCTATACAAACTGCCAGAAATTTGGGAGGCAGCAGTGGACTTCTCTGGCTTTCAGGCATCCTGATTGGACTTCTGTGGCTTTCAAGCATCCTGCAACTTTCGATACCATTGCAATGGAAGCAGATCTGAAGAATAAGATTAAGATGGATCTTGATGCTTTTGTTCGCGGTAAGAATTACTATCACAGGTTGGGCCGGGCTTGGAAGCGCGGTTATTTGCTCTCTGGGCCTCCTGGAACAGGGAAATCCAGCATGATTGCAGCTATGGCTAATTACTTGCATTACGATATCTATGACCTGGAATTGACGAAGGTGAATGATAATTGGGAGCTGAGGATGCTTTTGATGCAGACAAGCAATAAATCTATTATTGTGATTGAGGATATTGATTCTTCTTTGAATCTGCCAAGGCACAGCGGTGTGAACAATGAAGAACAGAGACATCAGGACCATGGTAATAATGATGATGATGGACACGAGAGTGGCAGAGTTACAGTTTCTGGGATGCTGAATTTGATTGATGGGCTTTGGTCCAGCTGTGGCGAGGAGAAAATTATAGTGTTTACCACAAATAAAAATAGATTAGATCCCGCCCTTTTGAGACCTGGGAGAATGGATATGCATGTTCACTTTCCTCACTGCACCTTTTCTGCTTTCAAAATCTTGGCAGACAATTATTTGGGTATCAAGGAACATAAGCTTTTTGGTCGGGTTGAAGAGGCTTTCCAAGCAGGGGGGTGTATGACACCAGCTGAGGTAGGAGAAATTATGTTAGTGAGTAAAAATTCTCCAAGTCGTGCTTTGAAGGCTCTGATAAGGGCTCTGCAATCGAGTCGTAGGAGAAGAGGAAATGGGGTTGTGCCCGAGACGCCAACAGAAAATGGGACTCAACTATTCAAAATGAAGAATAAAAATAAACCTATATTTCTGTTGAGGTTATGTTGAGTCCGGGAATTCCAAGAAGTCTTCAAGGCAAAACTGCTTAGGTAGGCAGACAATTTGAGTGTGAACACTTGGGGCTGGTTGAACAAAACAAGCTGACTAAGCATGCTTATTTACTTTGGACTTTGACTGTTTGTGAATTAATTTGTTTATTCTATACCATTTGTCCTGGCATTGAATGCATGATTGTTTACTTTGGCTTTGACCCATACTTTTATTCTATGAAATTCCAGTAAGCACTTGCATATGGTACCTAAAGTAAGTTAGGTTTTTCAGGGTTGAAAGCCAATACAACGATATAAAAAACCTAATTTTATAAAATCCAAATACATTATTGGTGATTTACTTAAAAAAACACTTACTAAAACTGAACTTATTAAAAAAAGTTTTCAAAATGATAAATATTTTAATATATATTAACTTTAGTTAATTTAAATATATTTAATAAAAGTGATAATTAGCTCAATGTCTTTGAAAACAACTATGATATCAAGGTTCATATTTTTTCTCACTCTTATTTTGTGATTTCAAACTTATTTATTGTTTTATTCATAACATTACATTCACAATACAATTACATGTTCTTTTTGTTAATATCTATAATGATACCATCATGCAAGTATGTTGATAGAAGTATGTTTGGATTTAACTAGTACTTTATCCATAACCTTGTAGGTTTATTGGATGACCATGGAGGTAACCTTGTTCATTGATTCAATTATTAGGTAGTAATTGTGAATCTTTTTTCGTGTTCTTCATTGTATTTATGTTAATTTTCACAAGCAGTGATACATAAAATGTGTTTATCCTAAAATGGTATTTTTGTTATGTAAGTCAAATAAACAAACAAGATTGACTAGTAAGACTTTCAATCTTTGATACCTCGAATTAAAGTATTAAAAAAAGAGTTTCAAGGACCAATTGATCCACGATGATGACTTGGACTCAAACATTTTCATGAGGAGAGGGATATTCCTAGTCTTGCTCATGACTTTTTGCATTTCCTAATCATAAAGAAAAAAACAATCTCAAACACTTGTATAGATTTCTAATTGGTACTCATTATGCTTATATTGATACATACAAGTTCTATGAGTAATCAATTGGTTTGTATATAGTTTCATATATAGCATCATTAACAAACATTACATTGTATGACAAATTACATTTGGCCAATTCATTGTTTGGCAATGTGCGTTAAACTTAAATACATGATGTATAATAATTTTGGCAAATTATAAAAATAAATTTTGTGATAAGTATTCAATTAGAATGTTGGTGGATTAGCGACATTACCTCTCCTTAGGTTAGTATTTTTTCTATCTAAATGGAATACAAAAAATCATTCGCAACTCAAGAGGTTAATAAGAAAGGTACACTAAGTAAAAAATCATGATGGAAGCATAGTTATCACCTCATACCATATCAAGGATTATAAAGTGGTGTAAAGGGATGTCATGGTTATGGAAGATAGAGTTAGGATAAAGAGGGAGAAAACTTTAAATGTTGAGGAATATGCAGAAATTAGGAAACGTATTCCATACACTAGCTCTGCGAAAAGCAAGGAATCAAAGTGCACCAAAATTGTAGTCTTGTACAAGCATATGAAGGTATTACTAACTTGTGTAATTAAGAGTGGAGGGCGTTATGAGAACTCTTTCCTTCAGTGATTGGACCAACTGGACTCCAAGTATGACACTCTTATTGATGTTATCTCGGGCACTACACTAGTATTTTTTTCTCTCTCCTTTTATTTATATGCATTTACAAAAAAATATCAGCAAAAACACTAGGGTTTTGATCATTTAATTTTGTAAATGCAATTTCTTGCATAGTTCATCATTTCTTTTTTCCCTTCTTGTTGTGCAACAAATTCCATGTTTGACGTGACAACAATGAAAATGAAATGAATTAAAATAAGAGATGAAATTGAATTCAAGCTATATACTTACCAACCACCATAGAGAGGACATGACATGACATGAATCCATTTTTAGTCTTTGAAGGACAAACATCAAATCCATCTCCACGCATTTCTTTATAAATCCATGACATGGATGAAATGAGTCTGTTGATGGTTATCTAGAGTTTAGTTTACTATTTGGCATGATGTTCAAAATTATGGTTACATTAATTCATTTTATATATGTAAATGTATAGGAGATTATAGGAATTGAAGAGAAAATTGAATATGGATAACCAAGAAATATTAAAGTGTCTTTTTGCCATAATTAAAAGACACAAAAATAATGTATAGAATGAATGTGATGGGATGTAAATGCAATGGAAATCTAAGGAAATGGGAAATCTAACAAGAACAACAAATTTGATTTTATACTTGACTTCTAAATCATATCTTTTATGGTGCACTTATATTCCTTTATTTTTGAAGAATGTTTTCAAGATCATTTCCCACATGGTCATATGCTTGAAACTACATTTAACATTCTTAGTTTGTTTTTAAAGCAAATTATAACAATACTAGATAAGTTTTAAAATAGAGTAATAAGTAGGCTCTCTTCTAGAGAACCTATTGCATAGAGATTGAGTATTTTTTTATGTAAATAGGAATATAAAATTAACCAACATACTTAAAAAGTATTAAAGAAGTTTCAAAAATAATTAAAAACTAAATATTCATTATAATAAAGATAACACAAATAATTAATATAAGCAATAAATAATGATTTATTTGGATGTATAATATCCATACATAACAATGGAAAATCAATAAAAAGGAATTTATCCATATCATTAATGAAAAACATGTTATCAAAGAAAAAAATTACATAGCTTCTATGGAAAATTATACTCCAAAATTGATGAGACGAAACCATGCAAAACCAAACCATATTACCTCTAACCGTAAAATGGTCTATCAAGGGCACCCATTTTGACCCACCTTGTAATATAGAGTAAAGACCTTAACAAGATCATTATGTACCTATGCACATGGAAAACACATTAGATAAAACACCTCTCACTAGGTAATTAAATATTAGAATAATCTCATATGGTAGAGAACTTGGGCCCATGTACAAAGCCTAAACTTCATAGAAAATCACCAATAAGATTTAGAGTCTAAAACTTTAGTTATATGCCATATATAAGTCCATTAAGGGAATTTTGAGGTCTAAAATGGGTCTCCTAAGGAAATTATAAAATAACAGTGGAAATAATAAAATAAGATTAGATTACATCATCAAATTTCAGAGGGAAGAAAGAAAAAACTATTTTTTCAACTTGTATTTTCAACTTATCTCCCTATGGGCTTACTCAAATTTCGAGAGGAACACTTGTTGGATGCAGAATTTGATTCCTCATCCAAGGAGTATCCATGTTGCATACTTTCAATGGACCCTACTACACAAAAAATGAGAAATACATGAAAAACGTGATTGCAATAACGTTTTTCCATGTGTTTCTCATTTTTCGTGTATCAAGGTCCATCAAAAGTATGCAACATGGGTACTCTTTGGATGAATAATTAAATTTTGCATCCAATGAGTACTCATGCTTGAAATTTGAGTAAAACCTTAGGGAGATAAGTTGAAAATACGAGTTGAAAAAGTAGTTTTATTATTTTTTGATATTTTTACTTTTTTACTCCAAAAATGGTGAATCATCCCCTATGGTTGACATAATCATATTGAATCCTATTAGTTCTTATAAATTTTATTTTAGTTGTACATTTTTCTTAGGAGGCCCATTTTAGACCTCAAAATTCCCCTAATGCTTATATCACATCAAGGCTTCATAAATTACCCTTGGGATTTATCTGTCATAAAAGGCTTTACAAAGCAACTTGAAAACCAATGGTACTAGGCCAGGTGATTTGAAAATGGAGGAGGTGATCAATTTCCTCTTCTCCAAAAACAAACAAGGACCGTTTTGATGCTTCGCAAGGAAAAATGGGCCTGAGCACAAAAATGGTTTTCCAAAAGGTCTCTTCAAGTTTTGAGTTAGTTTTCACATGCAAACTTAAGCATAAACAACACAACATCACATAACTCATACAGGTATACATGAAGAGTAGAACAAAGGATTTGTTGATGGAGTTCACCCCTCCTGGGCTACATCTCTGGGCCTACCAACATAGCTAGACCGCTCCATATATTCAGTGGAAAAAGGAGTACATAAAAGTTTGTTGATAAACATGTGGCTATTTCCCCTTCAAGGAAATGTTCTCCTACAAAGAACTCTCACATAAAACAACAACACAAGGTGTCTCCTACAAAGACCCTATACTCCAACTGAAAATGAGCTTACATGAGCATGAAAGCACTTCAATTCCACATTGAAGAGAAAAAACAAAGCTTTCCTCAACATGACATAGTGAGAAAAGTAAACCTGAGTTGAACCCTACAAGTAACAGTTGTTGCAGTAGACTTCTGAAGGTAAGAAAACCCCTACAAGGCCTTCTCCATGCTCAAACACCTTCAAGAACTACTCCAAAAACCTGATTGATCCATACACCCATGAACTTAAACCTGAAAAAAAGTTCCTTTAGAGGTGCTCAAATCATAAAATAGAGGTCACCATTGGATCTAGAATGTCCAAAAACCCCTTGGTAGACTCTTCTTAAGCTCCAAAACACTGAAAACTCCAAAAGATATGACTCTACAAGCTCTTTGTCTAGTTTTGTTGTTATCCGTCCTCCAAATCCGACCAACAGACTAATTGTCCTACAAATATGCCCTATTTTTTGCTAACGAGGCTATAATTTCACCCTCCTCTAGTGCAATTTGTTGGACATTTAATTCGTCCAATAACCCTTAAGGGAAAAAATTAAGGCCACATGGGCCATATGGTCATGGGATGGGCCTTAACGCCCGTCCCCACCAACCTAACGCTTTAACCACCTCGCCACGGTTCCACCCACTCCAAAAACCGGGGGTTGGCCCCCAAATATTTGCACCCATCGCCTTAGCGCTTTCCACTCTGGTCTCGGTCCTGTGGTTTATCATGGGACTGGGGCCTAGGGCTCCAACCCAGCCCCCTCATCTATCAGCGCCAACACCTCTGCTCACCAATTATATGGAGGTTTATGTGACCTTGGGCCAGGGCTAAGCCCCGAGCCCTCAGGTCTTGACTCCTATGATCACATGGGGTGCCATTGGACCAAGGGCCAAGGGCTTAGCCCTGACCCTTTCCCCAAATATGAATCGCATAAACTTTAAGTAGCATTTCTCGACCATGGTTAATAAGAACCATTGGTGGCTCAATGGTGGAGTGGAGCATTATTTGCAATGAGGTCGGGGGTTTGATCGCTATTGAGGCTTTTCCAACCTTGCCAATATTTTTTTCACTCCCGGGGTGCCACATGGCAGCTCGTGATTGGGCCACAGTGCACCATTTCATTGGTCCACGCCCAACCAATAAAAAAATAAAAAATCAACAAACCAGAACCTACCACTTGGAGACACCCGATTAGCATGTAACTACACAGTCACCCTGAGTGATGCCAATAATAAGGAATCCCAGTCGGTTGCCTAGTCAACAACTTGCTCCTTTTTTAGTTGTTCGGCGAAACGATCAGAATGCAATAAATTGAGCATACAGTGTCACATTGAGGTAAAATGAATGTCATTGGATTCAAAATGATGAGCATTTTGACTAGATGCAGGTTTCAAGACTTTCTAGGCACTTTCCTTTTTTAGCTAAAATTTGATCACTAGATCACACCTCCCCATTGGGAACTTTTGGACTCCAAAAGTTTACTTCTCCTAGTAAATAAAATGAGGTTGAAACTCAAAATATCCCAAAAATTCAATCCAAAATTCTTAATTTTCAATTGGTTCCCTTCAAGCCCCAATCAAGGCACTTCACCTATATTCTTCGTGAAGACCCACTGTCTCGTTAAGAATCTAAACATTCTCTTTAATCTCATCTTTGCATGGCTCAAAACAAGTTCATCTTGAAGTTAAACTGTTGAAGACAAACTTGACTCCATCTTGAGAATCAAAAGCAACATAAAACTTGCTTTACCATCCTCAAACTGAGCTTGTACACAAAAGTACACTGCTGCAAAAATTCAATGACATAATTGGCTTTACCTACAAAAACATAGTCATCTTGTACAATCTTAAAAAATATTCTATTCAAAACAAGTTTCATCTTCAATAATTGCATTGGTGAGTGCTTGACAAACTTGAAGCCAAACTTGGACAAAAACTTGTACATTCCAAAAGTCCTTGAACATATGGACTTATAACAAGCCAATACATAACATCAATGAAAAACGCATACTTGTTTCACATAGTGACTATTATTATTCACTTTACAAAATTACCCAAGCAAGTAAACAACAACAAGTAATTACAAATTTATAAAGAAACTTTACAAACAATCTACCCAATCTCTGTCTCTCCTAGGCTTATGGGTTCTCTTTTGCATCAACTTTGCCTTGAAGGTTACTTTAGGATTGTTGTGAGTCCTCTTTTCCACCTCTTGCTTCCATTGCATTAGGTTGCAAAACCTCTTTTCCCTTCTTGGAATGAAGCTCCGGATGTAATTTCCAACATCATTAATTTCCATTTACATGCATCTTGCAATGGGTACAAAAGAACTTTCTCCTGCCTGCCGACAAAGAACTCCTCTCATGCAAAGGACATTCATCATGCTTGATGCCTAGAATCTGATCCATTATTTTAACAATTACCATGCATTGATCACAAACAACCACACAATGGTCAAATGCATCAAAGAAAGTACAAGGGTACATATTCCATAAATAGTCAAAATTACCATCATTTGGAAAACACCCATGAAATTTATACCTAACTCTTGGGATGCAACTTTGACAATGTGGGGTGGATGATGACATGCAAGGTCCCTTCAAGCATTCATCTTGATTGGGAGACAAATGAACATTGTCACCACCATCTTGGTGTGACATCTCATCCTCGAATGATTGTTGTGCCTCTAGTTGTTTAGAGAATTCTCCAAACTCCCTTTGACCATATCCCAATCCTTGATACTTTGGTCTCTCTTCAACCATAATTGGATTGGTGATCCCTTGGCCATTGATGTTGAGGCCTCCTCCTTCATAACCCATTTTAGAAAGAAGCTTCATAGCAATGCCTTTGATATGTTGCTCAAATGCTGCAAAAGAGGTGTTACGAACATAAACATAAGGAATTGTACTTGAAATTCTTATTACCTCCTTAAACTTGCCATTCATCTTTTCAGGTTCTGATTATGATGATGACATTACAGATGACTCTAGCCACCCACTTTTACCAACTAGCATATGGTGAGAATCTTGGAGATGCTTGCAAAATGCACATGCATCATCTTCCTCATAAGGTCCATAACTACTATTTGAACCATGGCCACATATTGTTTTCATTTTTGAGGTGTCTTTTGCTATCACAGGAGTGGAACTTTCAACAACTTGTTCCTCAGGCACATGTTGCAGTTGAAGGCACATATACCTCTTCTCCTCTTCAGCCAGTTCTAGCATTCTTCTCAACTCAATGTTCTCCATACGAAGAGACAAATTCAACTCTTCTAGCTCTTGGAGACTCTTCTTGCCCATTCTTGCAACTTGGTTAGACTAGGCTTTGATGCCAATTTGATCTGAAAATGTAGGAGGTGATCAATTTCCTCTTCTCCAAAAACAAAAAGGACCATTCTGACGCCTTGTAAGGAAAAATGGGTCTTCACACAAAACAATTTTTCCAAAAGGTCTCTTCAAGTTATGAGTTAGTTTTCACATGCAAACTTAAGCATAAGCAACACAACATCACATAACTCATACAGGTATACATGAAGTGTAGAACAAAGGATGGTTTGATAGAGTTCACCCCTCCTGGGCTACATCTTCAGACCTGCCAACATAGCTAGACCGCTCCATATATTCAGTGGAAAAAAGAGTACATAAAAGTTTGTTGATAAAAATGTGGCCATTTCTGCTTCAAGGAAATGTTCTCCTGCAAAGAAATCTCAAATAAAATAGCGACACAAGGTGTCTCCTACAAATACCCTGTACTCCAACTCAAAATGAGCTTACATGAGCATGAAAGCACTACAATTCCACATTGACGAGAAAAAATAAATATTTCCTCAACATGACATAGTGAGAAAAGTAAACTTGAGTTGAACCCTGAAAGTAACAGTTACTGCAATATACTTCTGAACCTATGAAGGTAATAAAACCCCTACAAGGCCTTCTCCATTCTCAAACACCTTCAAGAACTACTCCAAAAACCTGATTGACCCATACACCCATGAACTTGAACCTGAGAAAAAATTTCCTTTAGATGTGCTCAAATCAGAAAGTAGAGGTCACCATGGATCCAAAATGTCCAAAAATCCCTAGGTAGACTCTTCTTGAGCTCCAAAACACTAAAAACTCCAAAATATATGGCTCTACAAGCTCTCCATCTAGTTTGTTGTTATATGTCTTACAAATCGGACCAACGGACTAACTATCCTACAAATCCGCCCTATTTTCCACTAACGAGGTGACAATTTCACCCTCTTCCAGTGCAATTTGTTGGACATTTAATTCATCCAGTAACACTTAAGTGTGAAAATTAAAGCCACATGGGCCATATGATCACAGGCTAGGCCCTAACACCCGCCCCATTGACCTAACACCTTAACCACCTTTCCCCGTTTCCGCCTGCTCCATAAAACTCGGGGTTGGCCCCCAAATCTTCGTGCCCGTCGCATTAGCGCTTGCCACTCCGGTCTTGGTCCCGTGGTTTATCATGTTATATGGAGGGTTATGTGACCTTGGGTGGGGTCTAAGCCCTGGGCCCTCAGATCTTGGCTCCAACGGTCATGTGGGGTGTCATCAGACCGGTGGCCAAGGGCTTAGCCCTGACCCTTTCCCCAAATATGAATCACATAAACTTTAAATAACATTTCTCGACCATGGTTAATGAGAACCATTGGTGGATCAAAAGTGGAGCAGAGCGTTGTTTGCAATGAGGTCGGGGGTTCGATCCCTACTGAGGCTTGTGTGACATTGCCAATATTTTTTTCACTCCCAGGGTGCCATGTGGCAGCTTGTGATTGGGCCACATGGAACCATTTCATTGGTCCATGCCCAATTAATAAAAAACAACCAAAAATCAATGAACCAAAACCTGGAACTTGGTGACAGCTGGTTGGCCCATACCTGCACAATCACCCTGGGTGATGCAAGTATTACGGAATCCCAGTCAGCAACGTGCTCCTTTTTTAGTTGTTGGGACAAATGATCAGAACACAATAACTTGAGCATATGGTGTCATATTGAGGTGAAACAAACATATTTGGATTGAGAATGATGAGCACTTCGAATTGACGTCGATTTCAAGAACTTTTGTGCACTTTCATTTTTGAGCTAAAATTTGATAACCTGATCATGAGGTAAATTCATTTACTCCTCCTATTCGAATCCCTTATGATAGTTAATTGGTTTGATACAATATTTGCAAAAGGCATGCTTCGTTTTGGCATTAGAGGGAGGTCTAATGAGTGGTGGCTAGGTTTTCTTCATCTCATTGATCAATGGTGAATTCTAGTGATTCAATGAAGAAATTTGTTTCTATTGAAGGAATCGAAACTCAAGCCATAGTGTAGTACAATGCCATTTTAAAATATGGATCTGTTCTTTCGGTTGCCCAAGAAGCTTTGGCCCTAAATGTTACCTTGAAACATGATTCCTTCACCTATGATTTGTTTTTGCACATTAAGGTTTGGTTTGCAGATTTAATGGGTTTCAACCGCGATTGGCTGATCTTCACAAGTAGATTTCTGATACATGGAAACCACTCTTGACTGATGATATGAATATTTACCCTTTGGCTTGGGGTTTTTTTATTGTGGTTTTTGATAATATTGAGGATAAGTGGAATATTTGTGAATCTGGGCCCTGGTTTTGGGGTAGTGCTAGCCTTTTATGCAGCCTTGATCTCCCACCTTTGATCTGGTTATGGTGTCAATATCCATGGTTCCTTTTTGGGTAAGGCTCTCGAACCCCCCCCTACATATTTTGAACCTCCCAAAATTATCTTCCATTGGTAATGTATTAAACAAGTTTTATTGTCGCAACCTACAATCTGAATTTTTTTATAAAACCACTTATGATCGTATATGTGTTGGGATAGACTTCAACAAGGGTTTTCCCGCTGAGATTAAACTGATAACTCCAGAATATGTGTGGATACAAAAGCTTGAATATGAAAATGTTTCATTTTGATGTCGAGCTTGTTATGAAATAGGGCATGTAATAAAAAATTGCCCAAAGTAGTTGCAGAATAACAGAGACCAGAAAAATAATCGGAGGCCCAAATGGTGGGAAGGAGCTCAGATCGAACATTATATGGAATACAAAGAAGAAGAGATAGGGTAAGAAAGAAGCAGAGGAAAAACTGGAAGAAGTTATAGTCAAAGAAGATTCACTGAAGGAAACAAAAAACAATCAAGAAAAAGTGTATGAAGACCCTCCATATTCAGCGACAATTGGGGCACAACATACCCCAGTGAATTTTGGATCCCTCCCTGAATCCCCAAGGAAAAAGGTTGGAAAAACAACTTCTTGGGAAGATCAGGAAGATAAGGAAGAAACTGAAGACTAGAACTCCTACTCATCGAACGATAATCTATTGGATACAACATTAAATGTAGGTTGGATTCAAGCAGGGAAGAAGGGTTTAAACACCCTACTTGCCTCAATGAAGTGTCCACTAAATTAACCAATTTCCCTTGTACAATTAGAGAAAAAATAAATTGTCGAGTTTCGTCCAGTTGAACCTAAGCAAAATATTGTATGGTCCTCCATTCATAGTCGTGGGATACAAATCTATCCATGTCTATTTATTTTATTTATAACTACTGACAAAGAACTCTTTCCATTGTCGACACTCCATGTATGGATTATAAACACTTGTGTGTGTGTGTGTCATGGGGGCTTCACTCAATGAACTTATGACATATCACGTGTATTCGTGGCATGCTAAACAATACCCTTTGTTTTTTCTAATGCAAGAGTCGTGCCTTCTATTCAAAATGTTCAAAGGGTAAAATTACATAAAATACAAACAATCATAGGCTAAACCTTTTAGCCCTAGGTAAAAGCCTCACCAAAATGAAAAACCCGCCAACTAGGTCCTAAAGACCTAAAAAACATACCCGAAGTAACTCAAATCCAAAATAAACAATGCGTAAAAGGCCAAAATACCCGGACCCACCAACATGCACAATAAAAGACCCAGACCCACCAATATGCACGTTGTTCCCTGACCGTAGATTCTCCTCGCCTGATCCAATGGCGGAGGATCATATCGCATGAACCAAAAGCACAGAGAATTACCGCACGATCACCTTGTGACCCACCGTGCAATAAAAGACCCGGACCCACCAACATGCACACTGTTCCCTGACCGTTGATTCTCCCGCCTAATCCAGCAGTGGAGGATCATATTGCATGAACCAAAAGCATAGAGAATTACCACACGATGAGGGTGGTATTATCTCCCCAACCTTGGCCACGTGTTGCATGGTGAGTGGAATCGCTCCCAACTCTGAAAAACCGCTTCCGGCTTTAAGGGCATGCGATAAACCAGAAACCACCCCGAGGGCGGTATTGACACCACGTGAAGTAATGCGGGGGGTTTTGAGTCTGTTGAGAATGTCGGGACTCCAGTCCCTCGCACCATCCCAACTCCCCAGGCGCTTGAACCAAAGGAAGATGAAAATCTTCTTACCATTCTTGATGTTCTCCATCCTGTCATCCGATAACCACTGTCTGCCGAGCCACTTCCACCTGAGACTTCTAGGTTTGCGCTTACCTGGATTGAGGAGGCAGATAAAGACCTGCATCCCAATTGTAACATCACTTCTGAAATAACACTTCATATTGAATCTGAATCAACTAGACCCCGTCTCTACGACTCTGTTTTGAAATAACGTTCTATCCTCATCCGCCTAATTGAGACAAAGCTCCCTCAATCTATTTTGAGGCATCTCCTACCAACTCAACTTGACCTGCTTTTGGTGCAGAGCACCCCTTGATTGGCTAGAATGTCCGCCAATTTATTTGTCGTCCTTCGCACATGAGTAAAACTCATGGTACACAAGCACAAAAGGTGAAACTGAATCCTTTGAAAGACCTGAAGCAGCCTCCAGTGTCTTGAGACTTTTTTCAGCTCCGTGCCACAGCAGATTCTCTTGACCGAGTTAATGATTAACTTAGAATCAACTTCAATTATTATATTCTAGAGATTGTCCTGCTTCAGGCGTTCTAAACATTGCTCAAGTGCCATTAATTCTACCATATTGTTTGTAACTCTTCCCAAATGGCAATGAAAAATAAAAAGGATGCAACCATTTTCATCCCTTAACACCCCTCCAAAACCAGCAATACACAGGTTGCCTTTTGAGGCCCCATCAATGTTGCATTTCAAA
Organism: Pinus tabuliformis; assembly: GCA_031772625.1. Taxonomy (NCBI): domain Eukaryota; kingdom Viridiplantae; phylum Streptophyta; class Pinopsida; order Pinales; family Pinaceae; genus Pinus; species Pinus tabuliformis. Next base: position 546,803,624 of record CM062805.1, on the reverse strand, counting down.
AAACCCTGAGGGGAAGGATGCCAGCAGTCTGGCTTATTGACCAATTTCTTCACCTTCTTGTCCATGCCCTGTGGTGTAAGCCCCTGCATACCCAACTGAAGAAGTATTTACATTTCAGGTTCTGAAGGTGGATTCTTTGGGGAAGTTCGCACTAAAGTTCCCAATGTCTCCTTAAGTTGTCTTAAGATCTACGCAATAATGCACTTCGAGGAACATTTTTCATTTTTGAAAATTTTGTAGTTCCTTTCTTTCCAGACATTCCATATTATGAAGCTTGGAGTTAAAGCCCAAGCTGAGCAAAGAATTTCATAATCAAAGAAGTTTCTTCTCCAGTTATTAAGGGTATCGATAATGCTTCCTTTGTCCTTGTCTGTCTGTTTGAAAATTGTGGCAAAAGTATCCCACAACCTGGAGGTGAAAATGCAATTATTGAGAAGGTGCTCCATCGTTTCCTCTTGGGATTCACAAAGCTGGAATCTAGAAGATCCCAGAACACCCCTCTTCCGAATGTTTTCCCATGTCAAAATTTTCTTATGATGTACCAGCCACATGAAGAGTTTTATTTTCATCCATCCTTGAGCCACCATATGTTTTGCCAAACCCTATCCGGTTCATTGGAATCCAACTCTAGGATTATGCGCTTTGCCTCCTTAAGATTGAAGGTACCTTCATTATTGTTGCCCCATCTAAGTTGGTCATGCCCCTCTGAAACCAGAATTTTCCTTTGGTCCAACATTGTCAGAAGTGCATTAGCTTTTGCTTTGAAGGGGCTATCATCCCTGCATTCCATATTCTTCTAGTTTCTCCATTTTCCTTCACTATTGGTTTGATCCCAAAAATATTTTACCGTAAGTAACCCTTTGATATCAGTTTCTTTCTTGCGGTCCACAAAGTCCTCCCTTAGCAGTATAGGTTCTTGTTGCCATTTATCCTCCCAAAACAAAGCAAGATCTCCCTCTTTGATTTCCCAGAAGCTATATTTTTGCACTAAGCTTCTATTCTCCCAGGCTTTATTCCATATGTAGGAGCCTTTTATGATGCCAGTCATCCTTATGTGATCATTATCTTGCCAATTGCTGGTGTATTTTTCTTTCCAAATATGAGCCCACTGAGCCTTTGGATCTTTTACCCAACGCCACCATAACTTTGCCCCTAAAACTCTGCTTAGCACTTCCATATTGTCTAGTCCAAGACCTCCGTGGTTTTTAGCTTTGCAAATCTTATCCTAGGCTACCAAGGCTCATTCTTTCTCTCCTCCCCCTTACCCCAAAAAAATTCTCTTTGAATGGTTCTAAATTGTTGCAAAACTCCTTTTGGAGCTGGAAGGGCTGAAAGCATGTAGATGGGGATTGATTGAAGCACAGATTTTGTAAGCAACAACTGGCCTGCCAAGTTTAAAGATCTAATAGTCCATTTTCGGGTTTTATCCTGCATCTTGTTAATCACTGACTCCCAAATGCTCTTGTTCAAAGGTTTATCAGTTAGAGGAACTCCTGATCCGGATTTAAGCAGGAACGCAATAGATTACAGAGATAACCATAAATACAGAGATGCGATAACCATAAAAACAGAGATGCAGCGGAAATAATACTTCATTTCATTAATGGAGAATACTGAAATATGCTTACAAATAGAAATAACCCAACTAGGGCGATGGTAGCTTATCTCTGAGAAGAGATGTGTCGGCTACATGCCTCTGAACTGTTTCGAACTGTGTTTACAATGAGGCTTGAAGGCCTATTTATTATTGAGAAACAATGGAAAACCCTTCACATTCCAAAACCTAACCCTAGAAGATGAAACGCCAAATTGTGGGCCCCGTTTTGGGGTGAGTTGGACAGCCAACTTCCCGGGGTCGCGAATTGGTCGTATTATCTCCGTTTGACGCGCATGATAGCCCGTTGGAAAGATCTCTCCGAGGACTACGACGGAAAAGACAATTTTTATCAGAAAAATCGTGCGGTGGATTTCCCAAAAAACGTCGTTTAGGGCCTCAAAACGGCTCCGGAAGTTTAGGACCCGAAAAACTGCTAAAAATAGTAAATTGTGCTATAATTAAGGAAACTGAAAAACTGAAAGAGACAATTGTCGGGGTCCAAATGGGATAGGTGGGTGGCCACCAACATCCACCTGGATCATTCCTCCCCCCTTAGGAAGCAATGGTCCCCATTGCGTTGAGTTCCTCCCTGAGATGAGGAAGCTTCTGCTGAGCTGGGTCTCTGGTGAACTGTTCTGCAATCTCTGATGTGTCTAGAAATGGTGGGGAGCATGGTCGGTGACGATCCATATTGAACAGTCGGTGCAAGCGAAGGAATGGAGGAATGTTGTGCTTCAAAGCATTGTTGCCTGTAGCCTTGTTACTGGTGTAAGAACCATGTCGGAGTGGTCTGAGTTTCTGATGGGTTCTGGTAAGGCGTTGTTTCTGTAGATGTAACCTAACTTTGTTTCCCACCTGAAACTTGTGTGGTACCCCTGTGGGTGAGGAGAAGTTGTTCCTGTGTTCTGTCATGACCGTATCCCTTTGCTGTTGCTGCTGTGTGGAGGAACCCTTTGCGGGGGTCATGGATGTAGCAATGATCTTCCCCTTACTTTGGGAGCGAACCAGACAGAAAATGAATTTCCTAGTCTGGGAGATGAGCTTGCTTCCTTTCTTGGCAGTGATCAAAGAGGTGGCGGTAGGTGGGGCTACCTCCGGTATCCTGTATAATGAATTATCCAAAGAAATAATGACAGCGCGAGGCCTTGACTCATACACAACATGTCGCCTCCACAAGTATGGCTGGCCTAATAGTACATCGCAAACATCCAGAGGTGTAACATCCCACAATACCTCGTCTGTGAAGGGTTTGATGCTGTAGGGAAGGCGACACTGCTAGCGAACTTTGAGATCTCGTCCTTCATGAAGCCAACCGATACTGTACGGCTGTGGGTGTGGTGTAGTTGGTAGGCCCATCCACTTCACGACCTCTGCTGAAATGAGGTTCTTTTAGCTGCCACTGTCGACAATGAATTGCAGCGGCGAACCCTTCACCCACATCTGTGAGTGGAAAAGACGTTCCCCCTCCTCTGGATCTTCGGGCTCATTTTTCTGGATCTTGGCAGTAGCAACAGTGGCGCTGGGATCCGCATCAATGATCTGCTTCCCTTTGTCATTCCCCTTGTCAGGTTCTGACTCAGAGTCGGAACATGCATCTGATTCAGAAGCCTTCAACTCGGCCACTAGCGACTGCTTGGTCCGACACTCACTTGTGTTATGAGTGGGACTCTTGTGGAACTCACACCACTTTCCTGTGTCCTTCCTCGGCTTCGTGGTGGTGTTCTTTTCTTGCGGCTTCGACGAGTTGTCTTGGGTCACCCCACCTTGGCTTTGTCCTTTGGGCTTCGGATTTGCAGATCCAAAGTCTCGCTTCTTCTGTTTGAACTTTTGCTCGATTTTAACAGCGTATCGGTATGCTGTGCTGAGTGAGGAGATGTTCAAGAACTCCATCTCTTCTTGGATGTATCTGTGTAGGCAGCCGCGATATTTGAGTACCAGATGCAGCTCAGAATCTTTGATACCCAACTGTGTGCGAAGGGTATGGAAAATATTTGTGAACTCTGGCACATCTTGGTCTCATCCCTGCCGCAGTGTGGTCCATTTGATGTATTTGTCCTCATAGCTTCCGACAGGGTAGTACTGCTCCTTGATGGCATCCCGGAAGTCATTCCAAGTGGGTGCGGCTGAAAACAGTGAGCTTGTACTTTCATCCTTCTGCTCATAGTATGTTTCCCACCAGTCCTTGACGTGGGGGGCTGCTTTGAGAAGAGCGAAAACAATCTTTTCCCGACTTGAAAATTCATGAACAGAAAAATACCCATCTAGTAGATTTAACCATTTATCTACGGCATCTGCGTCTATTTGACCCTCGAATATGGGGATTTCAAAGTTAACTTGTACCTTAAACGGTGTGGCGTTTCTAGAGTAGCTGTTGGAAGCCGATGCGTCGCCTCTGGGTAGCCGTTGAAGGATCTGCGCAAAGCTATCCATCATCGCGTTCCTTTGCCGCTCGAGGGCTTCTTTGAGCAAGATTCTGATAGGATCTCCTGCCCCCTCGTCTTTCTTCTCATCCGCCATGGGAGGTCGTCGAGATTTGCGAGGCTGGTCTTGCAAAGGTTCGACCAATTCAAGCCCTAACTCCTTATATCCCGACCTCGTTGGGGACATGCAAAGAAAAACAGAGAAAAAGCAGACCGCTCTGATACCATTGATCCGGATTTAAGCAGGAACGCAATAGATTACAGAGATAACCATAAATACAGAGATGCGATAACCATAAAAACAGAGATGCAGCGGAAATAATACTTCATTTCATTAATGGAGAATACTGAAATATGCTTACAAATAGAAATAACCCAGCTAGGGCGATGGTAGCTTATCTCTGAGAAGAGATGTGTCGGCTACATGCCTCTGAACTGTTTCGAACTGTGTTTACAATGAGGCTCGAAGGCCTATTTATTATTAAGAAACAATGGAAAACCCTTCACATTCCAAAACCTAACCCTAGAAGATGAAACGCCAAATTGTGGGCCCTGTTTTGGGGTGAGTTGGACAGCGAACTTCCCGGGGTCGCGAATTGATCGTATTATCTCCGTTTGACGCGCATGATAACCCGTTGGAAAGATCTCTCCGAGGAATACGACGGAAAAGATGATTTTTATCAAAAAAATCGCTGGCGGTGGATTTCCCAAAAAACATCGTTTAGGGCCTCAAAACGGCTCCGGAAGTTTAGGACCCGAAAAACTGCTAAAAATAGTAAATTGTGCTATAATTAAGGAAACTGAAAAACTGAAAGAGACAGTTGTGGGGGTCCAAATGGGATAGGTGGGTGGCCACCAACATCCACCTGGATCAACTCCCAAGTATTTGGAAGGAATGACATCCCTTTGAAAGCTCAGAATTCTGGAGATATTCCTCTAGATAGCAATATTAGTGTTAAAGAAGAAAATCTTAGATTTGGAGAGATTTACCTCCATACCTGTAGCCATGGAAAAGTCACTCAGGATTTGTTTATAAGCTAGTCCTTCTTTGACTATTGGGATGCCCTGCAACATGGTGTCATCAACAAATTGTTGATGGGTCAAAGCCTGTCCAGTCTCAGAGAGTTGGAGACCCTTGATGTTAACCACTTCTTTAGCATGCTTGATAGATCGAACAAGTCCTTCCGTCATGAGGATAAAGAGAAAGGGGGAGAGCAGATCTCCCTGCCTGAGGCCTCTTGAAGGAGTAAAAGTCTTGGATGGAGAACCATTAACCAGAATTGAAAAGCTAGAAGAAGTTACTAGGGCCATAACCCATCTTACCTAGTTATGGTCAAATCCAAAGGCTAGAAGGACCTTCCTGATATAGGTCCAATTCAACTTATCATAAGCTTTGGCTAGGTCCAATTACATAATCATTCCCGCCTTCCTATTGCTTAACAATGAATGAACCACCTCATGCGCTTGAATGATGTTATTGAGAATTTGTCTACCCTCCACATATCCTGATTGCTCCACAGAAACTAGAGTAGGAAGAAGGGGTTTGAGTCTATTGGCAATAACTTTGGATATTATCTTGTACACCACATTGCACAAAGCTATGGGTCTAAATCTGTCTGGAGTCTGAGAAATGTCCTGTTTGGGGATCAAAGAGATGAAGGATGTATTGAGCACCTTCAAAATGGTTCTATTCATCCTGGAGTCCTCCACGACATTCAGAATATCTTGCTTGACAATGTTCCAGCAAGCTTTAAAGAAATCCACATTGAAACCATCAGGGCCTGGCGCTTTACCATTCTGCATTTCTTTGATGACCTCACTAACCTCCTCTTCAGTCACTGGCCTATTGAGATTGAAATTATCCTCTCTTATTACTAGCTTAGGTATGTACCTTGTTAAGTCCCTGATAAAATGGGCTTTGTCGAAAATGGTCTCCTCTGCGATACTTCGAAAGTGTTGAACCAACACAACTTCTATATCTTCATGAGGATTGAGTAGTTGACCTCCGACATCCTTGATCGATGAGATCCTGTTATGAGATCTGTTCGCCATGGTGGATTTGTGGAAAAACTTAGTGTTTCGCTCCCCTTCTTTTAGCCATTGAACTCTTGATTTTTGTCTCCAAAATATTTCCTCTTATTTACATAAATTTTCCCAGTCTTGATGATGCTTGGTGACTTGATCATTTTTTACTCTGTCAAAGCCATCCGTGATAAGGGCTTGATTGAGTTCCTGCATTTTACCTTCAACAACATTTTTCACTTCAAAAATATTACCAAATTCATTCTTGTTCCAATCTGTGAGTCTGAGCTTGATGTGTTTTAGTCTTTTGTGTAGCAGAAACATTCTTGTACCTTGAATATGCAGATCTTTTGTCCACCATTTTGCAATGTTGCTGATAAAATCTGGGTGGGTAAGCCGGATATTCTCAAATCTAAAAGGTCTGTTCTTGGGGGTGCCAATGCCCTGAACCTCACGTTGGACAGGCCAATGGTCCGAGCCTCCAAAGAGGAGAATTCTCAATGTCATTTCCTTATCTGTGAGCATAAGGTCCTCTGAGATTATGAATCTATCTAACTTTCAGGCTACTTGAGACTCTCCTCCTCTCTTATTGTTCCATGTAAAGAGGCCATTACTCATATCAGTGCCAATTAGCTTCATATTGTCTATAAAAGTTTGAAATGCTATAGAGTCTTTGCTTAAAGTTCTGGTTCCACATTTTTTCTCCGATAGTGATTTGATCATGTTGAAGTCCCCACCCATGATCCATGGTACTCCTACATGTCTATCTCTTAGTTCCACAAGAGAATCTAGCAGCCTGAGTTTATCATCCGGTCTTTGGGGGTCATAAACATTTGTAATCAAATAAGTCTCTCTATCTCCCACAGGCTGAATAACCACTAATAAATAATTCCTATATGCCTCAGCATCTATTATGCCAATCTTTTTGGGGTTCCAAAGAGTAAGTATACCTCCTGCTGTTTTATCTACTTTGACTTCTAGAAACTCATATTTATTGAGCTATTTACCGTGTATTTCTTTTATTTTTTGAATGGAACATTTAGTTTCCTGGATAAAGATCATATCCAGAGCTTCTTGTTTCATTCTATTGCTAAGTATTCTTTGTTTTCTTTTACTTCCTAGACCTCTGATATTCCAATATGTGAACTTCATTATGAAAGATTTGTAAAGGAGTAGCTGGTTAGATCTTTCATCTTACCTGAATCTATCATTAGCTTTCTACATTCCATCAATAACTCATTCTGTTTTTTTTGCCTCTTTTCCTTCCTGGATTTCTAGGAGCTAATCTTAGTGTGGTTTTCATAGTTTTCACACCTTCATTGCCCTGCCTTTCATTGTTTCTTTGCCTTTCCAGCCATCTAGGCTGAGTTTTCCATAGGAACAGCTATTGTACTCTGTTAAACTCTTCCTGATGTAGTGAGTCTACCCCTCCCATTGTCCCCTGTTTCAAGAACCCTTCCAGATCTAGGTGTTCTCTATCAAGAATATCCTGTAGTTCATGATCCCCCATTTCCATCTCACTCTGGATCATTTCTTGGTCCATTTCCAGTTCTCCATCACTTAGTGTAGTCTCTTTCTGTTTATTAATATCCTATGTTTGCCCACTATTTTCTTCTTTCTCCTTCTCCCTTGGGCTGCTTTCCATTACTTGATCCTCCTTTGTTGTCTCTTGCTCTTCTTCTAGTACTTGGAACCTGTTCAGACTGGCCTGTTGCCCTTCTGTTTAATGTTTCTTTGGCCCTATTTTCCTCTATATCCCACTTTGTGAAATTTTTCAATGTCTTTCACTGTGGTAGCTTTAATTTTGTTCTCTATTTCACTGAGAGGGCAGTCTATAAATAGGTGCCCATGCTCATGGCACCTGCGACATCTTAAAGGAATATGTTCATAATCTACTATTTACACCCATTCTTCATCAAAAACTTCCAAGATGACCTCATCCGGTAGAGCTTCAGAGAGATCCATCTCCACACATATTCGTGTGAAGGAAGTATATTTTCCCCTTCTAGTGGCCTCAGATGCTTTAACAAAACACCCTAATTTGTTTCCTATGGCAGATAGAGATTTAGTTTGCCAGTAATCTAGAGGTAGGGAATAGAGTCTTACCCAGACTGGCACCGAGGTGAAAGTATCTCACTCCGAGACAAAATTCATCATCCAAGGCTGCATGTAGAGGCCTGTAGCTGCATAGAAGTAGGGCCCTCCTTCAAACACCCTGTCTTTGTCCTCAATATTTGTAAAGACCACAGTGAAGAAACCCTTTGACCCAAGATGTAGGTCTATGCCTCCTTTCGGTTTCCAGTGGTATTTAATCCATGCTTGTAGCACCTTTTCTGTGGGCCATAATCCCATGAATTTACAAATGATAACATAGGTCCGCATGTGGTCCCTGTGTGCTTGCAGAGCAGGATCATTTAAAACTACTCTGGGTTTGACCTCAGCCTTAGGTTTACATGGCCCCTTTTGCGTTTTGTTTTCTACTTCCTGTTTCTTGTCTTCTTCCTCATTTTCTTTTGTTCTGTTATCCTCCCTTGTATTGGTCAAATTCTGTTCCTCTTCAATGTTCCTTTTCCCTTCTCATGAAGGACCTCTGGTAGTTTCTATCGGTTTCTTACCTCGGCTGGCTACGGCCTGACTGTAGAAGGGAGTGAAGCTCCCCCCTTTGCGCCCCTCCATGGAGTTCATCACTTGCAGAAGCTTGAAACTCTAGCTCTTCATAACCTCCCTCCCTAGTCTACTCCTTCTCCATGCTAAACAATACCCTTAATTTGACTACATATTGGAAAATACCTTTAAAAATCACATTATTTAACCAATTATCAATACAAACCCAATACACCTTACCAATTTAAAAAACCCTTACTTTAACTAGATATTGTAGGTATCCATTTTGTCATTATCATTTTTTATACCCCTTTATATTTGTTCATTTACTTTGAGCTCCATTTTTTATACTTGCCAATATAAAAACTATTTACCCCTTATTATATGCTCAATATATTATGTCATTTTTTCCTCAATATATATCCTCCAATATGAACGCATGTGGTATGTAATTGCTCCCCTAGTGAAGCCCCCATGGTGTGTGTGCCTCTGAAATTTAATCATCGACAAAATCTTGTACAATCCTCCATTAATAGTCGTGGGTTACAGACCTATCCATGTATATCTATTTTATTTATAACTATGGATAAGTAACTCTTTCTTTCATCGGAACTATCTATATATATATATATATACACTCCTCTTAAATTCAATCTTCGAGGTGTTAGATTTAATGGCTACCCCTTGTGAATTAACTCTAATGTGTAGGCATTCTACCAACAAGCCATATATATATATGAACGTTGGAGGTGCAAACACCTATCGACACCCATTTTACAAGGCACACCTCGTTCCATGAATGGTCTTGCGCTAACAACCGTGAGATGGTCGTATGCTCATAGGTGTAAGTGCATAAGACAGACATCAATTAACATATGTGCGCGTACCATTTGGTGGTTATCTACCGTGGAATTCTGACCCCCAGTTTTGAACGTTTCCATGCCTTATATCCAACGACAACAAATTAAAGAGGGAGGTTGATGATGTACAGGATCTCAATTCCTCCCTCTGTAAATTGGTACTTCGACTCCTGTGGTCGATGTCTGGATGAAGGTCGAATCCACTCGGTGTCATTCACCACTACTGTTTCCTTGCGTAGAATTTTTATTAGTACATGATTCATCGTGTCATATGTCACAGCGTAATACTTCCACCTACAACCCACTTAGCATTGATGACACTTCCACACCCGTAGAACAAGACGTTTGTACACACAATCGACATGCTCCACCCACCACGATAATCTCTTCTTCTTAGAGGTTTCTGACAAGGTTATTGTAGACCAATTTCCACGGGCATTCGTCGGGCTCATATTTCCAAAAGAGGTCGAAGTTATACTTTATTAGCACGAGAATGATCCTCGTCCCATTACAGCCAACTCCCATGATAATTATGTTGAATTTACATTAAGAAATCCCCACTTGGGCCCGGTAGGTTAAAATGATTGATGTTGAGTTCGCCAATGAGTCTGGAATGAGCGCCCATGGTTTTATAAATAATTCATTATCATGCCATAATTCTCACATCTAGCATGGTCATAGAGACTACCACCATTCCATGCAATCTCACTCGTCGACTACAACAATGCTAGACCTTGGCACCTCAAGGGCACACATGCTGCAATAGCTAATGTTGCCTATTCGACTGCAAAAGACCTCATAGCGAGTATGAATAATATTGTGATAACATGTGCTTAATTTCTATTTGGGTAGACAAAGTGCCCACAAATATGTAAGCTACACACTTGCACCATCGACATATTTACCTATGCATCCACAATGGATTGAGCTCAACGATTTATACAAACATGTTCAATGTGTCACTCGACATAATGTCAATAATGGTAGGAGATTATACTTTGTTGGTCCAACATTAACAAGAACAAGGGTCATATTCAAGGCACCTACAATTCCATAAGAGTACGCCTATCGTGCCACAATATAAATAGGATTTCATATGAGGAAGGCATATTAAACCACATTAAGGTAGCTTCATACATTCGCCTCCAGAGAACTTATAAACAAATATGTTCAAGCTCTATAATGATGGAGATAAACACCAACACACATAGAAGTGCGCTAATGCTCCAAATTCCCGAGTACCATAACTTAACACCGTTTAATGAGCTTGTAAGCTCTTTATGCCGAACTCAAGAGAATCCTAAAATTTTGGCAACATCATTACATATTAGAAATAATTATTTATATGATTTATTGATCTAGGTGGATATTTGTGGCCACCTCCCAATTCCACTTGGACCACCACCATTGTTTCTTTCAGTTTTTTCAGTTTCCTTAATTGTAGCACAATTTACTATTTTTAGCAGTTTTTCGGGTCCTAAACTTCTGGAGTCGTTTTAAGGACCTAAATGACGTTTATTTGGCAATCTACCACTAGCGACTAAAATTATCTCATTTTTTTGTCGTAGTCCTCGAAGAGATCTTTCCAATGGGGTATCATGCACGTCAAACAGAGATAATATGACCAAGTCACGACCCTAGGAAGTTGGTTGCCCAACTAACCCCAACGGGGTCCATAAACTCTTGGCGTTACATATCCTCGGGTTAGGGTTTTGGTTGTTTAGGGTTTTCTCTTATTTTTCAATAATAAAAAGGTCCTTGAGCCTTATTGTAACGCAGTTTAGAGGCATGTAGCCACCACATTTCTTCTCAAAGTGTTAGGTCCCTATAATACTAGTGATTCCCCCATTACTATTATCATTGTATCTTTTATTATTATTGTTGTGCCCCTATTGTTCTCATATTGTTATTATTGTTCCCTATAGAAGCCCACTATTGTTATTTTTATTCCCTTATATTATTATTGTTAGGTTGGCTTTGGTTATATTGTGACCCCTTATACTCCTATATATAGAAAGGAGGTTTTGTCATTTGTATCATCCAATAATTATTCATTTGTGTAATGTAAAGGAGGTTTCCCCCTTGAAGAGGCTTATTTCTAAGTCTTTGATATATCTTTTCTATATTTTTATGAGCTGGTTTCATAACACTTGGTATCAGAGCTTTGGATTCTAGGGTTTCGCTGTTCCAAACAGGTCTTCGTGGAATTTTCACTATAACATTTTTTCTACGACATTTCAGAAGATACAAACAAAACCCATTTGAGATGAAATTGTTTTGAACCTTGGGTCCGAATTTCAGTTCTTGTCTTGCTATATTTGCGTAGATACGACCTGAGGAAGTTAGGGTTTTTGTAAGCTCCAGAATTCCATTTCAAACAGGTCATCGTGGCATTTTCACTATAATTTTTTCTACGAAGTTTTAGATTCTGAAATTAAAACCCATTTGAGCCGAAATCTTGGTGAAGCTTGGGCCCGAATTTCAAATTTTTCTTCACTATATTTTCGGAGATACGGTCCAAGACATTTAGGGTTTCTGCAGGCCCCCGAATTACATCCCAAACAGGTGACCTTGGAAAAATCGTCATAACTCTCTCTCGGAGCATCTGATTCAAATTTCGTAAGAAGTGACAAAAAAAGACAGACTGTAGTTTGTTGGGTATCATTTTCAGAACCTAAGGTCGAAATAGTGACACTTGCAACGCCGTACAAATTCGCTCTACTAATATAATCAGGTCATCGTGGGAGATTTGGCATAACTCTTCATTGGAGAATCCAATCTTGATCAGACTGTGGGGTTAGATATAGGAATCAGAGGGTTATCACAGGAAGAACTTTCAGGCCTTGGAGATTTGAAATCATAGAGATACAACAGATTTAATATCAAGCTCCTACAAAGTGAAAAAAGGTGTGTAGCTTTTTAAATTTTTTTCATAAGTTTGGTTTGAAAAATTAGTTTGAATGAATTCAAAGGGCATAGTGAAGGATTATTATCATTAATTGATGCCCTGAAGAAAGAAAATGAAAACACCTAATAAACAAACTGAAAGATCTAGCATGACTCGTGAAGAAGAGGAAGAAATGCAACATGATATATCGAAATTACGATGGTAAGATGGATATATCGAAATGCCAAGTGCAACAAAATTCACTCGCACAAAAAGTAACAAAAGCTAAGATGGATGGTTTAAATAAAGACGCAGAAGCTAAGATGTATGTCGTGGAAGCTAAGATGGATGGTTTAAAGAAAGGCGTATAAGCTAAGATGAATGACATGGAAGCTAAGATGGATGGTGTGGAAGCTAAGATGGAAGATTTGAAGACAGATTTGACAAAGTTTCTACAAGAAATTCTTACTAATGGCGAAAGGGTAGTAAAGGAAACTCATGATGAGAATAAAATAAATGTTAATCATGATTTCATAGACTCTAATGTTGGATCGAAGGCCCACCATGTTCCAAAAATTGATATGAGGAATTTTGATGGCAAGGATCCTGTAACATGGATACTACAGATGGAACAATTTTTTGATCTCCATAATGTGAAAAACATACAATAGGAACGCATTGCAACTTTATATTTGGAACCAAATTAGTTTGTATGGTATCGATAGCTTTGCTCTCATAAATAAATTGTCACTTGGGCTATTTTTACGGATGAGATGATAGCACATTATGAGGATACAAAAAGCAACACTTTTTTTAGCCAATTTATAAATCTCACACAAAATGGTTCAATGATGGAGCACATTGAAGAATTCCAAAAATTGAATATAAGGGTAAAATATATTCCAAAGGAGCATTGGATTGATGTGTTCATAGGGACTTTAAAGGATAACATCCAACATGAGGTTCGAATTTGGGAACCTAATTCATTGGAGAAGGCATTCAAGTTGACAAGAAAAATAAAAACAAAATTATGGCAACAAGGAAGCCTACCACTCACAATCATAAAGATGGAAGTGTTGTTGCCCTTAGCCATCCACAACCTACAACGTTGACACCACAACAATTGGAAGAAAAAAGAGCAAAAGGGCTTTGTTATAGTTGTGATAACAAATACACTGAAGGTCATAAGTGTGCCGAGAAGAAATTATTTTACATAGACTGTGAAGAGGAGGAAGAAAATGAACAAGAAACGTCAAAAGAAGAGGATAAACACCAGGAACAAACCCTAGAGAAAGAAGAAATGAATCTGACGATATCTTGTAATGCATTAGATGGAGTTACCACTCCTCAAACTATCAAGATAGAAGGGCATATCAAGAAGAAAAAGGTAATATTGTTGATTGATGCAGACAATACCCATAATTTTATTCATTGTAAGATGGCTAAGGAATTGAATTGCTTCCTATATCCAACACCAAAGTATCAAGTGATGATTGCAAGGGTAGGAAACATAAATTGCTCAGGAAAGTGCCATAATATCAAGCTATCCATGGGAGAATATGTATTGAATAGCCCAATGCTTTCCATTCCAGTGGGTAGTGCTGATGTTGTACTAGGAGTCCAATGGATACAATCCTTGGGTACAATAGCTTTTAATTTTCAAGAAGTTTTCATGAAATTTTCTTCAGAAGGAAAGGAAGTTGAATTAAGGGGTATCGCAGGGAAACCGGGAAAGATAATTAGCTCTAATGGAAGGACAAAGCTTCTAAAGAAAGAACACTGAGGCATAATTGCACAATTATGTTCACTAGAGGTTCCCACATCGAAATCATCTTTTTCTTTAGATCTCCAAAAAGTCTTAGACAATCATTCTAAGGTATTTGAGACTCCCAAAGGCCTCCTGCCTATTCGTGATCATGATCATGCTATTCATTTGATTCCAGGAAGTGTTCCTCCAAACATCATGCCTTACAAATATCCCTATGCCCAAAAGAGTGAAATTGAACTTATGGTTGTAGAAATACTATAGGCTGGTATAATTCAACCTAGTCAGAGTTCTTTCTTTGCTCCAGTAGTATTAGTCGACAAGAAGGATAGATCATGGTGCATGTGTCCAGATTATAGGGAGCTCAAAAAGCTCACTATTAAAGATAAATTTCCCATTCCTGTCATTGATGAATTATTGGATGAATTGCATGGATCAGTTTACTTCACCAAGTTGGATCTTCTTTCAGGATATCATCAAATCAGAATGAAGACTGAAGAAATTCTGAAAACAACATTTAGAACTCATGAGGGTCATTATGAATTTTTGGTCATGCCTTTTGGCCTTACCAATGCACCTTCTACTTTTCAACTTTTGATGAATTCCATTTTCAAACCTTTCCTTAGAAAATTTTTGTTAGTATTTTTTGATGATATATTAATCTATAACAAGTCTTGGAAGGATCATGTTCAACATGTTGACAGGGTGCTCGAACTATTGGAGGAGAAATAATTATATGCAAAAACCTCCAAATGTTTCTTTGGAGCACAAGAGGTGGAATATCTAGTTCATATTGTTTCTCATGAAGGTGTTAAGGTAGACCCTAGAAAAATTAAAACCATTAAGGAACGGAAAATCCCCACATCCATAAAGCATTTGCGAGGATTTCTTGGGTTGACAGGGTATTATCGCAAGTTTGTTAAGGATTATGGGAGAATAATAACACTTCTAACAACATTATTGAAGAAAGATGCATTTTCATGGACTCCAGAAACAATGAAGGCCTTTGAACATCTTAAAGAGGCAATGTGCCAAGTACCAATCTTAGCTACACCAAACTTCACAAAAACCTTTATTGTGGAATGTGATGCCTCAAGAAATGGAATTGGTGTTGTTTTAATGCAAGAAAAAAGACCTATTTCTTTCGAAAGTCGTCCAATCAAGGGAAATTATTTACATAAAGCTATTTATGAGAAGGAAATGTTGGCAATACTACATGCACTTAAGAAATGGCGACTCTACCTAATGGGAAGACACTTCAAGGTAAAAACAGATCATAATAGTCTTAAATATTTTTTAGAACAAATATTATCTTCAGAAGAGAAGAAAAAATGGGTCATAAAGATGTTGGATTATGACTTTGAAATCATCTACAAAAAAGGGAAGAAAAATGTTGTGGCAGATGCACTCTCAAGAAAGGATGAAGATATGGAAGAATTTATTTGCGTCATTTATATTATCCAACCAGATTGGATAAATGAAGCAAGAGATGAATGGAAGAATGACGAAGAAGTGTGGGCACTCATTCAAAATTTACAACAAGATCCCAATACATCTGATACATTTAGCTGGAAAAATGATTTGTTATGTTACAAATATCGGTTATACCTATGTAAGAATTCCCAACTCAAAAAAAAAATATTCTTAGGGAATTTCACACCTCTCCCTTAGGAGGGTACTCAGGGTTTCTAAAAACTTACCACAGGGTTCAGAAGGAAGTTTTTTGGGATGGCCTTAAATTGGATATTCAAAATTTTGTGGCAGAATGTTTGGTTTTCCAACAAAAAAAAGTTGAAACAATTAAGACCCCAGGTCTATTACAACCTTTATCCATTCCAAGCCAATGTTGGGAGGAGGTTTCAATGGATTTTATCGCAGGTTTACCCAAGTCAGAAGGAAAGAGTTTTATCATGGCGATAGTTGACAAAATTACCAAGTATGCACACTTTTATGCATTATCTCATCCATTTAAAGCAAGTACAATTTCTACTGCATTTATGGAAACATTCAAAATCTACATGGAAACCCAAAGAATATTGTAAGCGATAGAGATCCCATTTTCATTGGAAATGTTTGGACAAAATTATTTTCTTGTATTGGTACTCAGTTAGCTCATAGCTCATCTTATCATCCTCAATCTGATGGGAAAACCAAGATAGTAAACAAATGTTTGGAAGTATATCTTCGCTGCTTTGTATCTGATAAATAGACACAATGGGTCAAATGGTTGCCTCTGGCTAAATGGTGGTATAATACTTCCTTCCATACTACAACAAAAATGAACCCATTTATGGAACTTTATGGATATCATCCACCATCCATCACGTCATATTTAAGAGAAATTTCTAAGGTTCAAGCAGTGGAAAATCACATCGAGCATCAACAACAAGTTCTCCAACTCTTAGAGGATAACCTCACGTTGGCGCAAAATAGAATGAGACAACAGGCAGATCAACATTGCAGCGAAAGAAGTTTTGATGTAGGTGATTGGGTATTCCTACGACTACAACCATATAAAAAAATGTCCCTCAAGCAAGTTAAGAAGGATAATAAATCATCACCAAAGTATTATGGTCCGTACAATGTGTTGCAAAAAATAGGTACTATCGCATACAAATTAGAGCTTCTTGCAGCTTCCCATGTGCACCTAGTTTTCCATGTTTCATGCTTAAAGAAGGTTATAGGTGACAAGCTTCTAGTTCAAACAATATTGCTAGAACTTGATGAGGAAGGAAAAATCGTATTGGAACTAGAAGCAGTCAAAGAAACAAGAACTTGACAGCTACGAAATCGATCAATTTCAGAGTATCTCATCAAGTGGAAGAACTTACCCGTTGAATATTCCACATGGGAGGATGAAAATTTTAGACACAAGCATCCAGAACTACTCAAGCATTGAGGACAACACTTTTTTGAAGGAGAGGGGCATGTTAGGTCCCTATAATACTAGTGATTCCCCCATTACTATTGTCATTGTATCCCTTATTGTTATTGGTATGCCCCTATTGTTCCCATATTATTATTATTGGGCCCCATAGAAGCCCACTATTGTTATTTTTATTCCCTTATATTATTATTGTTAGGCCAACTTTGGTTATATTGTGAACCCTTAGACTCTTATATATAGAAAGGAGGTTTTGTCATTTGTATAATCCAATAATTATGCATTCGTGTAATGTAAAAGGAGGTTTCCCCCTTGAAGAGGTTGATTTCTAAGTCGTTGATATATCTTTTCTATCTTTTTGTGAGCTGGTTTCATAATATAGAGATAAGCTACCATCGCTGAGCTAGTCTTGTTTCCATACTATTTGTAAACATATTTAATTATTTGATATTAATCAAAGGAAGTGTTATTTCTGTTGTATCTCTGTATTTATGGTTATATCTGTAATTTTTTGTGTTCCTATTTAAATTTAGATCATTTATACATCTATCCAAGGCCAAAAAGTGAATAACTTCTATTGGTGCCCCTATAAAATACAAGTAATTGTTACGAAATAACTTTCCGCATATAAATTCCAATTATTGTTACAATAAAATTTTCCATGTTTTGAACATAACCAAACTAACACATGCTATGTTCCAGCATCTATGTGACAACAACATCATAATACTAGTCCCGCACGTAAGTAACAAAATACAAGTATTTCTTGAGCATTATCAACACAATTGAAACTAGAAATGTATCATTGAATCACTGTTAGTGGAATACATGAAGAGAACACTTATATATGAATTCCAACTGAATCAGGGATTATGACTATCCACCCAACCATAGATAGCTACAACCAAGTCTCACTTGTAGTTATCACCCCTAAGTCAGATTCTAGAGTCTGAGGGGTCTATCACTTGGGGATTTAAAAAAAGCCTCCATTTGTTCTAGAACCCAAGATTCTACTATCTCCTCCTTTCAACTACGTTGAAATCACCCAATGCGTAGATACATTATGGTTTCACCCTGATTTAGGGACTCCATAGCCAAAACTAAAACATTACACAACAGGGAGCCTTCAAAATTCTTCCAGGACTTTTCTAGGATTATTTCCTCCACCCCGAACCTCAAGAATTATAGAAATTGTGGTTTATATTTGCAAATTCTCATGAAGCTTTAATCCAAATCACAAGACACAAACCTACTCTACTGCTTTGCAGAATTCAATTCACAATTTAGAACATCAATCACAAACATGTAATAAGAAATAATAATTATAAATTATAAATATGATTATAATTAATAATTAAACCAATATGCATCCATCTTAACATTGGATCTACCAAGAGTTGAGAGTGATGAAATCTCTTGAGGTGCAAGCCTATTTTATATTGGAAAGAGATTTGATCCCTCCTAGCCCTTGGTAGATCCGAATTAAAGATGGATCTAGGTTGGTTTTAACAAAGTGAGATGTGTCATGAAGTAAATTTCTTGGGTGTTTATTATGGATTGATGTGTATAAATATTTACCAATCATTCATTTAATTTATATGACTCCCCTAATTATTGGCCATTAAATTAAAATTATGAAATCTCTATTCCAAAATAAACAAACATACTATCAATATAATAAAAAATATTATAAAATTAAATAACTACTTAAAAAATATTATAAAATTAAATGATGATGATGATGATTAACTTCCACTAAGACCAATGCGGTCTATCAGATCTTAAGAAGGAGAATCTAATTGTAATTCTTTAGAATCTTATTTCTTTGCTCAAAAAGAAGGGAATGAAGTGCACCAAGATCACTATAGTTGGGTTTATTAGTAACCCAAGAAGATTGGAAGTGTTACAGATGTTAGATAAATGAGAGCGGATGTGAATAAGGGTCGGACAATCTAAAAGAAAGCGATTTTCATCCTCCACTTTCAAAGCTGAAAAATTCTATCATCTCGGGGAGTCTTGGGAGTAGACCACTAGAAGCCTCTTGGATTCCATGTTGTAAATCTTCTTCTTATACATTAGATATTTAAACATAACCCTGCTTTCAATAGGGGAGAGGCCAAATTCGATCACGAGGATAGGATATGGGGTATTTCCCTTGATCTTGAGGTTGTAGGTTATGAATTGCTTTTGAATCATCTCAATATTTCTCCAAGACTCTTTGGATATACTACAACCCCAGACTTCACAACCATATAAGACAACAAGGGTGACGAGGGTCTCAAAGAGGAACCTTTTTTTACTCCAAATACAAAGATTGACAACCTTACAATTGTTTTCAAGCTCATAATCAACTTTCCAACCTCCATTAATAATTTTCTCAATGTTGTAGTTCCTGTTGAGCTGATAAGGGATGTCAATACCCAAATATTTATAAGTTGAGAACTGTTCCAAGCAATTTTCATCATAGATAAAATTTCCATGGGTGGTCTTTTTGGATTTAATTATCATGATTTTAGTCTTGTCGGTATAAATCGTCATACCCATTTTGGAGCAATAGTCATGAAGAGTCTTAAGTGTCTTGTCCAGACCCTCATGGCTTCTAGCAATAAGAATGATATCATCGGTGTAGAGGAGAAGAGTGATGATAATACCAGCAAACTCAGTTCCTTTGCACCCCGTGATTTCCAAACACTCCTCTAACTTATCGATGTAAATACCAAAAAGGGTAGGGGAAAGGGGACACCCTTGCTTAACCCTGATATTTCATTTAATATCTTTAGACCACCCTTCGGTGGTTTTAATCTTGGCAACAATTGTCTCATAGAGGCGAATCACAACAATCTTCAACTCAGGAGGAATCATGATCTCATCAAGTCTTTTCTAAATCTTATCCAAAGGAATAGTAGCAAAGGCTTTTCTAGAGTCCACAAAGCAACAAAATAGAACAAATTTACTATTGTGACATTCCCCGGCAATGAACTTGAGAGTGACAAGATGGTCGATAGTTGAGTGGTGTCTCCTAAAACTAGCTCGCCCTTTAGCTATTTTATCGTGGATTTCAAGCCAATGGCTAATCTTCTTTTCCAAAATGAGACCATAAAGATTAGCTAAGATGTAGCTAATCATAATGGTCCTGTAATTAGCGAGAACGGTTTGTCCCCATTTCTTAAGATAGACACAATAAGGCTTTGCATCCAAGGCTTAGGGAAGCCATGCTTTATAGCCAAATTGAGAAAGTTATGAAAATGAGAAATGAGGATAGATCAACTACATGAAATGAAATTATATATATATATTTCTTTTTCAATTAACAAATAAATTATTTATTATTCATATGAAAAATATTATGCATATGAAAATTAAATAAGGAAGTTGATATATTAAATGTAATTAATAATACATTTAAAAAAAATAAATTATATATATATATATATATATATATATATATATATATATATATATATTAATTAATTTGTTCATAATTTGTGTGATTATTTTTTTCCCAAAATTATTTGGAATTGTATTAGTGGTAACACCAATCCTTAATGTAATGGAATATTTTAAATTATAAGATTTTGAATCAATAATTTTTACCTAAAGAATACTTTATCAAAACACTATATTTTATATCTGATAATTTCATATATTTTATTAAAATTATATATAACCTAGGGAATGAAGGTAATATTCTTTTGCTTGGAGACTTTAATGCTTGAACTGCTACTAACCAAGTTATTATGTTAAGTAACAACTCTAACCCCGACCCCTTGTGTGATCAGATATTGATCGAGGGCTTTAATGAAAGCTCAAATTTCAAAGTGTTCGAAAGAGTGTCGAACCTAAACGACCGGATAGATCTCTTCTTCCTAATTACGACGCCGTGAACAGTTTGAAAAGCTGACACCGTATGAAGGACTTATTGCAATTTGAAAATGTCCAGAAAATTGCAATTTCCAAGAATAAATTGATTTTTGGAAAATATTAAAAAAAGAATATTCCAAGAAATATTCCTTTTGGCTGACCAATTAGGAGTTGACACGTGGCAATCCCAGAGGCCACCACGTGGCCCTGTAATGGTATGGTAAAATTTGTTGGGGGTCTGACGGAATCGAACCGATGACCTTCGGTAAGACAGGACGCGTGCTACCAAATCCGCTCTACATTGTTCTTAACATTCAATGGGCACGAAGTATATTTATTTTATAACCGTTTGAAGTTTGGGAGTTAGGACCTCTAGTGGTCTTACCCACCAGTGGTCCCCAAAAGATGTCACATGCTTATATGTAACAGCCGATTGAAACAAACCACACAGTTTGCGTAATGACCACCGGCTCAACAACCTTATCCCTAACCGCCGGATTATACCTGTCACATGCGCGCCCGAAGTTGATGGTTACGGTTAGTTCCAACGTTTAGCAGTTGGTGGTAAATTTGGCGAATTCTACTATTTTTGGGCTTGCTGCTAGATTTGGTGGCCCTAACTGGAGTTCTTCTAGATTTGGAGGAGGATCTCTGGGGAAAATTGCCTAAAGGCACTCCAGGAGCAGTTTTCGACCTAAGAGAGTGAAACAAGAGGCTATCTAGGCTAATTGAATCCTTTTGAAGCAAATGGAACAATTCAGAGAAGTTGAGGAAGCCATCTTCAAAGAGATTTTCATCCAGGGAGATTTTGGAGCTTAGGGCCACCAGGGGTTGGAGGCAGTTGCAGGAGCTACCAATATTCATTCTCAGCGAACCAACAGTCATTCCTGACTGTAATGAGCCTTATGAATCCATTGAAAGGGTTTACAGAAGCATCTGAAGACTTATAAAGGCCGAGATGCTACAGGGAAGTTTCAGGCAGCCTAGTGCCAACCATGGAGGAAGGCCTAGATTGGGGATGCAGTGCTCATTTTGAGAAAATGAACAGTCTATTGTTGATGTCTGATATGTGCTAGAGATAGTAGAAGAGGTTTTAGAGATAGTTGAAGAATTTTGAAGGAGTTAGTGCCATCAAGAAGCTCAAGGAAGCTCAATGCACTGATTGAAGGAATCAAGTCTAAGGGATCTTAGATCTGTTTGCAGAATGATGACAACCATGACAGGGATATAGATGGTTTTCTAAGCCCATTGGTTCAGTTCAGTAACCTTTGGAGTTGAGTGTGGAACTTGTAAAAGAAACTTTTCCATAATCCCAAAGAGCCAAGTCAAGATGACAAAAGCTCAAGGAGACGTAGCCCACGATATTCGGGTGAACTCCTAGATTAAATTTGTTGTTATGTGTTGATGTTTATTTGTTGCATTATATGGTTGTTATGTGTGTTTAATATCAGCAGAAACAAATCAACTTAAAGCACTTAAAAAGTTGAAAACAAACAAAGACATACACCTGTTTCAAGTACTTAATTCCGTAATTGTCAACATAAGCTAGATCATATATTTGTAGAGTGAGAGGTTCTTGTAAGCATAACAAGTTGTTAAACCCCCATTTTAGATCAGGTGGTATTAGAGCAGGATGCTTGATTGACAGAGAAAAAGATTGCTTGTTTGAAAGGTGTTCAAATAGTCAAATTCTACTATTTGATTGTTTGTAAACTAACTATTGTTTGAGTTTGCAAAGGTGAAGGGAAAGCTATTGAAAAGCTAACTCCAGGAGAGGACAAGAAGGAAGAAGGGATGAAGTAATTATCCTTACCCAAAGGACCTCAAGGAAACACTTGAAGCATAAGAGCATTTGTTTGCAAAAGGATGCTTGAATAAGAATTTGATTCTACTGCTATCTAGTTCAGAAATTTGTCATTAGTTCTTTGAAAGCTTCGTGAATTTTGTTGAAGTGCTTTTGTTCATTTTGATGATGAAAACTTCTACAAGTGAGTTTTCCAAATCCTCCTCTTTCAAAAGATTCTTTTATGAAGACTTGAAGAAAGATTTGTTCATCATGATGGATATGGTGAGAGAAATGAGCACCGAACTCCGAGAGCAATTGAATTCCATGAAGGAAGAGAAGCAGTTGCTTTCTGACAAATTGCAGGAAATGGAGAGACAACTTCATACTGCAAGAATGGATCTGGAAAAGATGCATGAGTTGGAGACACATCTCCTTGCTGCCAAAGAAGCCTTAGTCAAGTATCAGCTTGAAGAAGAGGTAAATGATTCTAGTTTGCCTTCAATTTCCTCTAAGAATGTTTATGTTGGTTCTTTTGAAAAACATACAAGAGGCATAGGGTCCAAGTTGATGTAAAAAATGGGCTATGAAGGAAAAGGATTGGGAAAACATGCACATGGTATTGTTGAGCAGATAATGGTTGAGGAAAGGCCTAAGTATTTGGGTCTTGGCTATGGACAATCTTATGGATAAAGTTCCAAAGCAGTCATGAAGGCAATTGAAATAGTTCCTAGAAGGAGTTTCATTTCAAGTTCCCTACCTCAAGTTTGTAAAGATTGTATTCTTGGGGAATGCAATTGTTTGAAACATCATTTGCAAGAATAAGGTGTTCATAAGCATGCACTTGAACCAGAAAGTTGTGAAAGCTCTAAAAGCATTGAAGAGATTGATGGTGTTCCAAAGGGAGCTACTTCTTCATTTGATTCACCTCCTCATGAAGGTACTGAAGGTGAAAGAGAAAGGTATAAATCTGATTTCCGTCACACTTCTTTTGATTATGTTAAGCATGGTAAATTTCGACATAAGCATTGGAAAATAATTGCATGTTCCTTTTGTGGTTTGGTTAACCATAGTGTTTCTAGATGTTGGAAGAGAATGGCCACATACAGGAAGCTTTTGAACAAAAGAAGGCAAGAAACCAAAGGTCCATCGGACAAGGCAAATTATGTTTTCAAGAAGATGAACATGTGTTTTACTTATTTCCATAAGCAAGGACATATTGCTAAAAGGTGTTGGACTTTGAATCCAACAATTCTTCTACGAAATTTGAAGAAAGTGGAAAAAGAGTATGGTAAGAATGGAAAGGAAGTTTCCATAATCGAGGTGTTTCAGAATGATCCACATGTTGATGTTGATGTGCAGTTAAAGGAAGCACCTTTGGTGTGGATTGGTAAGAAATGGTTAGAGTTCTTATCCAATTAAAGTTACATGTCTTTTGATGTGAAAAGAAATGTGCCACATCTATTTGCATTTCTTTGCTAATGGAATGCAAGTTACGGGATGGAAAAGTTGAGTATGTAGACTCACTTTATTGCAACAAAATTATATTCATTTCAGCTTTGAAAGCACATGTACATGTGATCGAGGATCTTGTACTTATGATTGTGCTTAAGAGAAAGTTTAAGAATCAAATACATGCATGAGAATGGAATGTATGAACATAGGGATGTTAATGATTTCCTTGTATTTGAACATGTATGTAATTGACTTGATGGAAAGATATCGACCATCATATTGTTTTGTTTAAACATGCATGTAATGTCATGTCGACTTGGAAGAGTTGATTTGGTCTCCAAGATTGTAAAAGGGAGATAATGATGAAGTATTTCATCTTTGTAAAAGAATTGTTAAAGTTATTTTTGTACATGATTGACTTGAAGGGTCAATCGTTGAAAGGGAATGTTTTTGTCAGCTTGGGATTTAGTCAAACATTTGTATACAAGATGTAAAGACATGATGATGTTTCACATGATGCGAAATTTGTTCCTTTTGATGGAGCAAGAATTTATGTCGTCAAGTTGTTTTCTTGTATTATGACAAGATGTCAAAAGAAGATTTGTAGTAGCATTCATAATATCTGTTGAGAAGATGTAATCTCATGTTTGTTGAGCCACCTTGGATCGATGATCAAGGAAGACAGTTCTTAACAGGAGGACAAGCACATCTAGGAAGGGAAGTGTTGACTACCTTCGAGTTTTGGTTAAAAGGCACTAGCCATGAAGGTAAGTGTATGGAGGCTGAAAGAAGAGGGTGTTGTTACTCTCATCTACTATTCAGATCAAAATATCAGTCTTTTGGGGTCCAAAAGATTCCTAATGGGGAGGAGTGATCAGATGTTGATATGGGACCTTAATGAAAGCTTGAATTTTAAAGTGTTTGAAAGAGTGTTGAACCTAAACGACCGGATAGATATTGTCTTCCTAATTCCGGCACTGTGAATGGATCGAAAAATTGACACCATATGAAGGACTTATCACAATTTGAAAAAAGTCCAGAAAACTGCAATTTGCAAGAATAAATTGATTTTTGGGAAATATTAAAATAAGAATATTCCAAGGAATATTCCTTGGAATACTCCCTATAATATTCCTTTTGGCTGACCAATCAGGAGCTGACACGTGGTAAACCCAGAGGCCGCCACGTGGCCCTGTAATGGTATGGTAAAATTTGTTGGGGGTCTGATGGAATCGAACCCATGACCTCCAGCAAGACAAGATTGCATGCTACCAACTCCACTCTACATTGTTTCTTAACATTCAACGGGCGCGGTGTATATTTATTTTATAACCATTTGAAGTTTGGGGGTTAGGACTGCCAACGGTCTTACCCGCCAGTGGTCCCCAAAATCTGTCACATGCTTATATGTAACTGCCGATTGAAACAAACCACGTGGTTTGTGTGATGACCACCAACCCAATAGCCTTATCCCTAACCGCCAGATTATACCTGTCACATGCGCGCCCGAAGCTAACGATTACAGTTAGTTCCAACGGTTAGCAATTGGTGGTAAATTTGGCAGATTCTACTATTTTTGGGTCTGCTGCCAGATTTGGTGGCCCTAACTAGAGTTCGTCCAGATTTGGAGGAGGATCTCTAGGGAAAATTGCCAAAAGGCACTCCAGGAGAAGTTTTCGACCTAAGAGAGTGAAGCAAGAGGCCAGCTAGGCTAATTGAAGCCTTTTGAAGCAAATGGAATAGTCCAGAGAATTTGAAGAAGCCATTTTCAAGGAGATTTTCATCTAGGGAGATTTTGGAGCTTAGGACCACCAACCGTTGGAGGCAGTTGTAGGAGCTACCAGTATTCGTTCTCAGTGAACCAATAGTCATTCATAATTGTAATGACCCTTCTGAATCCATTCCAAGGGTTTAAAGAAGAATTTGAAGACTTCTAAATGCCGAGATGCTACAAGGAATTTTTAGGCAACCTAGTGCCAACCGTGGAGGAAGGCTTAGATTGGGGATGCAATGTTCATTTTGAGCAAATGAATAGTCTATTTTTGATGTCTATTTGTTTTGGAGATAGTAGAAGAGGTTTTAGAGACAATTGAAGAATTCTAAAGGAGTTAGTGCCATTAAGAAGCTCAGGGAATCTTAGTGCACCGATTGAAGGAATCAAGTCTAAGGGATCTTAGATCTGTTTGCAGAATGATGACAACCATGACAGGGATATAGATGGTTTTCTAAGCCCATTGGTTCAGTTCAGTAACCTTTGGAGTTGAGTGTGGAACTTGTAAAAGAAACTTTGCCATAATCCCAAAGAGCCAAGTCAAGATGACAAAAGCTCAAGGAGACGTAGCCCACGATATTCAGGTGAACTCCTAGATTAAATTTGTTGTTATGTGTTGATGTTTATTTGCTGCATTATATGGTGATTATGTGTGTTTAATATCAGTAGAAACAAATCAACCTAAATCACTTAAATAGTTGAAAACAAACAAAGAAATACACCTATTTCAAGTACTTAATTCCGCAATTGTCAACATAAGCTAGATCATATATTTGTAAGCTTTGGAGTGAGAGGTTCTTGTAAGCATAAAAATTTGTTAAACCCTCATTTCAAATCATTGTGGCTCGATGAAGATAGTAACTTAGCGAATAGATTCAAGAGAAACTCTGAAGACATAATCAAGAACTTATTTAGCACCGAGCTCCTCAAACTTTGTAGTTTCCACGACCTAATCATTTGTAATGGTATTAAAAAGTGGCCTCTCTATGGTCAAATGACTTGTTTCCATGGGCTGGGTAGTAGTGTCGTGGATTATGCGATTTCTGACACCCATGTCCTCAACCGTATTACAAACTTTGAGCTACTTAACGAGTACCACAGGCCTCTGTCTTTATCCCTCAATCTTGTTATGCACAACACCCACATGTAAGAGACCAGTGAAATCAAAAGACACATTTGCTTCGATAGAAGTAATGTCGACCTTTTCTTAAGGGATTTAGGCTCCCTGACTTATAATAACAACATTGATCAAATTTATTACCATTTTACTACTACCCTTTCCACTACCATTAGCAAGTTCTCTAATGAGACTTCATATAAGCATAAAAATATAACCTCCAACCCTTGCTATGACAAAGACTGTAAAATTTCTAGGAAAGCGATAAAAGACTCTCCGAATGAAATCATTAAGATTCAGAATATAATTATATACAAAGATCTCAACAAGAGGAAGAATAGGTCATATACTAATAAGATACAAGAGCATCTTCTCCACCTTTCTAAAGTTGCGCCCAGAAAGTTTTGGCGAAATGTGCTTGTTCATAAAACTAAAAATAATCACTCTTTCCCCCTAGAAAATTGGGACAACTATCTTAAGAGGTTGTATGACTCTCCAGACACCATGGGAACCATATTAAACACTCCTATTAGGGATGATATATTTTCCCTGGAAGATGTTGAGTCTAGGATTAATAAGCTCGCTAATGGTAAAGCTAAATATATTGAAGGATACCAAGCTAAGATCTTTAAAATGGGAATATCTATCCTCACTCCTCATCTCCACAAGCTTCTCAATTTGGTTGCACAATATGGCTTCCCTAAGCTTTGGACGCAAAGCCTTATTGTGCATATCTTTAAAAATGGGGACAAAAGCGTTCCCTCTAACTACAAGACCATTATGATTAGCCACATCCTAGCCAAGCTATATGGGCTCATTTTGGAAAAGAAGCTTAGCCTTTGGTTTGAAAACCATGGTAAAAGAGATAAAGGGAAAGCTAGTTTTAGGAGACATCACTAGACTATCAACCATCTTGTTCCTCTTAGGATCATTGCAGAGGAATGTTGTAATAGTAAATTTGATCTCTTCTATTGTTTTGTGGACTTTAGAAATTCTTTTGACACTGTTCCTCAAGATAAGCTCTGGGAGAGACTTGAAGAGATCATGGTTCCTCGTAAACTGAGGATTTTTGTGATCTGCCTCTATGAGATTGTCATTGCCAATATTAAGACCAACGAAGGGTGGTATAAATATATAAAATTAAATATCTGGGTTAAGCAAGGGTGTCCCCTATCCCCTACCTTTTTTGGCATTTACATCGATAATCTTGAAGAGTGTCTAGAAACTGTTGGTTGTAAGGGCACCGATATTGGTGGTATAATCATTACTCTTCTCCTTTATGCTTATGATATCGTTCTTCTTGAAAAAATCCATGATGACCTATACAAGCATCTTAAGACTTTTCATGTCTACTGCTCCAAGATGGATATGATAGTTAATACTGAAAAGACTAAAGCCATGATAATTAAATAAAAAAGGACCACCGATGGTAGTTTCGTCTATGATAACTATTGTTTAGAGAAGGTTTCTTCTTATAAATAATTGGGTATTGACTTTCCTCATCAGCTTAACTCGAATTATAACATTGAGAAAAGGATTATTGGAGGCTGGAGAGCTTATTATGAGCTTGAAAATGATATCTAAGACCTAGAATTGATGAAGGTGAATGATAAATGGGGGTTGGGATGATTTTGATGCAGAAAAGCAATAAATATATTATTGTGATTGAGGATATTGATTCTTCTTTGGATATTCCAAGGCACAACAGTGTGAACGATGAAGAACAGAGACATCAGGGAAATGATGGTGATAATGATGATGGACATGAGAGTGGAAGAGTTACAGTGTCAGGGATGTTGAATTTTATTGATGGTCTTTGGTTTAGCTGTGGTGAGGAGAAAATTATAGCGTTTACCACAAATAATAAAAATATATTGGATCTCGCCCTTTTGAGACCTAAGAGAATGGATATGCATATTTACTTTCCTCATTGCACCTTTTCTTCTTTCAAAATCTTGGCAGACAATTATTTGGGTATCAAAGAACATAAGCTTTTATGTCAGGTTGAAGAGGCTTTTTAGGTAGGGGGTTGTATGACACCAGCTGAGGTAGGAGAAATTTTGTTAGTGAATAAAATTTCTCCAAGCCGTGCTTTGAAGGCTCTGATAAGCACTCTACAATCGAGTAGTAGGAAAAAAGGGAATGGGGTTGTGCCCGAGAGGCCAACAGAAAATGGGAGTCAACTATTCAAAATGAAGAATAAAAATAAACCTATATTTCAGTTGAGTCTAGGAATTCTAGGAACTCCATTAACCAATGATTATGAAATAGTATGAGCCTCCATTGCCAAGGCATTTGAAGAAGTATTCAAGGAAAAACTACTTAAGTAGGTAGAAAATTTGAGTGAGAACATTTAGGGTTTATTGACTCCACAATTTGACAATTGGCTTGTTGAAGAAAACAAGCTCACTAGGCTTGATTATTTACTTTGGACTTCGACTTTCTATGAATTATTTGTTTTATTGCATAGAAAAGGGCACCATTTGTCCTAGCATTGAATGCATGATTGTTTACTTTGGACTTTGACCTTTACTTTTATTCTATGATAATTCAGTAAGCACTTCCATTTATTCCCAATATGGTACCTAAAGTAAGTTAGATTTTTCGGGGTTGAAGGCCAATACAACGATATAACAAATATAATTTTATAAAATCTAAATTACTAACCAACTTTACCTATTTACATTATTAGTGATTTATTAAAAAACAGTCACTAAAACTGAACTAAAATAATTTTCAAGATGAAAAATATTCTAATATATATTAATCTTAAATAATTTAAACATATTTGATGAAAGTGATCATTAATTTAATGCCAAGGAAAATATCTGACATGAGGCTTCATACTGTTAGGGTCCTATAATAATAGGATCCATAATTTTGAATTGGCTGTGGTTGGTATTATAATATTGTACATACTTTTGCTTTCTACAAAATGTTTTCCATATTAAAAATTTAAAAATGTAAAGAGGGTATGTCCTAAAAGAAATATCAAAGGACAAAAAGAATAATAAAAGATCAAAAAATGAAAAAATATGAACCCCAAACAAAAACAGATCATGAAAGTGTGCAAGTCCAAGTGCCACTACTTTTTACTTTACTGTGCAAAATAATGGTTGTGTGCATCTTGTCATAAATGCCACAACCCATGATAGTCAAATAGTTTAATCTTGACTAGTTCATGCTTTAAATTTCACGTTTATAGTTAGAGAATAAGAGATCTAGCCAAACTGTTTAATCTTGGTAGATCAATAGTTAGGTAGAGAAATAAAATGTGCTCAATAGCGTAATCTGAGCCATTGGAAGATATAAGGTTAGAATTAGATAGTTTGGTTGACAAAAGAAAAAGGAAAGAAAGGGTATGCTAGCTTAAATGCACCCAATAAAGTGAAGAAAAAATGTTAGGATAAGTAAAGGGTAGGTAGAAGAAAGGTTGCAGAAGTACAAGGTTGTTAAAGCATAAGCACACTTATCATGATTAATCATATGTTTCAGTGTGCAGGAGCAGTTATGAAAGTGAAAGGATGTTCACAAGTTGATTTAATTAACTTCCCCTCATTTCATTTCACAACCCATTACATGCTTACTAATTTCCCCATTATCCCATCATTTCCTATTAAAATACCATTTTCCCTTCATTTTGACCCTTGCCCCTTGGTTTCACACATTTCCCTAGCAAATTACCCTTCAAAGGTCATTGCCATACCCAAAACCCCTCTTCCCTAGTGTGAAACCCTTTCCTCATGGAAAAAATCACCTTCCCCCTTATTAATTTCCATATTTCACCTTCAAAACCATAAAACCCATAAAACCCCTTTATGCTAAGTTTTATTTCCCCCCACATTATTTAATTAACTCCGCCATACCATATTTCCCTGACATAAAAACCTTTTAACCCACCACCCTAGTGCGGTTAACAAACCCTGCCGCATTTAACCCTCATCCCACTCCATAAACTCATTCATTATATTTTAATCCCCATTTGTGCATTAATTAATTACAGTTAGTTGTAATTAATCCCCCAGGCCCTGCAAATCTCCGCCCTTATTCTCTCTGTGCAAATCCACCGCACGACAGCTACCCGATCTTCTACCCCCAGATTTGATATCGTGCTGATGTCAAATCCATATCGTGTTGATTCCCTTGCCGAACTTTACCCGCCACAGAGTACGCGAGATTCATGGTTTTGCACCGGCCCTCTTCAATTACATGGTAGCACCATGCGAACTCGCGTGCTCTCGGAGAAATATTGCCCAACTACCAAAAGTGGTGTGATGGCCCTCAAAACCGCCTCCCTGCCAAAAGCCAAAACCACCCACTGTTCATTATGAATTCCGCGCCAAATTCTAACTGTTGCTAGTTAAAAGACCGAAGACGCTCATTTTCACCCTTTTCGCTCATTCACTCTGAGAAATATTCCTAAGCCTTCCCGTGCCACCCTAAGCCTTTGCAACTAAATTTCACCACCAACTACCTCCTGAACATGCTCCAGACGCCCAATTCAGCCATCTAGTGCACAACTAAAGCCACAGTACCCTCTGCAGCTACCATTGAAACCATTTTGTAGCCTATACCACCATTTCCAGGTATTTTGACAAAAAACCAGAACGAACATCTCAATTTGAAAGCATACAGTCAATTCAAATATTAATTAATTAAATTTAATTAATCTTTCCCTTAAATTGAGAGTATTCCCCCCCTAAATACCCAAACCCCTCTTTTCTGACCTGCAAACTACCCTTTCACTCCACCAGAGTTGTCAAAGCTTCACTTCCACAACTTGTATAAGCCTAATTCCCACATTTTATCCTAAATATGGCTACCCAGACCTCTCTAGATGTCAGACCTGTGTCAACCCCTCACTTGGACATTGACCATTTGGCCCTAGCAGACAGGGATTTCCAAATAAGAGACACTGCAACTCTAGCCCACCTTCTGAAGCTCCACTGTTGGAGTAAGGATAGGTTTCTAAACCATGTAGATGACATACACCTTTGGGAATCCAATTTACCCAAATACATATTCCCAGAAGTTCACCCATTCCCAGATATTGTACATTTTTGTCATGCCTGTTATCTCCCAAGCCAAAGGGCTATTGTTGCCCCAAACCATGAGTTGTTATTCACCATTACACCTGAGTCAATCAACCAAATGTTACAAATCCAATCTAGCCTTAATCAGACCCCTCTATCCATTGGAAACCTATTGGACTTATACATCAGATTAGACCAGGTGAAACTCAAACAAATCTTCTAGAATTTCATCATTGAAGACTGCCATACTCCTACAGATGCCCCACCCTATGTTTCCACCTTTTTCTCAAAAATTGGAAGACAAATAATCACCATGCTCTCATGAATCCTATGATACACATCAGATGAGCATGTGGATGAGGTCATCCTGGCCTTCCTATCCATTTTCACTCGAGGCAAGCCTCCTTCTATCATGTATGATTATGCTCAGTTCATTGCAGACAAAATGCATGAAAAATTCACCAGACTACCCACTGAAAGAATTTTGAAATACTCTTCAGTGCTATTTTATATGTTTTTGTATTACTAGACAGATAAGTTCCCTATGAGCATCCAAAAGTTGGACACTAGGGGAAAGTAGAGATCAGTGATCGATTGGACACCCTTGGTCCAGAAGTTTTCCACAACATTCACCTACAAAGACTTCATAGATTCCTTTTTATACCTTGTCATGAACATGTTGACTTCTAATACTCCGCCTAGAATCAACCAAGACATCAAGAGAGTGTTACAATTGGAAAATAACAACAAGGTGGGAGACTGGTACCTCTACCAAAACCACACTGAGATCAAAGTTTATGGCTGCGAGTTAGCCCCTTATAAATTGCCAAAATACCTCCCTATGGGGATATTTTCCCTTGAATATTTTAGACAAATCATCAATTCTAATGAGGTCCACTTCCTATCTGCTAGGAAGAAAACCTAGTTCAAGGTGAAAAACCAATTGGGCTCATTCATTTGCAACAATAGAGAGGCTGGACCAGAGGCTGACAGGTTACTACAACAGATGAAATTCAAAAACAGCTTCATATGGCAGTATGACCCTCATGGGGTTATAACTAAACTTAGACTCAGGGTCAAGTTGGGACCATACATCCACCACCCGAGACCTGACATTGAACAATTTTCTAACCAATCTGAGTGGGTGGAGAATACATTGATCGATATGGACAGATGGATGTTGAAAGCACACTGATTGATTTAGAAAAGCAATTTGACCAGAACTCTTTCCTGCAGGTTCCAGAACTAGGGGAACCAATGAACATTCTTCCTATCCTTCAGACCCCAGCCAATGAGGAGAAGAATCCTAAGAGGAATAGGGAGGAGGCATCCAGCTCTGCCATGGACACTACAAATGAGCTGTTTGAGCTAAGAAAGAGGCCCAAGTTGAATCCTGTGTTTGAACAGGAGGAGAACATTGCATCAGAGGAAATAACTGACACTGAGACAATGGGGCAGAGAACTAAAGAAGCAGCTGCATCAGGTGAAACACAGCAGCCATCAACCTCCAACACACAAATGATAGAGAGACAACAGAGTGTTGAGGTTTCTTCCTTTGTCAGGCCAGTTGACAGGGAAAAGGATATCAAAGACAGATTCAAAGAGATAAAGATGAGGAATGAGAAGTTGAAGGCAGAGACATATGCACTATACTTCAAGCATTAATTAATTACAATTAGTTGTAATTAATCCCTCGGGCCTTGCAAATCTCTGCACCTATTCCCTCCGTGCAGGTCCACCGTGTGATAGTTGTCCGATCTTCCACCCCCAGATCTGACGGAGCGCATTCATATCGCATTGATTCCCTTGCCGAACTTTAGCCGCCCGAGAGCACTTGAGATTCACGGTTTTGCTTGGGCCCTCTTCGGTCATGTGGCAACACTAGGTGAACTCGAGTGCTCTGAAGGAAATACCGCCCAACTGCCAAAAGTGATGTGCTAGCCCTTGAAATCGCCTCCCCGCCAAAAGCCGAAACCACCCACTGTTCATTATGAATTCCGCGCCAAATTCTAACCATTGCTGGTTAAAAGGCCGAAGATGCTCATTTTCACCCTTTTCACTCATTCACTCTGAGAAAGCTTCCTAAGCCTTCTTGCGCCACCCTGAGCCTTGCAACCAAATTTCATCGCCAACTACCTCCCAAACACACTCTGGATGCCCCAATAAGCCATCCAGTGCACAACAGAAGCCACAGTACCCTCTGCAGCTACCATTGAAACTAGTTTGCAGCCTATACCACCATTTCCAAGTATTTTGACAAAAAACCAGAATGAACATCTCAATTTGAAAGCGTATAGTTAATTCAAATATTAATTAATTAAATTTAATTAATCTTTCCCTTAAATTGAGAGTATTCCCCCCTTGAATACCCAAACCCCTCTTTTCCGACCTGAAAGCTACCATTTCACTCCACTAGAGTTGTCAAAGCTTCACTTCCACAACCTGTATAAGCCTAATTCCCACATTTTATCCTAAAGATGTCTGCCCAGATGTCTCTGGATGTCAGACCTGTGTCAACCCCTCACCCAGACATTCACCATTTGGCCCTAGCAGATAGGGATTTCCAAATAAGAGACACTACAACTCTAGCCCACCTTCTGAAGCTCCACTGTTGGAGTAAGGATATGTTTCTAAACCATGTAGATGACATATACCTTTGGGAATCCAATTTACCCAAATACATATTCCCAGAAGTTCACCTATTCCCAGATATTGTTCATTTTTGTCATGCCTATTATCTCCCAAGCCAAAGGGCTATTGTTGCCCCAAACCATGAGTTGTTATTCACCATTACACCTGATTCAATCAACCAAATGCTACAAATCCAATCTAGCCCTAATCAGACCCCTCTATCCATTGGAAACTTACTGGACTTATACATCACATTAGACCAGGTGAAAATCAAGAAAATATTCCAGAATTTCATCATTGAAGACCGCCATACTCCTACAGATGCCCCACCCTATGTTTCCACCATTTTCTAAAAAACTGGCAGACAAATAATCACCATGCTCTCATGCATCCTAGGATACACATCGGATGAGCATGTGGATGAGGTCATCCTGGCCTTCCTATCCATTTTCACTCCAGGCAAGCCTCCTGCTATCATATATGATTATGCTCAGTTCATTGGAGACAGAATGCATGAAAAATTCATCAGACTACCCACTGAAATAATTTTCAAATACCCTTCAGTGTTGTTTTATATGTTTTTGTATTACTAGACAGATAAGTTCCCTGTGAGCATCCAGAAGTTAGAAAGCAAGGCAAAGGAGAGATCAGTGATCTACTGGACACCCTTGATCCAGAATTTTTCCACAACGTTCACCTACAAAGACTTCATAGATTCCTTTGTATACCCTGTCATGAACATGTTGACTTATAATACTCAGCCTAGAATCAGCCAAGACATCAAGAGATTGCTACAATTAGAAAATTACAATAAGGTGGGAGACTGGTACCTCTACCAAAACCACACTGAGATCAAAGTTTATGGCTGCGAGTTAGCCCCTTATAAATTGCCAAAATACCTCCCTATGAGCATATTTGCCCTTGAACATTTTAGACAAATCATCAATTCTAATGAGGTACACTTCCTATCTGCTAGGAGGAAAACCCAGTTCAAGGTGAAAAACCAATTGGGCCCATTCGTTTGCAACAATAGAGAGGCTAGACCAGAGGTCGACAGGATACTACAACAGATGAAATTCAGAAACAACTTTATATGGAAATATGACCCTCATGGGGTTATAACTAAAATTAGACTCACGGTCAAGTTGGGACCATGCATCCACCACCTGAGACCTAACATTGAACAATTTGCTAACCAATCTGAGTGGGTGGAGAATACATTGATTGATATGGACAAGTGGATGTTGAAAACACACTGGTTGATTTAGACAAGCAATTTGACCAGAACTCTTTCCTACATGTTACATAACTAGGGGAACGAATGAAAATTCTTCCTATCCTTGAGACCCCAGCCAATGAGGAGAAGAATCGTAAGAGGAACAAGGAGGAGGCATCCAGCTCTTCCATGGACAATACAAATGAGCTGTTTGAGCTAAGAAAGAGGCCCAAGTTGAATCTTGTGTCTGAACAGGAGGAGAACATTGCATCAGAGGAAATAACTGACACTGAGACAATGGGGCAGAGAACTAAAGAAGTAGCTGCATCAAGTGAAACACAACAACCATCAACCTCCAACACACAAATGATAGAGAGACAACAGAGTGTTGAGGTTTCTTCCTTTGTCAGGCCAGCTGACAGGGAAAAGGATATCAAAGACAGATTCAAAGAGATAAAGATGAGGAATGAGAAGTTGAAGGCAGAGACATATGCCCAATGCTTCAAGCGTACTCCAACAAACCAGAGCAAATTGATGTCAACCTTTGACATCAAAGTAGGAAAAATGCAGGTGTCATTTTTGCAGCCCACTGTACAACAACCAAAGACCTCAACAGACTACAAGAAAACTAATTTTGAGGTGTTGGCCAGGGATGTTCATCCCATTGATCAGATAGAGTTCCATAAGCAGGCTGGAGAAATGATTTACTCCACCCTCACAGGAAAGGCCATGGCTACTTATAAGCTGCAAGATTCATTCGATAATGTGACAACCCAATACAAATTGGAGAAGGCATCCTCATAGGCCAAAGACAACAAAATAAATTCCTTGGAGGACTTGGTCATTGAATCGGGCCATGACCCAAGTGATATTAAGGCCATAGAGAAATTAATCAAAAAGAAGAATGAGGACATAATAGCCCTCAAGAAACAATTGAAGCTGCCTCATTTACAACACCCACAGACAAAGGAGGTCCTGGAAAGTCAGAACAATCATGAAGAGATGATGGACCTAGTGCTGCAACTGAATGATCAGTTAAAGGAGATGGAGAAAGAGTCAGAAAGCTTGATGCAACTTAAACAAGCTAGTTTGGCTGATGCTCCTGCAAGTGTCATCCCAACAGTTACCACTGTTGTACCTTCTACATTGGCAGCATCCTTAGCTCC
Organism: Pinus tabuliformis; assembly: GCA_031772625.1. NCBI lineage: Eukaryota > Viridiplantae > Streptophyta > Pinopsida > Pinales > Pinaceae > Pinus > Pinus tabuliformis. Next base: position 546,766,552 of record CM062805.1, on the reverse strand, counting down.
CACTTCTCCGATGGCCACTACACTACCGGCATCTACACCAACTACATCAGCAATAGGATCATGTTATGAAACCAACTCACAAAAACATAGAAAAGATAGATGAACGCCTTAGAAATAACCCTCTTCGGGGGGCAACCTCCTTTACATTACACAAATGAACAATTATTCGATGATACAAATGACAAGACCTCCTTTCTATATATAAGAGTCTATGGTGTCATAATATAATCAGAGCCGACATAACAATAATAATTTAAGGGCACAATAATAACAATAGTGGGCTTCTATGGGGCACAATAGTAACAATATGGGGACTACATGGGTACAACAATATAATAAGGGCACAATAATAACAATTGGGCTTCTATGGGGCACAATAGTAACAATATGGGAACTACATGGGTACAACAATATAATAAGGGGGTTGTACTAATTACAATAAGGGTTTACACAAGTAGTATAGGGGCCTAACATGCCCCTCTCCTTCAAAAAGTGTTGTCCTCAATGCTTGAGTAGTTCTTGATGCTTCTGTAAAAATTCTTGTCCTCCCATGTCGAATCTCAATGGGTAAGTTTCTTCCACTTGATGAGATACTCTGAAATTGATCGATTTCGTAGCTATCGGGTTCTTGTTTCTGTGCTTGCTCCAGGTTCCAATATGATTTTTCCTTCCTCTTCAAGTTCTGGCAATATTGTTTGAATTGGGATCTTCTACAACTTTTGAATGAGTGGCCACACTTCTTCATCCTTCTTCCATTCATCCCTTGCTTTGTTTATCCAATCTGGTTGGATAATAGAAATAGCACAAAATAATGCTTCAACATCCTCATCCTTTCTTGAGAGTGCATCTGCAACAAAATTTTGCTTCCCTTTTCTATAGCTGATGTCAAAGTCATAACCCAACATATTTGTGACCCATTTTTTTTGTTCTTCTAAAGATAATATTTGTTCTAAAAGGTATTTAAGACTATCATGATCCATTTTTACCTTGAAGTGTCTTCCCATTGGGTAAGGTCGCCATTTCTTAAGTGCATGTAGTATTGTTAACATTTCCTTCTCATAAATAGCTTGCTTGAGATGTATCTGTAAAAATACCTAATCACCTACATCAAAACATTTTTCACTGCAATGTTGATCTACCTATTGTTTCATTCGATTCTGCACCAAAGTGGCATTATCCTTTAAAAGTTGGAGAACTTGTTGTTGATGCTCGATGTGACCTTTCACTGCTTGAACCTTTTTCTTCTTGATATGTCCTTCTATCTTTAGAGTTTGAGGAGTGGTAATTTCTTCCAATGCTTTACAAGATATGGTCGGATTCATTTCTTGATGCTTGATGTGATCTTTCACTTCTTGAACATTTTTCTTCTTGATATGTCCTTCTATCTTGATAGTTTGAGGAGTGGTAATTCCGGCTAATGAATTACAAGATATGGTTGGATTCATTTCTTCTTTCTCGATGTGATCTTTCACTTTTTGAACCTTTTTCTTCTTGATATGTCCTTCTATCTTAAGAGTTTGAGAAGTGGTAATTCTTGCCAATGCTTTACAAGATATGGTCAGATTAATTTCTTCTTTCTCTAAGGTTGGTTCCTGGTGTATATCCTCTTCTTTTAATGTTACTTGATCCTTTTCTTCCTCCTCTTCATAATCTATGTAAAATAATTTCTTGTCAGCACACTTGTGACTTTTAGTGCATTTGCTATCGCAATTGTAACAAAGCCCTTTTTCTCTTTTTCTTCCAATTGTTGTGGTGTCACCCTTGTAGGTTGTGGAAGGCTAGGAGAAACAATGCTTCCATTTTTATAGTTGTGAGGGATAGAATTCCTTGTTTCCATAATTTTTCTTTCCACTTTTCTTACCAACCTGAATGCCTTCTCCAATGAATCGGGTTCCCAAAGATGAACCTCATGTTGAATGTTATCCTTTAAAGTCCCTATGGAGACATCAATCCTTTGCTTCTCTAGAATATCATTCACCATTATATTCAATTTTTGAAAGTCCTCATTGTGCTTTGCCGTTGAACACTTTTGTTTGAGATTTATCAATTGGCTAAAGAAGGTGTTTCGCTTTGTATCCTCATAATGTGCTATCATTTCCTCTGTGAAAATTGACCTAGAAAGTGGTTTACGAGAACAAAGCCCTTTATACCATAAAAATTGATCCGGTTCTAAATATAAAGATGAAATATGTACCTTTTGTAACAGTTTCACCTCATGTAGATCAAAATATTTCTCCATTTGTAGTATCCAATTTATTGGATCCTTGCCATCAAACTTCCTCATATCGCCTTTTCTTGATTTTAGGAGCTCGATCTTGAAATGACTATAACTCTGTAATTTCGGCTCTTCAAGTTCTGAAATTATGATCTGCAGTAGCCCTTTGTGTCCTCTTTCCAATGCCACCAGTCTGATCGAAATTGGATTCTCCAAGAAAGAGTTATGCACAATCTCCCAAGATGACCTGATTATATACCTTTTCAGAAGAGCGAACTTGTATGAAGTGCCATGTGTCACTGCTTTGACCTTTGGATCTAAAAACTATACACACGAAACAAAATTCTGTCCTCTTTCTGTAACTACTA